>OY365822.1:6278417-6432726 GCA_959347315.1 Bimastos eiseni | reverse complement strand
AGAGAGGGGAAGCACTTACGACCGACCCACTTGGCAGTCGGCCAACTCTTAAGCCCATCCGAAACCATCCATTCTCACGATGGCGTAACAGTAACTATGACGATGACGTAACCGTAACTATGACGATGACGTAACCGTAACTATGACGATGGCGTAACCGTAACTATGACGATGACGTAACCGTAACTGAGCAGAGGAGACCGGTTTGTCTCGGTCTGTCAGTCTGTGTAATTGTCATTCCGTCTAGATGTCCATCTATACGTCTGTCAGTCAGTCTGTATGCATGTCTGTCGGTTGCTGCCGATGCAATCTGTTAGTCCGTCAGCGTCTGTGCGTCTGTGATATGCATCGCATCGTATCTGAGAATTTATATAGCGCCTCTCTCAGTACCATCTATTGAGGGGCGCTATGTGCACAATGTATATATGTCTGTTTGTATGCGTGTTCGTTTGTGTGTGTGCGTGGGTGTGTGTAGGTGTTGTGGGTGTGTGTAGGTGTGTGTAAGTGGGTGCGTGCTTGCGCATTTTTTTATACCACATCACTTTATGGGTACTCCCTCGCCCCATCGCTAAACCCACCCTGCTCAATGCAGCGCTACAAAAATTGAACTACACTTCGCTGTGTGATTGCAAAGATCATTAGCGTCGCCCTCCTCCTTTATTCAGGCTTGGGACTGACACTGTCTAAGTGTTAGCAGTGGCGGTATATTCCCTCAGTCAGGCCGTTGTTGGTCTCTTAACGACACCGCAGCATATATAAGATGATTTTGTGTCGCCCTCTTCCTTTCTCCCGGCTTGGGACTGGCACCGTCAGAACACGAGCGTTGATGGTGTATTCCCTCAATGAGGCGAAACATGATTTATTTATAACAGGTCGAACATTCATCAAGTTCTTCTTGAGACAGGTCATTGTCTCCATATGGATCGTTTTCCGGAGAGACTATTATAAGCCTACAGAGCGCTTAGTGCGAAATGGTCAACACCCAGCAAGGCCACTAACCAGAAAGGTCACCGCAAAAAAAGACAACGGCACGTGCGCAATATATTATAATCCTCTTGTTCGTCGACTAAGTCCGTAGAAGCAGCTAATATAGTACTCGAGGATTGCGCTACAACTTCCAATTAACGACGCGTTAATTGGAAGTTGTAATACATTGTAAGATACGCGAAACTTGTTTAATTGAGTGAAAGTTATAATAAAATTACGCATTTTGATGTTTGATGAGATGGTGTGACGTCACATTTCGTCGATCCCTCCGCTTGTCAGTAATTCACCCATCGCCACAAATGTATGAACCCATCCCCTAGGCGCATGGGTTCCCGGACAATTCGACGCCGGACAGTTCGGCGCCTGGACAATTCGGCGCCTGGACAATTCGGCGCCGGACAGTTTGGCGCCTGGACAATTCGGCGCCAGACAGTTCGGCGCCTGGACAATTCGGCGCCGGACAGTTCGGCGCCTGGACAATTCGGCGCCGGACAGTTCGGCGCCTGGACAATTCGGCGCCGGACAGTTCGGCGCAGACAATTCGGCGACGGACAATTCGGCGCAGACAATTCGGCGACGGACAATTCGGCGACGGACAATTCGGCGCAGACAATTCGGCGACGGATGAGTTTGTAAGTGTATTTCGACCTGATGTCGGTATGTAGTAACTGGCATTTTATTTAAATTCAGGATGGAAGCGAAATAGTGTTTACCATATTATCCAGGCGCCGAATTGTCCGCGCCGAACTGTCCGGTCACCAGGTGCATGACCTCATTTATGGACAGCCCCATATCTGTGTGAATGGTAGGACGGCCGCCAACGAGTAGTTTTGAAGTCGAGTACTCGGTCTAGTAACTTAGCGAGTACTCGAGTACTCGTTAATACCGGAAATGCTTAATACGAGCTGCTTAATACAAACTGCATGGCTTCTACCATAGACTATAGATAGACTAGGGCATGTATAGCAAAGTTATGTTCTAACTAAATAAAGTTAAATCTCAAATGTAACAATTACGAAGCTACTAAACATCTTGGTAAGAAACAGAAAATTTAAAAGCTTTTTGTTACACAACAAAAGATCAAATTGCAATTTTCCGACCGGAAGTGGAATTAAACGAGTACTCGAGTACTAAAAATATACTCGAGTAACTTTTGGAGTCGAGTACTCGCGAGTACTCAAGTACCCTAGTGAATAGATTGTCTGACTGTCTAATTGCTCTGTATTATTTACGGGTGAAGTTAAATCATGTTGAAATGCAATTAAGAACATGTTTAGCCTATTATCAGTACAGTATCGACACAAGTATGTAATAATTGAATAGCTATTTTGCACCACTATACTTTAGTGCACATCCGCATACTGCGTACACAAGGAGGGAAGTTTAGAATTTCGGCGATTTTGCGTACGGGTGGGTATGTTGGGTAGGGCCTCGAAAATGTGTGTGTACATAAATATAACTGTCAAATTATGATGTCCACATTATGGAACATTAAAATCAGAACTGAAACCCAATAGCGGACTATATTTCTGATTAGTAAATTTTATGCAGCATGAAAACTTTTCAAAATGCAAGTGTTGTTAAGTGTTGTTAGTGTTTTATTTCTTCATAGCAGTTAACAAATTTAAGCTATGAATATGATGCTTAAATAAATAAAAATTTAAATAAATAGCATACGGTAATTTTAATAGGGGCCTATCTTATAGATGTCTTTGCATAGGGCCTACATACATAAGGAGCACGCACAAACTGATACAGCGTCCAGCATTTAACCCCTGGGCAACAACCCTGACCATAAATCCCAGGCCTGCAACCCCCTAGGAAAATAACCCCTCATGCAAGTAACACCTAGGCCAAATGTGGCGCAAATAATGGCACAGCGGACAGCTGAGCTGTGCAATCAACGGCGATTATAGTGTTATTACATTGTAATAATGTAATAATTAGTTATAATTGTAACTATTATTCGTTCCTACGAACACGTGACTTGTAGGAAACGCCGAGAATATTTGAATCTAGCATTTAAACCTTATACATATATATATATGTATATATATATGGTGTATATACATATGGTATACATTATATGGTATCATAGTATTTAAACCTACTATATATATATGCATATATATATATATATTACTATATGGACTTCAGGTGACAGGACACCTAACCGCTTTCCTAATCGCCGCGCTAATGACTTTGTTAATTGCTTTAATTAATCAGACACTGCAGTGCAATACTTTATCCGCTCATCTGTCATTAGGGTCGACAGCGAGAGGGGAACGTACAGTGACAGAGAGTGAGAGGTAGACAGGATGAAGAAGGAGGAGGACATTAACATTAGGAAGACAAATTATTATTTATTATTATTATTAATACCGAAATTTGATACCGCCCTTCTTCCAACATCTTTTTGCTCAGAAGTGCATACACACGCCTCGACGGTGCAATTGCAGTTGTACTGCAGAGCAATGGTGCGCGAAGGACTTGCTCAAGGTCCCTACACAATGACTGACGCCTCGGACGAGGGTCGAACCCGCGCGCTTAGCACACACTGAACGTTACAGGCTGACCACTCTAACCGATCGGCCACTGTGCTACACAAGTGCACGTATACACCGTAGATGCTTTTCCTACTTCGGCAAATATTAGTGTACATTACGGATACTTTACCTTTTGAAGACTAGGTAATTTGGGGTTGCATGGACCTTGAGATTATAATTACGGACCATTGGGAGATATCGGCTAACGTAATTAGTTACTGACGTTTTATGACGTTTAACTTCATCAATGCTCTAGTTTATAACACTACTCTATGCTGTGGGCGTGCCACAAATGTTGCTACGGCTGTTGTTTGGCCGATGTACGATAGCGCGTATTAAGTTCGTAAATTATTATTTTTGTTGTTACCATCTACAATTATTCAAGTGGCTAAAGGCAGATTAATATAACCAATAAATCATTTTTTCGAAGAAATGTCGCGCTTGCAAATTTTATTAATTTTCATGTAGTTATTGCGATGATATGGTGATTAGCTGTGGTTGCACTCCTGTTCATAGTTTGGGGTTGTATGGACCCACTCTGAAGGGGTTTAATACATGTAGCCTACCGTGGTCCATGCTACCCGATAAAGCATATCTGCGCTGAAATCTTACTTTTTAATACAAAAATTATTGACACTATTTCTGCCAGGCCCCATTTGGTCTGTTGTATTAAATAATAATAATTATTGTTGTTATTTTTATTATCTGTTTTATATATATATATATATATATATATATATATATATATATATATAACGTGACTGAGTTAGTTTTGTGTGTGCACGTTGTAGGCTATTTATAGGCTAACAGCGGTTCCCAATCTGTGGCCCGTGGGCCAAAAGTGGCCCAGCAGGACCCCAAAAAGTGGTCCTCGACCTATCAAGTCAAGTGATATTAAGTCAAGTGATATAAAAATATACTTGAAAAAATGAATAGTTGACAGAATAATTATTTTCTATCATAAATCAATAAATTTTGTTGACTTTTATTACCAATTTAAAATGATTAAACCGGAATTTATCCATATGAATTAATATTTGATTTTATTCTAAAATAAAAATCTGCTAAAATTTAATATAAGCTTAATTATTTTTCACCTTGTGGCCCATCATGAACTCGAACTAAATAAAATTGACCCCAAGCCTAAAAAGGTTGGGAACTACTGGGCTAGATCCAATCATTTAACCAGTCGAAGACTTCTGCAGACTTTAAGCTATTTGGTGTTGCATAAGAAATTTTCTAACTAGATGCCCTATTAGGTTCAATGGATAGGGGAAATATGAAGCTGGTCAATATTGCCCCCATCTTGGTCCATATTATCCCGTTCTGTTATGCCCATATTACTCCGACTATGGGGCAAGATGGACCACCTCGCAGGATTTCATTTAATCTATTTTATTAAATAAATTGATGCATATTGTTTACAAACAATAGTGTTTTTATTTCGTTATGATGGAAGTATTTGAATGCAATTTAATTGGACGGCATGGGTGCATTATATTTTGCTTAGAAATGCACAAATAAGTCAAGTGGTCCATAATACCCCATTTTACCCTATTTTGACGAATAATATTTTTTTCTCTTCTATCAACGATTAGGCCATGGGGTTATTGGCACGGGGGTTATTTTCTTAGGGTTGCAGGCTGGGGGTCAATGTCCGGGAAGTTTATGGCCTTGAGTTTTTGGCCAGAGGTTTTTTTTAACCTAGAACCAACTGATACAGAGCACTCGGGGTGACGCTCCTGGCTGTCACAAAGATAAAGATTAGACCGATGACGAATTTGCAATTTATTTTAGTCGCTTTACGATCAATTGCTTATTTATTATCCGGCAATCACATGACTCCATGGAATATAATGTGTTGCCTGGATGCAGGCCTTAATCCGTCGCAATATAAACTCCGTCGCTTGGCTCAATGTTTCAATTCTAATGCCTGTTACACAGTTCAGCACTGGTCTAAGCTTTACATCCAGCCATATAGGCCTAGGTCCTGTGCCAGTTCAAAACCATTGTGGTCTCCGCGTCAGGCGATTTCATTATTGCAGAAGTATTGGAAGAAAGTCGACAGTTTTAAAGGGTTAGATCGCTTTCATCGATTGGTGTGAGATTAGACTTTCATTTTCCCATGCTTGCCTGAAGATATCTGCTCAATTTCTACATCGATGGAGCTACTGAGGTCTTGGAACTATCCTGAAGAAGTCCATGCCCTGCTCAGATATAAGTTTGGAGCGGGTGGAAAAGCCAGTTCCGGGAACGAGAGCTTGGTGAGTTAATTCATATCTGTTCAAATTTAGAACTAGGTGACTAAGCGAATTAGACGAGGAAGAGAAATAGGTGGAATGAATTGACCTAGGCAATTGCATTTCTAAATCCGTAATAGTTATCGAATGAGCGTGTTAAATAGTTGTGTAGCTCAGATTTTTATAAAACCAAGGCTGGAATCTGCTAGGTAATGGACTGTGGTGGAACGTGTAAATGAATACCCCAACCTGGAGCTTGTTAATAGTAATTCGTTTATATGATGATTAAATTCGCTACGATTCTCGATAAAAAACATCATTAAAAATTTTAACCAACCCTTCTGTTAATAGATTCGAAAGGCGAACTTCTTTCATCACTGAATAGATTGGCGGTATGAGCTCTGTAGAGAACATTACATACAGTGGTTAACTTCAACCGAACCTTGCCAGATCTGAGATCCGGCAACTTCGGTTTTGAGATCCACCTCCTGACCAAATGAGATACGCCACCTGTATTTTGAGATCCACCACCTAACAAAGAACCACCACCTAAAAATCCGTTTGCCATCTGTCGGCGGCGGGTCTCACAACGCTCTTTGGATGTTCGTTTAATCATGGCAAACTACGTACGCACTTACCGAAGTTTCCCGCTGCAGCCTTGATGAGTTAACTCTGCTTGCGGGGTGGTATCCCAAGACTGAGGTATACATACAGAGTGCAGTTAGCTTAATTTACCATTCGTCGGTTCCTTCTCTTTAATAAATACACCGTTCTTTGTTAGTTTAAGTATAAAGATATTCAAAACTAGAGATAATGTCCAAAGAAAACATAACAACAGAGGCGTAGCTAGGGAGAAGGATGCAATTCAGATAAAAACAAACACAGAATCAATCAAATCAATCATTATTGATTGAGTTTGCAATCTCTCTCTCTCTCTCTTTATCAGTATCATGGAGTGAGTGAGCAGGAAAATCAAATAATGATTATATTTGACAGTGTCTCATCGGACGAGGGCAGAACCCGCTCACTCAACGCACACTGAGTGCAATCCGCACAATAAAACTTATAGCCATATAACAGTAAACCAAGAAAATTTGGACTTTTGAAGTTTCATGATTAACTTTGTCAGAAGAGAGTTGCAGTAGTCCAGATGTTTAGAGCAGCGGTGTAGCTAGGGTAGGGGGTCAGAGGGGACACGTGTCTCCGGGCGCAAAGTTAGAAGGGGGTGGCAAAATGAGAATTTAAACTATCACTTTTGTTGTGTTGCAAACTATTTTATCCCAGCTAAGTTTGTAAGATTCAATTTAGGCGCCCCCCAAATATCCTCATTACTTAAAGGTTGTCGCGCATGATTTTGGCGCCCCAGGGCCCCACTGATCAGTAATCACTAAGAACCCGCAAGGAACGACATAATACTCATGACATATTTTCAAACCAACGCCTTTCACTGCAGATCCTTCCAATAAAAGCTTGAATGGCAAGCTGTGAGAGGTCCTTTAGAAATTGAAGCTAATTATGTCGTATTTACTGGCTTCAATGAGACAAGATTGTCTCAGCGATCTTGCTCTTCTTAGCATCGAACGAGAACCATTGGAGAAAACAAATTTTGATAACGTTATCGACCAATTTGCGACAGGTAAATCAAGATAATTGAATATTTATGGACCGTCTATGACTGTCATGTATAATTAGCCGTTAGATATATTTGAAAAATGTCAGATAAATTAGCGTATTCGAACTAATGTAAATTAACCTAAGTCAAAGGAACTCTATTTTAGTCACATATTATTGGACAAGTATCGAAACATGTTGATTAATTATTTCCAGCTGATTAAATTCTGTGCTTGCAGAAGTGTGTTTCGTCTCAGCTAAAGAAATGCTACGAATATCTCGATAAAACGAGTCGAAGTTACGCTGCTGTTATTCGAACACTTGACGATGAATTAAGGTTTGAAGATATATAAGTATTTCTTTTGTTTCATTTTCACTTAATTTTTGCATTGTATTAAAAATTTCGCGCAGATCTTCCATGGTATTGATGGGATTAAACACCCTATCCTCTTTCTTTCTTTCGTAATGCCCTTCTCTGCAGCCATCTCGACTACTGCAGCTATCTTCTGACTGGATTTCTAAATTAAATGATGAAACTTCTAAGTTTCCACAAATTCTCGACCTATTGTCATATATAGCTACAAGTAAAATCTGTAATTTATAAGCCATATTAGTCCCAGGTAAAACCTTCAAATGTGAGCATCACTAAAAATGATTACTCACTCTCTCATACGCTCCATGATGCACTGAGATATTATAGGCGCAATCAATATATCGATCAATAAAACTTAATATTGCGCCCCTGCAAGATATCTACTCATAGGCGCTCCCGATCAAACTACGGCTATAAAGCGCAGTTTTTATGAATAGAATGCATATGAGGAGGTTTTGGGCAGAAGTCGAAGCTCGTAGGAGTAACCCATTTCATGGGACTGGACATACCACAGCAAAGGCCCGGTTCTGTATCATAGAAGTGTTGGCGAAGAGGACAGTCAACCCCCTCCCAAGTAGCAGATCGGAGAGACCTTTGACCGATATTGGCAGTGACAGGTCACAGAGGCAGCACCAAACCATTCGATCAGCTTTCTAATGATTGAATTGATTGATTTGATTGAGTGGATATTTGGTTCATTCGCCGATTTTCATTGACAGATAATATTCTATTCTTTAGGGATGTAGTCTGTATCCTGTATTTGGTTTTACGAGCTCTCGACACCGTGGAAGACGATATGACGATCCCACATGATGAGAAAGTCACACTGCTTCCGAAATTTTACACTTTCCTTGAGGATCCATCCTGGAACTATACAAAGTGCAATGACAAGTATCGCGTTGTTCTCGATAACTTTTCGACGGTCAGTGAAAATTGCTGTCAATCATTCTAAACTGTGAATTTGTGTAGGTCTATACTCTACGCTGGCCGTTGGTGGAAGTCGAGGTCATATTCTGTTTGAATTTTGATCTGGGAAATGTTGGGAATTACAATCGCTTACTGGTGTGAAATTGCCAAACTGAACTTAGCAATTGCACAATGTGCTAGTACATCAGGATTGCGCATTAAAGCTACTTTTCTTGCGATTGTGTTTTCCTGCAGATATCTGCGCAGTATCGTCTGCTGAAGCCAATCTTTCGAGAAGTGATATCTAACTGCTGCAGGCAGATGGGAGGTGGCATGGCTGTCTATTCAACAAAGTCTATCGGTTCCCTTGAACAGTATGATGAGGTGATGTTTATATTCGTACTAGCATAACTTTCCTTTAAAGTTGATCGCTTGACATGTCACAAGCTTATTGGCAATAATGCACTTTTGTCTGTTCCCTTAATCACATGTTCGTTTATGTCTTTAATAAAGATAGACAGAACACTGAGAACGCTATGTTATGTGAATATTGACATCATAATTATCCTGATTCTTCCTCTTGTCTTCATAGAAACCGATCTGGTCTACAGTTCGACCACTTCGATATATTTGCCGATCTACCTGTCATTTGCAATGCTGCTAATTGCTGTCGTTTACCAATTTAGTTCTCCCTTCCCTCTGCTCCAGTGCAGTTCAAATCGGACATATATAGCCTATGTAGGTAAGTGCAAGTAGCACGACAGTCTATTTAATCCGAATCTCCTAAGTCTATTGTACAACTAGTTCAACATATAGTAATGCGCGTCGTATGGTGTTATGTAAGTGCTAAGCTGTGTCATAAATTATTACATTATTGCGGTTACCTTCCAGTACTGTCACTACGCTATCGGAGTCCCTGGTATTGGCCTCTCGCAGCTGTTCGTAGCATCGGGCTTGGAGAACAAAATTGTGGCTGAGTATACAGATCTTACCAATTCGAGCTGGCTTATGCTTCAGAAGACGAATGTTATCCGAGACTACCTGGAAGATGTCACGGAGGATCGTCAGTTTTGGCCAAAAGAGGTGACTGTTCTTATTGCAATCCTAGCATGGTATAGTCCTAATCTAATTCAGCTCTAGCTAAGTATCATCCCTACTTACTCTTTTCGCATAATTTGATTGTTGGCCTATGACCCAGTATTCACAAAGAATCACGAGTATTTTCAACTGAAGATGAATGTATTCATCTTCAGGTGAAGTGATGACACAATTTTGCAATCTGGTAGATGCATAATTCTGTAATTGAGCTTCTGTATATGCAATGAATGTAGCGTTTTGGTTGATGTAATGAATGTATTTAGCAACTTCTATATTGGCCAGTGTGGCCTTCAGGAGCGCTCCTATAGCGCAAGTACACCGGGAGAAGAAACAGGTTTTGAGAAAAGTGCGAGAGAGACAGTGGAAGACTAGAGTGGGAAAGAGATATCCCAAAAGAGTTTGAGCACTTGAAGAGGATGGGTGACTCTTTCATAATTGCTGCTTATGCTAACCTAACTGAACTTCTAGTCTTTAAGAGTAGACCTAAAGCGTTCATAAGCATATAATTTAATAACTCCTCAACGATGCACGTCTACATGTAAGCCTACGTTGTGTGACCTAATTGTAATAAAATTTATGTAGCACCTTTTCCAGAGAGACTATCAAAGCTTTATTTTTCATGGGCTATTTCTGCAATTTACCCTATTATGAGAAGTTATCGGGTTCAATCTCTGTTCTGACCAACTGAAGTTTTCCTCTTCTCAGGTGTGGAGCAAGTATTCCGATAAACTAATTGAACTTTCTGACCCAAAGAGAATTGACGACGCCGTCAGTTGCCTAAACGAATTGATCACAAACGCACTTTTTCATATTCCCGACGTTATGAAGCACCTGTCTCACATTGAGAACGAGTCAATCTTCAACTTCTGTGCCATTCCACAGGTGAAGCAAACACAAACGGGTGAAGCATTTTCTATCTGACCTTCACGTTGTTGTACGTATTTAAGTCTGCTGTGCTTAAATGATACACATTGGCTTTTTGTTCCTTGAATATATCTATCTGCTCACATAATAAATTTACATTGCGTCTGCTTTTTCCTATATTACGTGTCTATTAAATACACGGTGAACGGATAAAAGCAAATATATAGATTTTTTTTTATTATTGCCGAAATTTGATATCGCCCTTCTTCCAACATTTCTTGCTCAGAAGTGCACATGCCTCGACGGGGCAATGGCAGTTGTACTGCAGAGCAATTGTGCACGAAGGACTTGCTCAAGGTCCCTACTCGGTGACTGACGCCTCGGACGAGGGTTGAACCCGCTCACTCAGCACACACTGAACGTTACGAGTTTTTCTAGAGGTTCGCTTTTTATCCGTTCATCGTTATATATATATATATATATATAGGTTCACTGTATACATACATATATATATGTATGTGTATAGTGAAGCTGACTTTGACCACTTCGTCAGTAATTATGACTTAGGAGTTATGTTTTAGCACTACCATTATTGTCATTGTTTTTAAGTGAATAGGCGTCAACTTGCACTATGAATACAAGGGATATTGATGGATTGATTAATTAATTGATTGATTGATTAATTGATTGATTAATTGATTGATGGATTGATTGATTGATGGGTTGATTGATTAATTGATTGATTGACAGATTTATTACTATTGCATTCTGGTGGCTATGTTGTGTAGGTGATGGCTGTGGCAACTTTGGACAGATGCTATAACAATCGACAGGTGTTCCGTGGAGTGGTGAAGCTTCGTAAGGGTGAAGCGGTTCGCTTGATAATGCAGGCATCAAACTTGAACAATGTCAAGGCCATCTTTTTGCATTATCTCAAGCAGGTGGGTAACATTGCATACAGATACAGGAGGATGGAAGATAAAACGTATAGCTACTGCTGCTGCTGCTGATGGTAACAGATGGATGCAGGTTTTGCAATTAAGGTTAGGATGTTGTTGGAGTGGGATGTGGATGACAATAATGATCTCGGCAAGTTTAAGGATTTCGAGCCTGTTCTACCTACCTTCGTGATATTGACATCGACAGAAGTGATGAAGAATAGTAGCCAAAATATTTTCTTTGATTAGGTCGTTATCGAGCGTTATGTTAGGACAAACATAGATGTAGGCCATAGGCTTAGACCTGAATGCATTAATAAATCGATGGTATGCGGACGTTTGGTCAACGGACGTTTGTTCAAAGGACGGTTGATCACGGACGCATGGTCAATAGTGATTGATCAAGCGGACTGTTCGTCAAGGGGACGGTTGATCACTAGTCCACTACAGAGCAGTCAATGAGGTTGTTCAAGAAATATTTGATAAAAATGTGACGTTTTAAGAGATGTATAGTTTATAGAGCAATCAATTGGGTTATAAATTTTATAGTTTATAAAGCAATTACTAAGGCTATGAAGTTAATAGTTTACAAAGCACGCAATGCGGTTGGTCAAAAAATATCTGTAAAAACAGGTGAAGTGATTCATAGATAGATAAATTCATAAATTTATAAGTTCATAGTTGAAAATAAAGCATGAAATAAATAAGTATTGTTATTCTTAAAAACAACACACGTAAGTATGTTCATCGATTTCATGTATAGCAAACTGTTAAGAGAACTGACATGGGCGTTGAGTTCATTTTAACGCGTTACTGTGCAGTTGTTTGTAGGCCTATGCTGATAGGAGAACTGATTTATTTTAAAGGCGTCTCCAATATAGAAAATAAAATTTTCTGATCAGCCGTCTTGTTGACGGAATGACCCTTGGTTAACAGTTTCCTTCACGAATAGTCCGCTTGACCAATCGTCCGTTGAGGAATCGTCCGTTGATCAAACGTCCTAAAATCAAATCGTTATAAATGCGTGCAGATCTATGCCAAGTCTGCTTATAATGCGAATGGGATGATGATGATGATGATGATGATGATGATGATGACAACGACGACGATGACAACAATAGATAACAATAACAGTTATCATTTGTAAACAATAATGATAGATGATCAAATTCTGCTGACTTTGCCTTTGTGGACGTAGAGACATTTTCAAAGATTTAAGTTTCAATTTTCAAAAGCATCAGTTACAGTTTAAAGTGAACTTAACTTGGTCTTGGAAAAGACAAAAGTTCCACAACCTACACGAATGTTCTTTTCCCTAATGCATTTAACGCTGCTATGATTCTGTCTGTGTTTTGAAGATTGAAAATAAAATTCCCTCTTCAGATCCATCTGCACACGTCACTCGTCAGGCGATAGAAGTTGCGCTAAGTAAATGTGGAACCGATCAGGTCTACAGTTCAACCACTTCGATATATTTGCTGATCTACATGTCATTTGCAATGCTGGTAATTGCTATAATTTACCACTATTGCACAAAATTTTCTGACTTCCTTCCAGCGGCCTGACAATTTCAGCCTTCATTGTCTGAACGTATTTTACAGATACATGTATCAGACATTTTTTAAAGGTGTAATTTAATGATTATACTCAGTGATAAGAGTCAGAATTATTTATTAAGGCTAATGTGGAACACTTCCATCCACAACTATTGTATCCGTAGACTCCAAACTTTGAAAGCCCCTCTCAATAGACAAACGCTGGGCACCAGTTTATTCACGAGCACAATGACAACCGTTACATGCATGAGCCTACCAACTATATAACCTGACGTGATACAATACAATAAGTATTAATGACACAGATAATTATTGTTATAATACAATGTGATCTGGATTTGTTTACGAAACGGACGACAAAAGCTCAAGAAACGCAGTACTTCATTTCATAGCCGTTAGACTATATAAGAGTTAACGGGCGTGGCATATTCTGGAACAAATAGATCATGCACTGCATGTATAGGCAGCTTCAATTTGAACATCAATTCCACCTTTGTAACATTTCAGAATGTTCCATTGCGACGCTGTTTCCCGTAAGGGCCCATCAGCATGTTGCGTACGCAAGGAGGGCAGGTGGTTTAGAATTTCGGCTATGTTGCGTACGGGTGCGTGTAGCGGAGAGGGGTTTCGAAGAAAGTGCATGTACAAAATATTGATGTCTAATTATGACGTTCACATTATGGAATATTAAAATTTGAACTGAAACCCAATAATGGACTAGGCCATATTCTTGCTTAGTCCATTTTATGTGGCATTAAAAAATTTAAATGCAAGTATTGTTACTATTTTTTTCATTACAGTAAATTAATTTAAGCTGTGAAATATGATGCTTAAAATAAATATAAATAAATAGCCTACGGTAGGATCAATATCTTATAGATATATTTAGCAATTTAACCAATGAAAGGGGGTTAGAGCTCAGATGAACTTACGCGTAGGGGAGGGCAACAAAATGTGAGCGGAGAAACAGGGGAGGGGATCGGATAATACGATTAATTTTGTAGCCTACGTAATATATGGATGGGCTCTTAGGATCGTTATGAGTGTTAGAATTCCAAGGGGACAACTTTTTGCCAAAATGCAAGCACTTCTACGGCGTGTGTAAAAGCTATAAACCTATTAATACCATACCATAATCGCAGCACTCGTGTTTGTACAATGTATCGTCTATGATTCCCGGACCAATAGGACAACATTTTAAGTCCTTCTGTATGGTATCGTTTAAAAGACACTACAGCCAAGGGGCGTTATATCAAGTATTTTTGATTTGATTGATTGAATGGCTCGAAGAATTCTGGTCTAAACGCCAAAACATATAAGTTTGCGTTCAACTAAGATGAGTATAGGGCGTCTATACCCCTAAGTCATTTGATCAACTTAATCTTCCCTTAAGTAAATGAAGCAACTTCACCCCCGCCCCTCCATTTTGACTGACAGACGGAATAAAAATTATTCAAGGATGAATAATAGATTGGACTAAGTTAATGGTGCACACAAAGATTTCTATGGTGTAGACGCTCCTGGGTGAGTGTGAGGATATGAACGGTTCTCTGGGACACAGTGGCTGATTGGTGAGAGCAAACATCATGTAGGCCTAACACTGAGAGCTCGGGTTTGAAGTCTACGGATAGACCTACGGTAGTAAGGGGTGGAAGACTGAAGTATTCCACTTTAGCCTTAATAGCTAATTCAAACTATTTCGTAACTTCTTTTCGCTGGTGGCTCAGTCACGGCTCCATAGCATAATAACTGCCACCTTAGCGAACAGAATGGCATAGTTTTCTACACTCTACGCACTGAGAGAAAGACCATTGATGTCATAAAAGTGCGCTAGAGTCATGACTTGACCCCCAACACGCCATTAGTTACTCGGCGATAGAGGTTATAACAAACAATGGCGCTGAACCCGAACTCTTTCACAACTAAGGCGCTCTATGCAGTGTGATATTCAAGAGCTGGTCCATATATGTATCATCGTGCTTTGTTTTGGAGACAATGATTTGCACAATAACACTTCTATATTATTGCGGCTTTTGCCTGTGCACCCGAGTGGGAGCATTTAATACTCCCTGTGGGAGCAGTTTATGCTCCTATGGTAGCAATCTGTGCTCCCTCAGGAAGCTATATAAGGGACTACTGCGTGTCTGATCAAGGAATGCGACAATGACTTTGGTCGATACATGTTGATTATGTTAAATGAGCTAAATGTTGGCTGCTGCCTTTACTTCATATTAAAAGATATTTGTCGAACAACGATTGATTCTGTCTCTAGCTAGTGACTTTCGAATTAGTAGCTGTCGTGAAATCCTGCGCCAGACCGGGCAGGTCTTACTCAGCGGACAGTCAAGAAGAAGGAAGAATCTCGGACTCGGCCTTCCGGGGTACCAGAAGAAGACGGGAAGGAACTCAAGGTTTTCCCTGGACGTTCGCCCCAACTGCTGCTGATACGTGAACGCCCGGTGCCGGACCTAAGAGGGGTTCGCCACAATATGAAAAGAAGCAGCTTATTTAATAAATAATAATACCAAAACTTCTTGTGAAAAGCAACTATATCAAATTTCCAATACAACTATGAACGTGAACATACTCTATTCAAATCCTAAGGACAGAAAAACTTTCAACACTGCTAAGCAAATTATAATCAACGATTGTGTCTGATCGACAGAGTATCTCACATTGTTCTAATATTGTATAGGTTCAACTAATTTCCTTAATAAAGCCTAGGCATTGACAAAGTACAATTTCAGAATCTATCGCATCGGCCTACCTAAGATATCCGTATTTTATATTTTATAAAGCGCCATTAAAGCTAATGATATCAGATTAGTTCTTTTGAAGCATCGCACGATAAATTTCTGACTAGAATTAAAGTCAAAAGTAAGCTATGAAGACCCTTCTCAGATCAACAGGAAACCAATTTTTCAAGTTGCAAGATAATTTAGGAGTATCCGCGCTAAGAGTGGCTCTGAATAGCTAATCCACGAGAGGCGCTATGTAAATCTAAATAAACGATCCCACAGGATACAAAATGATGGCAATAAGCAGCACTGCAAGCGACATGTAGATCAGTAAATCGATCGAAGTGGCTGAACTGTAGACCCGATCAGTTTCACATTTACTTAGCGCAATTTCTATCGCCTGACGAGTGGCGTGTGCAGATGGATCAGAAGAGGGAATTTTGCTTTCAATCTACAAAACACAGGCAGAACCAAAGTGGTGTTAAATGCATAGGTGTAAGAAGCAATCTTGGATTTTCTGTCATTACTGTATGTCCCAAAAACCAAATTAAATCCACTAAAGACTAATAAATCTTGATGATAATTGTAAGTTAAATCACTGAAAATATCTCTTTGCCCACAAAAAAGTCACGCCAGCAGAGTAGAAGCCCGTTTGTTAAAAATAAGAACCACGAAGAACCATAACTCGCTAAGCTGGGGTCACCTGATAGAAAGTTTATCATTTACTAAACTCGGACAGAATCAGTGTTAAATGTGCGCGTATAAAGAGCAATCTGGTAGTTTCTGTCTATTTTGTCAAAAAACCAATCTCAAAACCAAATTTAAGTTCACTATAAACTAACTAAGTTCCAACGAATTTCGCTCATCATAGAGCGCTCTTTCGCCATTTGTGAGACTGACGAGCATACGGCTATTCCAAACTACATTATCTAATTCTTCATATTCTAGTCCCTGAGAGATCACGTAAGGCCTATACTTCGGGCCAAAAAACACAAAGAAAGTTCTCAAAATTGAGGACAATGACTAGTTAATTCACATTCCTGGGGTTATTAATAGAAAAAGATGGAAAATGCGATTCGGAAATAAAAAGAAGCGTGGCGATAGGGAAAGCTGGAATAACTAGCACTACAACCCTAACCGGTAGCACAACTGTGTCTGCTCAATTTCTTAAAACTTCTTTTCTCTATAGGGGGCCTTCTCACTGGGAGCGCCTCTGATTACGTTGTACTGTGAGAGGCGATTTATAAATAATCCGGGAATAGAATAGAATAGAATAAATGAACTGGAAAAGATATGGATGGACAAACACGTGAGCATAGACACAAAAAAGGCTAGTGATGGAAATGGTCTTCCATACAGTACTATATGTCTGTGAGACGTGGACAATGACAAAGAATATAGAGAAAAGATGAACGCATGCGTAATGTGGATATGGACGAATATGCAGAGAATATTATAGACCTAGAAAAAGAGTGAAAGACAAACGAAGGGGTGCGCAGGAAGTTTGGAGTTGAGAATGTTGAGACGTTACAACAAACAGCGTTGAGAATGAAGCTGGGCTTCTTTGGACTTGTTATGCGATCAAATGGATTGGAAAAGGAAATGATGCTGGCGTGTGGAGAAGGAAGGAAGAAACGAAGGCGCCCAATGTATAAACGGATGGACGAGATACAGGAAAAAACCGGAATGAACCCGGAGGAACTAAGTGACGCGACTTCGGAAAGAAAGAAACGGAGAAGATTTATCATGACGATCTCTAGCAATGTCACCCACTTGTCTAAGATAATGCCCAAAGACAGCCTTGACATTGTCTATGTTTGATGCCTGCATCATCAACCGAACCGCTTCACCCTTACGAATCTTTACAATTCCACGGAACACCTGTCGATTGTTATAGCATCTGTCCAAAGTTGCCACAGCCATCACCTACACAACATAGCCACCAGAAAACAGTAGTAGTAATCAATCGATCAATCAATCAATATCCTTTTGTATTCATGGTCCAAGTTCACACCGAGGCAACTTATAAACAAATACAATAATGGTGGCGCTAAATCAATACTCATACTTGACGAGGTGGTCAAAGTTAGCTTCACAATATATATATATATATATATATATATATATAGTCTGTAATGCTTACATGCTTAAATGATTGGCCTACGTGTTGGCCCCACATGTATCATCTAAGCTTGACAGACTTAAATACGTGGAGCAACGTGAATGTCAGATAGAAAATGCTTCACCCGTTAGTTTTTGCTTCACCTGTGGAATAGCACAGAAGTTGAAGATTGACTCTTTCTGAATGTGAGACAGGAACTTTATAACGTCTGGAATGTGTAAAAGTGCGTTTGTGATCAATTCGTTTAGGCAACTGACGGCGTCGTCGATTTTCTTTGGGTCAGAAAGTTCAATTAGTCTATCGGAATACTTGCTCCACACCTGGAAAGAGGAAAACTACAATTTCAGTCAAAACAGAGGTTGAACTCGATTACTTCTCATAATAGGGTAAATTGCAGAAGTAGCCCATGAAAGATCAGTTCATAAATAGTTTCTCTTGAAAAGGCGTCATATAAATTTGACTACAATTAGGTCACGCGGACTAGGACAATTACCCCCGGGCAATAACCCCGGACAATTACCTTCGTGCAAACAACACCCAGGACATTAACTCCCTCCCGGAAAGTAATGGTAAGACATGAAAAATCCATACACACCACTATTAAAAAAATTATATTATTTTACAAATATTGCAAAATAACTATACATTTACAATAATTTTATTAGACATGAGTCTTATATTAGAGGACCATCCAAAGTAAATGTTTTATTAAATCTCACGACGCAAATGCTGTTTATTGTCAAATGGTTAAGAGCACTTAAAATGACAAGTTGCGTGCTTTTCTACGTAAGTAATAACATTGCGCTACCTGTAGTTTCAAAATACGGTCAGAATCCGTGCATTTCATTCAGCAAAATTGTTTGTTGGAGGCTGTGATGAAAGTCGCAGTGAAGTTGTTGCAACGCTTGTTCTCTCTTAATAATTACTTTTGATGTTTGGTTAACTTTTAAAAGCCTGGTGTTTGAAGCGCCACTGTAGGGACCTTGAGCAAGTCCTTCGCGCGCAATTGCTCTGCAGTACAACTGCAATTGCGCAGTCAAGGCGTGTGCACCTCTGAGCAAAAATGTCGGAAGAAGGGCGATATCAAATTTTGGAATAAATTTAAAAAAAATTTAGAAGTGATTCGCCGTCTCCCCAAGACTTTCTGATCTGCATTCTACTCATTACTGAAAACAACACTGTTTAGCCTTAGTCTGATCGGTAGCGCCTATTAGTAGATATCTTGAAGGGGCGCTACTGATGAAGTGTCATTGATTGATATATTGATTGCGACTATAAAATGCCAAATTACCTAATTATCTGCTAATTATTATGTAATAATTACATTCCGATTGTTGGTATAACTCTAAAGCCTTCTCTTGTCTTACCATTACTATCCGGGATTCCGGGGTCATTGTCCGGGGGTTACTTGCAAAAGGGTTTGTTGTCCAGGGATTATTGTCCGGGGGTTACTGTCCTGTTACCGGTCACGCTACGTACGTGTAGACGTACATAGTTGAGGAGTTTTCTAATTATGTGCTGGATGAACTCTAGGTTTACTCTAAATTGAGGACTGGAACTTCAATTAGGTCATAGCATAAGCAGAATTTGTAATCAATCAATTAATCTTCTAAGAAGCACCCACCCTCTTCAAGTGCTCCCACTCTTTCAGAATCTATCTTTCCTCTCTACCTTTCCACTCTCTCCCGCACTTTCCTCAAAGCTGTTCCTTCTCCCGGTGTACCTGCGCTATATAAGAGCGCAACTGAACTTCTACTAGATAGAAGTTACTAAACACATAACACCAACCAAAGCGCTCCTTCATTGCATATACAAAGCCCATAGAAAGTAGAGAATTACGCATCACTTGTCAAATCCAGACATTTATACATATAGCGCTACTTCATCACTTCACCTGAAGATGGCCTATGTTAATTAAATTCGGGGTTCTTTTTTAATACTGGGTAACACAATAAAATTATGCGAAAATAGTCAGTAAGGATCATATTTAGCTAGAGCTGATTTTAGATTAATCATGCTATTGTAATAAGAACAGTCACCTCTTTTGGCCACCACTGACGACCCTCCGTGACATCTTCCAGGTAGTCTCGGATAACATTCGCCTTCTGAAGGATAAGCCAGCCCAAATTGGTAAGATCTGGTTCCTCAGCCAGAATCCTGTTCTCCAAGCCCAATGCTACGAACAGCTGCGAGAGGCCAATACCAGGGACTCCGATAGCGTAGTGACAGTACTGGATGGTAACCGCAGTAATGCAATATGACACAGCTTAGCACTTACATAACACCATACAAAGCGCATTATTATATGTTGAACCAGCAGCTGTTCAATAGACTTAGGAGATTCAAATTAAATAGACTGTTATACCACTTTCCATCTGCCTTCAGATGTCAGATATGAATTGTATTGGAGCAGCACGGAAGCAGGAAGGGATGACCACGAAGACAAGATGAGCTCAGGTAAAATAGCGCTCTCAGTCTTCTGTCTATCTTTATTAAAGATATAAACGAACATGTGATTAAGGGAACAGACAAAAGTGCATTATTGCCAATAAGCTTGTGACATGTCAAGCGATCAACTTTAAAGGAAAGTTATGCTAGTACGAATATAAACATCACCTCATCATACTGTTCAAGGGAACCGATAGACTTTGTTGAATAGACAGCCATGCCACCTCCCATCTGCCTGCAGCAGTTAGATATCACTTCTCGAAAGATTGGCTTCAGCAGACGATACTGCGCAGATATCTGCAGGAAAACACAATCGCAAGAAAAGTAGCTTTAATGCGCAATCCTGATGTACTAGCACATTGTGCAATTGCTAAGTTCAGTTTGGCAATTTCACACCAGTAAGCGATTGTAATTCCCAACATTTCCCAGATCAAAATTCAAACAGAATATGACCTCGACTTCCACCAACGGCCAGCGTAGAGTATAGACCTACACAAATTCACAGTTTAGAATGATTGACAGCAATTTTCACTGACCGTCGAAAAGTTATCGAGAACAATGCGATCCTTGTCAATGCATTTCGTGTAGTTCCAAGATGGATCCTCAAGGAAAGTGTAAAATTTCTGGAGCAGTGTGACTTTCTCATCATGTGGGATCGTCATATCGTCTTCCACGGTGTCGAGAGCTCGTAAAACCAGATAGCCTATACAGACTGCATCGCTAAAGAATGCATAATAATATCTTTCACCTAAAAATCAGCGAATGTACCAATCATTCAATCAATCAATTCAATCATTATAAAGCGTATCGATTGGTTTGGTGCTGCCTCTGTGGCACACCTCCTATTAATCATCGGTAGCTGTGTCGACCTGTAACTGTCAATATCGGTCAAAGTTGGTCTCTCCGATCTGCTACTGGGGAGTGGGGGCTTGACTATCCCCTTCTTTCGCACTTCCATGATGCAGAACCGGGTTTATGCAGTGGTAGGTCCAACCACGAGGAATGGGTTACCCCCAAGAGTAACCATCGTTGAGTGACACGGTGGCCGATTGGTTAGAGCTCAGTGTGCTCTGAATGAACGGATTTGATTCTCGTCCGAAGCGCCACTGTAGGGACCTTGAGCAAGTCCTTCGCGCGCAATTGCTCTGCAGTACAACTGCAATTGCGCAGTCGAGGCGTGTGCACCTCTGAGCAAAAATGTCGGAAGAAAAGCAATATCAAATTTTGAAATAAGTAAAAAAAATTTTAAAAGTGATTCGCCGTCTCCCCAACACTTCCTAATCTGCATTCTATTCATTACTGAAAACTACAATTTTTAGCCTTAGTCTGATCGGTAGCGCCTATTAGTAGATATCTTGAAGGGGCGCTATTGGTGAAGTTTCATTTATTGATATATTGATTGCGACTATAGTATCTCAGTGCATCATGAAGTGTATGAGAGAGCAAGCAATTAAGCAGTCAATTAAAATAATAATTGAATTTGAAGGTTTCACTTGGAATATTAATATCGCATATTAGTCCCAGGTTTTAATTTTACCTATATATAACAATAAATGAAGAAATTATGGACTCTTAGAAGTTTCATAATTTACCTTCGAAATGCCAGTCAGAAGACAGCTGCAAAAGTCGGGATGGCTGGAGCGACATTCCTGGAGAGACGTGGCTGGAGATACATGGCTGGTAAGATATGGCTGGAGAGATATGGCTGGAGAGACGGGCATTATCCCAAGGGATAATCAGGAAAGACAAATTAAAATAAAAACATAGATCTTTGGGTCCTTGTTTATCTGGTAGATGGCGCGATCGTTCCATTTTCTTAAGAGATTTTTGACTATATATCGTTAATGATGTAACCTTAAAGGAGTGGAGCTCGTCAAGGAGGACTCATTCGAGTGGTTAAACGATATTTTATTTTTGGGATTTCTGTCATTTTTTTCTCAATTTTTAAGTTATGTCCGCAAACAATTTGTCATGCAAGCTTGAAATGTATGCAAATTTTCAGCTCTATAGGTCGACGGAGACATACCTAAAAAAGAGTTGAAAGAATCCGACAATCCGACGATCCGTCCATGACAAACTTTACGAAAGCCAAGTTAAATAAAAGAGGGCCAATAGAGGATGTGGTGTTTAGTCCCATCGATGCCTAAATGATCTGCGTGAAATTTTTAATTTTTGTGCTGAATGTCAATTTACAATAAAATACAATGCAAAAATTAAATGAAAATGAAGCCAAAAAGATACTTATATCTTCAAACCTCAATTCATCGTCAAGTGTTCGAATAACAGCAGTGAAACTTCGACTTGCTTTATCGAGATATTCGTAGCATTTCTTTAGCTGAGACGAAACACACTTCTACAAACACAGAATTTACGCCTCTGGAAATAATTAATCAACATGTCACGATACTTGTCCAATTATTTGTAGCTAAAATATAGTTCCTTTGTCTTAATTTACGTTATTATTATATGGTGGTGGAGATATATAAATTTATCGGAGCGCCAAGGACCTGCATTGCGCGGGTGTGAAGGTAACCCCATAATGGTGTAGACTACCGTGTATGATCTGCTGAGGACCGTCTCCTTCAGAACATCGAGAATAAGCATAACCAAGTACTGAGGCCTCTGTTTCCACCGCCCATTAGCCGCTCATTAGACACCACCGTGGCTTATAAGAGACCGCGGTCCCATGGTTATCAAGAACTGATTGAACTACATTCTAGAAATTATCTAGTCTATTTTCTTTTAAGCCGCGATGCGGTGTGACATCTGGCATGTTGCTACGTAACAATAAAGGAATATTATTATCATCATCATCGACGTCGTCGTCGACGGTAAAGTCTTCCATGTGGTGTACACTTTGATGTAAAAGAATCAATTACGTCACAATTTATTCCGTGAATCCGGCTGTCCACCCTTTCCCAATCGATCCCACTTCCCTCTCTTCATCTGGACGTCTAGACGTGTGTGTATACATACAACCATACGTTAATATATATATATATATATATATATATATATATACATTACGTCGTGTTCCATGAACTTCCAAGCCATCTGATGCACACACATTTCACGCCCATCGAGGTTGCAAATTCGGATTAATAAATACAATTGCCTAGGTCAACTCGTTCCCCTTAGTGTCCCTCTTCGTCTAATTCACTTAAAGTGGCCTAGTTCTAAAATTGAACAGATAGGAATTAACTCACCGAGCTCTCGTTCTCTGAAATGGCTTTTCCTCCCGCTCCAAACTTATATCTGAGCAGGGCATAGACTTCTTCAGGGTAGTTCCAAGACCTCAGTAGCTCCATCGATGTAGAAATTGAGCAGGTATCTTTAGGTATACGTTTGGGAAGAGGAAGGTTTAACCTGACACCATGGAAGTGGGTCTGATGTAACCCCTTAAAACTGTCGACTTTCTTCCAATGCTTCTCCAATGATCATATCATCCTATGCGCAGACCACGATTGTCTTAAACTGACACACAGCCCATATATGGCTGGATATATAAATACTGTTACAACCAATTTAATAATTCTTTATCATTCTTTTATATCAATTCATTACCGATATAAGGTGTCAAGCTTCAACTTGCAATATTTTATCGGCAACCTGTCAATGATATTGTTAATTGCATCATTTTATTGCTTCTCATATTTCAACAAAATTAATATTCTTTTGGATACGACTCTCAGGCTAGTTCAAACTTAACCTTGTGCTGTTTTACTTTACGCAGCTTTGCAATTGCAATCTACCTCCCGTGCGTTGCCTTTCAATTGCTGTCACTACTTTACCTGTTTCAAATAACATCTTCGTTATCTCGCTTTATTACGTTACATTACTGTACATTTCTTATCCTGTTGTAGCTCACTTATCTAACTCCAATGCTACCTTATATTGCTTGGCGTTGAATGGCTCTCTTCTTCCTATTCCAATATAATTCAACCTCTCCTCATCTCAGCCTATAGTCTTTTCTATCTCAATAGTTTTCCAGCTGGTTAGCAGAGGTGGATTACATAGGGTCTACATGTATGATCTACACAATAAGTCAGAAGATACCATCAAAATAGAGTAGCAGAGATTGCGAAGATAGGCAGAGGCGAGACCCAGCAAGATCCGCCTCGCCAAAGCGATGATACGGTACGAAAATTTTCTTTAAATTATAATAGTATACTTTTAAATGTATTGTACACCAGGATGCGGTTAAGTATTTGGTTCAGTAAAGAATATATTAACTTACTTACTTATATTACACTATGTATTGTAACAGATATATGCGCAATTCTGCTCTAAAACGTCACACTGGATGCGTCAAAACGTTCTGATCCGTACTCGCTTGAGTACCCGCCTTCTTCGTTTCATCCATAAATTATTTAAATTTTAAAAAAGACCATCTTCGTGGACTTATCATAACTGCTCAGACTCAGGTCAAATATCACTTGCTATATATGGCTACAAAGAATGTTTTGTCTCAGTACAGGGCATCGTACGACTTCTGTAACCTAACCAGGTTATCTCAGCAACCTCGGAACGTCATCTACAGATTATAGACAGTCATGAGACTCGTGATCTTCGGAGACCTCGGCCTCGGGCTGAGCATCTTGGATGACAATACCCAATGCCGATCTTGTCCCTTTGCTAAATAATGATCTTTGAACTTCCTGTCATAAAGTTCTTCAAGTAACCGGATGGGCCGATAAAACAGAGGTTCTTCAGTGCCAGATTGGTGAATCCATGGAATGATCTTGATGACGAGACTGTGTCTATGAACTCTGTTGCAACATTCAAGATGAAATTGAATAAATTTGGATATTAGCAAAAAGGATGAAAATGGAAATTGGTTCTTACACAGAAGCAATTCTCCTGAACCACTATAAATCACCATCGTTACGTTATGTTATGTTTATCTCATCTTTTAGCACTTTTCTAAACTCAGTCTGACTCTGATCTGGCAGCACTGTGAGAGACGCTTTACAAGTTCGGAACTAGAATAGAATTCAGATTATTGTATAAACCTACAGTTGCGCAGTATCATTGTTTAGATGGTCAGATATTGAGTCTCGATGTAAAGGTCTTCTGCTATCAGATGATTAAATCATAATAACGCAATATTAGGGTTGCAAATCACTCTGATTAAACAGATACGCGGCGCATGGTGATAGAATTGTGACCCCCGGACAATAACCCGCGGACAATTACCCACGGACAACAACACCCTCGTACAAATAACCCCCGGACAATAACCCCCATACAAAAAACCTGACAACCCCCTTCCCAAATAGTAAAATGGTACGAATTAAATACTATAGAAAATATCACATAAATACCGTAAGATTCAACCTATCTTAACATCCAAATTGCCACAAGATTCAAATTAGGTTGCAGATAATTGGCACATGAGTTTTCAGTCGAACGTGGGAAGCATTCATCCAACCCATTTTGGAGATTCGTTGCATTTATTCAGATAGAACAGGCGTTACAACAAGTTCAAGGCGATCAATTTCTGTCAGGTCATCCATCACAACCTCCAAGAAAGGAGTATGCTGATTCACACGAACGGATTCTGACCATCGTCTGAAACTACAAGGAGCGCAATCTTATTGACTACCTCTGTGGGATAGCTCACAACCTGTCTTTTTAAGTGCGCTCAACTACTTGACAATACGCAGTAATTTCATTTTCGAGAGATTATATTTAATACTCGGTTTGAATGGTTCACTAATACAACACATACGTCTAATGAAATCATTATGACCTTCTGGGTTTTTTTTATAGAATATTTGTAAAGTAATTTAATTATTTGCATAAGTGGTGTAAGGGGATTTTCGTGACTTACCATTATACTATTCGGGGAGTTATTGTCCGTTTTTTGCACTGGGGATTATTGTCCAGGGGTTATTTGTACAGGAGTTGTTGTCCGGGGCTCATTGTCCCGGATACTTGTCTGGAGTTATTGTCCTAGAACCGAGGCGCATGCGTGTTGCAAATCAGCCTGTGCAGGTGGGGTTAATGTCCGTTTTTTGCACTGGGGATTATTATCCGGTGGTTATTTGTACGGGAATTTTTGTCCGGGGTTCATTGATCGAGGTAATTGATGTTAAGCAAAAAGCCTTATATGAAAATTTTTATAGGCCTAATTCATAATATATTGCACAAAGCTTATCGTTCACACTGAAAGGTTCCACGGAATACAGTTTGGGAAACGCTGATCAGCGAATTCGTATGCTTTCTGTCAAACATGGCTATCGACGCCTCACCACACGCATGCGTTGTCTATCTGTCAACCATCGCGATAAATTACTCGAATCTCAAAATTGTCATTGTGGGTTTATAGCCTCATAACCACAGCAGCCTATGCTGTGGTTATGAGGTTATGTGGTTATAACATCTTAGAATAATAAATACACTAAGTCTTGCCCAATTAATTCCTTCATTATATATAGCATAGAACAATGCTTTGTTAGGCCTATGTATGAGACATTAGAATTTAACGATAAAGTTAAGCAACGAAATTTATATTGCGACGGATGGAGCCATACATCCGGGCAGCACATTATATCACACATGGCGTCACGTGACTAGATATTAATTTAACTATCACATTGGTTGTAAAACGACTAATATCAATTGCAAACTCATCATCGGACTAATCTTTGTGACAGCCTGGAGTCGCAATAAATATATACAGGCCTACACTTCGTTGTTCAATTCTAATGCCTGATATATAACTATAAACTGTTTTAAGATATAAACATCCGGCCATAATCCGGCCATAATCCGATAATCACATCGTCAGATGCGGAGACGACGATGTGATTATCGGAGAAGCATTGAAAGAAAGTAGAAAGAAGATTCATGGACTTAGTTGTGAATAATTGATTCTTTTACATCAATGTATACATCGCATGGAAGACTTTACTGTCGACGACGACGATGATGATGCTGCTGCTGATGATGATGAGGGTGGTGTTGGTGGTGGTGGTGTTGGTAATGACGTTGACGATGACGATTACGATGACGTTGACGCTGGTGCTGATGCTGTTTTTATAGGCAGTTCATAACTTTGGGACCGCGATCTCAGGCCATGGTGGCGTCTAATGGGCAGTGGAAACAGAGGGCTCAGCACATGGCCATGTATATGATGCTCCGTATACGAGACGGTTCCCAGCCCATCTTACACGGTACTCCATTGTGAAGCAACCTTCGCAGAGATATCCCAGCCGCACAGTTCTGGACAGCAGCTGCTCAAGTCCTTGAAGTTGCATATCTCCACCAGCGTATTCATAATATAATGTAAATTAAGACAAAATGACTATATTTTAGCTACAAATACAGTGTAGGATATAATTATTGCATCAATCTGTGATCAAAGCTAGAGTTGGTGCAACGAAATAATTGTTAGGACGTAATGATGAGTAGACACAATGCATCTTTCCTTTTTTACTCCTTGTGCCGACCAACAGACATTCCTGAAAATTTAAATTGCCGAGTTCATGCTTGCTCAAAAAATAATTTGAGTTACATTATTAAAAAACTTACTTTGAACTGACTTTAAATGTATTAAACTGATTTTAACGTTTTTGGCAGGGTGATGCTTTGATGATTTTATTTTAGCTACAAATAATTGAACAAGTATCGTAACATGTTGACTAATTATTTCCAGAGGCGTAAATTCTGTTTGCAGAAGTGTGTTTCGTCTCAGCTACGAATACCTCGATCAGATTCCAAGTCGAAGACGAGTCGAAGTTTCGCTGCTGTTATTCGAACACTTGACGATGAATTGAGGTTTGAAGATATAAGTAATCTTTATGTTTCATTTTCACTTAATTTTTGCATTATATTTAATTGTGACCTGTCACTCAACATAGCAATTAATATTCCACGCAGATCTGCCATGGCTTCGTTGGAATTAAACGCAACATCATCTTTTCTTAATTGATTTAATTTTGGATAATGCCCTCATTGTTTGCCATCTCGTCTACTGCAATTCTCTTCTGATTGGCATTTAAAAAGTAAATGATGAAATTTATAAATGTCCAGAATTTCTTGATTTCTTGTCATATGTAGCTACAAATATAACCTGGGACTGATATTCCAT
The DNA here is from genome assembly GCA_959347315.1 of Bimastos eiseni. Taxonomy (NCBI): domain Eukaryota; kingdom Metazoa; phylum Annelida; class Clitellata; order Crassiclitellata; family Lumbricidae; genus Bimastos; species Bimastos eiseni. Next base: position 6,404,204 of record OY365822.1, on the reverse strand, counting down.
GTAAGGTAAAACCTTCAAATTTGAGCATCACTTTGATTGACTGCTCACTTGCCTGCTGTCTCATTCACTCCAGTATGAACTGAGAGATCATAGGCTCAATCAATCAGTCAATCAATGATACTTAATATAGCGCCCCTTCAATATATCCACTCAGAGGCGCTCTCGGTCCGACTGCGACTATAAAGTGCAGTATCCAGTAATGATTAGAATGAAGGAGGTTTTGTGCAGAAGGCGAAGCCCTAGTGGTTGTCCATTCCATGTGGTTGAACCTACCATTGCGCAGGCCCGAATCTGCATCACATAAGTTCGGGCAGAGGGGCAGTCAAGTTCCCCAAGTTGCAGATCGGTGAGATCTTCGACCGACATTAACAGTAAACAAGTCGACACATCTTTTGAAGGTAAAAACCCTGTGCGCAATACGATGCGGGAGAGATAGCCAGTGAATTACGTCACGCAATATAGAGGGAGAGGTGACCAGTCCTAGAGATATCAGCCAACAATCAATCATCTTCTTAATGATTGATTTGATTGGTTTGACGTTGGTTCATATATATATATATATATGATTTTTCATTTACAGATTCTTTATTATGTATTGTTTAGAGATAAAGTCTGTATTTTCTAGCTGGTTTTGCGATCTCTCGACACCGTGGAAGATGATATGACGATTCCACATGATGAGAAAGTTACACTGCTCCAGGAATTTTACACTTTCCTTGATGACCCATCCTGGAACTACACGAAATGCAATGACAAGGATCGCATTGTTCTAGAGAACTTTTCGACGGTCAGTGAAAATTGTGGTCTACCATTCTAAACTGTGCATTTCTGTGGTCAAGGCCTAGGCCTACTCAACGCTGGCCTTTGTTGGAAGGCGAGGCCATAATTATTCTGATTGAATTTTGATCCGTGTCGTGATGGAATTTGCAATTACATTTTCATGAAATATTAAAAAACGAGGTGTAAAATTGCTAAACTGAACTTTGCAACTATAATACCATTACATAATAGTCGCGTTTTAAATCGACTTTTCTTGCAGATCTATCATAATGTTTGCCTGTTAACCTGCAGATATCTTCGCAGTTTCGTCTGTTGAGGCCCACCGTTCGGGACGTGATATCTGACATCTGTAGGCAGATGGGAGGTGGCATGGCGGTCTATTTAACAAAGTCTATTGGTTCTATTCAGTAGTATGATGAGGTGAAATTTATATTCATTCTAGCGTAAGCTATTCTTCAAAGTAAATGGCTGTGGAGTGTACAGGTCACGAAGCTTTTGGCAATAATGCAGATTTATCTGTTCCCTTAAATAGACCTACTTTTTATATCTTTGAAAACGACAGGTAGAACACTGAGAACGCTGTATGTGCAGAGGCGTCTGCGCCATAGAAACCGTGTAGCAAATGCTCCATCCAAGAAGTAAGAGGGAAGATCTCATTGCGAAATTAGGAGGGGAAGTTAATTTTGTTAGGTATTATGCCATAAATAATTTTGGGGTTTTTCCAGTTGACCCACTCTGTCTTATTCTACGGTGTCGTTAGCATAATTCAATCTATTATTCGTCCTTGAATAATATGTGCATTAGTTCGTTAGCCAGTAAATATTTTGGGGAGGGGAAGTTGTTCCAATGACTTAGGGGGGATTAAGCTGTTCCAATGACTAAGAGGGGGATAGACACCCCTGTATAGGTGACCATGATACCTCCTCGTGTCTTCGTGGTCTTCCCTTCCTGCTGCTCCAGTGCAATTCGTAACTAACATCTGAAGGAAGATGAGAAGTGGCATGACGGTCTATTTAACCTGTATCTCCCCCTTTGTCTTTTCAACGGCCATAGATAGTTCAACATATGATATGCGCACCGTATATATGTTGGTGTGTACATAATGATCAGCTGTGTCATATTGGGTCGCTGCGGTTACTTTTCAGTTCTGTCACTACGCGATCGGAATCACTGGTGTTGGCTTCTCACAGCTAATTTTAGCATCGGGTTTGGAGAAGAAAATTGTGGTTGAGGATCCAGATGTTTCCAATTCGACCGAGAAGTGACACTATACAATTGTCTGGATTAACAATCAGATAGATGCTTTATTCTGTATTTGCGCATGTTTGTATGCGAAGAATGTAGCTCTTAGGCTGATGTAATGTATATATTAGCTTTAACTTATGTAGCGGCCATTCAGTACCACCGGAGAATAAACAGGATTTAAGGAGAGTGAGGGAAACGGAGGAAAGGTAGAGATGGACAGAGAGATGTCGTAACAGATTCTAAAAGAGCGAGAACACTTTAAGAAGATAACTGCTGCCCATGCAAATCTGACTGAAGTCATACAGTCTTTAAGAGCACCCGTTTATAAGCATATAATTAGAAAAGTCCTCAACGATCTGCGTCTGCGTGCATGTTGTGTGACCTAATTGATATCACAATGATGCAACGCCTTTTTCATAGAGACTATCTTTGGCCTTATTTTACGTGAACTATCTCAGCAATTCACCCTGTTGAGAGAAGTAATCGAGTTCAACCTCTGTTCTGACTAACTGAAGTTTTCCTCTTCTCAGGTGTGGAGCAAGTATTCCGATAAACTAATTGAACTTTCTGACCCAAAGAGAATCGACGACGCCGTCAGTTGCCTAAACGAATTGATCACAAACGCACTTTTTCATATTCCCGACGTTATGAAGCACCTGTCTCACATTGGGAACGAGTCAATCTTCAACTTCTGTGCCATTCCACAGGTGAAGCAAAAACTAATGGGTGAAGCATTTCGTATTTAACCTTCACGTTGCTGTACGTATTTTAGTCTGTCATGCTTAAATGATACTTTACTTGACTTGACTTGTCCTTCCTCATTACTGCGGATCGGAGGCCAGAGCCAAAGTCGTCATTTTCCTCCATCTCACTCTGTACCGCGCACTCCTGATGCAATCCGCTCTTGGCAGTCTCATCCACTCCTCGATCTCATCCATCCACCATCTTCTAGGTCTACCCCGTGCTCTTTTACCATCCACGTAGCCCTGTAGTATGAAGGTTGGCAAACTGTCCGCTCTGACAATGTGTCCGAATCATGTGGGCTTATTTCTTTCCTTGAATATATCTATATATTTACATTTATATTACGTCTGCTCATTATTCCTACATATACACTGTGTTTGGAAATATAGGGATACCTAATGATATTATGAAAATAAATTGTAAATATTCGTCGATTTGTAAAATTCCAAACCGCGTAAGACCTGGCATATTTTTCAATCACTGCATATAATATTCTAGTGCCTGTCATTCAACAGTTTTTGTAAGGTGACCATAACTAAGCGGGTTATGATTCCTTGTGGTTCATCCATTTAACAAGCGGGCAAACGTGTAACAAACAAACGGTTTAACAAACGTTGGTTTGTGAGAATAGAGAACTTTTCAAATATCTGAACAACAATAATATTGTCAACAAATCTGTTAGTTTGTTGTGAAATCAAAATTGGTTTCTTGGGATGGACATAAATGGCAGCAAATATAAGATTGCTCTTTTTCATATTTACATTAAACACTACTTAGAATCTGCCTGTGTTTGTAGATTGAAAATAAAATCCCCTCTTCAGATCCATCTGCACACGTCACTCGTCAGGCGATAGAAATTGCGCTAAGTAAATGTGAAACCAATCAGGTCTACAGTTCGACCACTTCGATATATTTGCCGATCTACCTGTCATTTGCAATGCTGGTAATTGCTATCATTTACCGCTATTGCACAACGTTTTATGATACCCTTCAAGCGGCCTGATGAATTTCAGCTTTCATTCTATATGACTGAACATATTTTACTGGTGTATTAGAAATTTTTTTTAAATATGTAGTTTCGTGATATATGCTGTGATATTTAAGGACGAATTATGTGTGATGAAGCTATGTAAATTAGCTGAAGATTGACGTGACGTCGTTCCTTATTTTAGCCTCTGAAGTCGGCTGGTGGGCCTTCATATGTCCCAGAGTGATAACAGTAAACTCTGGACGTCTATAGTGCCGCAATGCGTCCCAAGAAATAGAGAGCGTCACATCATTCAGTAGCGCTAAGTCGAGTAAAATGATTGTCGAAATTTAGTCTAGAGGATATTAGACAACGGTTTGCCAGAGAATCAGGCTGAGAAACCGGATTGCGGGCATCTAGAAAGTCGCCAAGTTCCAGGGCCTTCACCCTTGTCCCACATCCCCTCTCGGCGAGCCTGGTCAGTCAGAGGAGGCGGGCTACTCGGTCCCGCCTTCTGTCAAAAAAGTCCGCAGACAGGACTTACTTGAAACCTCCTTTCACTTTCCCCACCCTCTTTACCCACATATGCACTCAAACGGAGCACGCCCTTAATTGTAGTTAGGCCTGGATACGGTGACCCTGGTCTTTTTTGGACGTTATCCTAGGACAATGTGTATTATTTTAATACGGCCGCATCGAACAAAGAAATTCTAATAAAGCTCAAAGCAATGAAACTTCATTCTGCTGACTGACGGAAGAGTTCGAGTTCATTTCACCGTGCCATATTTCATCACGCGACAATTGATCATGCAGATGACAGTAGCAAGCGTCAACAGATTTGAACAGAACCGTTTAGCCCTTTAACGACCAGCTACGTAGGTTTTCCCATGCATTCTAGAGCACGCTGGTCGTTAAAGGGTTAAACTGTCCTGTAACTATGCTCGTGTGCGTTTGTGAGTTTGTATGTGTGTCAATTAAGGTCAAATTTGTCAAAAAAAGGAGCATAGGAAAGGAAAACTTCGTCGTTGAGTTTTGTAAGCGGGCCAGAGTTACTAAATGTCAACACATGACGGGCCTGACCCTTATTCTGAATGCATCACAACGGCTTTTAGGATCAGTTTGATACTGACAATGTCTGCATGTGTCTTTCTCTGATTATTAAGAATTTATACTTAATAAGATTGCGAGAAATATTGTAATTTAAGTCCGATGCAGAACAGGGTAAGGTGGCCATGTATGGTAATTTTAACGTTGAAGCCACGAAAACAACAGAAACGCTGGAGACTTATCTTGCACGTGAAACATCGGATATCTTCTTTTCGTTGTAAGAACTTCATTACTTTCTCAAGGAGTGAAGACTAAGAAATCTTATGGCGAAGGTCAAAATGACGGTTCTAACCATACTAAGACTAATTCAAGATAAGGAAGAGGAGGAGGAGGAGTAATATGAGGAGGAGGAGGAGGAAGATGAGGAGGAGGAGGAGGAGGAGAAGGAGGAAGAAAAAGATGCTGAAAAAGAAGAGCAATCCTTTAAGTAAGGTCTAAAGCTGCCATAGGTATGGATTATTCGCCACTCAATTTCCTTAGCCCACATGTAAATTAATTAATTCGTCCATTTGTGCATATTAAACTCTCATTAACTCGACTGATTCAATGCGTTCTTGATGCAACTATTATTGTAGCATTAGCATCATCATCATCATAATCATCATCATCATAATCATTAAAATTAGTTGTCCGGATGGTTAGACTTCGTCTTCCGGAGGCCAGAGGAAGGTGCCCTTGACACATAATAATAGTAAAAGCAATAATAATAATAATAATAATAATTATTATTATTATTATTATTATTATTTTGTTTAACGTTATCATCTTCATCATCATCATTAACCTATATCAAGACTTTTGGGCTACAAATGCCAATAAAATGGTCCGTAATTCCGTTGTCCGAAATATAAACTTCGTGAACTGTAGAATAGTTGACGTTAATTTTATTCTTTCCGCAAGTGGTCACGAGTTCCCTGTCAAAAGGATAAGGCCGATGACGAATTTTCAATTGATTTTTGTGTTTTTACAACCAATGTAATCGCCTATGTAATGTTTATCCGTCATACGACGGCTTGAGATATAACGTGCTGCCAGGGTGCATATGTTGAGCCATCGCAATTCAATATGCCTAAACTCCGTTGTTTAGCTTCTATTGCCTGTTATATAGCTAAGTACTGTCATTCATCATACCATATATATATATATATATTGTATATATATATATATAATATATATATATTGGTCCTATGCCAGTTGCCAGTCAACTTATCCAGGCCTAAACGTTAGTAAGGTCTTGCTCCGTTTAAGGGCATTTGTGGGCAAAGATTGGTGGAGAGAGTGATGTGAAATGTGGGCAAAGAGAGGAATAGGTTCCAACTTCCAAGCAGTCTTCACTTGTATGGTAGGTGTGTTTTTGAACATTTATATAGCGTCCTGCAAGAACCTGACGAGGTCGCTTACCGAAGCTACCTAACAGTTGGCTCTACGACCTGAAGGTGGTATTCATGCATGCATCGGGACGCTTTAAACATAGCACATTTTCGATTACTTCTACGTTGTTTTGTGAGTTTGTTGTAATACAGTCGCAATCACCTACTGTTAGGCCTACCCATTTTATCCAGTAGCGTGAATGGTGACCACGAGTTGCGTTGTAAATGGCAGGTAAGTGGAAAGGCGGACATGTGTAATAGGTTTCACATGTAGGTCTAATCAGCGCAGCTTCTGCTACCTGGCGAGTGAAGCGTGGAAAATGATCCGAGTAGAGATTCTTATCCGCCGTCGATAAAGCAGACGCGGAACTAAACCGACATTTAAACGAATAAATGCAATTCACAGTATTGAAAATACTTATATTATATAATAGTATATAGCAAGACCTCGTGTTAGTCCCAGTTTTCCGCTAAACTTCCGCCGCTCAAGGGAAGCGACGACTTGGATGGAGGGGATAGCGGTAGGGACACGCAACGTCCCCGCCGCGTCCTCTCGAGTGATAATAGGCGTAGACTATATACCTGTTGTGGACAAAACAGCAATGACTCCGTACACCCACTTACAATATCAACTCTGCCCCGTCTGACCTTCTGGCAACCGGTGCACATGTCTTATGTCCTTTTGACAAAATTTCTACAACCCCTTATACTCGCCACAGCGTTCCTGAATGATCCGGGTCCTGCGCTTGGATCTTAAGTGATGCACCAGAAATCTAGGGTTTAGTGTTATGACTCCAGCACAAATGAAGGCCCACCAGTTAACCTCAGAGGCTAAAATAAAGCCATGTAAGCCAATTTTAGCTAGGTTACAAAACTTCATCACATAATTCGTGCATAAATATCACATATATCATGAAACTACACAATACAAAAATGTCTGATACAGTAAAATATGTTCAGGTACACAGCGAACATTGAAATTCGTCAGTTCACTGGACGGATGCTAGAAAAGTTGTGCAATAGTGGTAAACGATAGCAATTACCAGCATTGCAAATGACAGGTAGATCGGCAAATATATCGAAGTGGTTGAACTGTAGACCTGATCGGTTTCACATTTACTCAGCGCAACTTCTATCGCCTGACGAGTGACGTGTGCAGATGGATCTGAAGAGGGAATTTTACTTTCAATCTACAAAACACAGATACAATCAAAGTAGAGTTAACTATATAACTATAAGGAGAAATCTTGTATTTTCTGGCATTACTTTATATTGCAAAGGCCATCATTTGAATTCACAGTAAATCAATAAATTTATTTGACAATTGCAATTAACATCTTTGAAAATAAATCTACGCCCACAAAGGCCACGTCAGGAAGGATGAAGTCCTTATGTCAATAGGAAGAACTAAGAAGGACCACAACTCACTTAGTTACGGTCACCCTATAAAAATTAATCATTTATTATATACAAATGTACAGTTGTTATCATCACCTATAGTTGTTGCTGTTGTTGTCATCATTATCATCCCTAATTCGATCACGAGCAGACTGCATCTCCGTGAATGTATAGACCTATCGATTAATCCATGCATCTAGGTTTAGGATATATTTATGTTTATCCTAACACATATCGCGTGATTAAGACCTAAACAAAGACAGTTTAAAGGCTATAATTATATCTATTGTTCTACTTCATTTGTCGATGTCAACACCGTCAGCTGTTGGAGATCCTGGTAAGTAAAGCATACTTGAATCCTTTAAACTTGACAAGCTTATTAATTTTATCCACATCCCACTCCACAAACATCCTAACCATAATTGCAAAATCTACATTCATCTGTAACCAACATCAGCAGCAACAGCTGCCAATTTTATCTTCCAACTTCTTGTGTGCAATGTCACCCACCTGCTTGAGATAATGCAAAAAGATTGCTTTGACATTGTCCATGTTTGATGCTTGCATCATCAACCGAACTGCTTCACCCTTGCGAATCTTTACTATTCCACGGAACACCTGTCGATTGTTATAGCATCTGTCCAATGTTGCCGCAGCCATGACCTACACAACAAAGCGACCAGAAAACAATGGGAAAGAATCAATTATCAATCAACCAACCAATCAATCAATCAATTAATATTCCGCTTATGCAATGCACAAGCAGACAGATGCGTGACTTGTTAAAAATGACAATCTTGTCAATGCTAAAAAACTCATACTTGACAAGGCAGTTAATGTTAGCTTACATTTGGGTTACAATGTACATGTATGTGCGTGCACTTAGTTCAACGCTGTGTGTACAACTCATGATCTTTAAACATGACGGACTCACGCACATACAGCAGCGTGAGGGTCAATTTTGCAACATATTAGAATTAAGCTTAACCATTAACTTTGCTTCTCATTCACCTGTGGAATGGCACAGAAGATGAAGACGGACTCGTTCTGAATGCGAGACAGGTACTTCATAACGTCTGGAATGTGCATTAGTGCATTTGTGATTAATTCGTTTAGGCAACTGACGGCGTCGTTGATTCTCTCTGGGTCAGAAAGTTCAAGTAGTTTCTCGGAATACTTGCTCCACACCTAGAAAGAGGAACACCTCAGTTCATTAGAACGCATATTGAACTCAATCACCACATGCAAAATAAGCATTGCACTGACGGGACTCTCTTGAAAAGGCGATGTAAAAATGTGAGCATAATTACAGTAACGTTACACAACAGGTGTCTGTGCAGTGATTATTTTTTGACTGTCTTAGTGCCATCTTTTTGGGGGACCGTCGAGATCTCGAAACTATGGTTGTCATTATGAACTCTGTTTCAAAGACTATAGAACTTCAGGTGGGTCAACAGAGGCATCATTTATATGAAATACCAAAGACCCTATATAAATCGCTTAGACAAATTCACAATTATAGATGTATAAGCTTACGTGCATCGTGAATGCATTCTTGCATATCTAGAATTTATGTAGCAACCTTGTTCTATCTTGTTAAAGGTCGTCTAAGTTGAACACACATTTGATCCTTTCAAGATTTTGGTTATATTAACTAGAGAAAAGAACGAGGAACGTTCAGATTAAACAAGAGTTGAATTTGATTAAGATCACATCATACTAAGATTTCCGTCAGATAAATCACCTCTTTTGGCCAGAACTGACGACCCTGAATGACATCCTCCAGGTAGTCTCTGATGATATTTGTCTTCTGAAGGAAAAGCCCCATCGAATTGGAAAGAGCAGAGTCCTCGCCAACCAATCTGTCCTCCAAGTCAGAGGCTGAGAACAGCTGTGAGAGGCCAATACCAACGAGTCCAGCAACATAGTGACAATACTGCAAGTTAACCGAAGTCACCATTGAGAAGCAGCCATACAATTTTATACGGTTTAGTGCGTACCAACGCATATATAATGCGCATACCTATTGAATCGTAATGCAAATCATACTTTTTTACTTACTTTAATCATATTATTAATGATATTTCAATTATATTACTTAATCAGCATTTAATTATAAAATATTATGTAATAAGTTTATTTAAGTCACTTTATAATTGGAATAGCAGGAGATGCATTAAAAAGCACTAACCTACTTTGAATATAAACCTCACCTCGTCCCACTGTTGACTAGAACCAGGAGATCTTGTCAAATAGACCGTCATGCCCCTTCCCATCCGCTTACAGATGTCAGATATCACGTCTCGAAAGACTGGCTTCAGCAGACGATACTGAGCAGATATCTGCAGAAAAACACAATAATAAAGCCGCATGAAAACTTGCTTTTAGCGGCAAATATCACGCTACAGCATTGTGTAATTGTAATGTTCAGCCAAGAAACTTTACGCTTCCATCAACAAGTTATCCGGCATGAACTGGATTAAAATTCAAACAGAGTAGGACCTATATTGCCAAGAAAGCGTAGAGTAGGCACGCACAAATTCAAACCTTAGAATTGAAGACCACAGTTTACACTGACCGTCGTAAAGTTCTCGAGAACAATGCGATCCTTGTCATTGCATTTCGTGTAGTTCCAAGATGGATCCTCAAGGAAAGTGTAAAATTCCTGGAGCAGTGTGACTTTCTCATCATGTGGGATCGTCATATCGTCTTCCACGGTGTCGAGGGATCGTAAAACCAGATAGAAGATACAGACTGCATCCCTAGAGAATACATGATATAATTTGTAAATGAAAAATCAATGAATGTGAGAAACATCCAACCAATCATATCAATCATTTTAGAGGTGATCGATTGAACCTACAATCTCTAAGTGCATCATGGAATGAATGAGAGATCAATATAGCGAATAATCAAATAAAGCACTGCTAGGATTTGATAGTTTCACTTAAAACTCGATAACCATAATATACCAAGGATGTTTGGACTCTTTGAAGTTTCATAATTTACCTTTGAACTGCCAGTCAAAAGAGTGTTGCAGTAGTCAAGATGGCTGGAGATGAGGGCATTATCCCAATAGATCAGGAAAGAAATGAGGATGAGGTGTTTAAGGGGCCGTTCACATATTTTATAAAGCATAAAATCACAATTTTTGACCCACACCTACCCCCAATAACGTTATATAACAGCAGCTGTGACCCCCCCCACCCCTATATTATATAACAGATATGCTACCCACCCCATACTCCACCCCACCCCAGCCTATAAGCACATTAAAAGACATACAATAGACATAATTTTATTGCACAATTTGACACTTTTATAACAATATGACTTTAGTTAGCACTTTAGTAGTAGTGATTCAACTGATAATTGCCTTTATCCAATTCAAGAACTGCAGTAAAAATCATCATATCCCCAATTAGCTATGTAACAAAAGCTGCCTTAAAATTGTGTACTCTCTCGTGCCAATGATGATTAGACCGCATGTATGGAGCTCCTCTGCAACTTAATAATCGCAATTTAAATGGCCCTAAACATAAACTATTTACACATATTATAGAAAATGAAATTAAACATCATTGTAATACCTACCAAAATAATTATTTCAAGTGAATTAATTTAATTTAAACCAGAATCAAAACACAGCTCACCGAATTGAATTATTAGAGCGTTTAGAGCTATGCACAGGAAATTGTTAAAATTGTAAACAGCATATTGTTAAAGTGGATTTATAAAATAATAACTAAGAACTTCAAATCAATTCACTACGTGGCAGCTAATGGTGCTAGTTTTGGTTCACAACGTGTTGTGAACTTCGATTAAACAATGAAGGTCCGTAGTACATGGAATTTCCAATTGGCACGCAAACAGGCAAAATAGCATGAGTTGAAAAAAGTTTGTTATATAACAAAACCTTCAACCTACCCCCACCCTACACAATATAACGCTAACAAAACCGGAACCCACCCACCTACCCCTTGAGCGTTATATAATATGTGAACGGCCCCTAACATTATCGACGCCATGGAAGATCTGTGTGAAATATCAATTGTTTTTTCTGAATGACAGGTAACAGTCAAACACAATGCACAAATTAAATGAAGATGAAACAAAATGAATACTTATATATCTTCAAACCTTAATTCATCATCAAGTGCTCGAATAACAGCAGCGAAACTTCGACTCGTTTTATCGAGATATTCGTAGCATTTATTCAGCTGAGACGAAAAACACTTCTACAAACACAAAATTAATAATTAATTAGTATGTTACGATGCTTGTCCAATTAGCATAATCAACAACTAATTATAAGGTTTATCATTGTGTCCGCATCCAAATAATTGTGAATAGGCATTTATTGCCTGCATCTACAATGTACGTTGCCTAATAATTGTGAATATGCATTTATTGCCTGCATCTACAATGTACGTTGCCTAATAATTGTGAATAGGAGGCTTGAGTACGGTCTGAATCGATGCCTATTTTTGTCAAAAATCAGTTACTTTAATTACAAATGTAAGTCGGCGAATTCGTCTGTCGGCATGTCCTGTTCTTCCTCAATCCACTTCCCTCTCTTCCTCTTGACTTTTATATATAGGCTATATAGCGCACATCATCAACTTTAAAAACAACGTGGTATATGTACATTTCACCGTTCGCGCTCATCCAAATTTAGGTAAATGGTCATAAAACATTTGTCTGGGTCTACACATTCCAGGCAGATTCTACTCCTCAACTTCACTTAATGCCCTTCAGTTTGAAATTTCAACTTAATTCAATTTCCTCACCGAGCTATCGCTCTCTGAAAAGGCTTTGCCTACCGCTCCAAACTTATATCTGAGCAAGGCATAAACCTCTTCAGAGTATTTCCAAGACTGCAGTAGTTCCATCGATGTAGAAATTGAGCCGGTATCCTTAGGTAGAGCCTATAGACGCATGGGAAGAGGACGTTTTGATCTAGCACCAGTCGATGGAAGCGACCTAATCCTTTAAAAATATCACTAATCACTTCGCAATGGTCTTAAACTGGCAAATATGGCTGAAAGTGTAGCCTAGAACAGCGCTGATCTATGCAAGAGGCATTAGAATTGAACGATTAAACCAAGTTAGAAAGTTTATATTGCGATGGATAGACACATGCAGCCACACCGCACGTAGGCCTATATCCCATGACGTCACAAGATCGCAGGCAGCTAGATAATAAATAGCGATCACATTGTCTGCAAAGCGACCGATATCATAGGCCACTCCATCACAGACTCATCATCAGCCTAATAGTTGTGAAGGTTGTCTCAGTCGCGGCAAGTAGGTCTAGGCCAATATTGAAGGCTAAACTTATTCTACACGTCTCCTGCGTATTATTATAGGCCTAATTGGCCTATAGTAGCACGTGTTTACCATGTGAAATCCTTAAAATAGCATTAGGTTCAATTCGTGTCGATTACTGTAATTCACTTCGTGTTGAATTTACAAGGTCACAAATTGCTTATCCTTCGCAACCATCGGCTGCCTTTCCGTCATGACGGGATAATCTCCAGCGGGTAGGCCTATTGACCTGTTAATGGAATCACTTTTTGTGGGATCTCGGTTGATACCTTCTAGGCCTACCCCAAGGAAGTTCAAGTAGGCCTAACTACAGTGATTGATAATAATAAATTATGCTGATGAGAATCACAATAGGCCTAATGATGATGATGATAACGATGATAATGATAATAATAAAACAATTACATGTATAATATTAACTTCAAGGGCGCCTCGCCACGAAGATGAGGCCAGACCATGGACAACTAATTTAACACGCCAATGATCAGTAAGTCCCTGGGAAACGAAGTACCTCATGGCGAAAATATAATGATGACGATGACGACGACGACGACGATGACGATGACGATGATGATGATGATGATGATGATGATGATGATGATGATGACGGTGGTGGTGGTGGTGATTACGACGACGCCGGCGGCGGTGAAGAAGAAGAAGACGTAGAAAAGGACGAGGAGCAGGAGGAGGAGGAAGAGGAGGAGGAGGAGGAAGAAGAAGAAGAGGAAGAATTAGAAGAAGAATTAAAAGAAGAAGAAGAAGAAGAAAAAGAAAAAGAAGAATTAGAAGAAGAAGAATTAGAAGAAGAAGAATTAGAATTAGAATGAGAAGAGATGAAGAATTAAAATTGGAATTATAAAAGGAGAAGATGAAGAAAAATTAGAATTGGAAGAAGAAGAAGAAGAAAAAGAAGAAGAATTAGAATTAGAAGAATTAGAATTAGAAGAATTAGAATTAGAAGAATAAAAAAGAAAAAGAACAAGAAGGAGGAGAAGAAGTAGAAAAACTTGTAATTAGTAAAGATATTGTCGCATCCGATGCGGTGTCCTGGTCTGGCCTTGGTTTTAATCCAGTCCTCGCATTCCTCAACTAACTCGACTTGACATTGTTTCTACCGTAACATAAACCGTCAATCATATGCCCTGTCATTTAGGCCATGGACTTTAGAGGTTTGTCATCGTTCAAGCGCCCTTGTAGGGGCATGGCTGTATTGCGGCGCTCTAGAATTTGTCCGTTTAATAATTATGTGGCGGACAGGCCACAAGGCTTGGTTTAAAGAATTAGTTCGTAAATAATCGGCTCGCCATAGCGCTTAATTTACTTTCGGTGTTGTTATTGGAGGGAAGACCGATCGGCGGTTTGTAGTTCTGTGCATAGCGTGCAGACGCATGAATCGGGTTGAGTATAGCCTGACATGTGGTGCGTCGCTTATATTGTAGAGTGGTGACGACTGCTCTGCATATACGGTGCATTGAATTCTTTGGTTAGCGATTAATACCGCACACCCGTGTGGTCGGTGAGCGTTCGTTCAAAGCCTGATTCACGGCAAGTTGCGAAACAAATGTAGTTGCGGACGAGAGGGTGTCCAAAAACTAGTCCGAGCTACAGCCGAGCGTCTGGTGTTGAGACCGACTCCGCCGATCTGATAGGGCTGGGGTCCCACCCTGTTATCGATCGCGAGAAAGTCTGCAGCCGATTGTGAGGTTGCTTCCTCGGGAAGATCCGACAGTGAAATAAAGAAATCACAGGTCTGTGTAAAGACCGGGTAAAGCCCGGGTTAGCCGTTCGTATAGACCGAGAAGGATCTCGGGTGGCCGAGAGTGATACAGACTGGGTGAGTCCCAGAAGGGACCGACCGCATATACCGAGAGAGAGGCCTCGGCGGCCGACAGACAGATAGACTGGGAAAAATCCCCGACCGCGCACCGTGAGAGTAACCAAGAAATATAAATGTTGGCTACCTAGCCCGGTCATAGTTAATCCTACCGTTTTCCAGCAGGTTGTTGGATACGTGAAAGTTTCGGGTGGCCGCAATCGAAAGTTTCGGTGGCCGAGATCGAGAAAATTAGGGTGGCCGCTAGAGATACACGCCGGCTAGATTCCCGTAGTAGCAACCGTACAGACCGAGAGAGAGGCCGGTGGAACCGTCGGCAAATACGGGGAAAGTTTCTCATTGAATACGTTCGATAAATACGGGGAAAGTTTCCCAGTGTATACGTTCGATAAATACGAGGAAGGTGACCCCATTGGTGCTTAAAACGATTACAAGAAACGGTCGTGACTGGTGCCGAAGACCTCAATAATTGTGGGTGTTTCCTCATATTCTTTTCCCTGTAATATATATACTAGGCTACCTAACGTGGTCATACTTACTCCCGTGGTCTTCCGTGGTTTCTTGACTTGTGTGTCTGATCACAACAATATATTTACTCGCGGTTTCTCCGCGATATCTTTACTTGTGTGTCTGATCGCAGTATCTATAATCGCGGTTTCCCCGCGTTATCTCTTCTTGATTGTATTACGGTTTTTCGATAAATATTCTTCTTGGCTACCTAACGTGGTCATAGATACTCACCGAGTTTTCCCGAAGTCTCAGTATATATTACGGTGTTGGTGGACAACTGCATAACACAGAGGACGGTCAATCGTGGTGCATGATAATTTATACGTGTGAGGCCGGTATCCCACACACGGACATGGAGCGAGAGGTACATGAAGAGTGGAAGGTACGATTTCCGGTGGATAAGTGTCTGGGAAAACGCGACGTTAAGATCATTGACCAGTATTGCCTATGGCAAAGTGACGAAGGGACTTGTTACAAATATTTCTGCTCTCCGGAACAGGGAGAACGTTTGATGCCCCCTGTTGGCGATTGTTTAAGAGTCACGAGATGTAGAATGATACGACGAAGCTCAGGTCAGGTAGAGAGAAAGAGGAAAACCGTCTCTAAGCGGGCAAACAAGAAAGGGAAGACACCGGTCGGTAAAAGAGCGAGGGAAGACTCCGGTCGGTAAAAGAGCGAGGGAAGACTCCGGTCGGTAAAAGAGCGCACCCTGTTCTGAATAAAGGCCATCCTCAGGACGTTGCCCATCCGGCGACCGCGGAAGAGATAGAGTCTGATCCCGAGACAGAGTCATATACTGTTGCCTCTTTTAGAGAAACGGTCAACCCCGATTCTCCTCTGACAGTCACTGCTACGATAGGCAGAGATGGAGAACAGTCAGGCTATACTAAAAATCGACTTAGAAGTGACTCGAGTGGCTCCAGACACAGAAGAGGGCTGGAGCCGACACCGTTGCGCGACCTGGTAGCGTCCGAACGGTGTACGCCACAATTACCTAGGTCATAGGTCATAGCCCTCTTCAGAGTGTTCCTAGACTTCAGTAGTTTATCATTGTAGAAATTGAGCATATATATATATATATATATATATATATATATATATAGTTAGCGTGCTTGACTGTAAATCGAGAGGTTAGGGTTAAAATTCCAGCAGTCGAACAAATTTTATTCGAGATTTCTTCGCCCCTAACAAAACACAGCTATGATGAGTACATTGACCGTACACTGTCAGTGGGAAGATGAGACGGCGAGGGATAGGACCGGCCATCAGCATTATAGCAAGATTCACTGACTCTTCTGTATTGGGCCTATGCTCCGTCTTATTATCGTCGCCACTGGGGCAAGGAGGGCGGTTGCCCCCCCCCCCCGTCCCTGGCCAGGCTAAGTCTTAGGATTCAAGCAAATACGATGAGCATTTACATGGGAGTGGAGGGGGCCCCATGTGGTTTGTGATTTGCAATTTCATATTTAACATCCTCTGAATATTATTATAAAGTCAAACTCTGTCACAAATTTTAGGTACTTTTATTTAGAAAGAATAGTTGAAAATGTGAGGCAAACAATGGTCCAAACTGTACTCCAGTTGGCATCAAATGCTTAAAATTCTGCAGACCCGATAGTGAAACTTACGACGCTTCCCTATGTCCGCTGTAGTCGTTAGAGGCTTTTTGCCTCCTCCTAGCCTCGAAGCTCTGGCGACGCCACTGTTCCGTCTACACTGTTGTTGGCTCCGGAATGTACTGAATTATAGTCTAGCCTGTTAAAGCTGAGTAGGCCTAACTTGCAGTTTAATATGCAAAATAAATGAATTGTCTCTTTCCCTTTGAGTCGTTTCAGTCCCATTGTTTTTATTTGAACCTATTAGAATTTACTTACCGAATCATCGTTCCTGGAAAGGGCTTTGTTTCCCGCTCCAAGCTTAAACCTGAGTAGGGCATAGACTTCCTCAGGGTTTTTCCAAGACCTCAGTAGCTCCATGGTTGGGGTGATTGGTAAGGTACCTTCAGACAAGGACACGGTACAACGTCGAAGGCTGCATCTAACGCTCGTCATATAAAATAAGATTATTGTCTATACCTTGGACTAATGTTATTAGTTCCAGCCTATGTCGCCCAGTCATGCTTACTATACCCGACATCTTCCGTTCTACCATATCAACTGACACTGTGCCGACAGGTTATATTTTAAACCTCCGTGAATGGTTCTATCTTGCACGCGATGCAATCCCGGCTAAGCGAGCGTTTGCAACATCATACGTTCGAAACGCCATCTGGTGGTCAGTCAAGGAAGAAGCTGCCTGGTTGGCTGAAGCGTCAACAGCACACACGCCCTCAGCCAATCAGAGGCCGGCGTCTGCCAACCAAAACCACTCAGATCTTCAGTGACAACCATAGATATCTGTGAAAATTAACATACGTAGGCCTATGCATAGAAATCTAGATGCGACGCTTTGGCGACGAAAATTATGTGATTCATTACACTAAAATAAGTTTATTCGCCCATCTTCCTTGGACTAGTCAGCGATCCGAAGTTTTATTAACGACGTCCCATGGCAACAAATGCAGCAGCGTCGACAAAGAATATTGTGGCATAATATGTCATTATACCCAAGGACCAAACATTATATCCTTATCGTTCGTGTTTAGCAGCTTCGTTCTACCTTGGCTCTAAGCCTGGATTTGCCGCTCTTTACAACGTTTCCATCAATCCGTTTAGCTCAGACTTGTCGGTTTTTGTTTTTTGACCTCGTTATGCCTGCTTTTAAAGACTTAGCGGCATGCCCTACAGTTTTATAACACCAGTAAGTTAAATCATTAGCGTCGAAATCAAAATGCTGTTAATTGGCAATTATTGTAAAACCGAGCGTGCCTGGATCGTCATCCTCCGTGTCCCTCTTTAGTATTGATTCATAACTAATCTGTGTAGAATCTCGAAGTAATATCTACTTGCTGCATAATACAACTAATAGTATAAGTTACTTTTACTTAACTGAAATGTGAAATATGTTAACGAATGTAGATGGTTTATTACAGAACAGTGTCCCGAACAGTAACTTAATAAACATATCGTGCACGGGGTGTTTAAGAGGCACGATAAACTATATTTAAACATTTGTTTACTACACGTGACTTGCAAACCCACGTTCCGAGTTACAAACCGGGTACGGTTAATAAGTACGCTTAGAGAGGGCTTCGGGTGAATTTCATTGCTATAAATCGTTATTTTCTCCATCGCAGAATCAACCGTTCGGATTAAAAACTAGCGCTTGAAGTCTGTATTATTCGTTAGTAATCTCACTGGTTCGGGCATGGAGCACAATGGATGAGTTTGATCTTAAAGTAGTACTTTCTAAAATGTTAGATTGCAATCTGATTGAGTCCATTGAAACTGATTTGGCGTGATGAGGTTGTGTACAGTATACACAACTTACACAATTAGCACAATATTATTGTAGCAGAACTAATGATAGTTTGTCATGTAAAAGTTGCATTATTTCAAATACGATATTGAGACACGCATTTATCTTGATGCTTTCAGACTAAGAATAATAGATGCGTGCAGTACATTAACAGTTAGATACACTGTTGAGTTGCACCTTCTTAAAATCCATTAACTGGTGCATGCATGATATATTGATACTTTATAACCAAAAATGTGGATCTGTACTACGTGTATACAGTATAAACTGACGGATAAACTGTTCCTTGTTTTAGTGCTGCAATATGCCAAACAAATTTCTGTCGACCGCAATGGCCTTTGTTGTCAAAAGCTGTCGTTAGACCCTGGATCCATCCATCCTTGTTTTGTAGACTCTACAGGTATACAGTCGTCCGCCAAAACATGATTTGAAAGATTTATCTACACCGCAATGTTTCGTATCGCGAACCAGTTGAATGGGTCGTTACAGCTCTGTTCCAGAAGAGGCACTCAGTTTTCGTTTCCAAGGTACTGTCGAGCAGTCAACCAGCAAGATGCCACTATCGACAGACCCAAGGTCACCGACAAAACTTGTACGTCGCAGGATCGGTTCAACGCGATCGGCATTCAGATGCTATCGAGTGCACTTCACGAACAGATCTTCAAGGACTGTCCAATGGCATCTCTTGACAGCAAAAAGAAATCCGAGATCGACGCTCACCTCCGAAAGCACGGCCTCCACGATAAAAAGACGACCGTTATGGCGGAAGCAACCCTTCCGCTGCCCCCCCTTTTTGGCAAAAATATTGACGAACATTTTCGAACGCTGGCCCTGCAACAGATCAGACCATACGGGGACTATGCCGACGCCCTGGCAGAGTGCGCCCTGCCTCTGAGACCCAGACGCTGGATACTGCGTCCAGGATGGACGAAGTATGACTCCGCCAAGAGGCAATGTTATGCTGTTCCTTACCCGGATGAAGACGGCTTGGTGTTCGACGTTGAAGTGCTTATGACGGCCGGTTCACGTCCTACGATTGCCACAGCCGTCTCTAAAACAGCTTGGTATGCTGATTATATATTGAACATCATAGTGTCGTATGCTGTTGATATTTATATCCAGGAATACATATATGTATATATATATATATATATATATATATGTGTGTGTGTGTGTGTGTGTGTGATTCTTGGTAAGCTTGTTGTCGAATATCTGTTATAAATATATGTCAATCAATCTATGAAACATGATATAGGGCATCTTCAAGAATACCAGCTTTGGCCGAAGGAGACAGATTTCAAAGTAGAATAGAAAGCGGATAGTGAGATCCTAGGCATAAGCCGAAAATGCAATGGGAGCCATTCCAAGCAGTTGGGCCAAAGCCGAAAATGCATGACACTGCATGATAGAGGTCTGTGTATATTATATATATGTATATATATATGACTCCGCCATGAAGAAATTATATAATTAGGCGCCCTTGTAGCGGTATGGTTGTGTTACGGCGCAATATAAATTGTCTTTATTATATATGTGTGTGTGCATGTGTGTGTATATGTGTGTGTGTATGAGTGCATGTGTGTGTGGGTGGGTGTGTGTGTGTGTTTTTATGTGTGTGTGTGAGTGTGTGTATGTAGTTAAGTTAAGGCTACTGGTTGTAGCCTTTGCATACAGCTTCTGTTGAATGGAAATTATTGCAGTCAATGAACTGCTATGGTGCTGCTGTTGCAATGCTCGTTCCATCCATTAGTAAGCTGAATCATTGCACATTAGTGCAGTTGCTGTGCACTGCAGTTGGTTACACATGTACAAAACTTTCTGGCTTCTAGGTACTCATGGTGTGGTGCTCAGTTGTTTGAGGATGGTGTGGATGGAGCAAGGCAGTCGGGAGATCTCGTCCCCGAAGACTTGCTGCCGCTCGAAACTTCTGGAAGCTTTCGTGCTGGAATGGAGAATCATTGGCGTCCTCGCGTTGTCATTGGCCACAACGTAGGATTTGACCGATCGTTTATACGTGAACAGTACTACGTAATGGTAAATGCTGTAATCTTTCAGTTTTGTTTATGTAACAATGTGTGCACTACATAAACACTATATAAATGATATGATCTCACAGTTTATTTTCATGGTAAATGGTGTAATCTCAAAGTTTCATTTATGTAATGATAATGATATTTTCTTGAATGTTCACAATTCTATTTGCTTCTTGGGCTCATTTTAATGCAGGATTTAACACACTAGGTGTCATCGATTTAATCTCGGTGTGTTTAAATTGAATCAGTTATATGTTTATTTAATTAGAACATTGTAGAAAGAAAGAAATTTCGGATATAACAATGCATACTAACTTAGTGGAAAATGACATTCATGGGATGAGTTAAAGTGCATAAATAGGATTAGTAGAAAGGGGTAACTTTGGTTGATGAATACTTCATTGATTTGAATTTCTGCATTCTTGTGGTAAGTGGATTTTTTTTAGAGTGTCTTTAGGTCTTTTTGTGGTTGATAATGTTTCCTATTGTCGGTATCAGTGTGTGCTTCTGAACTTTATAAAGGAGCATCATCAACCTTTTTAAAGCATGAAAGGTCATGCATAAATGTGAATCGAAGGTCTGGAAATGCGAAAATTAACATCAGAGGAACAATAATGCAAATCAGAGGCTTGTTACTTTTGGTTGTAATGTATTTGTAGGACTTTTGAATGTTTTCTATATAATTAACCAAAGTTGTGACTTTTGGAGGTATGTGGTAATCGACTGATTACATGTAGTACCGATGTCTTACATTACTGTCCCTTGTGGGTTTGTTTAGGGTCCAAAGACTCGTTTTCTTGATACGATGTCTCTGCACATTGCCGTGTCTGGTCTGACGAGTCTCCAGAGAGTCCTGTACGTTGCCAAGAAGGCCGGCAGCAAGCGGAAGGAGGTGTTGGAGCACGAGGAAGAAAACACGAAACGTGGAACATTTTCCGTACGATACAAGACTTTTTGCACCCAATTTACGATGTTGCGTAAGAGTATACATCCATGCCATCTGTCAGCTGTCGATGGGAATCCGTTGGTTGGTTTCACGTTTGTGCATGAGCCAACCAATGGATACTCTTTTTGGCTTACTGTGCATAGTTTTGCCAGCAGTTGTATTTTATTCATTCGCTGTGCTTTAACATCATTTAAGCCAGTGCAGAGAATGCCTCTGAGTTGATTTCTTGATGGGACACTATATAAATACTGCATTACATTACCACAGCTCTCCGTGTAAAGAGAAAAGGAGCAAATGATAACTACAGCTGTACCTGTGAATTAGTCTGATTAGTCTTAATTTGAAAGTACTCTTATGCCCTAGGCACTATAGAGTGTCTTCTCCCAGTAGCTGACTACTTGCATCTGAGATCAACAGTTTAGTGTGACCGTGTGCGCATTTTAAATTTAGCTAATAATAATTATAATTATAAAATTGTGCTAATGCGCTGTATAGCATTCAATTGCCATAGTTGATGCGCATTAATCAATGTCTGGGAGTAATAACCAATGTTTGCGAGCAATAATCAATGTTTGCAAGTAATAATCAATGTTTGGGAGTTGTCAGGGTGAGGTTTCTCGTTGCAGAGTTTCGAATGGACGAAAGAGAGTAGCCTGAACAACCTGAGTGATGTCTATCAGCTGTACTGCAAGGGGGAGCCACTTGAGAAACATCTTCGTGAAGTCTTCATCACTGGCAACATCGAAGACGTAAAGGAAAATTTCCAGGTCGCTGTGATGTTCTCGGTTTTAACTCCGGTTTTGTTGTTAGCGGAGACGTTTTTGTCACTGTGATCTGAGTGCATTTATTTTTATGCTGTTTTAATTTTCATTTGATTTTAATTTGAGAATTTTTGCAGCGCCCCTTATCTGTGCTGGGCAATATGATGTCAGATGTCATTACAAAATGACATCTGACATTTTTAGTTTTTTTTGCTAACTTTAGTTAGCAAAACTATGCACAATAAGCTGAAGGGAGTGACCAGTGGTGGGCCCATGCACAAACGTGGAACCAACCAATGGATTCCCATCTGCAGATGGCATAGATATAGAGTGACTTGTTTATTTTCCTAATAGCTTTTTTGCCTAAATCATCTTACAGTGCTAAGCACTGATAATGTAATGTAATCAAGCATTTATATAGTGCCCCTTTAAGATATCTACTCAGAGGGCTCTATCCGCTGGTCTAAATGATTTTAAATGTCATAGTTTACGAGTAAAATATGCCTGTTAATAGATGTAGTCTAACAATTTCTGTGTCATGAACTGGCTCAAGTTTGTGGCAGAACTTTTCTTTTGTCAGTACAGAGGCATTGGTGCTGATTGGTTTAGACGTCTGCTGCAGTATTAAGCTTTAATTAGGATTTGCATCAAATAGTTGCATTTTCGTTTAATATAATTAAGCGAGTAAGAATATTCTTTACTAGACTACCAGCAAACACACAGCAGCTCACAAAAGGTATAAACAACAGCATCAATTTTGAACAAGGTCATATAGCATTCACGAATTGAAAGTACTCTTGGAAAATATACCAAACAAACTCTTCCACTTTTTGCATTGTTTTGATTACAGGTGAAATCCTCGTTTTGACGACACTCAACATCTTTATAGACTCATTAGTTTTCTCTTGAGATGGTGCTATATAAATTTCCAATGACAATTAAAATTTACAACGTTTGCG
This sequence comes from Bimastos eiseni, assembly GCA_959347315.1. NCBI lineage: Eukaryota > Metazoa > Annelida > Clitellata > Crassiclitellata > Lumbricidae > Bimastos > Bimastos eiseni. Next base: position 6,380,805 of record OY365822.1, on the reverse strand, counting down.
AGTTATTCTCATTTTTGAATGGAAAATGTTTTGCTGTTATGACGATAGAAGGTGAATGTGTGTGTTGGTTTCCTATTATTCAGTTACTGATGAGTTACTGTTCCGAGGACGTGAGGGCCACCCATGCCGTCTTTCAACAGATCTGGCCGGAGTTTAAGCTGCGGTAATGCTCTATGTTTTCCATTGTATTCATTATCATCACCATCATTATCACCATCATCAGGATCCATGGGCTGAAAGCCCGTAGGTGTCCACTGCACATCTGACCATTGTTCTCCATGCTCCTCTGTCTTGGGTTAGCTGTAATAAGTCTTCGTATTAAGGTTCCATAACTTTCAGGCTTCGATTTTACAAATAATTTATTTTCTGGTTTAGTTTGATGTTCGTGACAATACTTTTAAATATATGCTTGTATGTGTGTAGGTCTGCATATATGTATATATAAGTAAATAAGTAAGTACATTCTTTATTACCATCTGCAGATGCGCTATGGTTACAATAGAAAAAACATAAGAAACAGTTTTTATATATAAGTTATATAAATTTGTAAAGGAAAATGTTCATTTTCAACCATTCATATCGAATCCACACACAAGTGGGTAATAATGAGAAAACGAAAATAACATGAACAGGGCCGGGATGAGAAAGGAACATAGGCAAAAGGGTGACCTTACGATGACAGGCAATTTAGATTAAATGTAATTATGCATATTTATAGATGTAGGTCTTAACTCACAAAAACTGTCATGCATCAACATAGGAGATCTACTGAACGGTGCATCCTACGATGAGCATGGAACGTTTTCAGAGCAATTTATGGTTGTAAAGTTTCATATCAAGTGATTCCACGAAGTTGGTCCAATACATGAGTGGGTTCTGTGTAAATTATGCGGCACATTTATGAACCAGATGCACTACATTCATTTCAATGGACTACCATCGAGCTTTAATATCTGCCTGTTGATTCAGATTTCCGCATCCAGTGACTTTGGCTGGAATGCTAGAAATGGGGACGGCCTACCTACCTGTCAATCACAACTGGAAGAAGTATATCGACCAATCGCAGGCCAAGTTTGATGAACTCCGGCAAGAAGTGAACACTATGCTCTATCGATTAGCGGACAATGCTCGCAGTCTTTTGGAAGACGAAAGGTTCGTTTAGGATGAGGGTGGTTGCGAACTTAATGGCTGCTCTTCTTTTTCAGACAGGTTGTTATAAGGGTAAGTGAATTTATGTAGCTCCTCGGTGCTCCCGACCAGACATTGCCAAGCCACGATCTGATGACCTCATTTGAGTCTGCTGAATGGTTTATCGTTATCCTTCGTGATAAGTGTTATTGGGAAATATTATTCTGTCTTTGTTACATAAATTCTAGTTGTTTTATAGTATAACATTGTGACCGTGAGTCTATAGCCGTGGGACCAGACGTGAGCGGGCCGGCCAGTTGTTGCTGCCTGTGCGATTATTTGTATTAGTTACAGATTACTGTTTATGATTAATTATTGTATAATTCTATAGTGCCAAATTTGAATATGTTCAATCAACTGAGAAAGTTTAATCAATCAATTGGTACATGTATTATTTTTTAAATTAAATTAAATAAAAAGGAAGAGCAGCCATTAAGTTGGCACCCACCCTAAACCTACAGGGGTTCCCTATTTCTACCAACCCCTATGATTTTGATTAATATGACTGCTTGTAATTATTATTTCATAGTTGACAATGATAAATTGAATAGCTTCACTTATCCATTTGAGTTTAACCTGAATTTTTTAATGATATCATCAGAGGCTGTTGTCAATTGGTATCTTAGGCCATGGCGGCCAAGAATGTTTTTCTGGTCAGCAGAGTCGTTCTTTTACATTATATAGTTTGAGAATACAATTTTAGATTTGTGATTGTTGAGGCTTAATGAGTTTTATGTGATGTTTGTGATTAATAATGACGATCAAAATGAGGATTTTATATTTTACAAGCCTAATTCATTCATTCATTCATTTAATAATTTATATAGTGCCTCCTCTTCTAATTGACTGTTTGACTGCTAAAAATATGCCATTTCAGATTTAATTTTTAAAATGTTTCTGGGGACATGCTTGCCAAGCCCCTTCCAGACCTCCACTCTATTTGGCTTAGGCTCCTTCAGCACCCTGGACCTATGGCCTGTCACTTGGTGAAAAATATTGCCACTGGCCCACCATTAAAAAAGTGTTGACAACCTCTGCCTGATTAGGAAACAATTGAGGTAATTAGATTTGATTGCACAGGATGGGTGTAATAATTGAGATAATGCCTTGCTAGTTATTTCTTTTTTGTTTTGCGATCATAGTTACAAGAAGGACGTGTGGCTCTGGGATTTGGATTGGTCTGCTAAGAAGATTAAATTTAAGAAGTCACAGGTTTGTTTTCGCAGACAATTAAACAGTCTGACTTACATGAAGTTTCGTTCAATTTGCTGTTGTTCGGTTTTGTGTCTGTTTTGCTGAAGGAAAACAGATAAGTGTACTCGTATAATGGATTCTGTGTTTGGGCATCAAGCAGATTTGGTGCCTTTGCCTTAGAGAAAAGTCAATCAATCAATTGGTACATGTATTAGTTTTTAAATTAACATTATTATTTTGACATTCACATTACTATTTTTAACAGTAAACAATAACTCATTTTATACTCGCATTAAAACTGTTCTGTTCAGCCATGTTTTGGTCGGGAGCACTCCTGAGTAGTAGCCTTGATAGGGTGCTATATAAATCTTCGTAATGAATGAATGTATAGTGCCCCTTCAAGATACATTACCCAATGGCACTGCTGGCCCACCCACAACTGAAAGTGAGATTTTAAGAGATAAGTTAAAGGCAGAGGAATTGGTCCTTAACTGCAACATATGTTTGGGCCTACAGCCGAGAAAGCCCGGTATTGCACGGATGAAGCAGTGTTGAGTAACTTCAGGTAAAAATTTAATAAAAGTCATAACAAATTCAGAACTGTCTTATATAGGAGAATGATGATGAGAGCGAGGAGAATTCGTCTTTAAAATCTGCAAAATCTAAAATCTCAAAGGCCAAATCGAGTGATGGTGGTTCCAAGCATCCGTCTGACCAGTTGTATCCAAAGTACGTCAGAATGATTGTTGCTATTATTATTATTATTATTAAATGGACAATTTCTAGAGCGCTGTAACACAGGCGATGCCGCTACAGGGGTGCTTATGTCACCAGATGAGACTAAGCCTGTGCTTATCTCTTGAATTTGAATAGATTAACTTGTTAATTATGATGAATGAATTTAATCAAATTTGAATCGCAACCAAAAAGTAGCTCAATATTGATGATGCTATGTAATTTCTAATCTAATTGCCATTGTTGTATTACAATTAAAAGTCTCGTTTATCTAGCTATTTGCTTTCATTGACATTGAAAGTGACTTTGAAGTAACTTGCTACTCATGGTGCTCTATTACATAACATCACATTTGTCTGTGTTTAAAGAGGTCCCAGAGGATGAAAAAGTGTCTGATGCATATTGGCCACAATAATGTAAATGACATTAAACATTTTTCTTAATAGTGTTAGAGAAGACGATTTTCTTGGGTATAGCGACATCACTTTTATCACTTTCCCAGCTCCTTAAGTTCCACATTGCTACCAACCCTATGAGTTTGATTAAGATTAGGGCTGTTAACAATTAATTTAATTTTAACGGTTAACTTTGAAAAATTAACGCTTAATTAGTAGTTAATTTTGATTAAATCACAAAAATGTGTATAATTATATTTATCAAACAAATGAATGACATTTCAATTAAAATTCTCAGCACTAGAGTGTAGATTGCCATTTTGATCCCTTGCTGTCTGAGCCTCCCACCAGCAGTGCACTCATTTGTAGCTGAGTTCAGTAGTGAATTGGGATGAAGCTGAAGTTGTTAAAAAAAATTTTCCTGTTGAGAATTTGAACCTTTAATGCTGATTTGACAATCCAGCATGTTAGCCACTTAGCCGTGTGGTCCAAAACCTGCCATTGGGACGTAAGTATTTGATTTTTCAGCAGACACAGACAGAATTAACATGTAGCGCAGCAGTTCTCAAACTGTGGGTCATCATGACCCTACGTGGTCGACTCACGATTTGGAATTTGTATTAAAAAAACAGTTCTAAATCTTATATACATATATATATATGTGTCATCAGTTTCTCATATTAGATTACTACACTACTTACACTATAACAACTAATTAATCTTTACTTATGACTTGGACTAGCAAGGTCGAGGACCGCTGATGGAACTTAATGTAATAGAGCACCCTGCTTATTGGGTAGATGCTATTTTGTGACAGGTGGTTCTCTGAGCTGTGCACACGAGAGTGGAGCGAATCTGCTCCGACGCCATCGAAGCTGACGATGCAGAGACGAGTGGCGCCAAAGCTGCTGAGGCTGCTGTGGGATGGCTTCCCGCTTCACTACAATGCCACCCACGGCTGGGGTTATCTGGTGCCCTGCATCAATTACAGGGAGGAGGAACTTGAGCTGATGAGACAGGAACTTGAGCTGTCACAGGGAAAGTCGTCGGAGGATGCATCCGCATCCAAAGCCGACTTTCCATTTGAGTAGGTTCTTTCATGATTTGTACTAACCTCTATCGTTCAGAACGTCTATATGTTAGTTTGGCAAAATGTTTAAATTCAATGGTCAATTGATCATTCAATGGTCCGTCAATGGTCAAGGTTGCTTAAGATGCATAATATTCACTTCATATTGAACTGAAAACTACACAGTGATATCACAAAACTGAATATTATGAAGAAGTTTCTAATTAATAACGGTAATTTTCCATGATGGTGTGTCCACGCTGGGCATGGTAACATTTTACAACAGTTTTGCATTGTGACATTTTGCACCAGTCTTGAGTTGTAACATTTTGCACCAGTCTAGTCTTAGATAATATAAATCAGACGACATATGATGACTGTAGGTCACTCATTGATGTCTGCATGAAGACTAAACCAGACTGGATTGAGCTGGCCCAATCCCGGGCTCTACCGGTGAACGAGAAAGCTCTGGAGGACGTCATTCTCCAGATCCAGAACTCCACCGATCAGTCGGAAGGGGCCAGTCACCTCTGGGAGCATCTGCGCGAGATCCATCCGTCCAGAACTCAGGCAAGTCTACTTGTATCGGTAATTGCAAATGTAATAAATGACTATTTATACTGTGTTGTGAAGCTAAATGAATTATAATGGATTGTATTGCATTTGCATTGTATTGTATATCCCCAGCAAGGGCTAATCCTAGCCAGAACGAAAAGAAGAAAAAGAAGAACTATTGTATTTCAAGACTTAGTGTGATTTACCCAAGAGAATAGACCAGATTTAAGATGGCGGAAGGATTATTATTATTATTATTAATCAGCACTTTTATTGAGCCCGTGTCTATTGCTGAGTGCATCAGTCGATGGCACATCAAATCGAACCGTGACAGAATCGTAGTTTGAACTGAGAACAGGAGTTCATGCCACAGCGTAGGTCAATGCAAGGATTGAGCCATGGATAGAGATGTTGTCAGTGAGCTTGTGTTTTGGATACAGCATGTCAAACCTTAATACTGCGAGTTTGTTGGATATGGTATGCCTACTCCAGATGGCTCTTCAGTATATTTAGGCTAGGTTTGTTCAGTATATTTAGGCTAGGTTTGTTCAGTATATTTAGGCTAGGTTTGTTCAGTATATTTAGGCTAGGTTTGTTCAGTATATTTAGGCTAGGCTTGTTAATGGCCCAGACAATGCACAGTTTGAAGTGTTTTCCTTAATGTGGTTTACAACTCTTTAGCATCTTAGCCAAAGTGTGGTAAAGGCAAATTGTCTTGGAATACCTCTTTAACTTGTCTGGTGAAGTATGGTAATCCTTGCTTTTCTCTCATGCTGTTTTGTTCTCAGAGATTCTAGAATCTTCTTGCTGAGATGCTGACAGTAGTAGTCAATTCTAGATGATTTCTCGATAACATATTGTGCAGCAATGATTATATGATTTATTAATAAGTTAAGTAGTCAATCCAAGATGTTTAGTACTTTTTACCCAGCTCAGAATTAATCACTTGAAGTAACTGAAAACAAAGCAATTCAGTTATTATTATTACTATTTTTATTATTATTATTATTGATTTACAATAATCGATTGCATTACTTAAACATTTAAAGTCTTTTATAGAAATACATGCAGTGTTTGATAAAAATTATCTCGTAAGTTTTACAGTTTAACTAATCAGTGAATTATAAAATTTTAAAATGAAGCTGCAAATCGAAAAATAACCATGGAATATTAAATCAGTTCACTTATTGATAGTAGTCTGCATTTAACTTAATCCTGATATCTTATATTCCATTTATTGTTATTTGTGTTTGAATTCTTATATTAGAAAAAACTTTCATCAGAGCATTTGGGCGAAGGTCCCTTTCTCGATGTTGTTCCTGGCTGTGAGTTCTACAAACTACCTCACAAGGTTTGCGTCATTTATGAAGCTCTTGACAATGTATCATCTTTTGTTGGGTCCTTAAGTTGTCAAAGGTCCTGAAAGTGATATTCAATGAATGGCAAGAGTTGTACCTCGTACTTGTGCTGGTACCAAGTTCTACTTGACGATGTTGAATAATAATTATGATTGTCATGCTTGTTTATTCGAACTGACAATCTGCAGTTAGACTACGGTAGTAACATATTTTAACAAGTTCAACACGAGTCAAATTTAACTGTATGGCACCAATGCAAGACGTCCGACTGTTAATACTTCCAACACCACCTAGGGAGTTGAAGGCTGAGTTGACCTTTATGGGGTAGAGGGTATCAATCCCGATTTGTGATTATGTTCCTCTTTTCTTGCCAGAGTTTTACCATTGTTCCATCCATCCCCAAGAAATGTACAGAAGCAACTTTCTTATTTTGTTATATATTGGTTACATATTTGTTTAAAGCTTATCTGTGATCGCTGATAGTCCCCAATCGCGGGCTCGAACTTATAACTGTTAAGTCACAGACCAAGTGTTCCACCCAAATGATCATTTGGTGCCTCTACTTGTAGGATGGTGCAGGGAAGAGAGTTGGCAATCCGTTAGCAAAGGACTTTCGGACTAAGATTGAGCAGGGAGTTTTGCGTTCCCTGACGACGGATAACGAGGCAGAGACTGTTCTTAAGTTCGGAAACATGTGCTCCTACTGGAAGAACAATGTCGACAGAATAAGGTCGGTTCACGACAGCATTTCAGGGGTCATTGTCATTGGTTACATATTTGGGTCAGGCTGTAGGCTGACATACAATTTATGCATTCTTATGGATCAAAATCATTTGCTGCACAACTGGTCACATTTATAGGTCAGGTCTCTAACTGATCGGATGCATTTCGCTGCTAATTTTCATTTGCTGAATCAAATGCCCTGACCTACATAATTATGTAAGTCAGGGCATTTGTTGATACGACACATTTTCACTGGTCAGTGTTATTTGCTTTATAATTGGTTACATAGTTAGGTCAAGTCATTGAGTGACATGACTTCTTTCATGATTAATATAAGATCAGGTCAAGTTATTCATGACTTAGTAAATAGGTATGGCACAAGTTTACAGCTTATCTGAATGTAGTAGAGTTCTGTACCTTTTAGTAATAATTAATCAAAATATGCTGCAATAATAATAATTATAATAATTATAATAATAATGATGATGATGACAATTTCTATGGTACAATGACACAGCCATTCAATTACGAGGGCGTCTCACATCCAATCCTAAATGATTGTTCTTACTAAACCAAACTGTTGTATGAGAAGTTTATTTTTAATTGCTTTTGTTAGATCGCAGATGGTTATCAAATTGTCGTCAGAAAATCTCCCAAAACAGGTTACCAGGTAGGCCATGTATGGGTTGTAATTACTAAGCTTTTGTTATTGTAATTATTTAAAATATAAAGTAATCATTATTGTTATTATTATTTGCATTGTTATTATTTTTATTTAATTTGTTACTATCATTATTCAATTATTCTTTTATTGTTTTTATTATTGTCACTTATGATTATTTTCATTGTTAATATGGCACCTTTAATATAAATATTATAAATAAACATTTCACAATGTGCTGTAATCCTTTTTGATTATATTTCTCTTATTATTTGTTATTGTTACTGTGGTCTGGTTCATGACCTCATGACCCTACACTTTGATATCCTTTTGATGCACGGAATATCTGTTACGATTCATATAATATAATTGTGTTACGGTTTACGTGTAATATCTGTGTTACCATTTATGTATTACATGTAACATGTGTGTTACCATTTATATGTATTATATGTGTTTGCATTCATGTTATATTTGTGTATTATCATTCATGTAACATCGGTGTCAAGGTGTTACCGTTTGCCTTTACTGTGGAGTAATTCGGCACTTGTTGTTACTTTGTCATGCAGTGAAAGTGCTTACACAAGTGACACATTCTGTGGAGCGATCATTCCACGTGTTGTGACGGCTGGCACAGTGACACGTCGTGCTGTGGAAGCAACGTGGCTGACCGCAAGCAATGCTTACGTGAGTCTCCGACATGTGCCACGCTATTTGTATGAGTTAATCAGATATGTGTATCGATAAAATAAGTGACCTAGATTCGTGTATTTTATAAAGTCAGCAGGTACTTACTGTCTGTCTGTCGGTCGGTCGGTCGGTCGGTCGGTCGGTCATAGTGAGTTATGCTTTTTCTCAGTGCATCATTTGCTAGTGGGTGACAAACATGTCAAGCAACATCCACGATCTTCAATAGGCAGTGAGTACCACCAACGTTTGCTGGAGGGGCACATTGATACTTGATACTTGATATTAAGACAAATGACAGGCGTGGAGAGAGACTATTTTCCATGTCATTGATATCTATTTAAATGTCAAGATTTATTATTTTATTCACTTTTTTGCAAATATCATTTCAGAGCGATCGTATTGGAAGTGAACTGAAGGCGATGATTCAGTCTCCACCTGGTTATCACTTTGTGGGAGCCGACGTAGATTCGCAGGAGCTCTGGATTGCAGCCATCTTGGGAGATGCGTACTTTGCTGGAGAGCATGGTACCAGTCTACTTAGTTGCATTTGCTCATTTAAAATATTCAGACCTCTTCGATGCAGTATCGTGCTTTTCGGTTGTGGGCCCGACTGCTTGGAATAGCCTCCCATTGGATCTTTAGCTCCTGCCTAGGAACTCTCATCTGAATTTTTATTTCACTCTAAAATCTGTCTTATTTGGCCGAGTTTGCACCAGATGTGCCTCTGAGTAGATTTCTTTAAGAGGTGCTATATTGAGTTTCAGTGATTGATTGACTGATTGATTTATTTATTTATTTATTTATTTATTTATTTATTTCACTTGCTATGTGCACTAGAACAATGGGTGAGCGTGCACAAAGAACTTTTCCATGTTCGTTATGCAGATTTGCCAAAGACGTTCAAAGCAGAAATAATGAGAGTATTAATCAGATATCACATCACAAAACAAAACCATTATGATGCAGTTTGACATATGCTTTCCAAAGATAATTTTTATGAAGGAATTTCAGCATAATTTTATTCATGCCATCCTTTTGAAAGAAATGCTGCAGGTGTCTAACGACGATAAGCGCTCTGCCCAGAAACAGGTCCATTGGCTCTTATGCCGCCCGGGGAATGAGTTGAGTGAGGTTGCCTTCCTCGTAGACATTTCTAGGTCAGCAACTTTGTCCAAGGTCGCTGCACAGTGGCTTGAGTTAGATTCGAACCTGCGACTCTCCGGTTACAAGGCACAGAACGTTCTGCTACGCCACCATGTGCCACTAACCGTCTCTGTGTTTCATGATAAATCAATGAATCAGTATTTATATAGCGCTTCTTCAAGATTCGTGCTCCGAGGCACTTGGCGTAATGGTACCGGTTCATCATTTCAGGGTGTAGTGCGTTTGGATGGATGACCCTACAGGGAAACAAGGCAGAGGGAACGGACCTACACAGCAAGACCGCTCATCTCGTTGGAATTACACGAGAACATGCCAAGGTTCACTTGCCTATTGAATTCATTCATTTGAACATGCTACTTAACATTATCTCACAGAAGACTTCAAAAGTCAATAAGAAGCCTTGTCTTGTTGTTATTATTTTATTAATTATGTAGTTATTTTTAATGACATTCTTCTAAGTTATTAATTCAATCTTTTTATTCTACGGATCCCCGGCCCTGCTGTGCAATGCTTAATGGTTTAAAATTTTCATTTGCTGAATCAAATGCCCTGACCTACATAGTTCTGTAGGTCAGGGCCCAGTTGATATGACACATTTTTGCTGGTCAGTGTCATTTGCTTTATAATTGGTTACATATGTAGGTCAAGTCATTGAGCGAAATGACATTTTTTTCATGATTAGCATGTGATTAGGTCAAGTTATTTGTGACTTGGTAAGCAGGGATGGCACATGCTTACAGCTTATCTGATTCAAGCAGAGTTAGTGAATGAGTAAGTAGTTTGTCTTGCCTTGCTATCTGTGTTTAGTTGAGGTTGTTGCAATTATTGTCTTCTATGTTTGATTGTCTTCAGGTCTTTAACTACGGCAGGATCTACGGAGCGGGTCAAAAGTTTGCAGAGCAGATGCTGATGAAGTTCAATCATCGTCTGACGAAGGACGAGGCCCGGATGAAGGCCAGGGCCATGTTCCAGGCCACCAAAGGTCGCAGGGTCAGGTGAGGAGGTGGACAACAACTTGTCGTCTTGGTTATTATGTCAAAGCTTGCCTTCGACAAAGGTTCAGGTGAAGGTCATGTAGGTCAGTAAGTGCTTCAATCTTTCGGATGCCTTTGGACCGGTCATTGTTGTTTAACCAGGCTTTATCTCAGTCCAGTGGAACGTGGTGGCGTAGCAGTATATCATGTGCCTTGCAATTTAAGGGTCGAACCCACCTCGAGTAGCGACCTCGGACAAGTTGCTCGACCATAATTGTCTGTGAGGAAGGTAACGGAAAGCAGAGGCGTCCAGATAGGAGGGGCCGGAGGCAAGTGCCTCCAATTTCTGGTAGGGTGGGGTATTTTTTGAGTCTTAGGGGGTATTTCTTGCCTTCCTGTCTCTTGGGACTGGGGGTTTGTCTCTGACACTCAGGGGGATCGACGCCCCTGATGGAAAGCCACCTCGCTGATCTCATCACCAGGTGGCATAAAGCCAATGAACCAGACTTTGGGCAGAGAACTTATCATCATCATAGTCATAATCAATCACTGACCAGTGCTTTCCAATATCAACTCACATAAACCTACTCCAGATTGCATGGAAAGGTAATTCCACGCTGATTTACCTCCTGACAGGGGAGCTGACAGAAAAAGCATACTGCTTATTGGGTTACAACAGAGCAGGTTGTTTACATATGATGCGTATATGCTGAGTAGCGTATTTAATTCATGTCGCGTTTTATATGTTTTGCGGTTATTTTAAGACGCACCTGTTGCTTCTGTAGGGTTCTCCAGTCTGGGAAAGATCAGGAGAACCTGGAGGAGGATGAACAGTCCGTCTTCCGGCTGACGAAATGGGAGGGTGGAAGGTAGGTGGACAATTCGGTTGAGTAAAGGTCGGGGTCGATTTGTTCGGGTTATGTTGTGATAGCGATTTTGTTTTCTTGGCTGTTTAACATGAGAGCACTTTGGCTTGAAGAAACAATTATTTTCTCAATTTTTATTTGACAGGAATTTCAAAATCCAAATGACTGATTGATGGCTTCTGTTACCAAAAGGAATTAGCTAGTTCATTTATCTAGACACTTTGAATTTTGCTGTGGTTAGCCCATCCCTCTGAAACATGCTGTCACAAGAACCTATAACACGATCTTCTCAGCCTATCTGGTTTCAGTGTTTTATGATGAGTCTCTCTTGAAGTGATGGTATTTGAATATGCAATTACCATTACTATTGAAGCTCCTGTTTCAGTATCGAAAAAGTGCTGCCTTACATTGAGAACAGAAGAAGGTGATTGTGATTGTTTTCAGTGAGTCTCATATGTTCAACATGCTGGAGGAGATCGCCCGTTCGGAGAAACCTCAAACTCCTGTCCTTGGCTGTTGCATTAGCAAGTCGCTCGAACCAAGGAACGTCAACACTGAGGTATTATATCTATTATTATTATTATTAATATTAATTTTATTATTATTATCGTTATCATTATTATTATTTATTTGCTATGTCCCAAGGTACATATGATCCCTCAGGGACTATAAAACTAACCTAATTATCCTTATTATTATTACTATTATTATTATAATCATTTCTATTATTATTATTACTATTATTATTATAATCATTTCTATTATTATTATTACTATTATTATTATAATCATTTCTATTATTATTATTGCTATTATTATTATTATTATAATTTCTATTATTATTATTAATATTGCTATTATTATTATTATTATAATTTCTATTATTATTATTAATATTGCTATTATTATTATTATTACTATTATCATTATCATTTTCATTGCTATTATTGTTATGTGATATTTGAGGAGCTATGAGGGCGAGTGGTCAGTCCCCTCCCTCACTGTCTTTATCTTCCCACTGACAGTGTATATGGTCAGTGTACTCATCATAACGGAGTTGGTTGGGATTTGAACTCCTGACCTTTTAATTGACACAGCACAATTACCACTACACTATCAACCACCCAAATTGTTGCAATAATCAATTAATTAACTATATTTCTACAGGGCAGAACCGTCTTCTTGGTGGTCTCTTTTGTATAGAATGTGCTCCCATTGGCGCTTGTGTTTTCTCTCCAAGGTCCATTCTAACGCATTCTACTCCAGCCTTAAAACTGCTCTTTTTGACCTCTGCTTGGATTGGGAGTAGTAACCTTAAACAGGTGCTATATAAATCTTTCTATTGTCTTCCTCTTCTTATCCTTCTGATGTCCGTAGTTCATGACAAGTCGCATAAACTGGGTGGTGCAGAGCTCTGCAGTTGACTACCTCCACTTGATGCTGGTCTGCATGCGGTGGCTCCTCGAGACGTTCCGCATCGACGGTCGGTTCTGCATTAGCATTCACGACGAGGTCCGATACCTCGTCCGAAGCGACGACCGATATCGAGCGGCCCTCGCGCTCCAGATCACCAATCTCCTCACGCGCTCCATGTTCGCCTACAGACTTGACATGATGGATCTTCCACAGGTTTGGAGTCCTTAAACGGACAATTACTAATCACCTCCAGTACCGCCACCATCTGTGCCGCAGTCAGGACCAGTACCAGTATTATTGCCCAATGCCACAGCCGGTACCAACACTGGCAGTACTGCTGCCACTAGTATCAGCTTCGCTGCCATCGTACTGTCATCACCAGTCCCAACATCACAGCCGGTACAACTAGTACTGCAAACAGTACCAGGACCAGTATCATTCAATGCAACAGCATTGGTACCACCGCCACCACCAGTACCAACATCACCGTCACCGTACTGCCACTTGCACCGCAAATAGTACCACTGGCACTAGTAGTAGCGGCATCATTTGAGTCATCATGTGCAAGAGGTCATTTCTGTAGCTCATTATTAGTCTGCTCATGATTTCGAAGGTCAAAGTTGAGATTGTGACACATTATTATTTCTGTTTTTTTATTATTGTATTGTAAAAAGGTTTTTAGCCACGTAAGACGTGAATCTAGGGCACAGTTCGACATCTACCATTAAGTCAGAGGCCCAGGTGCCTTAATGCCAATGAGAAGCAGCAAAGGAAATAGTTTGGTAGTCAGTCCCGTTGCTCTGGGGAGGGGGGAAGCAGTATGGAATGCACATGAGATCATGATAGTCCTGCCAACTGGAGTTTGTCATTTTAATTAAATTTGTGATTATTATTATTAATATTATTATCGTTGTTCTTGTTTGTAGTCGGTCGCATTCTTCAGCTCTATCGACATCGACACTTGTCTGCGAAAGGAGGTGACGATGGACTGCGTGACACCATCGAATCCTCTTGGCCTTAACAAGGGATACGCTGTTCCACCCGGTCAGTTCGAGTTGCCACTGTTGAAAGCTGATCTAAAAGCACAATAGAATTTTTAATGATTGTTATATATTTGTTTTGTAACAAGCTGACAATCCGCAGCAAATAACATTCATGTACAAAGAACAAAAGAAAAATTAATCCAATAAAATTAATGATGTAGGCCTAATGAATCCAGTTCTACTAGGGTGGTGGTATTGTTAGTGGTACTGGCTGTACCCATAGTGCTGTTGGTTCTGTGTGTGTAATTGCAGTTTAATGACGCTATGCGATAACAAAGATCATTAGTGTCGCCCTCTTTCTTTATCCAGGCTTGGGAAGTTGGGACTGGCATTGTCAGAGTGCAAACAGTGGTGCAGTTCTTGGTTCTGTGGTGGTGGTACTGCTGGGGTGGTGCTGATGTTGGCAGAGCAGTCACAGAATTCTGGGCCCCTAGGCAGAGCAGTCACAGAAATCTGGGCCCCTAGGCAGAGCAGTCACAGAATTCCGGGCCCTTAGGCAGAGCAGTCACAGAAATCTGGGCCCCTAGGCAGAGCAGTCACAGAAATCCGGGTGCTGATGTTGGCAGAGCAATCACAGAATTCTGGGCCCCTAGGCAGAGCAGTCACAGAAATCCGGGTCCATAGGCAGGGAAATCACGGGCATCTAAGAATTGCTGGAACACTGGGAATTTTCACCCTTTGAACCCCCTTCATGATGCAAAGGTGTTATATTGAAGTGTTGTTTTACTTCCTTTCTGATGCTCCCTTTGTTTGGTTATCCACAGGAGAAGCTCTTGACATCTATCAGATCCTAAAGAGAACCAACTCTACATTAAACAAGACGTGATGACCTCATCCAACTTCTCTTGCAATCTAAAGTCACCAAGTTCAACTGCACACTTCGACAGTTACTTCCGAACTTACTGTATATGTGTATATAGACTCTAAGCAAGCCTTTGACAGGACACTGCTTCGCGCCATCATTGACGCTGTGTTTGATATAACTTTATATAGACGTTTACACAAATAAAGAGATCTAATGCAAGTATGTTACTATTTTGAAAGTATGGCACAAGTACTTGCAGTTGGTGCAGAAAATTGTCGGAATCTTACCAGATCCGAAGGCAGTCAGAGTCCGTTTGCTAGTGGTTCAGACAAGGCAACGTAGCTAGAAATGCAGGTGTCATTTAGGTCAAGGTATAAAATTGTTAATGCAGATCGACTACCCACCCTCGTATGCAGAGGCTGAGAAAAGTTAGGTGCTGATTTTGAATACCCAATTTTTCATGCTTCTTGGTAATGTTTTAAGTAATGCCTTTCCCCTTTTGAGGAACGTGGTCTGTGCACAGTAGTTGCAGTTTAAGGACACTGTGTGATAACAAGGATAATTAGTGTTGCCCTCCTCCTTTATGAGGCTATTTCCAGGCTTAGGACTGGCACTGTCAGAGTGCAAACAGTGGCAGCGTTGGTGCGTGCATGCTTCTTGCTAATGTCTTAATTAAGTACTTACCTTCCTGTTTCCCCATCCTATGACTTGGTCTGTGCATGGTAGTCGCAATTTTTAGGGCACCGCGATAACAAGGATAATTAGCGTTCCCTCCTCTTTTATCCAGGATTAGGACTTGCACTATCATCACATATGATGTGTTGATAAGTAGATATGGCGTCTCTGTCTCTACGTAAATGTTTCTATATTTGGTTGTTTGTTGCCCTTTATAATAATATCTTGACTGTCTTAGCGGCCGACATAATTATATAGTCCTTTAATTACAGGCTGTAACATTCCGGAAGTAACTAGTCTTTGATATATTACTTTCATCTCCATTCCGATTCCGTATGATCTCCTATAAATTAACGATCCATAAATTGGAGGCTTATATATATATATACATATAAACATTATATAATACATATATGCACATGTATATATATATATATATATTTATATATAAATTTTTATATATATATATATATATAAACGTTACTCAACTATAAATATATAGTGCCAATATATCAGGCATATCACTTCGATATGATCTTTATCCATAGCGCATGTGCTTGTCACATATATATATATATATACATATATATATTTATATATATAAAGTAAACACGTGTTTAATCGTGTGTCATTAGTATGTGGTCTGAATAGCATTTAGTTTAGACAGTTGGTGTTAATTGTGAGGCGGGCGAACAAGAAATAGCTACGTTTGGGCGAGTGGAATGAGTTGGGGGTGTGGGATTAATTGGGTCGTTGTTGGCCGACAGCTATTAATGGACTGGCCCCGTATCTGATACAACATACTGTGGATGAATTGGGAAGGGAGAGTGGAGGGGTGGCGTGGTTGTCTTTGGCCATTGATTGTAAACTGCGTCCACTCGGCTTCAATCGAGTTGAAAACGCGTTGGAGGATTGCTAATTCGGTTCATTTAGAGTTCTTATGTCTGACGACGTGATAGTATATTGAACGAGTAAAGTTTATTAAAAGCATTGGTAAGTTGAATGGAAGCTTCAAGTGTTCTTTAGATTTATAAGCAATAAAGTGCGGCACAATGGCCGATCGGTCGATCGGTTAGAGCGGTCAGCCCGTAACGTTCAGTGTGCGCTGAGCGGGCGGGTTCGACCCTCGTCCGAGGCATCAGTCACTGTGTAGGGACCTTGAGCAAGTCCTTCGCGCACCATTGCTCTGCAGTTCAACTGCCATTGCGCCGTCGAGGCGTGTGTATGCACTTCTGAGTAAAAAAGATGTTGGAAGAAGGGCGATTTCAAATTTCGGTAATAAGAATAAGAATAAGAAAGTCATCCTGGGACTAATTCCATGTTAGTCCCAGAGCCATCTATAGTAAGTAATAGCACTTTGTTAGCCACATTAATTGTATATGATAAGGCTGAAAAGCTGCATGTAGTAACGGTAGTCTGATGGGTGTAGGTCCGTGGGCGTAGACTTGGGGGCAGGAAGGGACGGCCCCCTCCAAAATCTCAGATGGAGGGAGTGGAACTGTTTATATCTCCTTCCCCAATATTTCATAAATAGTCCATAAATAGTTGTAATGTTCTGCAGTGTTTTCCGCTGTTCATTCTTTTTGCTGCATCCATATGTTTGGGAATTGAAATGTTTCCGACCTGTCCACTAAAGATACATCGTTAGGTATCCTATGCGCTTACGTAGCGAGTGGATTTGTGTAGACCTAATATAGCCTGCGTATGAGTGTAGGCCTGTTCAATGCACGTCTGTAAATTTCATGAAATATAATCCAGCATTTATATAGCGCCGCTCGAATCAGCAGCGTCTGTGTTTTAAGAAGGGAACAGAAAAGTCTCAAGTCTTCTCCGAAACTGGCAAGGTGAGGGTGTCGGTAATTTCCAGGCGAGTGGACTGTGGAAGACAGTTGAACAGTTCCAAGCTGAATAGGCCAGCATATGCAAAGCTCTAAGACAGAGCGGTAGCAGAGCGCATGCGCGGAATAACAACACTGTTCGTAGGCCTACTCTGGCAGTGCCAGTCCCAAACATGTGTGTGTCCTTATGCCACTCGTTTGGACGGTGCTGTCATGCCAAACAGAATTTGATACGGCGACATAGTCGAATTTAGATGGCGTGACTAACACTTCCAATGAAATGTAATTACATAGGCCTGGCCTAAAATAGTAGGCGCTGGTATTTAATTGGCAAAAATGTGCTTTCAAACAGTGCTTTAGACATGCTAATTTTACAGTTATAGGTATATGATAGCTACCCCAATCCTAAAATGGGTAAAATATATATATATATATATATAGGCCCTTGCCCATGTGCCAAAACAAAATTAAAAGTATTAGGCACCGTCGTTGCAGGTTCAGAACCGTTCAGTAATCTCTTGCGTTGTTGTGTTAACTTGGAACCCGCGCATCCAAGCCAGTGGTGCTTCAGTTCTAATTCAGTTTACTGAAACTGGAATTATCTGGAACTAAAACTAAACGGAAAGTGCGAAATTAAACCTAAAATTTAAGGTTGAAGACTCAGTTGACGATTTCTGTCATTTTCTGTCTTGCGCGCAGGTGACAGACGGCAGCATCGATAGGCCTAAACAATTAATGATGGACAGCGTCAACCGTGACGCCCAGATGATGGACGAGACGTCATCACCTCATCCGGTTCAGCGAAGGATGTCGACGGTCGGCCGTCAGGCGTCGCTCTACGACTCCATTCAGCAGAAACAGCGAGACACAGCCGCAACGAAGCTGCGCAGTATGCGCCGTTATTGCGGCGATACACTTCCGGCAACCACGTCCTTGAAGGCTGCTCCGAAGTCGATCGACCTTCCGGTCATCGTCAAGGCGCCTCGGCAAGGGTCGCTGCTGCCAAGGTCGACGTGCCTGCGCACACGTTATATTCCTCCTCCGGTCATCGATGTGGCCAGACTGTCTCTGTCGCGCTGTGGACTCGCTTCGCGGATTCCCAGTTTGGAGCTTGGTGGTTCTTGTCTGGGTACGTCAACAGATGGCAGCAGAAGCGACGGGAACGACGGGAGCAGTACGGCAGAGCTCTAGCTGTGTTCAAAGACTCGAATGCAGTTAATAGATGATCGATAATGAAGATTTTGACCATGAATGTCGGATTCAATATTATATCGTTGAGTATTAAAGTTTACTGAACGCAAAATAAATGCCTGTCATAATCATTTCAATATACATACATACATGCATGTAGACAAAGGATACATATGTACGTACGTACGTACATACATACATACAGATACTGAATAATCGGAGGAATTGACGGTTGAACTCTCAAACTAGTTCATTTTCAACCATCCATTTTATTCCCAAAAATACCTTTGAGGGTTAGGTTATACCTCGCACGGCACCGCCTCGTGAGACTGAACGAATGCATTAATTTAATCGTTGCCGGTCATAGGTATAATTGATTCCCACGCGAAGGACACAACTATGATTTTAACCATAGGCTACGCGGAGGATCTGGCTACGTAGCAAATACAACGAAACAGGCCTCTGAATCGGAAGCAAAGACCGGTCGACGACGAGTCCGTGATCGTGTGAGGTCAAAAGGATTACTCGTCCTTTGAGGTGTTGTCGTATGCTAAATAGTCGAACGGAAGTCACGAGATCTATTTTTTTAAAACTGAGCGTGGTCAAGCTATTTAATAAGCTTATTGCACGCGCTTTGCATTTTCACAACATGGCTAAAAATCACATCGTGACTCGTGAGACCGTACTGTACAAAACATAGAATGATTAGCCAACTATGGGGTAGCGGGGCTCCATATCGCTTCCTGCCACTCTTCACTCCTGTATGATATCTACTACTCTACGACTTCGCAATAAAAATGCTTATGAAATAGACTTATACGGTTACACTATGAAGGAGGAATAATACTGCGCTACCTAAACAGGCACGCCGATTAATTGTGCTACACTTATAGTCAATGCTTGAAAGCTCGTAATATTATTTTGGTCTCGTCAACTTCCTGTCGATGCGGATTGCGTGTGTAATGTGGTTTTGTTTTGATATCGTGACAAGTTTAAGATTATTTCTAAGGTGTTTTATATAAAATCGTAGAAAATGGGAAAGTTAGATGCATCGATGCTTCGCTATATGACGAAGAAGCACTTTCGAGTGTTGTCCGCTGTGAGTGCCGTTCATTTTCATCCGTCTTGTGTTGAGCTTGACTATAGGGCCTACCGTGAAAACACGTGTGATTGACTGAAGTTGGGCCAATGATTTGCGATAATATATCGTAACGTACCTATTCCAAACGAATTAGTTTTGTGTAAAACGGATGAAGCAGCTGAGAGTCGCTAAAAGGCTGTGTCCGATATTGTGTTTTGATGTGCAGTTGATTGATGTCTGTTTGTATCTGATGTAAGGTTGAGAAGGCCATGAAGGACCATGAGGTTGTTCCTGCAGTAGTCATCGAGGCAATTGCTGCACTTCACCACGGAGGCTGCCACAAAATTCTCGGGGAACTCCTCAAGCACCGACTTGTGGCTTACGAAAAAGGCGGAAGACAGGGTATGTGGAGATGAAGTAATTTGATACCGTACTCAGCTGATGTCCTGCTATCGGTTCATTAGAAGAACTATGCTATGTAGGTGTCATATATTTTAACCTCACATAGATATTGACCTATTTAGATCTGGTGGATAGCCATATCTCATTGCTATTTGAAATGGTGCCATATAAATGTTGACTTGCATATGTATTATTATAATCTCTCGTCCGTCAAGCCGAGGCTGACAATGAGTTTTTCACAAAGTATCTCCACTTTTCTCTGCCCGCGATTATCTCCATTGCTGTTCTCATATCCATGTCCCTTTCCTTGAGGTCTTGTTTCACATTATCCATCCATTTCTTTGTCTGTCTCCCTCGGCTCTTTGTTCCCTCCACTTGGTAAAATAATACCCTCACTGGTAATCTTTCCCTATCCATTCTTGTTACATGTCTGAACCAGGTTAGTCTTCTTCTCCTGATCTTTTCTATTAGCATTTCCCTTTTTTCACTTACATTATGTTTTTCACTTACATTACATTTTTCACTTACATTACGTCTTTCACTTACATTACGTTTTTCACTTACATTATGTCTTTCACTTACATTACGTTTTTCACTTACATATGTACACACGTACAATACAATACATGCATACATACTTGTATTTATGTGATGTAATAATTATGACAATTTCTATGGCTTTATCAGTGGCAAGATACTTCGAGGATGCTTTAAAAATGTTGTCTACTTTCGGCACAATTGCTAATGCTAAGAGTTATGTAGCAGTATGTATGACATGTAAGTATCAGTTGGCTTAAAAAAATGTGTTTTAAGATCCTACACAGTGGCTGCTTAAATGGAATCTCGAGCCTCTACCATATATAGTCACTGGCCGAGCATTCTATTCGCTCTAGTAAGTATTTTTTAATACCTACAGCAGCACAGCATTTACAGACACATTTAACACATTAAATGCGAATTAGAATAGTTGACATCTAACCGTGTTACTTCTTGAGTGAATACTGGAACTGCACGAAAGACAGTTGCTTGGAGAATGTGCAATGTTTTTTGTCCAGAACAGTTTTTGCTTGTTGAGTGGGTAAAGTAATAACTGAGATGTTGTGCTTTATCACAGTCTATGGCTACCGCCTGACGAACTCGGGGCACGACTATTTGGCGCTGAACGTTTTGTCGGGAAAGGATGTCATCACGTCACTGGGACACAAGATCGGCGTTGGCAAAGAATCAGGTGCGGAATATGACTATGTTCTAATTAGCTGAAGGTGTTTTTGCTGATTGGTCCTTTGAACATTGTCTTTCTATAACATATCAGATGCCATACTAGAGTGGAGTTTTTTCTAGGACTGAATTATATTTGAGATTGACAATATGCTGATTGCATGAGATGAAAATCTGTGTTAGAATGACGTGTGGCACGGTGGCCGATTGGTTAGAGTGGTTGATACATGACGCTGAGAGAGCCCCATCCGAGGAGTCTGTGTAGGTACCTTGAGCAAGTACTCGTGCGCAATTGCTCTGCAGTACGACTGCAGCTGCATCGTCAAGTCGTGTATGCACTTCTGAGCAAAAATAATTGTAAGAAGGGCAATATTAAATTACAATTGTTTTGTGTTATATTATCCCGAGAAGCTCTTGTGTAACAATCGAACGACAAGCTGCATTTTTCTCCTGGTCGCTTTTAGTACACTAGTTAGAGGCAGAAGTCCACGTATGAAGGTTCTAAAAATATTAGCGTTGTTTATGTATCTTGTTTTTAGACATCTACAATGTGTTAAGTCCAGACAATGAAGATCTGTGCCTAAAGCTTCATCGGTGAGAACTTCTTACCCTACTGTACGTTGTACATATTGCTTGCTTTCTGCGCAGTACGTAAGTACATGCATACGTAAGTATGCATGTATCATGATCGTACTCACAAATTTGTGTAGAACTGCTTCAAGAAGACTCGTGGGTTGGACCGGGAGCGCCTCTGAGTAAATTTCGTGAAGAGGCGCTATATTAAGTTTGATTGATTGATTGCTTGATTGATATCTGTATGTAGCTGGCCATTTATAGCATTACTCTGAAATCTGCTGTGTGAGCGGAGTTCTTAAAGGCGAAGTTTTTTGGGCGGTCAGTTTTGCGATAAACTGCTTGTCAATCAAACCTGAACTCATTGAGAGGGGCTACAGTCAAGAAGTGCCATGTTTATGTCCACCACCAGACAATTGTACCCCAGGCGGATGAAATGCTTTGGGGAGATCTGATTGGTAGCTAGCAGGCGGCAGGTATTCATTAGACTACGCCTTAAAAACTTGGGCTTTAAGACTGGTAGATTATTGATTGTATGATTGATTCAACGGTTTGCAGGCTCGGTCGTGCATCGTTTCGTCAGGTGAAGAACAAGAGAGACTATCACAAGAATCGCAGCTTCGTGTCCTGGGTCCATCTTTCAAATGCTTCAGCTTCTAAAGAGTTCCACTTCCTACATGCTTTAAACGACAGAGGCTTTGCAGTTCCCAAACCGATCGATTGCAATCGCCACGCTGTTGTCATGGAGCTTATCAATGGAACACCCCTGTATGGTGATATTTCTAGTGATCTCCAAATGTTATTCTATTTGCTGATGGTCAAGAGTCATTTTTTTAGACGATGTATGTTCCCTGGACTGATGATTTCACCCGGTGTGGCTTCATTGATTGATTGCTGATAGACATGAGTCATTTTTTTAGATGATGTATGTTCCCCGAACTGATGATTTCACCCGGTGTGACTTCATTGATTGCGTGATTGATATATGCATGTAGCTGGCCATTTTATAGCAGTTGTCTGAAATCTGCTGTTAACAGCCATGTGTGAGAAGAGTTCTTAAGACTAGTAGATTAACTGGTTGATCGTATCTTGATTGTATCAATGATTTTACCCGGTGTGGCTTCACCGTTAGATTATTATATCAGCGCCTTTATCCCCGTTGACTTTTCTTCCTGCCCGGCCTTCGGTTACTATCAGGCATTATATAATTTTTATGCTTATGATAGAATATGTATATACCGGTAGATGTTCTTCATTGTGCTTATATTTTTTATGTACACGTCGTGAATTTGCAGGCGTTTCATTAAGGAATATACTTGCCTGATCGACTTAAGTGAAGGTTGTAATTGAAATAAGCAAGAATTGTAGAATATCAATATAGGCATTTCATTTCGATGCATTGACAAGGCATACATACAGTGAAGAAAACACAGATTATACCCATTAAAAATAGGCGTTGACTGATGTACAGTATTATACAATATAATAATATTTTCGTTTAATCCCAAACTGACGAACCACAGAATGATTACAAGAACAGTATGATCGAATGATGACGAGTAATTACAGGAGTCGAATTTAACCATCGGCAGCCACGCAGGGCGCGTTACGCTATACATCTTCATTTTTAACAGACGCTGCCGCCTAGCGAAAGAAGTTTGGGGGATACGGGTCTCGATCTCGGTACCTCAAGCGCTGCGTCCCATTGTGTTTACCACTAAAGTTAATTACTGTATAGTTAATTTTAGTTTAGTTAATCATAATTGTTTTGAACCCTATTCATCTGTTTTATGTTTACGTTAAGTGCTTTTGTAGGAAATTCTCAAGAATTTTGCACTTTATGGTATTCACATGAATACATACATAAAGACTTACACAAATGAACAGAGACATACAGAAATACATGATGAGGTGCGTGCTGTTGTAGAGACATACATGCAGAGACACATACAAAAAGCCTCACATGTAGAAAAATACACATGTGTGCACACATACACGCGTGTACATTGTGAGATCTGGTTTGTATGTTATCTAAGGCATCAGCTGCGTGAGTTATCAGATCCAGCCAATGTATACGACGAATGCATGAACTTCATCGTACGGCTCGCTTCGTGTGGATTGATTCATGGCGACTTCAACGAGTTCAATATCATGGTCAGGGATGACGAGACTATCGTAGTCTACGACTTGCCGCAAACGGTCTCCACTTCGCACGTCAACGCCGAATTGTAGGTGTTGTCCGAGAGCGCTTGAGTTTCGTCATCTTCTGTGTGCACCATTTGTAGCTCTGCACTTGCCTTTTATCCTGGTTTATATAGCACCTCAGTTTTTTATCTTGCTGTTATTGTTGAATAGCTGAGCTATACGATTGCATGCATGTCAGAAAAAGTTGTTTATTTTGCGCCAAAGTTGAGGGCGATAGCAAGAGTTGCCCTATGACGAAGCCCTGTAGTAACAGGTTTAGCTTGCAGAGATGAATTTATCTTGGGATCAATGTAGTCGACTGTTGGTGGAAGTTCTGTGATGACGAAGCATCTTCTAACAGGTCTCTGATGTAATTTATTATTCAAAATGGCCTGGAAGCCTGTGATTGGCTATGTTACTGTT
Organism: Bimastos eiseni; assembly: GCA_959347315.1. NCBI lineage: Eukaryota > Metazoa > Annelida > Clitellata > Crassiclitellata > Lumbricidae > Bimastos > Bimastos eiseni. The sequence continues at coordinate 6,356,384 of OY365822.1, read as the reverse complement.
GAAGCTATAGCCTGCTTGGAGTAGTTGTATTGAATCTTTGCTTTTTTGTTTTAATTCCATTTTTTGGTCTGATGGTTTTCAGCTATTTCGATCGAGACGTTCAGTGCATTCGTACCTTTTTTCAAAGGCGATTTGGATTTGATGGGGCAGAATATCCCACCTTTAAAGACATCACGTGAGTACTGTTGCAAATAGATAAGATATGATCGTCTTGGCTACTAGTTTTTTTATTAATTGACCACATATACTGTTTCTGCGATGTTAATCCTCGTGATGAATGAATGAATATTCATGAATGAATACTCAGTATTACTCGTGAATGAATATTCGTGAATGAATGCTCATCAATGAATGAATTAATATTGCATCCCTTCAAGGTCACTATTCAGTAGGGCTCTGAACCCAACCTCAGCTAAAGAGGACCGTTGCTTTAAGATTGCTGTCAGTGGTGATCCTGAGGAGAGAAAGTTTCACTGCCTGATAGACAAGAAACACAACACAGTGTCATTTAGTTAGAAGCAGCGTTAATTTCGTTCACGAAACTAGAACCAAATTGAATTTGTGATCGTTCACGAGAACTGGAAATAAATAAAAACGGAAAAGATTTTTGCAGAACTAAATAAAAACTAAAACGAAATTGAAATCGTGAACGGAAGCTATAGAAATTACAAGTATCAATTTCTTTCCTTCCGTGCTAATTCAAGTCAAATTTAAAATGAAGCATGAGGATCTGGAGCATTTAAAAGTTCAAATTTCTGGCAGCAAAGTTGAATGGACGAGACATATAACTACTAAGTAGACATGATGTTGATATCACAATGGGAAAATATCCAAGAAGAAATGGACAGATGTTTATCAGAGGTGACAAAGTATAGTGGAGACAATGCCTCTAGATTTTGGTCAGAATAAAGGATGATTTATCCAACATTATAGCTTTTCTAGTTGAAGATCTTCTCGTAGCTAATATTGAAAGGATTTTTTCTTTATGTAGACCTTTAACAGCTGCAGACGCAACAGGATGTTATAATCTTTGGGATTGCAAGCTTTTCTTAGGCTAAATTTGAATGGGTTAGAAGAATACTCGATAAGCATCATTCCTAATTACTCATGGACAATGAATGACCTGGGTCTGATTTATTGTGGTTTTCTAAAACAAGATCAAAAGATTAGGCAATCGTGAACTAAAACCATAACTAAAATGATTGGATGAATAAAAAATAAACTAAAACGGAAATGATTTCACGAATAAAAACTAAACTAAAACTAAAATGATTTTCAGAAATGGAACTAGAACTAAACTGAAATGAATCACATCAAACTGAATAAAAACTAAGACAAAAATGATTTCTTGAACGAAAATAACACTGGTTAGAAGTGCTAGAGAAATGTTCGGCTGAAGTGTGGTGCCTTGGTTTTGCAGAAAGACTGATAGTATCGACGTTGAAGTGGAGGCGAGCGGTTTCACGAAGACACACTTGAATCAACTCGCAGAGGTAGTTATGATTTTAACGTTCGCTGGTCTTTCGTATTTTCACTTCTGTGTGGGTCCTGTAGGACCTTAAAACCTCTTCTGTACTTAGCGTGAACAGGAACCTCAAAAGTTCTTGTGTTCGGTACCGTACCATCTACAGTGAACCTTGTTGAAAGCTACCATTGTACAGGAACTCTGTGAAATCAGTTTATTGCAAAAGCATCTTAACAGCTAGGCACTCAGAAGACAACATAGATATCTGGGAACCAGAGGTGGCGATCCCTGGGGGCGAGGGGGGACCTTTTACGGAGACGGGACACGTTTGTCCCATCCCCCACATTTTTAACCCCTCTCATTGGGTGTTCCTACCCACCTGTCAAACGAGATCACTGCCTCTGCTGGGAACTGTGAACATGCAATGCTTCCATGCTAAACTGTGAGAAGTCCATTTAGACAAGAGAAGCTGAATAGGATCAAAGTACTTAATACTTTAAATTTTACATAGTGTAGTTATTGAAATCTTGTATAATACATTCATTAAGCCCAAGACGAGGCCTTGACCCTTCTAACTATGACCTTGACCCTGTTTATTTTTACTGAATTGATTGCTTGTATGCGATCTGCCTGCTCTCTTACAAAAAGGCCTGTGAGACTTGGCCTTCATTCTGCATTCTGGCTCATGTAGATGTGTATAGGTGAAATTATCCTGTTTAAGAAAATCGCCTCAATGAAATTGAACGCATCGTGAATTTGTGACAAAAGTTTTGTACGCAGCCCGTGCTTAACTCTTTGCTTGTGTTTGGGAATGAACTAATCCTCTTGCATTTCTTGTTGCTTCAGCTTTTTGAGAACGTGGAAATAAACGATGAAGGCGAGAACAAAGGCGATTGTTCTGAGGATGGTGACGATGACGATTCTCAAGAAAGCAGTGGTTGTCACGACGACGATGACTGCAGAGGAGGCGATGATGCTGTTGCGACAGGTGGTGATGCAGTGCTGAAGGACTCTGGCTGCACTTTGAAGGCAGCAACTGTTTCCAAGGATGCAGATTTAGACGATTCTGACGGCGAAGATGGTGAAACCGACGATTCAGATGATACAAGCGACGAATGTGACGTCAATTCAGAAAAGAAGCATCGAGATGCTGACTCTAGTAGCGACAAAGGGGATAGCGAGGGAGGAGAGAATGATTCAAAGAGTTTACAGAAAGCTACAGGTTCTCCAGAAAAGTTACTTAAGAGGGAAAAGCGGCACAACAGACGTATGAGAAGGGTAGCGGTGCCCAGCGAGGAGGACTGGAATAAAGTGGTAAAAAAGGAAATAAAGAAGGAGAAATATAAGGAAAAGATCCGAACTGCGCAAAGCAGAGCTACAAAACCGAGGCACCGGAAGAACGAGAGACGCGACGCCTCTTCCAGCGTCAAACCTGCTCCAGTCTGGGATTTCTAATTTGGATTTGAATAAAATTCATTGTCTATCACCACTCGACCATGGTGTGTGTTTGTTATGTTTATGTGTTTGATAAGGTGACTTGCTCATTTTTAGTAGTTTTAGTAAAATGGTACCATGTTTGAAGGTATAAAATTTGAAAACACCGAAAATCAAGTCACATTCTCTTTAAAACTGAATGAACTGTTATGTTACTGCACTGCAAAAAGTACAAAAAGTGCTAAAAGAAACGCGATGCATGTCATACTAGCATCGATGCCTTAAACATTAATATATTTGGCAAGAGAAGTCATTAGGCTGATCTGGATATCGAAGATCTAGCAAGTAAAACCAGACGATTTGGCAAAATGCAACCGACATATTTACAAAATAACTATTATGCAGGAATAACATATATGCAAAATACTGTCCAGTTTATATAATCTCTACAGATCTAATCTAGCCCCATTCTAATGACTTCTATAGTGACATTACCATGATGCACAAGTATCACTAAATCCCTGCTTCAATTTACCAAAGAATCCTGGCATAATCGGCCTGTACAGTGTACACACACAGAGGCCTTAAACTGCATTAAATAAAGATGTAAACTCAATTCTGCAAAAACAGTAGTATAAAAAATCATATATTATGCTAATTGGAGGTAGAATGTAAAGAGTAAAGTAAATACTGATGAAATAAAGAATCTACAAGTGCTTAATAAAATCCTGTATACGACATAGTTAGGGGCTGTACACCTATTACGTACACAGCGAGGGGTTTCAAATTTCGGCCATTTTGCGTACAGATGTGTATGGTGGGGGTAGGGTACCCGAACATATGTACGTACGCAAATATAGTTGTCTAATTATGACGTCCACAATACAGCATATGAAAATCAGAACTGTAAACCTAATCACAGACTATATTCCTGCTTAATCAATTTTATGTAGCATTAAAACTGGTTCAAATGCAAGTGTTAGTGTTTTAATTCTTCATATTAACAAATTTAAACTGTAAAATGTGTGCCTAACAGAAATAAGTACTGTGGTAAAATCAATGTCTTATAGATGTTTTTAACTTTTGAACCTTTGCACAAGGGGGGGGGTAGAGCTCAAATGAACGTACACATGAGGAGGTGGTCCACGAAACGTATGCTGCGCAACAGAGGAGGGGTCCGAAAATCCGATTTTTTTTGTATGTAATATATGGATAGGCCCTTACTTCCTTATTTTCCTGCATGATTGAATGATCGAAACTCGGCACCACTGTTTCCTCTAGGGCGACCCAGTACCCCAAAAAAGGGTGTAGTTCAGAGGTCCATTTGCATAGCCGGTTGGGGGCATAAAACAATAACGCCACTTGTTACAAACCGATAAAAAAATATACGCTACAAAAATAAACAGACGGCAACATCGCAGTGAACACTTTATGATAAATTCTGGATTTTCTAGAAATAACGTTATCACAAGTCTTGAGCAGGTCATTGCAGAATCTCCTGAGGTCACTTGTGCAAGGCAAGGGAGGACGGTGCTGCTGTACAGTTCGTCTTCATGGGTTTGGTCATTCTGTGCTCTAGAATGGACTCTACCTGCAAACAGATATACAAACAAACATTAATCAAACTAAATAAACAAGGCAACTCGATCAACATAAACTTTATATAGCGCCTCTTTAAGAAGCTCTCCCGTGGCTGAGAAGAACAGTTCAAAAGGCACTGTTCTTGATATCACGAGTAGTAGCTCCGATGGAGAGATCCCAGCATGGAAAAATTGAGTTACATGTTAAGGCATTTATCTGTAAATCGATTAGTGCTTTTCAATAATAACTAACCATTCAACACTTGCCTATGATAACTCTAAATGTGCTTAAGCCTAGAGGAAACTATTCATTGATGACGCCAAGCAACTCTATTTGAAGAACTCATTGAAGACTTGAACCCTACATTACCAGGCAACCAATCGGTCACAGTTACTTTATTACATAATATTTCTACAGAACCAAAGTAATAATGATTAACCAGTCGTCGAGCGATATCCAGTAGTCGCTTCCAAATTGAATCAACATCAGCCTGGTCTTTGCTATTCGCTGCGGGGCAAAACTGGCCAGTTGGAAACAATTGTACATCTACTCACTGCTGGATAACAGCTTTCAGAAACTTCTCAACCACACAGATAACTGGAGAGTGCATGTTACAATACAAGTCCAGTTCCTTCACAGGTCAAACACAACAGAGGAGTTCAAAGGTCATAGGAGGTCATATGATTTTAACCAAGACTTTGAATGCAACGAATCAAACCCAAGGAGTGGATAAGGTCAATTTTAACCGGACTGGTCACCCAGAACCTAATCACAGATTATGAATGGATTGATTCAAGATCTGTTATTCAACCCCAGAACCAAGTTTCTGATAATAATCGACTACATAATTTACAGTACTTCAATAACTCATACCAAATGTCCACACTAGTACAGTAGTACAGTTAGTCCCACAAGAACTTACTCTGCAATGATCCATTCTCCACCTTGTAAGTACATATCTTCCGTCACTTGAATTTTATCTAAGAATATTTATTTGTCGTCATTTTGCCTCTGTTGAACTTCAAAAGTCAAGTGACCCGAAGGCGTCTCTCTTTGAGTATTACAACCATAGTTCTCAACAGAAATTTCCTGATGGTCGTCCAAGGTGTCTAGAAAATTATCCATACTGGAGACATTCGGAGTGTACAGAACACTATTCACAGAATTCGTAGATTCTAGGTGATTCAACGAACCAGAACTTCTGTCACGACGTTCAGTATGTACATCGTATTTATCACAGACTGTTGAAGCGGAATTATGACCCTGCAAACCTGAGTAATTGTCTTTACTATCAAGTAATTCGACCCATGGTTGGTTAAGAGAACGTTGGGAAAAGCGCTCGTATGTGCAAAACATATCTGACCAGGCCTCTTCTGGTTGCTGTACATGTGAAATTTCTTCAAAATTTTTTTCACCGTCCAAAGGAATTGTTGCTCCACTTGCAATAGTGTTCCCGACGTCTACACAGGACAACGAACTCGCTACTTGATTCAGAGATCTGTGTTCAGATGCAACATTTTGACTGAAAGTGGAAGCCCCATTACAGCCACAGTCATGACTAACTTGTAAACACCCAGAAAAATCCCCTAGCGCCTGTTTTGTGGAACACGAGCCTTGACACAGCTCGGATGTCCCACTAATTTGATGGGGTGCATCAGAAAGATTACCTTCACACACGCTTGATAAACACGGGCCAGTCGCCGACGAAGAGTTGGATGAGTAGTCGTACGGCGTGCCACGGAAATTCGCACATGAATAGTTTTTGTGAGAAGGTAGAACAGAAGGAAATAAGGATAGATTGTTTCCTAATTGGAACCAAGGTCCGGGCAGACAGTTTGTATCTAAATTCGTCGATGCCGGAGGCTCGTCCTCCGGGTCGGATATGTCCGAGAGATCGTAAACGATTTTAGAACTGTGCACATCATTCGAGGGTGGGTCTGATCCGCATGTTCGCAGCCCTGATTCGCTACTTGGAGATGTGACTGGAACCGTAACTTGCTCGACAACCGATTCCCCTACAGGAAGTTCGTCAACGACTTCTGCGGCCGAACCGAATTCCCTTGAACCGGTCCCATGAGTTGAATGCAGATCAGTGGAAAAGTCCTGATAGGTCGGTGACTTCACACCAGGGGATGCTGGCGAGACCGGCTCAAAGCACAGTGTCGAATAGCCACCGTGTAATCCAGCGATATCGCCAGTTTCTGCAGTTGCATTTCCAGATTTCTCAACCTCTTTGTAATCACAGCCAGACAGAGCTACACCTGGTTCATTCTCTGTCTTAAAACGTTGGATGTTTATAAGACGGTCTTTGTTTAGGGTCGACGGAACTTCGGCACCAAAACAGATCGGAGAGTTGGTGTTTAGAACGCCTCCGACAGATGCCTTCTCGCTGAGGGTGCAGGCCTCGTCCTCTGTAGTCGTAATGCCAGCAGAGGCCAACAGATACTGATCAAACATGGACGAAAACTTCCCACCGGAGCAAAATGCATCTAAAGTCTCACTGAGAGATGACGATTGTAAATTAGCACCTGACGAGGCGACTTGCAAATTCTCACCAAGTGATGCTGAAGGTAAAGTCTCCATCGTTACAAGGGAGTGTAAATTCTTCTGTAAATTCTCTATTATTGAACAATCTTGTACATTCCCGTTCGTCGACGCATGTGAATTCTCTCTCGTCGAAAAGGCTTGTGAATTCTCGGGCAAATCAAATGCTTCGAAATCGCATGTCCGATATTCGTGCCCTGAAGGGAAAGCCAAATTCTCCGTGAAGTCCATCTCATCCATAAGATTCACACCGAATGAGGACGTTTGTAAATGCTCGTTTATTGACACGACTAATGAATTGTCGGCTAAGCAAACCGTACTTGCAGTAACTGGTAAGTTTGTTGTCGGTGGCAACAGTTGACGATTTACAGTGAATTGTTTCTCGTCTAACGCGATGGTCGCGCTCTCGTACACAGAGAATTCTGCATTACCAGATGAACCAACTGTGCCTGTGAATGTATTCAGACTTTCATCTAATGAGAGGAAATGTGAATTCTCGGCTACATCCACTGGAACCGTCAGAACTTCTGTCCCATCCAATGGAAATTGTGAATTCTCCACTGAAGTAGTTTTTCCATCGCACGTAAAAGACAATTTGTTGTCACGACAAGCCGATGACAGTTTCACGCTAACTGCAGAGGTGTCAATGCAATCAGCAGCAGGAGCTATGGAAGCTGTTTCTACAGAGATCAACAACCTTTCTGAAGTGGTAGACATACTTCCTTCTCTTGAGGCATGAACAGAAATCGCACAGCTGTCGATGGCAGACAACCGGTTGTCAAGTTCATCGAAAGTGAACAAATCGTTGATCTCCGGCCCTAAAATACTGCCGCTCACTCCGAGCGACTTGTACTCGTCTCCAAACGACAGCGTAGCTAGATCTCCAACTAGCGAGGAGGCAAATGCATTCACAACAGATTTCGAATCAGCATCATCAGGGACAAGGGTCAAAGGTTGTAGTTCATGACCTGAGGACTTTGCACCAGTCAGTGAAGAAGTTCGAACACTGACATCGCCAGAAGCAACTGAGTGTTGTTCAAGCATTGGAGTAACTAGAGAAGGTGGATCACTGGCGCTCCGAGAAGCCTGGATATCGGATGTAGGATGTAGTGCAGGACTTGAAGAGTGTGCAGTGGATGTGTCATCAAATGAGGAAGGTGGGTCACTGCTTGGAAATTGCCATTGGTTGTCACCTGGAAAGAACGTTGGCAGGGCATCATCGCCAGACGTCGAGAACTCTGAACCATCGGAGATTCCACACTTTGGCCGGATCTTCGTTAATCTAAAGAATGGCGACAAAGTGTCCACGGGTTCACAGAATCTGCCAGAATCATTCCCTGACATCGAGACCCTTGGCTTGGCAACAACAGGCATTGAGAACTCTGGCACTGTTGAAACATATGGCACAGTATTCAAGGGTGCACAGAATCCTTGTGAAGCATCCGCAGACATCGAAAACTTTGGCACACAAATTGATTCCGTGACTTTTACAGTGTCCTCTCTACTGTCCAAGACTGGTACGATGCATTCAGAGATCCGTTCTTCCCGAATAATCCTCTTTCCATTCTCTTCGTCCATAACTCGCTTCTTAAAATACGAAACATGTGCAGCGCCATCTATCGCCAACTGTCCACCATCCGACTCTGTCACCCCGTCGTTTTTAAAAACAGTTCTGCACGGCTTCGAATCGTCCTCTTTCCGTTGGCGGTGACAGGACGTCAGATGATACCCGAGTGCAGTTTTGTTGACGAACTTCTTAAAACATTCTGGCATTGGACAGATGAGATATTCTCCATTGATCAGATGTTCCCATTGTTCATTGTCTCGCTCTGTCTCTTGGTCCAGCTCCTCCGTCAGCGGCGCTCCTTGCTCCTGAGCAGCAGCAGCAACCTTTCTTGCTCGTCTTCGCCTGTGTCTTACGGTGTACGTCACGTTCCTCTTGCACTTCCTGTCCAACCTTCCCCCGGTTGCCTGCGGTTCTGGCACCCTCTCGCTGAAGCATCGAACACAAACAACAGATCAATAGAATAAAACATACATTCTTGTAGCTTCAATATCTTAATGATCTTATAGACTTCTGTTATACGTTTTACCACTATCAGAAGGTTTGATAAATTCGAAGGTTTCATAGTCCAACATAATATCGTAATTAAATTATTCCAGTAAATTGTTGAGCGACAAAAAAAATTGCTGTAGCAGAAGTTTGATGAACAATGAAAACATTTTATAGTAGAAGTTTGATTAGTGATGAAACCATTAAAAATTTATCATAGAAGTTGGATGAACAACGAAACTTTATAGTAGAATTTACGCGAGTGAAGAAAACATTTATAGCAGAAGTTGGATGACTGATGAAAACATTCTAATAGAAGTAGAAGTTGGAAGACAGGTGAAAACATTTGTAATAGAAGTTGGATGAGCCTTGCTTCATCAGATAGTCCCAGCTGGATCCCATTTATCACCTGGACCAACGATCTGTCACCCTATTGATCTTCCGTTAAACAATATGACACTGTGATACAAAGATGGTGACTGAAGATGTGAGAGGTAAAAAAAAGTTGGCATAGAATTCTATTGTTAAATACGTTACAATATAAAAAACGTGATTGATTGATTGTGCAAACGAAACACAGGATCCGAAAGACTGAAAGTACCCACGGTTGAGAACCCCATCCAGATTCTGGTTTAACCTCCATTAGAAACCCCGACAGAGTCTTCCCTCTCCATGATGCACTTATCACCAAATGCCCTACAATATAAAGGCACACAGACATATTAGCACTTTCCACAAACCTTAATTCGACAGGGATAAAAAGATAAAAGTTTGTCTTTAGGGCTATTAACACTGATGAGATACCGTTCACAATGCCTTACAGCAAATTAGCCTAGGAATGTATAGGGCTGCACCTAAAATTGCAAATATCTATAGCGCCACTCTGAGAAAAAAACAGACAGACAGAAAGAGACACAGAGAGAGACAGCCACTGTCAGACAGAGAGAGATCTCCACACAGACTCCCAGACCTGATAACACAAGACCTTTTGCTGTTGGTCTAAAGTCCATGTATTCATTCTTAAAATCAATCAATCTATGCAATTTATATAGCGCCTCTTCAAAATAACTATTCGGAGGTGATCCCGACTTAGGTCAAGTCAAACAAAAAAGTCACGAAAAGTTTATAGTAAGAGCTAGACAGGTCATGCGAGAGAGAGAGAGAGAGAGCAGGTCAGATGGGAGGCAAATTCCAAACACTGGGACACATAATAATTGAGAAAACTCAATTCTGTCTGGTGGCAGTGCACCCAGTCATGTAGGACCACAAAGTCGCCTCTGGTTCCATAACAAACTTTGCTCTTAATAAACATTTGAAATTCTGACTGTTGTGTAGCCACAACGCTAATCAGAATCCACAATCCATTCACAGTTATGTAAATAGGGCAGTCATTTCGGAATGCAATTCGTAACAACCCTATCTCCAGGAATCTGTACAGTTTATACGAAAAGCATCTTGATTAATGGACACGTTAGAATTAATTTTCTAATTAAATACTGTTGTTAAAGACATTTGATGAGGCATCATGCGGAGTATCATATCATTAACCCTATATAACTTATTTTAATTGTCAATTTAATGCATTGGGTCAGTGTTCAGTTCTTCTAATTAGTGAAATGGTTTACAAGTAAGAATTTTGATCCCACTCACACATTCATTAAGGCAAAGTTCTCCTGACACAAACTTAAGGGTAATGTGATTCCGTGGGGCAAGGGTTACCCTAAGTGTTTTCCCTGAGAACGAGAGAAGACTTTCTCACGCTGGGGTTCATTCACTGAAAACGGGTACTGCCATCTCTAGGCCAAAGTTGTAAACTCTTCATGCCTGGTTGACACCAATGACAGCCTACTATAAATAGAGGCTGACACCAGGCGTGTTATTGAAGAATCAACCATCCAACAGAAGATGAACTTTACTGCCTGTTCCTTTCAACAGAATGCCTCAAAGAACAACTCCCTCCGACGAAAGATATTTAGACTAATAATAACAATGCGGTAATGCGATAATACAACGACAACAACGACAACAACAACAATAACAGCCTAATTATAACAAGAATAACCCAAAAACCTGGCAAGTTGTTACTGCAGTTAAAATATTTGTTATATTTATTAATTCGAACTGACATGTACGCCGAAAGATTACACGCTGAAAGATTACACGTATAGTAGTTCCACAGTGCCAGACTATAACAAGGTTAACAGGCGTCGAATTAATTTAACTGTATGGCAGCCAGAAAGGCCCTCCTCTGCTCGTGCTATAGCCCTTCTAGGGAGTGGGAGGCTGAGTGAACATCACGATGGGGCTGGTTGGTATCGAACCGGCATCCTTTTGATCTTCATGCCAGCATGGAACCATTCAACCACCCCACAACCCCCAATCTTATATAGCGCCTACACTGCCCTACCAGACAATCGCACAAGAAGCATTCTTGTATGTTAGTATAATTGGTGTTCGGTTTCAGAAGGAATATTCTAGGCACTAGGGGAACACCTTGCAAATGAATACCTAAATGTACAACTTTATACAACCCATTTAAAAGACATACAATGTCATACATGTACAATTGTACACAACCTATTTTAAAGACATACATGTACAATTGCATGCGGCCTATTTAAAAGACATTATATATATATATATATATATATATATATATATATATATATATATTTCAAATGAACACAATATATTTAAAAGACATAAATGTACAATTGTACAATGTACAAAAACTATTTAAAATACACACATGTACACAACCTATTTCAAAGATATACATATATAATTGTACACAACCTATTTCAAAGATATACATATATAATTGTACACAACCTATTTCAAAGCCATTTCAAATGGCCATGTCTGGGACAATAGATTCATTTCAAGTGGCCAATGATTCCAAAGAATATCCCACAACTAAACTAGGCCAACAATGTCAAGCGCCCGTGCGTTGAAGCTTTGAGAATTGAATCCCTCTACCTCCCCCACCCACCCCCTAGTTTCCCAGTGCTACAGGGTGGGCTGTTGGCCTTTGTTGAGAGTCCCTCTTTCCCAGACCGAGGGCTGCAATCGGACATCTTCATTGCACGCGGGAAGGAGTGACGGAAGGGGGGCAGAGAGGGTTGAAACCCTATCAACGAAGGGGGGGGCAACGATTCTGCCATTCGCCAAGCCAGAGGGGTTCTACGGACAAAGGGCTAGCATTAACGGGCCCGTTTATTACAAAGGGCTACGCACAGAAGGGGTAGACGGATTCCCTGATGGGGCACCGCTAACAAATAGCCAACGCTTTGTCCACAGTCATTACACCTGCCAAACCAGAATGCCCCTATACCTGTTTGGCCAGCTAGATTACATCCCTAGGTAATATACCTGACAGCAATAAAAAAAACTATAAATAAAACAGACCCACACGGCCTCCCCTGGGCAAATAATCTCCCCCAAACCAGCCACACCCAGGACAAAGAAATCCCCCAATTCCCTTCGACTCAGAACAATGCATTGTCTCCACGCAATGCTTTTCCTAAGCGGGTCGTCAATAGCAACATCAATATCCAGTGCTTAAGAATGCCCAGTGGGCCCTTAATCGTCCATTGTTTTGCTTCAGGTGCATCTATGAATAGATTCTCTTTATTCAAGAAATCAATTTATGTAGCGCCTACACTAAGATTACGACGAGACAATGACTGTCTAATGAGGCCACACAGCAGTCCAATCCTAAGTCACAGTCATATATTCTGCATATTAGCTCCCCTCTTTCTGCAGCTTCTCATTGCTTGCAGTCCAGCAGTGCCAGTCCCAAGCCTGGATAAAGGAGGAGGGCCACGCTAATGATCTCTGTATTTGCACAGTGCTGTTAAACTGGAGCTATACTACCACTACTTAACGGTGTCTGCTCGAAAATCCGGAGTCCGAAATTAATTTAACTAAAAGCTGAATTAATAAATGAAAAGAATCATTCCTAAATAGAAGTTGTATTAATTACAAGAATGATGCAATCCAGCTTCTAGAATTCAAACAGAATTCTTTTCATCAATCCAGCTACCATTATAACCGCAATCTTATCACCTATTGACCGGACACCATGCAATCTTCGGACTATCGAACCTTCGGACTAACGGACACAGTACCCTACTTGACCCACCACCGCCCCAATTCAGCAGCATTTGTATGCTTTAGAACGATGCTTATAAATAGAGTAACAAATTGCTTTTGGGTTATTACATAGAGGTCCACGGCCCCTATGGGGAATTGAACCCACACGTTATGGGTCGACAACCCATGCAGAACCTCAATCATTAGACCATCAAATAAACTGGAAAACACCCCCTTAAATGTATACAGTTTCAGATATCTGATACTGATGAATCATGTAATGTAGTTTGATGAAATGTAGCACTTATATAGCGCCACTCAAATCATATCATGGGTGAGTACGTACGCAGAGAGACGACATTTGAGGTAAGACGGACATTTGCCAGGTGTTTCACGGTCATACAAATGCATGGCCATTATAAGTTAACCATCAAAGAAGCGAGCATCGTTTCCAGGTCAAGTCAGGTCAGGTCATTTGGTAATGGTGTGATGAATGGCGATATTGGCAGGTTGCAAGACGCCATTTGAAGTGCCGAGCTACACCATTGGCGGTTGATTGGCCACCACATTTCTAACAAAGGAGAATGGCAAGACAGGCCTCACACAATGAAACACACAGGGTAGCAGGTTCGAATCTATCTCTAGGCACTGCCTATTTGGTAATAAGTTATTAGAGAGAGAGAGAGAGAGGTTCTTGGCTCAGTGCACTAGTCATAGCCAATTTGGTTGCTGTGTGATAGCAAAGATCCTTAGCGTTCCCCTCCTCCTTTATCCAGACTTGGGACTAGCACTGCCAGAGTGCAAGCGGTGGCGCAGAGTTGTTAGGGTGCGCATGCGCATGCGTAGCACAACACGCCACTGTTTCGGGGGGGGGGTGGATTTCACCCCCCCCCCCAACCTTCTTCACCGTAGGGGCGCAACCACTGGACTCAATCTATCTACCCCATAAACATCTGAAAAGGGACACACAAAGACCTGCATCACGTGGGCTGGCGAAGATGGTAGGCATGCCAGGGCCAGACTGTCCGTATGGGGGGGGGAGGGGCAAGGCAGTCTACAGCCACCGGAGGCAGGAGGGCCAGGACGGACAGCTACCCAATTACAAAGGCCAACAGCTGGGGAGATAACCGACTGTTAGAGATAGGACTCCCTTCCACCCTTTACCCCTCCGCCTACCCCCTCGCCTACGTCAAGTCAAGATGGACGGACAGGAAGAACTGGCCTGTCCACCTCCTGTCGTCTTTGTCTATGTCTGCCTAACCCAATCTGTCAGTCTGTCATTCAGACAATTCATGGGGTGCATATTGCGAGAAATCTAGAAAGACGTCCTGGATACACCACTAGCATTAGGACCTCTGGTGGATATTAGGAGAAGGATGGGAAAGCAAAGACCCTTAACCCTTTCCACGGGGCACTAACCCCCTCCCCCCTTCCATAGAACGACCTCTCGTAAAGAGAAGCAAGGCCGGTGCTCCATCTTCTTCTACAGACGATTATTCATCATTCAATCAGAAATGCGTCAGACATTCACAGCTGAAGCTGGCCAAGCAAGTCTAGAGACTCAGAACTGGGGTTGTTCATCAGCCCTTCAAGATGTCTGACTGGGAGTAATTCTTTGGTGTTCATAGTTGTTATACATCCCTTGCATCCTCATTTAAAAGATGAAGGAAATCTGATGTTTGATTCGTTAAGGAAAGTTCATTCTATTGTAGCGAATTCTATGGATTTCACAAGAACAACAAATGCATAGATTAATTACTTAATTAAATAATTAAAGACAGTAGTGCGGCATTAGTGCCTCAATAGAGCATTTACACAATGGCAGCAGATAACAACCGTGTGTGTGTGTGTGTGTGTGTGTGTGTGTGTGTGTGTGTGTGTGTGTGTGTGTGTGTGTGTGTGCCAATGCAGACTGTTTCCATTTCTTTGTCTGTATGTCTGTCTGTCTGCTTGACCGTGTGCATCGTGGCAACGAACCTGTTGCATTATCGTCTACCATTACATTAGATACAAGCAAAATAATAACACATTTATCTTTAATTGCTCATTACCCCACCCCTTCCTGCTCCCACTGGTCAACTTCAAATCCCAAAGGCAGGTGTTTCTGTTCCAAAAGGGTGATACCGTGAACCCCTGAACCAACCAGATCAGATCTATCACCATTTATACAACGCCTTTATATAGTGCCTTTCAAGGTTTCACCCCATAATCGCACCTTTGGGTCGCTCTCCAATTAGCATTAGGACCGCCTAGAAGCCATTAACAGATTTCCAGAAATAACGAAATCTATCAAATCCTCATTAAATTCTATTCTCTTTGAATCAATTGATAAAACTGGATAGCATGGACTGTCCATTTTAATATTCAGTTGAGAGAGATTAAAGGAGAAATCAGAGAGGGTGAGAGATGGGGCAAATCGACAGAGATAGAGACACAGATGATGGATGACGAAGAATTGTCAATCCAATTATCAATCAAGATACTTGATATAGCACCCCTTCAAGAAATCCACTCAGAGGCGCTATGTGAATTTATATAGCACCTTTTCATCAAACAAAGGCACTGGGGTTTTGTGACAATCCAGACTACGAACCTCACTTGAGACAGAATTAAAAGACCAACTACGAACCGTTTTTATCGAGAGCCAAAATAGTTGAGTCCAGTCGGATGTGCGTTCCGGGCTCACATGGTCCCAACAGATGCGGCTTGATCTGAACTCCTCTATCGCTGGTAGCTGTCTGGCGTTGACATGACGTTGTATCAGTTGCCAGCGGTTGACATAACGATTCATCAATTGACTTGCGTTGACATATTGTTGCATCAGTTGCTAGTGTTGTCTTGCGTTGACATAACGTATTTGTTGCCAACATTGCCTGGCGTTGACATAATGTTGTATCAGTTGCAAGTATTGTCTGCCGTTGACCGCGGATTGGTACAACTTTTGACGTTCCTGATTCCAACTGGCTGCAGGCGGTTGACTGTTGCTGACATAAAGTTGCATCAGTTGACAGAGTTGCGTGCCATTGCGGCAAAAGCATTGTTGACTTCGTTGACGTTTGTTGGTGTAACGTTAAAGCAGTTGACTGGACTGGCTGAGGATGAGGTAGTGCTGCCAGCATTGCCTGCAAATAGTTTCAATAACCTGTTAATTAATTCGTCGTTACATACAACAGTAATTGCTAGAGCAACGGTGTGTAATACGCCGGGCAACGAACAATGGGGCACACCATAGACATGCCTCACATGCTGAAGTCTCTTCAGCTGAAAAGTCTCATGAGCTAACAAACCTCTTGAGGTGAGAAGTCTCTTAAGCTAACAAATCTCTTCAGCTTAAAAAATCTCTTCAGCTGGAAAAGTCTCTTGAGCCAATAAATCTCTTAAGCAGTAAAGCCTCTTGAACTGAAAAATCTCTTCCGCTGAAAAAGTCTCCTGAGCCAGTAAATCTCTTCGGCTACCCCAAAGCTCGATATAGGAATGACACCACATTTTTTTAAACAGACTTTGTATGTAAGGGCAAGTGGGCAATTCCTCTCAATGCAATACAATCGCTGTTTGATATTGCATACATTTATAACAGTATTTTTCATCAACGTAGCAAAAACACTGGCAGACAACAAATGTCTGGCAGCAGAGCAGTCCATTATCTGACACCTTATCCACCGCCAGCAGTACAGCAGTATCTGATGTTTACCAGAAGTCACTTAAACATTGCACAATGGACCCATTAGCAACTAATGTCATGAGGTACTACTTACTCTGTGAGCTAACACACTATCATCAAACAACGCCACCTTCTTTTGTGTGTCCTTGGCCAACACAATTAAAGTAGTCTCACATGATAAAACAGGTAAATTCTAACATGATATGGTCCCACTCCATGACAGTTGCAAACAGCATACTAACCAGAATCCTTAGGTGATCTTCACAGCTGAACTCCAATGCTGTTTGCACCCTGACAATGCCAGTCCCAAGTCTGAATAAGGGAGGAGGAAGATGCTAACGAGCTTTGTTATATAGCAAATAGTCATTAAACAGAAACTACTACGTTCACGTGTGGTAAATTCCACCATTAATCAGACATGGCAGTGCCAGTCCAAAGCATGAATAATGAGCTTTTGTTATAATGCAGTGCCGTTAAACTAAAACAACCACCTTCACCTAAACCCTTAGCCATCCTTTAATTCAGAACACAATTCATCCTGAATGCTGAGATACACGATTCTGGGCTATAGGGACTTTTCCAGATGCATGGATAACCCAAGGAGTAAGACTAAGGAGGACACAGGAAGTGGAAAACGAGGGCAGACTGAATGAAGGTTGCACTTCTGAGTCAGAAGGTCTCCCAAGCGGGGAACGGACATTTGCCCTCCCACCCCCTACACTCCTACCAAGTCACCAAGAAACGAAGTTACTTCTAAAGGAAAGCTGTGTGCAAACAATTGAGGCTTTTTAGCAAAATGTTATTTAAACAGACAGACAGACAACAGTAACCAATGGGACAGACAGAGAAACAGAGAGAGGCACAAACTTACACACACACACTCACATAGACAGTCGCAAATGGAAATGATCTGGTTGGATGGACTTGTAAAATTGTCTACTCTGAGAAAAAGAATACCCACATCAAACTAATAAAATGGCACAAACTCTAATTGTCACAGACAGACAGATGCCAGAGCGTGTGTATGTCCGTCCGTCACAAAAGTACACCAGAATCTCGGAGACTTAAATCAAGGGTCAGGTCGAGCAAGTCAAACACCTATTGACAGTCAGTGTGCCAGAGGCCTTTAAGAAATGTCCAGTCCCTTTGAAGTCCTTTTGGCATTGCGATTAGCTATACAAGCACTTCCAAAGGCTCAGTTTACACAAGCCACGTAGCAAACTTCCTATGTTAAAATAAAATGTGATTCTTGCTTCACTGGTCTACAGTGCGAGTCAAAGGTCCATAGATTTAAATACTCCACGGTGAAATGTATACGTTCTAAAAGCCAGTGAATTGTACAACAAGAATCACAGCATACAAGACATAATGTACTGTTAGTCTGAATTATTTTGTACGTGCTGTGCGTTTGCAGGCATTATCATTGAAGAATATACTTACTTACTTACTTACATTAAAACTAGAAGCAAACCAAATACGTGCTTCTAACCATCAACGGTGTGTATGTATGAGTGGGTGTGTGTGCAATGTATGAATGACTGACCCCACTACTGCACAAAAAGCCCATGCACACTGAGCAAATTCGAAGTCAGGCCCCTGCACTGTGACACTGGTCACTAATAATTGGCATTGTTTTCAACTATGCATGCATGATATATATTTGTATATATATATATATTTATATATATATATATATATTTGTATATATATATATATTTGTATATATATATGTATATATATATATATATTTGTATATATATATATTTGTATATATATATACATATATCTCATTTTGTACTGTGTGTGTAGGTGGTTGTAAGGCATTATAATATATGGATTTAAGTCTGCCAGAAGATATGCTCAAAGAGCCATTGGTGCACTGGTGTAATCTGGGTCAACAAGAGTCATTCAACATGAGCCCATTACACTGACCCCATTGCACTCAATGACCCCTTCATCAGCCAAGCCTCAACTAATTCAACGGACTGCTGAACCCATTTATGATCAGAAAGGGTCTACAAAGCCCTTCTATCAGGGAACCCTCTGCTATTACCCAAAGAAGGCTATGAAACCTGAAGACACCCTGCCAATCAGAAGGCCACAGAGCAATCATAAAACAATCATAAAAACGAAATTTGGTGTTAATTGGGCAACTAGGTTAAGCCTATCAAGGCTGTCATGAGATTCTAGTTTTACAGAGGAGACCAAGTGTACCACCCCAAGGCTGTGTAACCCAACCACTCAGGGCTAGTCTCATGCAGATCAAATTGACTATGTTTACCCCTGTAAATTAAAACCCCTCAAGCCTCCACTTCACCTACCACATTTGCAGCACCTTTCAAAACCAATGGGGCCTCCCTGTTCAGTGCTACATTCATCATGCACAGCAAATACCCCATTTGGGTTACAGGACACCCTGCCCCGAAACCCAAAACCCATGACTAGGCCATTCCAGACAGCATACTGTGGGCAGCCCCTTCCCCACAAAGCCCATATTACTAGTCACTACACCCACTCAGGGTAAAGCGCATGATGAAAAACAAATCGTATTACCTTACAACATGAAAATCCAAAATTATCAAGAGTTGAGTACAGATAATATTTAGCCTATTTGTAGCACACTTATTGGAGAGAAGAGAGCATGAAAAAATAATAGGAGTGCTACATAAATGCAATTACTTTTAGCAGATCAGTCAAGCAACCTGGTCAAGTCAAAACAAAAGAGGTATCAGGTGCATGGGGCTCACCATGCTCAAGATAACATCAACCTCTGACAATGGGTTTTATAACTTAAACCCCTAGAAATCGGTTTTATTTCTAACTTACTGTTTCTCACATCAACTCTGATTATTTCAAGTGTCAAAAGCAACAATAGTCAACAAGCCAATTAAAAACCGTAAACGACAAAATCCAAACAAACAACAAACAAATCAAAACTCAAACAACCACATCATTTGAAATTCTTGAAATTTGATATCGCCCTTCATCCAACATCTTTTGCTCAGAAGTGCACACACCTTGACAGTGCAATTGCAGTTGTACTGCAGAGCAATTGTGCGCGAAGAACTAGCTCAATTTTGCTACACAGTGACTGACGCCTTGGATGAGGGCCAAACCCGCTCACTCGGTGCACACTGAGTGTTACGGGCCGACTGTGCTAACCGATCAGCCACCATGCCACAAGACATATACAAATCAAATGAATAAAACCACAACGACCAATTAAAACTGCATTAACAAATAAACTAACAATTTAAGAACTCTGACATGCTCTTTTAATCAATAAAAACTTAATTAATGATAAGATGCCACCTTACCTTTGGAGTTAACCGGTTTCTGGCGATGTCAACCTTAGTCGGCAAATTAGAATTATCAACACCCCACACTTTTTTTAATCGCCCAACAGGAGTGGATTTAACTTTCGTAATATCATTGCTCCTATGTGTAATCTCCTCTCTATCGGCAGTCTCCAATCGGTCCGCAGCGAACGTACATTTGCTCGCATTATTCACATTTGCACATCCATAGGACAGGTCATGACCTCCACCAGTCAACGACCGAACTGGCACATCATCGACACAACCAGATTCCGTTTTCCGGTACCCGGCATCCGACAACAGAATCCTCGGGCGATCCGCAGCGTTGCCAAGAAAATGCTCCTTTGGGCTCTGTTTGCAAGCAGAATATTTCCTGCAAGGACTAGCGTTAACCACACCTGCATCTGGTTTTACTTTATACGACAGACCGTTGCAGAACTTCTTACGTGGCTGCGTCCCTTTGTCAACAGATCTGAACCTGCGCTTGGGACGGGAGAGCCTTGCGTCTTGCTGGCAGAGATTAAAATGGTCGTCATTTTTTGTTAAGTCGTTTTGACCCGCGAAAGCCTGCGTTTGTTGACCATGTGTGGTTTCGACAGAGACGGACAACGGGGCGTCTATGAGCTTTGATGGTTTGTTCAATCTATGAGGATCAAAACCAGAGAACGGTTTACGTTTGATGATGAGCTTGATGCGATCGTCATTTTGCAACTGAACCTCGTGCTCGATCGGCTTTCCTAAGTCCTCCCTCCTCATCACACTCGCCAACAGAATGAAGGCTCCACAAACCTTACAGAAAATAAATGAAAGAGAGAAAATAAAGTATCAATAATTAATCTGATCTTCCATATTATAGTCTATATTATAGACTCTTAAAATGCATCCTGTGCACTATGGTGCTTAGACTATAAAAGATTCCTTGGATTAATATTGGGCAGCGTTTCAAATATCAGCATATAACAAAATGTAAGTTTTAAGAAATGGGTTCTGACTGAGAAAAACTACTACATAATGAAAACTTAAAAAACACAAGCTGTACAGATCTTTGCTGCAACTCAAATAACAGAGTAATTTATGAACTCGGCAACTTACTGCAATTTAATCAGGCATAGACTTTGCACAATTGCAAACCAGAAATTATAATAAAAACGCAATTAAGGTCTAGATTGGACTGGAAAAATTCAAATTATTGAAAAGTAATTATCACAATGATCAATTTTAATGACATGTTATGGTTTACATGATTTTGCATTATCTTATCAGTTGATGCCATGTGCACCATATGCTACACCGGACCCAGTAAACCGATGATTTCCACAAAATTTCACATATATAATTATATACATGGAATAAATATCAGTTTTATCCGCAACACTATAATTTAAGACTGGCTTTCTAGCCAAATAACGCAAAAGCGACCACGTTTACAGAAGTATTTGTTTTAATTGAATCGATAGCTTAGCAAAGACAAAGACATAATTCCAGCCCCACGCTTGCAGAGCCCGTTCAGACGGCAATATACATTCTGAAAAGTTTTTTCCGACATCCCTAATAAACTTCTGGCGAATTTTACTTTGCTTTGCAACAAAAATCTCTTAGCCAATTATGCCTTTAAAATGAAAATACGAATGCTGGAATTTTTACGCTGGTACGTACTTTTGATTCGTAACTAACGGGCGCGCTGCTTAACAGTATAAAGTGTAACCAGCTTCGCTTCAGATCTTCGTCGCGCATGGCCAGACTTCAGCCACCGGGTCTGCCTTTCTTAAAAATCTTCAATGTGTCCAATTCAGCGCTGTAATCCCTCTCTAAACCCCGAATTTGGACCTCTGTAGCCGATACTACAACATCTCCATTCACCCTTTCGGCCAGCTTTCGGCTCTTCCGCCGCCCCAAGGGGCCTTTTGTTTGATTGGTCCAGACTTCAGCCAATCATAAGCCTGTCAATCAATGTTTTTTAGCGACAGTACTACTTTGTCACAGCCTAAAGACGCATTTAAAGTAAGTAAGTATGTACTTTACTAAACCGACACAAAACGCATTGCGGGGAACATCATATAAATGTTGTTATGATATATGATATATGATAAAACACCTCAAGTTATGACTTTTGAAGATCTTAATTTTTTCAAACACTAAAAAACATAGTATTTAAATGAAATTCTACGACACTGCCTACGACACTGCACTGACGGACAAAATTGTCATTGTGATGAGTGCTCACAATCGCTTAACTTTGGCATTCGATGATAATGATGATCGTGTGATGGCGCAGCCTGCGCAGGACTACACGAGTAGAATAAGCTAGGACAAGCTTGAAGAGTCGGTCTTGAACACTTGTGAGTGATCGTTAGCAACAGAGGATCCAGTATATCTGATTTGCTGGGGGTGAGAGGGGTATTGGGAGGAGAACCGAGACCCACACGCTCTCTAGGCTAACACAGATGCGCATATTAAGACAGTCTACGCATTAACAAACGTCCGTATAGGCCTTGATCAAGGATGGGTCTTGATGTTGGTGGCTCTTACCATTGCTCTTTCCAGAGATTGCTAATCAAGTAAACAGTGGTCGTTTAGTTATAATATAGCGATTACCAAGGATAATTACCAAGGATATATTGGTTCTTGAGCCATTACGAAAAAAATAATTATCTCTATTAATAGGTTCAGTGGCTATGACTTATGGGTGTATAACGCGCACAGACCGTATAAGTAACAGAAAGTTTGCCATTGAGGAAACCTTTATCTCTAACTAACAACTACTGTTCAGAATTACATCAATGTTATACTTCATTTTGACCAGGATGATATGCGGCAATTTTTAACTTAGTCTTAAGTATTAGATCCATATTGGACTGCTTATATTATTGGAAATTGCTGATCAGCAGCACGAGAACGACGACGACGAATATTGTGGACCGGTAGGTGTCGCCAGGGCGTCGTTTGATTAACATGGCGGCCGTCTCATTAAACAGAATTCGAAGAAGATAGCTCAGATGGTTGTTTCGTGGTTTGATTTAGAAAATCCTCCGTAGAACGGCCTACGTATGATTAGTCCAGTGGTTCGTCTAACGCATCTTAGAACTCAATCGGACGTCTGACGTATCATTTCTTCTCGGCGAGAACTAGCATCCGCGCAATCAGGAGCGGATAGTAAGTATGTCGTCGTCGTCGGCGGCGGCAGCGCTGACTGAAGCAGTCGAGGAAGCCATCATGACGTGCAGCATGACGCAGAGCATGATCGATATCGCCGCCAAGCAGTTGTATGGTTTACGACTGTTGTGTCGGACCTCCGAGGAACTCATACAGAACGAGATTTACGAATCAGAGGTAAGGACTGAACGGAAGTTTCGCGAGGAGTTACTCAGCATTTCTACTGTGCAGTATCACTGAAATCTTGACAGTTATGTTTCATGAGACCCTTCTCCCTTTGCTTGATTTCTGGCAGATTTGATATGGTCTTTGATTCGACAGGGTCTTTGACTCGACAGGTACTTTAATTGAGCTGAAACTGTGCAATAAATTGCTATAATCTTGGCCTACGTACTTCTTTAAAAACTGGCTAAGATGGTTTGAACTTTCCTGTGAGGTTGCGATTTGTTCTTTTACTTTCAAAAGCAGATCATGTCTTTGATGCCCAAATTTACTTGTTCATTCTAAGTGACTCAGTAGTGTGATGGTTTGCACTTTGAGTGATTTGGTTTTGAATGCTGATGTGCCACATTGAGCTGTGTCATCATTAAGGAAACACTGTTGAGTTGTTTGATTGGTGTTGAGTGTTCAAAATAGGTAATATTTATATCATTGATGTCATAACTTAACCATTGATGTCAAAGCTTAAAAGATATAATGAAATTGTTATCACTTTTGTGACCAATACATCACCGCATTTATTAGGCATGAAATACTAAACTTGTTGCATGAAACATTTATTTGATTTTTATGAATCAGTGTAGTTGAACCAGTTTTCTCTGGTGGCCAAAGCAGCTGGTCATATGCAGATCAGTGGAACATGGTGTTTGTGCCTTGTGATGTTAATCTACATTTGAGCAGCCTTATAATCCATGTCCCATATCCCATTTCTTCCTGTCCCATATCCCATGCCTCCCTGTCCCATATTCTATGTCTCTGTGCTTCGAGACTTAAACTTGATATTGATATTATACTTTATATTAAACTTTTGAATCTCATTAGATTAAATACTTCCCATTCTGTGTGCTGCATTACAAGTTGTCATAATCATCTGCTTCACTTTGTTTACCCTGAGCAGCCTCTTGAAGTCTTATCTTTGTGACTCACCGCATTTTGACCATGCTTCTATCACTGAATTATTAAGTTGGCCGACTATGGTCTAACTTCAATGACTAATTGACTGTTGATTGTTGATTTCAGTGGTTTGAAGTCATTTAATTGAATTATACAGAATTAAATCAGCCATGATTACATTTGCACATTCATTTCAAGACCCTTGTGTTGATGCTTAGTTGTCTCCTTGGGTCTGCCTCGCCTACCTTCTGGCTCTCTGCACTAGGGTCTCCGATGTCCTTTCATTCCTCTGCTCAAGGACTTCTG
The DNA here is from genome assembly GCA_959347315.1 of Bimastos eiseni. Lineage (NCBI taxonomy): Eukaryota > Metazoa > Annelida > Clitellata > Crassiclitellata > Lumbricidae > Bimastos > Bimastos eiseni. The sequence continues at coordinate 6,331,662 of OY365822.1, read as the reverse complement.
GTGGTTCCCGCATGCGCTCTGCCATGGCTCAATCCAGGAGCTACGCCCACGTGGGTCACACCAGCTGGTACAGTCTCCCTCTTCCAGTGGAGCCGCCCTCTTCCACCTGCTGCCTTCTGGAGGAGCCTGAAGACTTTCCTGTTCTCTGATTCGAGTGTCGCTATATAAGTGCTACATTACATTACACTGCGTCCTCGTCATTCAAAGGGCTTATCCATCATAGACTGCCTTATGAGCAGTCTTACAAACTGATCTTTACATCATTATGTCTTACTTTGGGAGTGCCATTGGTTGATCCTTTGGGCATTGTAATATAATGCAATCAAGCATTTATCTATATAGACACCTGCACAATATAAGCTGCTTCCAAGAATGATTGATTACGGTGACCATGCGACTCTTGTGATAGACAGTTCAAGGACAAGTTTCTGGCGAAAAGTGAGGGTAATGAGGCCATGAAGCCTTATTTTGTGCCATTTGCCATGACACTCATAGGAGGCCACTGACATTGTATAGCCCTTCTCTATGACACTTGTATGGTTTACATTACTCAGCTATAAAAGACATCCCTGCCCTCTCTGACTGTCTACTAGCCACAGCTGATATGCTCCTTTTAGGGTCCTTGTGTACTCCATTTAAGGTACCCGTGTACACCATTTGAGGTCCCTGTGTACACCACTTAAGACCCAGTATACACTATTTGAGGGTTCGTGTGTACCAGGTCCCAGTGTACTCCATTGTAGGTGCCTGTGTACACAATTCAAGGTCTCCCAAGTGGCCATTTAAGGCCTCTGTGTATGCTATTTAAGGTCCCTGTATACACCATTTAAGGTTCCCATGTTCACCATTTTTAAGGCCTTCGTGTGCACCATTTAAGGTCCCTGTAATCAGATGTTGTGATGACTTGACATTTGCTGTATGATGGGAATGTACTGTGTATACATTACATTGGCTGAGAGATCTGGATGTGCGTGAGAGCATAGTCTGTTCTTTTGAGTCGAGCCCTTGACGGACTTTGATGCGGTAAAGTGTCGAAGATTTTTACGTGGGACAGAGACAAGGCCTGAGTTCACATCATGCGTTGTAGTTTCGCTGTCATCTCATTTTTATCATCATCATCATCATCATCACCGCCCCACCACCACCACAATCATCATCGTCATCATCATCCTCTTCCATTATCCTCCTCCACCACTCCCTGCTACTGGCAATAGTGGGATTGTTGTAGAAATTTGAAGTTATATGTTGATTGTTAAGGGGCTGAACGAATGCATTACATTACAGTTTTCTTTGCTGTCTTATGTTTCTTCCAGAGCAAGTTGATTCGGTTGTTTAGCAAGATTCTGATAGTCAAAGACCGGCTGAAGGTGGATCCAATGCCAGCCAAGCTACAGGAATATCCAAGAACGGATCAGTGGCTGCATATTGTGGGCATCAGTGACATTGTTTCTAAGGTAAGAAGTCATTAGCAATTTAACTAGATAACAGACTTCGGTTTGACATTCAGACTCATTAGAAGAATATATATACTCTGAACATCCATGCCATCTGTTGACTTTGACGGGAATTCATTGGATGGTTCCACGCTTGTGTGTGGGCCAGCCTTTGGAGAATCTTTTAGCTTATTAGTGCAGAGAGTGCCTCTGAGTTCCTATTTCAGGTTTAATTGATTCATGCACATATATATATTTATGTATGTATATATATTTTCTATATATGTATATATATCTTTATGTATATATAGATCTTATATATAATGTATGTGAGAATCCGGTTGGCATTTTAAAGAAGTATTTTACAATAGCCAAACTATGTGAGAATGGGGTTAGCATTATGCAGAAGTATGTTATTAGTGATAGGCCGTAATGGCACAAAGTGAGAGGTAAACTGTCTGTTTTGGTTGCTCTACTGCAGTGCTGCTTTATACAGTCCCTGGGGGCTTATGAAATTGTTAAATGAAATTGCATGGCATGTTTGATTACTGCTTGAAGCCAGATGGCTCTTTTCCTATAATGCAAAGAGTACTGGCGGAAGCAGTACTTAAGCATTGTAAGTGAAACTTTTCATGTTGTTTGCAGCGGCTCTGTGAGGTGTTAACGGTGCAGAACATGCTGGACATGCCCAGCTCGGAACTGGTCAGCCGTTTGCACAAGTGCGGCACTTCGGCCGAAGACATCGATAGGCTGACGAAGGCACTACAGAAGCTCAAACAGTGGAGAGGTGAGTAGTGGTCATCTAGGATGGACATTAGGGAGTGGTTTAAGCTCAAAAAGTGGATGGTTTAGATTATGATCAGATGGAACAGTTTGGGCATACTTGGTAAGCACACACAGTGGAAAGGTGAGTCATTGTTTGGACATGAGAGTTGCTTTGAGGCTCAATTGTTGATGAGGTGAGTAATTGTTTGGCTAAATGATTGGATTGGTAAGATGCTGATGGTTAAATAGTGTACAGTTTCTACATGATTTTGGTAAGCCCAGGCTGGAGGTATGATGGAATCAAACCATTGTTTGACTTCCAATGTGGACAGCCTAAGACAAATCAAACTGCGCAGTGACATTTGATTATTTCTTTTCAGGATTCTCATAGCGCCCTTTCAGAAACTGAGCAGGTGAGATGTGATTGAGGCATCTTCATTGGTCGAACTCAATTAGGCTTTGCGTAGAGGTGACCGTCGAGTAATACTTTGGTACTGCAGAAGTAGATTGAATTAAAGACAGGCTGACCAGGTGATGTTTGAACAGGCACAAACATCATCAGATGACTTATGATATGAAATTTCAACTTGAACAGGTAAAGCATGATTAAGGTTGAACGACAGGTGAGAGATGAACTGCACAGGTGAGGTCTGAGCAAGCGCTTAACCATGACCTAAACTTAATAAGTGATACAACTTATTACCATTAACCTCAGGTGGCAGAGTTAGAGCACTATGAGCTAGTTCGATCTGTGAGAGATAATGAAACATTTGTTTCCTCTGTAGACCATCAGCTGTACGGAGGCAAAACAACCGATGCAGAACTTCACTGGTCGACGTACAAGTCGGCCAGCAACAGCCCGTTCGGTGGAAGCTCCCCAAAATTCGGTCATCACCAGCGTCCGTCGACATCGTCGTTGCCGGGAGACACTTGCCTTAATGTGCATTCCCCCCACTCACCTCCATCTCCCCCGTGCCCCACTGAAAGCACCCCAGCGTCCCCTTTCAACTACATGTCTCCGGTGGAACAGAGAAGGCGCTACACCCCGCCGCCGACCCCGCCCCTGGTGAAGCCGTCGTCTAAGGGGAAGTTCCCCACGACCCCACCGCCGCAGAAGAAGAACAAACTGTGCCCGGATTCTTTTCAGCCGCTAACCAAAAGCAAGTCACATGAGTCTCAGTTGTCGATGAAAGTCAGCCAAGATATAGACCTATCTAGGTTGGTATTCGGTCGCCTTTTGGTATTTGTTCATTTCCTTTTTTTATTTTTTTTATTCTTTTATTTCTTTGTTGGATCAATATTTTATCTGTGTGATTTATTTATTTATTTAAAGAAATTGTTTTGTTTATTTATTTTTTACTTATTTATTTTACTTATTTATGTGTTTGGCAACTTATATTTTTATTTATTTATGGGAATCAACGGTGTGCATTTTTCCACAAGTACCGAATCCGAGTATGTGGATGTGCTAGTTACCAGATCCGGGAACGAAATGACCTTTTTCCTGCATCAATCCCTCTCTGTGGAATGCCCTGCCCTCTTCTCTTTGCTCTACCATCTAATCTGGGGGCATCTCTACCTCTTTTTCCACCTCAAAACGTTTCTTTTCTCACATAAAATGCCTCACATAACATAGGGTAATTTTCAGGTGCTTCAGGCATATTAATTTCGCTTTTCCAGGTTCATAAAGAAGAAGCCAGGCAATCTGATACTTGGGAGTTCAGAAGCAATAATCCAACGTAAGCGCTCCACTGGGGCACTGGACGACGTCACCGGGAAGGTCTCTGGTCAGTCGTCACCGCTTCTGAGCTCACCCTTCCGATCTCCTCAATTCAAGTCACCGGACACTGGTTCAGACAGTGTTCACTCGTTTAAAAGTATGCTCACCTCCTGATGTCTAATATTGTTTATCTGAGTTAATGTCCTTGAAGGGGGACTATATAAAACTGCTATAATAATAATAACAATGGTAAAGTCCTTCACTTGGTCCCTCTGGCCTTCGAAACTATGGGCCTCGTGTGTGCTGAAGGCTTGACATTCATTTCCTCCGTGGGACAGAACCTCAGCAGATATCTGGGGATGCACGCGAGACCTCCTACCTGTTTCAGTGCCTAGCCATCGGGGTCCAGCGGTTCAGTGCACTTGTATTTTGCAGTACTTTTGCAACACTGAATCTCAGCAACGAATAGGGGCCTTTTCAGACGTTTTTATATTATTCTTAAATAATGTTCTAGTCCCTAATGGATCCTATGTAGCTCAGGGCATTAAAAAAAAAATAATAATGCAACTTAACCCATGGTTCTTTTGCACAGTCTATTTCTGTGCTGTGATAGCCAAACGGTTAAACACTTACACGAATAGCCCGCTAGCTCCACGGAGGTTGACTCTGCCTTCCACTCCCTAGAGGGCAGCAGCAAAATGAGCGACAGTTTCACTGTGCAGGTAGCATTGGGTTAGACAGAAAGACCTGGTCACCTGTCGTCTATGTGTGGCTATGCCTCTGAAAGGCTGATGGCCTAATACCGGAGCCCAACTCGAAGCGTGTATCGGCGTGGTGGTAGTAGTGGTAGTTTAACGACACTGTAGCCATAACCATAATCATCAGTTTTATTATGTGATAGCATGGATCATTAGTGTAGCCCTCCTCTTTTATCCAGGATTGGGACTGGCACTGACAGAGTTTTGGGTATAGGCAGTGCAATTACCTTCTTTTATGTCTGTGTCTTGTCCACAAGAGATCCTTATATTAGGTAATGTAATGTAATTAGGTTTTTATATTGCACCAATCAAAGAGATAGCCAAGTCATTCTGCGCTCTCCTTGGCGGTGGTGAATGTCTTCATGAACGAAAATATTGCATCGGTTGAGATGGACGAGTTGCCAGTAAAGGTCGGGCCCCACTTTATTCCTCCATGACACTGTGTTCGGTTTTTAATTGAGCCTTCACCTGAAGTGACTATCATTAGATTACAGATACATTCAAATTAGACTGGTGTACTTACATTACATCACATGTCGCTATGTTGTACGTTTGCAGTGAACCAGCTCGTTGTGCCTCCTGTGTCGCCGCTACCAGTGGCTGGGCCCCGGAGCATGATGCATGCCATCAACCACAAGTAAGCCTCACCCACTAATAGACGACCATAGACTGCTGTTCATGTGTAGAGTTGTATAAGCATACAACAGTAGGCAGAATATCTGTACAGCAGTTGGCGACACATTGGTTGAACTATTACAAGCAGTTATTTTTGACCTTGATAGAGATGACGAGTGACTGGTTATTCACTAAGAAGACCATGCACTGATTGATATCTCAGGCTCAATTTCTACTGATTGTATTCTTCTGCCTCCTATATTAACCCTTTAACGACCAGCGTATACTAAAATGTATGGGAAAACATATGTAGCTGGTTGTTAAAGGGTTAATGCGAAATTCTGCTATTATAATTTCAGATGTGAGTTCCCAACAACTGATCTTAATTGTCGGTACTTCTGTTTCTGCCCATACTCTTAAGACTTTTCTTTTCTCTATTAGCACTAGGAGCTCCTCAGGTTTCACTGTTCTGTGAGAGGCTCTTTAGAAATCCGTAAATACAGTACAATTAATAGTTCACAATTTCTTCAAGACGTGCATGTATTTTGAATTTAAAGTGTGAGAGTCTCTGAGTGTGTAAGATAATGCAAGGCTGCTTCTCAATCAATGTGAAATTATTATTATAAATTTGTAATGCGCACAAGGTCACACCTAAATGTGAATCTGAGGCGCGGATAGTCAGTCGCCAGGAGAAGATGCAATTAGATTTCCAAATCCTTGAAAGCCAAAGAGAAATAGTGAGTTTTGAGTCGCTTTTTGAAGGAAGGAAGTGAATTTGAGTTACGAAGAGAGAGTGGCAGTCGATTCCATTCCCTAGGAGCAGAGACATGAAATGCACGAGAGCCCATAACTGTTCTACATTGTGGTTCAACTAAAAGACCTGTACTTGATGATCGTAAGCAACAAGGAGGAATGTAAGGAGTTAGTAGAGCATGAATATAGGTAGGTGTACTGGTGATGATGGTTTTGTAGGTCAAACAAGCTAACTTAAATTTGATTCTAAATTCAACAGGGACCCAATGCAGCTGGTGGAGTAGGGCAGAGGAGCATGTTCGCAGTGGGACACGTAGCACTACTTGAGCTAATGTATTTTGGATACATTGAAGCCTTTTGAGTTCAAGGTCTGAGAGACCGACAAAAAGTGAATTAGCATAATCAAGGCAAGAGGAGACAAGTGAGCAGGCTATAGTTTCAGACATATTTTGAGTTAGAGCCTACCTTATGTGACGTATTGCCCTGATGTGGTAAAAACAAGATTTACAAAGGCTTGTTGTGTGAGGTCGGAATGTGAGCTTGCTGTCGAGGGTAACCCCAAGTGTTTTAACAGAGTCTGAAAGCGGCACAGCAGTGCCAGCCAGTTCAATGCTAGAGAGCATAGGGAAAGAACGCAGGCGTTGACATGAGCCAAATACAATTGCTTCAGACTTGTCTGGGTTTATGGCCAAACCATTGAAACAGAACCATGCATATATAGATGAGAGGCATTCTTCCAGTTTTAGTTTACCAGACTGATCAGTGTGTGACAGAGCAATATGGAGCTGAGTATCATCTGCATACTGTTGTAATTGAATTCCAAAATGTTTAGGTATACGACTGATTGGGGAAGTAACGACTAAATAATAAAGGGCCGAGGACAGATCCTTGTGGCACTCCAGCAGTGCAAAGTGTGGGCTCCGACCGAGCAGATCCAATGCCCACCTGCTGATTGCGGTCAACTAGGTATGAAGCTAACCAGTGTAAGACTGTCCAAGAGACACCAAAGATTTTTGCAAGTCTTGCCAGGAGTAACTGGTGGTCTACAGTGTCAAAGTCTGCACTAAGGTCAAGACACACAGAGAGGCAGACAATAGATGAGAAGATGTAATCCAGTGTAGAGACAAGAGCAGTTTCAGTGGAGTAGCCTTCGCGATATGCTGACTGGTTGGGACTGAAGTTGGGAGATTAAGTAATGTGTCTCTTGATACGCATAAGAAAAAGACGTTCAAAGATCTTGCAAATGTTATTGAGGTTGGAGATAGGTCTGAAGTTAGAAGAAAATTGCTAGTGTCAAGGTCAGGCTTTTTAAGTAAAGGCGTGACTGAAGCAGATTTGAAGCATAAAGGAAAGCATCCCTCAGCAAAAGATAGGTTGGCCAAGTGTGCAATGAGGTGAGAGAATACATCAGAACAAGAGACGATGAGTGATGTAGGTATGAAGTCCAATGCTGATGATTTAGGAACCATGCTTTTGAGAAGATTAAAGACTTCAAAGAATGTGACAGGCGGTATGTCATCGAAGGCAGGGCCGGAGAATTCGGAGTCAAGCAGCAGGTCACTCCACATTAAATTAGCAGCACATCTAGCAATTTTACATTTAAGATCAATAATTTTATTTTAAAAATATGCTGCAAAATGTGCACACAGAGTCTGATTTTCTGTGTCTGAGCATTGGCAGTTGTTTCTATCCTTCGAGTGTAGAAGTCGCTGAGCGATGCTTATAATAAGAATACAAATGTTTTGTCACAGTTTGCTTGTTCTGATTATGAGTTTTGCTGTTTTTCTTTGTCCATGATTTGCTGCCTGCTGGAACAAAACTTCGTCAACAGATTTCAAAACAAACTAGTGATGAGTACTTGTGATCTTTGCCGCAAACACATCTTCCGTGGCCGAGTCTGTAAATACTGCAAGTATGTTTCCTCTGAGTTTTTGCTTGTCTTTTAATTTGGGGAATGAATTTTGTAGATCAATATTTATTTCTAAACAGCTGCTTTTTCAATAAGATTGTGATATATAATATATTTGCTATGTATTTAATACACCTATTATCTTAGGCGTATTTTTAATATGTATTATTACACGTTTACATGTAGTATACTTTTGTTTACTTTTAGACATCTGGATATCTTACCTTTTTTAACATGGTCGCTGACTAAGTTACCGTTTACATCTGTCTCCAACATTAGCATTGTTGATGAAATTTACTATTGTTGGTTACTTGTACTTGATCGGTTGCATTTTACATGACTCGTGGAAATTCCTGGTTTGACTGTGATGATTGTAGAATCAAATATCACCGTGACTGCGCGACAAAAGTTGCTCCATCCTGTGGCCTTCCGGAGGAATTGCTAGATATTATTATGGCATCTATGCATAAAGACGATGGTGAGAGTGGTTTGTATATGTTAATTAACCCTATTGTCTGTATTTTCAGAATATTTTCAGATTGATTCCATAAATGTTTGTATTCATGTGTGTATGTATGTCTGTACGCAATAGGCATACATGTTTGAATGCATGTATACATGTTTGTATGTTGGTATGTATGTAGATTTATGTTTGTATGTTGGTATGTATGTCAATATGTTTTCACATATCTCTAACTTGCTGTGTATTGTGCTTGTGAAGGATCCTTTGAAGTGTCAAGTCTTGTGATGTGGTGCACTAGAAATTGTCACCATCATTATTGATATTTAGGCCACCGTGGATTACGCGAAAAAATTTAGTAAAATATGCAAAATGCATAAACATCAGATCCTAGCCATCAACAATTATGTCGTCAGGTCGATAAACTATAGCCCCTAGAGGCTAATAATATCATGGACAAGCCAATTATAGTTGACCGAAATTTCCTAACGTAATTTGCGAAAACTTTCCATTAAAAAATTTATGCGAAAACCGCCAATTTATTCAAAATTATGCGAAATCGCATAAACCATGGGGCCCTATTGATATTGTTATCATTTTGTGGGCCGATATGTACCTCGTCCATACGCATGTATCTCAGTGTTCGTGAATAGGCTTGACTCTCAACTGGTAGTGCTTTGAAATGTGAAGTTTGCGGCTGCAATCATCGAGACACGCACATGTATATTGCACCCGTTTATAATTTTTATTTGGCACTGTTCAACCTAAAGCCAGAACGCTTTTGTGCCTTATTTATACTATTACTTAGGTTCTCCAGATTTAAGAGTTTTCCACAATGAGTATCGAGACATATGTGGCCATACAAATTTATACAGCACAATTCATAATTTTGTTGGCACTGTGCTAGGGTATGTTGGAGTGCTTTCATGTGTTGTTCCTGCTGGTGCTTAGGCTCTACAGATATAAGAGTTTGCCACTGCGATTATCTAGACATATGTAATGATACTATGGATGCAAATTTATTTAGCACTGTTTATAATTTTTGTGCTGTGCTAGGCTATGTTAGAGTTTTTTCAATCCTTATTTATGTTCTCTAGATTTAAACATTTCCCACTGTAATTATATATATTATCTAGACATAATTATGTAGACATGCAAATTTATATAGCACCGTTTAGAATGTGTTATTTCTGCTGTTGCTTAGGCTCTCCCGATTTAAGCCGTCGTTTGGCCAGTTACGATCGGTCTGTTGCCGGTGGCATCCAACCTTTCCCTGCTCCGGATTCCAGTTCGGCCACATCGTCGTGTAACTCGTCGACGCCGTCGTCTCCTGCCGTCGCCGTCGGTACTGCTCACTACGCCAGTCCGTCGTCACCAGCGCACCAGTCACGCATTCTGGAGTATTCCAGCTATGGCGGCTCAGACACCCAGTTCCGATTTCCAGGTATTTACCAGATTGTTACAACATAAATACGTAATAATAGCCGTAACGAAGAATTTTATTGGTGACTGACCAACCAATTGACAAAACTGACCAACTAGTTGACAAACTGACCAACCAGTTGACAAACTGACCAACCAATTGACAAAACTGACCAACCAATTGACAAATCTGACCAACCAATTAACAAAACGGAACAATTACATCAGATAGCTCTGGAGGATTGGCAGCGAACAAAGGGAGGAACCATACAGGGGCCAATAAAAGGTCCCACTAGCAGGGACACCCGTTAGTAGTAGCACGGTTTGGCGAAACAATGAACAAGAAACTGAATTAGTTAACTAACAGGTTCATAATAAAACAAGGATATTAAGACTGTACACAGAGAGGGTAAAAAACTAGGCAGCATAACTTTAAGCTAGATAAGTAACTTAATGAACAAGAAAATTATAATTCAGCAGATATTCTTCAAGTTTATTTTTAAACTGAGAGATGGTACTTGGCTGGTGTAGACTCGATTTTTTTTTCCAAGCTTGAGGTCCAGAGACACTTAACATGCGTGTGTTAGTTCGGAAGTAGCATGGTCTGAAGTTATTAGTGTTATGAAGGCCATGCATGCATTTATATGCATACATACATACTTGCACACATATACATGCATACATACATGCCATTGCATGCTATCATACATGTATATACATAATTATGTGAAATTGCAGATACTTATTTAGTACGTACATCACAAATGTGCGTACATGATATAATACATATGTGCTTACTTGCACCTTGACATGTTGTTCAATGGAGGATGTCCCATGTGCTTAGTGACTCCTTATACTACCAGCTTAAGGAATTAGTGGAACCCATGAGAGTATACTACCTCTGGTTCGTTGCTTGGTTGGTGGGCCCATGTCCGATGAACCTAAAAAAGGTAAACTAACCTATTTCTGATGCATGTGGCAGATTTCTCTTTACAAATTGCTCAATGCATGAGCTCTTATGTACATGTAATGTAATTGAGTACTTAAATCGCACCTCTTGAAATATCTAATCAGAGATGCCTATGCAATGTTTTGACGTCATCACGAATTTTGATGTCATCATGAATGACTATATATTTCAATTAAATGTTGTTGCCTCCATTAAACACGAATTCTCCATTAAACAAGTTGGCCTACAAATGAAAATCAACCATAATATCAATACAGGAGGTCAATTAATTAGATATAAACTAGTATTCAAAAACAAACGGATTACATGCATACAGGATGTCATACTGACGTTTATTTTACTGTTTGTTAGATCCATCAACATCGTCGAAAGAAGACTCCGGTATCAGTGGCACTTGCAGTAATCCAACCTTCTCCGTTTCCTCAGTGTAAGCATCGACTTAGTTTATTTGGATTGAACCTTACGAATGTAATCAGTGACCACTTCAAGGGATGTTGATGTAAAAATACGTAATGGGATGCAGGGCCGTACCGAGCTATAATTGCGCCCTGTGCCTAGCATCAATCTGGCGCCCCCACGTTTTGAAAATAGTTCATTTCATGGTAGTAAGTTATTTCATCCTGAAATTTGCACCCTGGGCCTAGGCCCCGCTGGCCCCCCTTTTGGTACAGCCCTCATGGGATGGTGGGTTGAGATCCAGGGAGTTAGAGGATCAGAAATCAGACTATTGTGAGTAAAGAGATGATCCTTCTGTGTTGTATAAATTATATTCAACGAAAATATTTCATAAAGCTGTCTTTGACAGCTATGTTTGGAATATTAAAAGCCACAATTTAACATCCATATTACCACCTGGCTTTGATATATCTGCTATTGGTCGATGCATTGTGTATCAGCAAGTTACTAATTAGTAATTAGCAGTCAACAATTGATGACATGGTGCTGTTAAAATCTTTATTAGGCTGAACTACCCGGTTAATTTGGGAGCAGTTACCAACTACATTATTGCAGAACTTGTGCTATTATGATATTTATTTATTTTGAAATTTGATATTGCCCTTCTTCCAAAATTTTTGCTCAGAAGTGCACATGGCTTGACTGCGCAACTGCAGTTGTACTGCAGAGCAATTGTTTGCTCAAGGTCCCTACACAGTGACTCCTCGGACGAGGGTTGAACCCGCTCACTCAGCACACACTGAGCGTTACGGGCCGGCCGCTCAAACCAATCGGCCACTGTGCCACACAACGGTGTCATAATGCTCTGGGATACTACTATGGTCCATTAGATAAGGTTGCTATTTTGGCATTGATCAATGTAAAGGTTTATCAATCAGTCATATCGATTGGTTTGTAGACCAATAATCTATTAATTTGGTTACTCTTCAAATTGATCTGCAGAAAAACTATCAGTTTTCGTCGATTTTTTTAATAATAAATTATTGTGGCTGATTGAGTGTTCTAGTTGGTTGATTAATTGCATGATTGACTAACTCTAGTCGATTGACTGTTGTGATTGATTGTAACTGGGATTGATTGATTGTTCGATTGATTATAATTTGTGTTTGATTTATGTTGTGGTCGATTGTTTTACTCGTTTGTTTCTTCTGGTGAATTGATTTTAGGGATGTAGTTAATACGAACACATCTAACGACAGCGACAAAAGTGATAAGACGTTGGTAGACGTAAGTGCACAGCTGTTCCTCTTTGTGTCTGGCTTAAATGCTATGCTATCAATCAAACAATCAATTGTGTTCTCATTTTTGACCATTGCTTTTGAGGATTTTCTGCACTCCTGAGGTTAAACTCTGCCATTTCCTGCACTCTAGCAGTGCCAATCCCAAGCCTGGATAAAGAAGGAGGGCTACTGAGAGGTTACTAAAAAAGTGCTGTGATGCAAACATGCATACTTCCTATCTCCTTTTGGGCCGCAATAATAATAATAATATTATTATTATTATTAATAATAGTAATAATAAATATTCCTTTATTATTTTTAACTGACATGATATATCACCCATAGCGGTAACCGATGACAACAAGTTTAACAGGAGTTGAGTCCAGCTGCATAATGCAAGGCGCCCATCTATTCCACTGCTCACTTTAGAGATGCCCCTTGGGAGTGGAAGACTGTATCAGCCTTATGGGGTTAGTCGGCATCGAACCCTCTGATCCTTGTGTTATTGTGTTGCCTTTTAATTTCTTCTACATCCTTCTCTTGCTCATCTTCTTCCTCCGCTCCCGGCCATTGTCTGGTCATGTTTTTGCTGAGTTTTTTTCTATAGTCTGGCCTTTACACAAGGTCGTGTAGCGTACCCATCGGTTGCATTGTTCCTGTATTTTCTTCTTGCTTATTTGATTCATTGTCTGTACTGTGTTTCAGACTGGAAGTGGATCGGAGCGAGCAGTGCCGCTCGATCGAGTCGACTCACAAGAGAGCTCAGAGGAACCAATTGCTCCAAATTGGACAAGAGTCAACAGTGTGAGCAATTTCCCTTAGGACTGCTTATGAATTGTAAATAATAGGAATTCTCACAGTAACATACTGTATTTGTGTTGCTAATGTATTTTGTTGCTAATGTATAGTGTTGCTTATGCCCTGTGTTTCTAATACATTGTGTTCCTAATACATTGTCTTGATAATGCATTGTGTTGCGGGTGTATTGTCTTGCTAATGTGGGTTGCTAATGCCCTGTGTTGCTAGTGCATTGTCTTGCTAGTGCATTGTCTTGCTGATGCATGAGTATTGGTAATGCAGTGTCTCGTTAATGCGTTGTCTTTATTTTTGTGTTAGCCTAAACGACTTTCTCTACTTTCTCTCCTTCTCTTCCTTGAGTCTGTTAACTAACTTGTTGATATGTTGTTATGTTTAGATATCTGTTGCACTTAAAGAATGGGACATTCCTTACGATGAACTCATCGTTGGAGATGTCATTGGTGTTGGAAGATTCGGGATTGTTTCCAAGTAGGTTGATCGGTTTTTATTCTCTGGCACTGGTCTCCCTTACCCCCATTGCCTCAGTTCTGTCGCCTCCAGCCCATTGGATTTCAGCCCGATTAATCTGATGGGTGTGTCTATGCATCTTTAAACCGTTACCCCAATACCCCAACTACTGTGTCCATTTAACCTTTTAACGATCAGAAACATAAAACGTATGGCATAATCAATGACGATGGTCGTTAAAGGGTTCAATTTAAGTTGGAAGGGTAAAGGTTAGGTTTTAAGTTGTAGAATTAGTTCTGTAACTTAAACTTTTAGCCATGATCCTGTAAACTTTGCACTTAAATAGTTGTTGCGTAATGATGTTTTCCTGTTGTTGACTATTTTCCAGAGGTAACTGGCATGGTGACGTGGCCATTAAAGTGCTGAACATGGATCCTGACATGGACAATCAGGCACAACTGCAAGCCTTTAAGCTTGAGGTAAGAGTAACTGCCTCCACGGTGAATTTCACATGTGCCAAGGAATCATATTTAGTACACACCAATTATATAGCACTTCTGTAGAGCTTTTCATAAGCTACTTAGAGCAGATTCTGTTAGCTTATGCTTATGGTCATTGATCTCAAGTTTAATTAGCGTCAACTGAGCGCCTCTGTTATCTTGAAGTTGTGCTATATCAAGTCTTTATGATTGATTGATTGATTGATTGATTGATTGATTGATTGATTGATTGATTGATTGATTCATTGATTCATTCATTCATTCATTCATTCATTCATTCATAGATTCATTGATTGATTCATTATTTGATTCATTGATTGATTCATTCATTGATTGAACTTATGAACCGAGCGTGACACTGCCTTGTTCTGAATTATATACTGGCTACAAATTTATGTAGAGCCACTCCATGAGAGAAAGCAGAAATAGGCAAAGATAAGGCTTATAAGTTTATGTCACAGATTGTTGTGCTAGATTCACCGTCCAAAGATTGCATTATAAAGGATTCCAGTATATTTTTTGGCATCGAATACCGTGCATGTCTTAAAAAATGTATGTTTTAATTCCTTGTCGTAGGTATTGGTTCCATGATACTGATTAGCATTTTTGTGTTATTGTCTGAAGGTGGCCATGTTGCGCAAGACGCGTCACGAGAATCTCGTGCTCTTCATGGGCGCCTGCATGACTCCTCCTCGGCTGGCCATCATAACCAGGTTTAAACACACCTCATTCGTTCATTCATTCGAAAATTTATATAGCACCTCTTCAAGGGAATTACTCAGAGGTGCTCCGGACACAGCACATCTAAAAGAAAAATTTAGGGTTAAAATAGAACACGCTGGATACAGTTCTGTGGAGTAGGCGTAGCTTTGGAGGGAGCCCGTTCCAAACCGTCGGGCCTACCACTAAGAAAGCACGATTTTGAATGGTAGCTGTGCGAGTGAGCGGAATTAAGGGCACCCCACTCACTCCTAGAAAAACACCTAGAAAGGCACATATTATTATTATTATATTGATAATAATATGTGCCTTTCCAGGTGTTTTCGTTCATGGAAGTGTTAGCAAATAAATGATAATTGTAATGATTATACAATAACACTTATAGTCTTATATGGTTATAGCGTAGCAATAATAGCAGGTGTTTTAGGGTTCCTAGGAACCCACTATTATTGCAGATAATACTAACAATAATAATTACAGTAATGCAGCATGAGCCTTTTCCATCTTCTTAATTATGTTCAACTCCCATAGAGTTCTGTTGTACCTTGGGGCATAAAAACCTGATAATGATAATAAATAATGTTAAGCCCAATAGTGATTATGATGGTTTTGTGTGTTAGTTTGTGTAAAGGTCAGACTCTCTTCACTCAACTTCACGTGAGGAAGGAAAAGTTTCCTATGAATCGAATCGTCATCATTGCATCGCAGATTGCTCAGGTCAGTGAGACCCTGTTGCTATTACTCATAAACATCAACCGACGTAATTTTAAGTTATTTTTCATTGCACTACTACTGTAAAGCGTAAATGTGATAATACTTTCTGTAAACTGTAACAGAATATGTTGAATTCATGACATTTCTGTTCTAATATTCATATGATTCTTACTTATCGCTCTTCTAGGGCATGGGATATCTACATGCCAAAGGCATCGTGCACAAAGATTTGAAGAGCAAGAATGTTTTCCTTGAGAGCGGAAAGGTCGTCATCACTGACTTCGGCCTGTTCAGCGTGACAAAACTCTGCCACGGAAGCCGGTTCGTGTGTCAATCAACTTTCCATTGTCTGTGATAAGTTTTGTGGCATGCTTTGTCTTGTCACCACAGCTAACAATGGTTGATGCATTTGCAGGCATCAAGTTAAGTAAGTAAGTAAGTAAAAATATTCTTTATTATAAGAAATCAAATCAAAATCAAAAATACTTGATATAGCACCAGTTCAAGATATCTACATTATACTTGATATAGCACCCCTTCATGATATCTACATTATACTAACAGCAAACACACAGCAGGTCAAAGAGGTCAACAAAGGGCATTCTCATAGTTGTAATGTCTATGTATGTAATTAAATATAATAAGCCTGTTTCCATTTTAATTAATTGTTAAATGTGTTTCTTATCAAACTTTGTACAATTGGTGAGTTATCTGTCTGCCTTCTCGTATTATTGTAAAATTATGGGTGGATCCCTGGCTGGCATGAGGCTTATTCCCTTTTAGGTGTCTCCATTTGAAGTATTCTTTCTGTATTCTCCATTTGTCTTGTATTCAGCAGAATTGCTTGTTTGATTGACGGAAAGAGATATATTTAGTTTTTGTTGATGAGTCTTGTTTGGAAACCTTTTGCTCATTGTGACGGTGTAGAGTGAGTGGCCTTCTGTATATTGCGTTTCTACAGGAAGGGGAGGTGGTTGAGTATTCCTCCCGGTTGGCTGTGTTACCTTGCTCCAGAGATCATGCGGTCGTTAAGAGCCGGAAACCAAAGGGAGATGGACCTTCCCTTCACCGATGCATCGGACATTTATGCATTTGGGTGAGTAGAGTAGAGTTAGGTCTTCTAACCCTTCTTGGAGTAGTAGTACTCAAGATTAATTGTTTCACTAATCCTTTGACTTTTCTTTTACCCCATTCTCTCTCTCTCTCTCTCTCTCTCTCTCTCTCTCTCTCTCTCTCTCTTTCAATCTGTCTCTGTATGTCTGTCTATCTGTCTGTCTCTCACTCTCACACAATTGCATTAGCAAGACAATGCATTGGCAGCACAATGCATTAGCAACACACATTAGCAATACAATGCATTAGCAGGACAATGCATTAGCAACCCAGTGCATTAGCAAGACAATGCATTAGCAACCCAGTGCATTAGCAAGACAATGCATTAGCAACCCAGTGCATTAGCAAGATAATGCATTTCTCTCGCTCTCTATCTCGTGTATGTAGTGTAACTTGTTGTGGTATGCGATCTCACCCCATTGTTATAATTTGCCTGTAAAAGGGTGCCCCCACTAGTGGGCCTTCAGCCCCTTGGGGTTTTTCTTTCTCAATTGTTTCCTGCCAATCTCGTATTACCGTACGTTGTTATTTCGTCTTGATTGTCAATGACCAATAAGACAACTTTGATGTTGGTATTGTATGGAATTGTATTGCAGGACTGTGTGGTATGAGCTGTTGTGTGCAGAGTGGCCTTTTAAGAAGCAGCCTCCGGAGTCAATCATCTGGCAGGTGGGAAAAGGCATGAAGCAGTCACTGACGAACATTCAGGTCTCTCGTGATGTAAAGGTGAGAAAGAAAATCTTTTGCATTGAGGTCTAGAGGCCCACCCCCATGGAACATGATACCAGCGGGGATCAGGCAACTGACACGCCTACAGTCATTTGAATAGACGTCCCTTCATTCATACCCTGGTGCAAATGAGCAATTAAGCTATGTTATAGTAAGCTGCTGTTTGTCGTTATGCTAGATGTTCGTCGTTAATTAAGATGTTAATTAAGATATTAGTTAAAAACTCTGACTCCTGTATAGTTTATAACACTGATGCTGCTAAGCTGAACTGTTGTAAGGGTGGCCTTACTTAGTGGGTCTTGCGACCCTTCTGGGCTTTCCATTTGCTGCCATTAATTTTGGGAAGTGGATGTTTAACTTTTGTACATTGAAAGAAGCAAATAAAAAAATGATTTGATTTGATTTGAAGAAAGGCGATTAGCCCTTGACAATTTGTTAGAGGAATCGAATTTAAGTCGTGTAAGGTGCTAATCACATTATGCATCTGATGTTAACCAATGGCTCTGCACAGTAAAAGAAGGATTAGTGAAGCTTAGCAGGGATCAAACTCGCTTCTTCTGGTCTGCATGCTAGGATGCTTTCCATTGCTCTATGACCTCTGACCCCACTGGTACACCATTGAAAAAGTTCTGACAAGGGTTGTCTTTGTGCATGCATGGGTTTTTGGTCTGTGCCTCTCTGCATACAGGGGTTTGTTCTCCATACATTGGTGTGTTCTTTATACATTGGTGTGTTCTCCATTAATTGGTGTGTTCTCGTTCTCCATACATCGGTGTGTTCTCCATTAATTGGTGTGTTCTCGTTCTCCATACATCGGTGTGTTCTCCATTAATTGGTGTGTTCTCCATTAATTGGTGTGTTCTCGTTCTCCATACATCGGTGTGTTCTCCATTAATTGGTGTGTTCTCCATTAATTGGTGTGTTCTCGTTCTCCATACATCGGTGTGTTCTCCATTAATTGGTGTGTTCTCCATTAATTGGTGTGTTCTCCATTAATTGGTGTGTTCTCGTTCTCCATACATTGGTGTGTTCTCGTTCTCCATACATCGGTGTGTTCTCCATTAATTGGTGTGTTCTCCAGTGTTCTCGTTCTCCATACATCGGTGTGTTCTCCATTAATTGGTGTGTTCTCCATTAATTGGCGTGTTCTCGTTCTCCATACATTGGTGTGTTCTCGTTCTCCATACATCGTTGTGTTCTCCATTAATTGGTGTGTTCTCCAGTGTTCTCGTTCTCCATACATCGGTGTGTTCTCCATTAATTGGTGTGTTCTCCAGTGTTCTCGTTCTCCATACATCGGTGTGTTCTCCATTAATTGGTGTGTTCTCCATTAATTGGCGTGTTCTCGTTCTCCATACATTGGTGTGTTCTCGTTCTCCATACATCGGTGTGTTCTCCATTAATTGGTGTGTTCTCCAGTGTTCTCGTTCTCCATACATCGGTGTGTTCTCCATTAATTGGTGTGTTCTCCATACATTGGTGTGTTCTCGTTCTCCATACATTGGTGTGTTCTCGTTCTCCATACATCGGTGTGTTCTCCATTAATTGGTGTGTTCTCCAGTGTTCTCGTTCTCCATACATCGGTGTGTTCTCCATTAATTGGTGTGTTCTCCATTAATTGGCGTGTTCTCGTTCTCCATACATTGGTGTGTTCTCGTTCTCCATACATCGGTGTGTTCTCCATTAATTGGTGTGTTCTCCATTAATTGTTGTGTTCTCGTTCTCCATACATTGGTGTGTCCTCGTTCTTCATAAACATTGGTGTATTCTTTATACATTGGTGAGTTCTCCATACATTGGTGTGTTCTCGTTCTCCATACATTGGTGTGTTCTTTATTCATTGGTGAGTTCTCCATACATTGGTGTATTCTTTATACATTGGTGAGTTCTCCATACATTGGTGTGTTCTCGTTCTCCATACATTGGTGTGTTCTTTATTCATTGGTGAGTTCTCCATACATTGGTGTATTCTTTATACATTGGTGTGTTCTTCATACATTGGTGTGTTCTCGTTCTCCATACATTGGTGTGTTCTTCATACATTGGTGTGTTCTCATTCTCCATAGCAATTCTCCATAGCAATTCTCCATAGCAATTCTCCATAGCAATTCTCCATAGCAATTCTCCATAGCAATTCTCCATAGCAATTCTCCATAGCAATTCTCCATAGCAATTCTCCATAGCAATTCTCCATAGCAATTCTCCATAGCAATTCTCCATTGGTGTGTTCTGTATACACATGTGTGTTTTGATGCATATGTGCAGGACATTCTGATGCAGTGCTGGGCATATAAGCCAAGCGAGCGAACCGACTTCAAGGAGTTGCTCAAAGTGCTTGATCGACTCCCCAAGAAACGACTCGCTCGCAGTCCCTCTCACCCGATTCAGCTGTCGCGCAGCGCCGAGTCCGTCTTCTAGTTTCTCCTCCAGCGACTGTGAGATCTGTGCATTCGTCTACCATTTTCCGTTGCCAACAATCGAGTTACAGACTGTTGATCCGATGAACAAACACACAATCTGGAACTGTGTCATATGTGCCACAACTGGTGCGGTTGGCATTAGAGGGATCTTGCTTTTCAAAAAACTTTAATCTGAAGTTGTTGTCGTCTGAAGTCGACGGACTTGTCGCCAGATGCCTGCCAGTTGTTCGATCTCTGGCAGACTTTAATGTTGATGTTGGGAAATCCCAGGACTAGCTGGGGAATCCCAGGACTTACTGGGAAATCCCAAGACTAGCTGGGAAATCCCAGGACTAGCTTCTACCTGTGACGTGTTAGTGATTTCTTGTTCTTGTTTCATGGATTTACCTGTTTTTACAGACCGGTCATTATCCTTGCTTTTCCAACCTTGACTTGCTCTGATTTGAGGAAGGCACCAAGTATAGTAGATTTTACAGTAGTCAACCCTGTTTGGCAGATATTAACTACAGTTGCAGCGCTGTTTTTTTTAACCCTGTGGTACCAAAAACCATTAAACACCATTACTTTATATTACCTCTGTACTAAGTACAGTGAAACCTCTATACTGAGCCCAGGTGTTCTTTGGAGACACTGCAAGTCTTGCCGATATTTTGCAAGTTTGTTGTAGAGGAGGTGGATGGTTGATCAGCCTCCTGTTTTGGGGTTCAAATTATCCTACGTCATTTTTAATCGTGCAATTTTATGTGATTTGATGTAACAAGGCAGCTGGTTTTTGGCTGGCTGTGTGCCTGTTGATGTTGAGGCTGGGAAATCCCAAGACTAGGTGGGAAATCCCAAGACTAGGTGGGAAATCCCAGGACTAACCTCAGCTAGAGTGATGATAGGACCAAGCAGTCTAGAAGGAGAGTCATGTGGCAGACTATCGATTATGGTAATTACCTTACCTTACTCAGTGTAACGCAGTTTTAACATCGCAGCAATTAATAAGGTGACAAGAAGAGCTAGTTTCCATATCTATCCAGTAGTAGTTATTTTTCATCTTTTTTCATATCATCGCTAGACTTTCAGCCGTATTGCTGCTGAGAAAGCTGGTTTTAACGAACGAGCAGACAAGTGATTACGCTGTGAAAACATGAATCGATGAAGGCGCTCAGTATAGGGACTTGAGGCTATGATAAATTGCATGTTGTGTCAAATTCCCATCTTTGTTAGTTCTGTGTAAAGAGGTACTTAGGTGAGAGAAAAAGAGAGAGATAGAAGAGATAGGTTTAAGGCATATCCTGAGACTGACAATGTTATACTAAGTTTTGTTTGACATACTTGAGTATTTATATCGGTGGTTAACTCTTGTCGTTGACTGGTACCGACATTCAAAAGGCGATGGGACTTTGCTTAAGATGTTGGTTAGTTTGTGTGAATAAAATGTCAGTAATGTTCGATTTTTAGATTTGAAGACATTTGCAGATTCTGCAAGTAATTTAAATGTCATTTTATTACCATTGTATTGGTAGCTTATGGTTATTATTATAATTATTTCTTCTGTTGTTGTCATTATTATTATTATTATTTATTACTGCTATAATTATTAATGTTGCCAGCAGTTTTAGTCCGAGAGGGTAGATATGATCTCTTAGAGCTGTGAAAAATTGATGTCTAAGCGCATGGCAAAAAACGTCTGTAAAATTTTGCCTTGTCCTCTGTGTTTTATTATCAATATAGTTTTTAGTTCCAAGAGATATCATTTCTTCGGTTTCTTTATAGCTCCAGTATCAAATGTACAAATCTTTCATAGATAAAGCTAGGCAGTTATGTGCTAAGGATTTGTCAAGGTACTTGTGTTTGTGTTGAACATGGAACCAGTGTGATACTGTATTATGGAAATAGAATGAGTTTGCTTTTCCTTTCAGGCATATGCTTGACAGTACATGTGAATTTGGCTATTTGGCTAATGATTTGGGTTTTACAGTTTGACGGTAAATTCTCTTACTGGAATCATAGGTCTGGTAGGTTTTTACAATTCAACAGTAAATTCTTCTACTAATGTGTTGGAATTTTCCTTAAGGGTTTATGGTTGAATCATGATGGCCTAGGAGACTTGGGACATTCAGTGGGACTATTTACTGTTGAGTCATAAAATTCTACAAGACCTGCGACTCCAGTAGGAGAATTTACTGATTAATCATAATAGCCTAAGAGATTTGAAACTTCAGTGGGATAATTTACTGTTGAAGTCATGACTAACTTATATCTTGATTGGTGAAGTGCTTGTTTGGAGGATCCATGTGTAGAGTGCAATTCCTGCTGCTTCAGACATGAATCTATCACTGCAGTTGTTTGTTGTGTAAACCGCCGAGAAGCTGACATTGCTATTTGGTTTATTTAAGACCCATCCACATATTACGTACGCAAAACGATCGGATTTTCGGACCCCTCTGTTGCACCGAGTACATTTCGTGGACCCCTCCCTCGTGCGTACGTACATCTAAGCTCTACCCGGCCCCCATTGCAAAGGTTAAATAGCTAAAGACATCTATAAGACATTGATTTTACCGCATGCTGTTTAATTTTTAAGCATAATATTGAACAGCTTAAATTTTTTAATAAGGCAGAAATACAACACTTGCAGCTTAAAAAGTTTTAATGCTACATAAAATTAATTAAGCAGGAATATAGTCTGTGATTGGGTTTTGCAGCTATGATTTTAATGTTCCGTATTGTGGATGTCATATTTAAACAGCTAAATTTGCGTACGTACATATTGTTTGGACCCCGTCTCCCACCATAGGCACCCGTACGCAAAATTGCCGAAATTCGAAATTCCCCTACTCCCTCGATGCATACACATTATATGGATGTCCCCTTAGTGCACAAACTGTTTTATTTAGACCAGTACCTGTGTGTTACCAATTGAGAGTCCTTACGACATGCCATTAGTATCAAAACTACTAGTTTGCTTTGTAATATAATGCATTTTTAGAGCACAAGTTTTTTTATATTCCCAATTTTAACGATGCGGTAAAATTACATTACAGATGTGTAACATGTCAGATTAGAATGAATTGTAGCTTGTATCATCCACCGACCGACCGATCGATTCAAAGCATCGTTTATCACGAACTGTGTCCAGAGTCATTTTTACATTTCATGATGAGCGTTATTGGTAAGAGCTTCTCCTGTGGTTTATAGAAGTCTTCGTGTGTATGAGTTTCCATTAGTATTAATATTTCATTTGCACAGTTTAGCAGCTATTTAGAATGGGTGTATGTAATTAGACGGCATAGATGAAGCACTGTGCCCTAGTAGTTAGTAAGGCTGTCAAAAATGTTGAAATCACGGCCCGGGTACCCGTCGATCCATGGAGCGGGTACTTGATCGCGCATACTTTTTTAGGAAATGTAGGAAATTGCACATTTTTATGAAATGCCGGGCACCCGAGAACCGATTTCATTGTCCGGGCAGTCAGCTAATATGATTATCGGAACATTTCTAGTATAAGTTCAAGTAAAATCGCACATTTTTATGGAATGTTGGGGTACCGAGAACCAATTTTGTTGCCCGGGCAGTCAGCCTTAATATTGAATATGTTGGCCTGCACAATCCTCAGTCTGACAAAGATGTTTCAAGATTATTGATTGACTAGTGCTCTCCAATGAGCTGAGATGTAAACTGAGCTCATGACCTGCACACTGGTCTCAAGTAGATGATACCGGGAGGCAGAATTGGTCATCTGCCATAGTACACCGTGGCCGACAAAACTGATAAAGGAGTCACTTTTTTCGGTAGTTGTGGCTGGGTTGGGAGCGCTCCTGAGTAGGTTCTTGAATTAAAGTCTGTTGTATTTTACACCTAGGACTGTTTCTTACCATTAATTAAGGATCTTGCAATAGATTGTGTTTTTATGGGGAACTGGCAGAGAAACTTGTAGCTTGAAATTGGCTCCCAATTCGTTGCCAAACAACTTGCTTTAGTAAAAAAACGGTTGTAAATATTTTCCTAAATATTTAAAGAAAAATTGAGACAGTGAGCAGAGTTTTACGATGGTTGAATTCCTTTCAATTTTAACTTTTCAGATTCAAGTGATCCTGATAATTTATTTGTTTTATCTGGTTTTTAAGTGGTTCTGACATTACCTGGTCAACCTAATTGATCTTGTACAGTTTATTTGCTGCACTTGAAGCCAAGTGTTCTGTAGGATGTGTTTTTCTTTTCGCCAAAGACTGATTTGCACTTCGGCTATTGCACATTTGTGTTTTGAATCTTGAAGACACTCACTCTTGTGAATCTTGTGGTATTGCTAGATCATGTGAAGATGCTTCATCTTGTTAAAAACAGTCACACAGATTTTATTGCCAGATAATATGAAAAACAGTCATTTTAGTATAACTGCCCTGCAGTTAAAGTGTACAAATAATGAGTAACATTTCACTCCATCATTTCTGTGAGAAGAGGACAGTTCATCCTTGCTGAATTTGGTCACAGCCGACATCTAGATTTGTACGTTTGCTACAATGGCCTATGTAGAAGGCACACAAGCGACTGCATCCTATAAATGACTTTTATCAATGCTGGGCTTGTGCTCATAGAGCTGTGATGAGCTGAGATGTACAGAAGCAGCCGTTGTTATCATTGCGAACAGTTTTAGCGCACAAAAGTCCGTTTGTGCATGCATTTCTGACTTTGAAAGGAGAGCAATATCAAATACAGTTGTATTTTATTAAATACAGTTGTGTTTTATTGACATGGAATTCTTGTCTATGTTCCAATCCTCTACTTTGCCAACGGTTGAGGACGACACTGTTCAGCTGTTCAACACTCTTGTGTTCAAATTGGGGTTTTTATTTGCTTTGAAAATGGTTAGTTTCAGTTTTGATGTGACCGAAAACATCTTTTATTGCATTTAAGACAAATATTTTTGCGTACGTTTCTAAACATACTCAGAAATTAGTCCAATTCTGGTGAAAATCATTAAATGCAACCCCGAGAAGTGTATGTTTGGGTTTTGGTATCGATGCTTCAGGAAAGAGATCTGTCGACTCTTCTGAGCCCTTGAATATCAATGTACGCTTTCTTCTATTACGACAGTATATCGACTCTGCTTATTGATGGGGTGAAATACTTCAGAGGGGGCCACACCATTCAAGGTCCCCGTGTACCTACAGCGACAGTCCGAGATTTAAATCTCTGAATTGACTCCAGTGGGAGAATTTGCTCTTGAATTGTAAACACTTGGGAGACTTGTAACTCCAGTTGGATAATTTACAGTCGTTCTGTAATGCATGGATGGTACAGACATAATTATGGTTGTAAGAAACTGAGTTATTCACTCTATCTTGCTTTCGGATCTGCTATCTCATTGTCATGATTTTTATTCTTATTGTTATCACTTGTTAATGGTATTATTTTGTAAGCAAAGGCACATATGATCCATAATGATTATTAGTAATATTTCTTTCTGGAGGTATATGACCCATATTAAGCGAAAAAGTAGCATAGAAACAAAAGTGGTATCGGGCAACAGCTGTCCTTGTTTACAATTTAAAAAAATTTATTATCGTTGTTGATCATTTTTATAAATTTTATTATTGATATTATGATCCTTTGGGAATGTAGAATTGTTCTATATTATGAACTATAGAAAGAGAATTGCACAAAGATCTGTTTCTATAAAAAAATCGGCCACTTGCTGCTTTGCATCATCAGTGAGCTTGACTTTCACTGTTTATCTTAAAATCTCTTCTGCAGCGTATGAAATGATGCTGATGAAATTTTCAAAGGTATAGTTGAACCTGATAAACACAAATCTTTCCATCTAAGATATGTATTGTAATGTAATGGAGCACTTATATAGCGCCACTCAAATCAGAGGCACTCACGACCCAACACAAAACTAAGCAGAGAAAAGGAACGTCTTCAAGCGCTTCCGGAAGGCGGCAGGGGAGAGAGAGCAGCTCCTTCCGAAGAGGAAGGGGAGGCTGTTCCATCTGGTAGAACCCATGTAGGCAAAGTTCCTGAACAATAAATGAATTGAATTGAACCTGAGAGATATTGAGGGGCAATAAATGGATAAATGCCCCATTGCCTCCTAAAGATCTCAGATGGGAAGATATTTGGATGTGTACTAATCCTCGCTTCCGCCTACCTAGTCGAGCTTTTGTAGCCCCACCCTTAATGCTCGTGGCTCGTGCTCCCTCTGCTCAGCTGAACTAGGTTTCCTCTATGTTCCTCATGCTCGCACCGCCTTCTCGGTGTTGACCACTCGGTTCATAATGGCCTTCCCTTAGCACTCGACTCACTTCTTGAAAACACTTCTCAGGCGTGGCGTTCATCTTAAGATGGTTATATTTGGCATTGCTGGGGTTGGCAGTGCCTCTGAGTAGTACCCTTGAAGAGGCACTATGCAAATTCTAGTAATGAATGAATGAATATATATATATATATATATACATACATATATATGTATGTATATATATATATATAGTTGTATATCAGTTGGTTCAGTGTGTTGTTATGCCATAGAGAGTTCTAAGTTCAGCTTCAGTTTCCTGTTAGACTGGGATGGCTCTCAATGCAAAGCTTGTTCTGACTTCTGAGCGACACGAAACTCGTCCTTTTGCGTAATCTTGGTGTTACGTTGCTACAAGTCTTGTGCTTTTCGTAATTTTGACATTGTGTTACTTTGTATCAGTTCCAGTTTACTGTCGTGTAATTGAACGTTTCTACAGCACCACTTCAAGAATACTCTCGCAATTTAAAAAAAATCATGTTCACACTTCACGAACACCTCGTCACCCTGAACGTGGCATGTTCTGTATAGCCGAGGTTGAGTTGGGAGCGCTCCTGAGTAGTAACCTTTAAGGGGCGCTATATAAATTTCCGTAATGAATGAATGAATGTTTTTACCCTATGACAATTCTTCAGGAGAGTTTGAAAATTTCTCTGGTGATTTGGATGTTGTTCTTGTAAAAATGTTGGTGCAATTCATGTGTTGTAGGATTTTGTGCTGACCATAACAGTGACCTCAACAGTTATGTGAAATTTCCCAGTTGATTGTAGGTTCATTCCAAACTTTTCTTGGGTACACACTCAGTATGCTAAGTGATCGTGGCTCCGTGATGTGACCGTGGAAAGTGAAGCAGTTGCAATAAAGGTGTGGAATGTGTGCTTCGGGCAGATGTGTAGTGTACGCATATCTGTCTCGTTGTTAGCGGTTGGCGTACATTGTCTGGAAAGTTTTCGGTTCGATTGTGCAGTACTGTTGCTAGTAGTAGACTGGTCGGGAATTGCTTTTCATGTGAACTAGCTACACTGAATGGGAGATGGGATTGAAGTTTTGTTCGAAAAAGTATAAAAAAATGTGCTGTATTGAGGAAAGGGAGAGAATGAGTTGTGAGACAGAAAGGGTGGATATGTAGGCAGGCAGGCAGGCGGGCAGGGAGCGGGAGAAAGACATATTTTCAGAGGGGTGAGAAAGCGGATAACAAGAGAAGCGTGTGGTTAAATGTTGGGAGACATAGAGAGGAATGGAGAAGGGATAAAAACGGGGTATAGAAGAAATATAAAAGGAATAAAAGTAAAATTTTGGGATTTGGTGAAGACAAGAGAAGATATGTATTTGGTTTAAGGAGCTTGTACATATTGTAAATATCTGAGTTTATGTTTGACACTGTTATTTGTGCAAACATTTTTGTGGATTTTTGTCAGTGCAAGAGAGATGTAAGATCGAGTTGGGTGAGAGAGAAACAGACAGAGACAGAGATAGAGAGTGAGCGAGCGAGTTATGGTGATATCAAGGAAGCTCTTGTCGGATAGAATAGTGCGGCTGCAGTGTTATAGTAATTGTTCTCAAGTCAAAAACAGTCATAAAATAAAACATCCGCCAGGATTGATGTTTCGTAACTGGTGTCGTCTATTCATTCTCAAGCTTTTCTCTTTCACGCTGTAAAATTAGTGAACTCTGTGGATCGGATGACATCACCAAATGTGTGACTCTTGTATTCTCTCGTCTGTTGTTCGTTCGGTTTCTAAATTACACGTCAGTATGATGTCACGTCACGTTGAAAATGGTCGATGTTTTTTCATTCTAATCGATAAATTGACGTGTTTTGTTTTGTGCAAATCTAATGCAATCGAAATTCAAAATGGATGTAATTTTAACTTTTACTAAAACTGTTACTAGTCAACATTGTTACCAACACACTCTTAAGGTCGCTACAATAAGAGTCTGTTTTTGACTTTTTGCTAAGTATTCCTTTGGTTATAATGTAATAGGCTGCAGTACATGTTACAGTTGAGAGCCTAACTTGAGCTGGTAATGTTAAGCTTATTTTAGACAGTTTCTGATTTTATTAATGACAGGTAACTACCGGTATTTCTAATTTCTCAGCTGCTCTACTAAAAACCTCTGAGTGCTTATATATTTAGGAGTGCATTTAATCTCTCTCAAAGCATCATATTTCTGCAATGACTCATTTGCATTAACTGTGGCAAAGATGTTTAGATTTTATGGTTTCATTGCCATCAACATCGTGTAGCAGTGGCGGCGATCCCGGAGGGGTCGAGAGGGATAAGCCCACCACCTTTTTCAGAGAGGGGACACCTACGTTTGTACCCCCACATTTCCTACCCCTCTCATTGGTGTCGCTCCCCACCTGTCAAACGAGATCGCCGCCTCTGAGAATTGTCATAGAATAAATTATTATCCATCTTTTCATTTATTAAACATTCACTTTTAAAACAGTTGTTGAAAAACCGTAAAAGTATATATGTACAAAAACAATTTATGCGAAAATCATTTTAACAACCACTGAGTGAATAACCAATCACAGTGGCCAAATGCAATACGGTAATGATGACGTACGAGCTACAATGTATGCAATAATCGGAAGTTATCACTAACAAATATAAAATTGAGAGATTGCTCTGCAAATTGAGAGCGTGACAGCGTTACAGATGAAAATATGAGGGCCACACTCTGGCAGAACTCACTTATAAGAACAGCTTGACAATTAGACCACAAGAAAAATGTATCATCGTTTTTAGAGACAGTGTATATCACTTGTCAAAAATCAGTCTTTCTAAAAAATGCCATAAAAAGATATGTATACGAAATGACAATATTTAAAACTATAGTGTCTCTAAAAAAGTAGAAATTTGAGTATTTGTTACAGTTTGATTACTACACTATAAAAACACTAGACGGTTAAAAATACATATATATATATATATATATATATATATATATATATATATATATATATATATATATATATATATATATGCAAAACGTATCAGATCGGCAGTAAATTCAAAACGGTCAGTCAGTAAAACTGATATTCGAAAAAACAAAATTTTACGTTACACAATTAAAAATTGGAGCTACATAATCTTTGCTAATCCACCAAATATGAGGCACTCCCTGTGCAAACGAATGATTATGCCGTGAAAGCACGAATTGAAAAAGGCGCTCAGTGTAGGAACTCAAGGCCATGCCACGTTTATGTGCAAGGTTGTCGTATATAATATGATTTGCAACACTGTTTTTAAAATGCAAAATTTAATTTCATATACGCTTAACAGCATCATTGTCTAATATGCAGTCATAAATTAACAGTGCTGAGCAAATAGACATTCAGGACCTACTCAATGTCCCTACATAGACAGAGAGCCTCTGACTGGTGAGTGATGTGAGAGGGACTTTACAAATATATTAATACGATACAAAGGCTTAAATATAATACAATACAGCTGCCATGATTGTTGATCTGTCAAAAACCATCCTATTCTATCCATAAAATTCTTCTTTAAAGTGAATTATCCATCTTCGGTGGTATTGGTGAGCCATGACATTTTGTACAAATACTAATAACACAGTAGACACCATTTCAAAGGCTACTAAATCAACTCGACAGTCGCAGAGACCACTGCAACTTACCTGCAAATAAGATTGTACATCCTGCCAATCAAAAACAATAATAGACCAGACAAGACAAAAAACAATTTTTATTGCCACAGATCTGTAGGTGGCAATTAAATTCTGACAAAAGATGTCGACAAACGAGAGACCCAGAAGGGATATAATCCATCTGTTAGGGTTACCAAATATATTATCAACTAACTAAGATGACTGCAACTACTTAATTAAGAGAATATAATTATTTAAGAGAATGAACTACAGACTATAAATATAATTATTTAAGAGAATGGACTACAGACTAAAAATATAATTATTTAAGAGAATGGACTACAGACTATATGGTAAGACTATGATTCAACACCCTAATAGTTAAGTCCCTGGGAAAGAAGTAAATAATAATCATAGTAGCTAGTTTGCAGACCACCACCGAAATTGTGCCACTAGTGCACTATGGCCATTATTATTATTTTTATTATTATTATCATAAAAAAAGTTAGTGTTGTTATGGATGCCTGAAATAGCCTCTGAAGGCAGCGGCATAGTAAGACTCCGTTTTTTATTATAATTACAGAATGAAACTTAGAGTAGAAATCGGCATGTAACATAACCTCAGTCCAGAAATAAAGTGAATGTCATCTTCAATCACATAGTATTGGCAATATAAGTCAGATTCAACCTTCAATCAAAAAGGTAATACAATGTAACTTCAATCACTAGATGAAAGCATTATTCTTCAATCACATTGTAAGTTGGGTCCAATTCTAACTTCGTTCACAAAAATGTGAGCACTACATTGCCTTCAATTATCTTGTGCTACAAGTGTAGTGCAATCATTTAATCACAGATGTCAAGATGTAAACTTTCAATCACACTTTCAATCACAGGTGATAACGTAAATTAAATCTGAAATCACATGGATCATAATTCAGAGCTTTGTGCACTCCATGGTTTTCAAAGGTGGCAGCTATCCTCCAAAACTCCAGACAAAACATTTAAACAGCATTGTTACAGTTAACTGTTAGCTTACTGGTACATACAAATGTAGTATGTACTGGTATTTGTATAAAAACGTGCAACTTCTAATCTTTTTTCCTTAGAAAGTCCCTATGTTACAACATTGATATAACATATTGACATAGCCTCAACTGTAGCATTGTTGTCACACAGTGCACAATGCTTGGGGAAATATATTTCAAATAAATAAATAACTTATTGCTACCTGGTCTTTCATTTCAACAAATATCCTATATATAACATTGTTACCTGGTCTACCTTTCAATACATATATATATATATATATTAATATGTGACTTTCAATTAAATTTTATTTAATAACCAAAAACACATGAGAAAATGACAAACAAGTTTTCATAAATGAATATTCTGGTTGCACAGAGGAACCTAAAGGGGTCATACACCCTGCTAACCAGAGGCCCCTATTTTGTAGAATTTATAAACTGACAATGGGTACCAATATTAATAAAATTGACATATCAGGTAAGTAAAGATAGATAGAAGCTAATCTTAACTAGTGCCTTAACTATATATGTACAACTTATTGTGAGCTGGTCTTTCATTTTAATATTTTAATATATGTATGTATTGTATTAGGCTATTTATATATATAAATAGGTTTATCTCTACCTATTTATATATATAAATAGGTAGAGATAGACCATGAACTTTGTGCTCGGGAATCATCTTAGGAACTGCCTTAGAAAAAGACCACATGTGTCATCCTTAAAAGCTAAACTTAATTTGTGGACCTTGTTACAAACGCATAGGGCACTTCTGTGTATTATTCATACAGAAAGCACAACACTAAGTTAGTACATATAAAGAAGAGCAAAGACCCAGGGCCGTACCGAGGGTGGCCAGCGGGGCCGTGGCCCAGGGCGCATATTTGGAAAAGGCGTAAATTTCATAATGGAATAACTTATTACTCCATAAAATGCACTATTTTCAAAATGTGGGGGCACAAGATTGATGCTAGGCACAGGGCGCAATAATAGCTCGGAACAGCCCTGCAAAGGCCACTGATCTACATCAAAATTCAACAGCCGACGACCGGTATTATTATTCAATGGCTGCCTGCCTACAGTGCCTAGACTTCATATCACAAAGCTTCTACTACAAGTGATTTGATTTGCATATCAGTCGTTAGCATCTTGACGCATGTAGGACAGCATTTGGATTAGCGATCAAGTCCGCCTTTACATTCTGTCTCGGTTGATTGGACACGGAAGTCGTCTGCTGCCAGGGCGTGTTTCTCACTGCCTCGTCTTCCCCGGTTGCGATGAAATTCCCTTCCAACGACATTCGTACCCGACCGACTGAATTTTTACTCGGTGTCTCGACGTTTTGAATATTCGTCTCGCCGCAATCAAAATAACGATTATTCGACGCAGGCTGCGGTCTTCCGACCCAAGAATTGTCTGAAAGGTCACATTCTTCAGTTAGACTGCAAAGAGCTGATCTATCGCCAAGTTCCGATGGCATATAGCCCAAGTTCGAATGTGCCTTGCCATGGTTTTGTGGCAGTTCGCTGTGACTTGGAATGTTCTCACCTGCCTTTGCTGTCGTCTGCTTCGGCCGTGAAAAAGCCGACCAATCAGAATTGTTTCGGAAGAAAAGCGCTGATGCCTTCTGTAGACTTCGCGGGGAGTTGAAGTCGCAGCTCCGTGCGTCCCACGTTGTGGGCTTCGGAAGAAGCGGACGGTATCGTCCGGGAAGAGGAGGTGGAATGTTTGCCAGGGCATCTTTGAGGACGGTGGGAGGGAAGTTGGCGACGTATGGGGCGGCAAGATCCTCCTGAGAAGGGAACGGGCGATTGAGCACAGCATCGGGAAATACAAAAGAAGGTTTGTATGGGACATTCGACATGTTTCTCAGCATACCCGTCAAAAAAGGCGACTGCTGCTGTTGCATATTTTTGTGTTTAAATGAACTGTCGGACGTCGAATTTGGAAGTAAATTATCCTGTTTAGCAACCTTTGATTCACACTGCCTTAGAAATTTTCTGCCCGAGTCGAATGTATGGCCGGTATCACCAGGGTCATGATGTTGTGCTTTCAATTCTGAACTTGGCTGGAAACCTTTCCTTTCACGATCAACTAAACCAGTAGATGAGCAAGGCGGCTTGATATGTTCTAGAACAACCGATCGATTTTTATCGAACTTCAAATGCGACTTCGAATCGAACGTTTTGCTTGACTGATGAAATTTCTCCGTTGCTTGGCCGTGGCTTCTAGAAGGGTCCGACGACTGCTTCCTTCCAAACAAAACCTTCGATTCGTAACCGTCAGAGGAATCGGGCTTGTGTCGATTGCCAAGAGGGGGGACCTGACCCGTGAAACCCGGCAGGGCTCTGATCTCGCCCGAAAGCGAATGCACAGCTTCATCTGACCCATTCGACATGTAGGAAGCGTCTCGGTTTGTACGTCCGCAACCGGTTGGGTGCAGCTTCTGCACATTCCAGGTTCTTTCGCTTGGCACGATGTTTTGCGGGACATTCTGGATAGCCTCCACCACTTCCCGACAGTGTTCCGTATCGGCCAGAATCCTCTGCGCCACTGTACCAAAATCGGGCAGACTCCTCGGAACTTCGGATGCCCGTAGAGGACCTGCGGTCGAAGTGCCTCCAACATTTCTGTTTTCCCGTGCCAAGCCGATTCCCCGCTTACCAATTGCCAGGTCCTCGTGATCCGTGCTGTTGTCAGTGTTGTTGCTGTCCGTCTGTTTTGGAGTCGACTGTATCCCAGAGTCCGTCAGGCTGTCCATTGCGATGTTCAAGTCATACATCTCCCCAGAAACAATCGCTACATCCCTGCCACCAAAACAACCCCCCTCAACGGTGGAATTTCCTCGGTCTGTAGCGGTCATCCTGTTTCCAGAAACCTGGACTCTGGGTCGCAAACGGCGGCCTCCGTTACCACCCGTTCTCCCACAGAGCTGGAACGCACTCTGCGACCCGGTCAGAGTGCCACCCGTTCGGGATTTTCCTCTGAGGACGCCTGCTCCGTTGGGACAGACCCAGAAGTCCTCGCTGTCACTGGCAGACGTACTGTAGCCCTGTCCATGGGAACGCATCTTTGCGCTCGTCGGACCGGAGCGCTGTTTGATTACTCTGTCGTCATCCTCTCGGGCTGGCGCAACCGCCGGCCTCGGCCTGGGGTCGTAGGTCGTATTGGCGTCCGACATATCGCTCGTGCTTGGACTGCTGTACTTGCTGCGGATGAGCGTCTGGTGAGCAAGCTGCAGATTGAGGTCTGGACCGGAAGCACTCAGACAGGAACCTTTGCTGCAGGATGATACGAGGTTCTGCAGAAAGAGAAGAATTGATTTGGTTATTTATTCGTAAGAACTGCAATAAGTAGACATTTGGGCTATCACTATTGACACCAGTGAAAGCAGGGCTCCTCTTGTACCAATTACCACGATAGATAGGTTACATATTTAAGATAAGTACCCTAGATATCAACAAGGGAGTTGCAATAAGTACACAGATCTATACTGTTTTATTAGGCGTCTAGATATTATTTCATTTGGTGCACAGTAACCAATTAATTAGGTGCACAGATACCGATTAATTAGGTGAACAGATACCAATTAATTAGGTGAACAAATGCCAATTAATTATATACCGTTTAGTTAGGTGAACAGATACCAATTAATTAGGTGAACATATGCCAATTAATTAGGTGAACATATTTTACCAATTAATTAGGTGAACAGATACCGATTAATTAGGTGAACAGATACCAATTAATTAGATACCAATTAATTAGGTGAACAGATGCCAAATAATTAGGTGAACAGATACCAAATTAATTAGGTGAAAAGATACCAATTAATTAGGTGAACAGATACCAATTAATAAGGTGAACAGGTACCGATTAATCAGATGAAAAGATACTAATTTATTAGATGAACAGATACTAATTTATTAGGTTCACATAAACTAATAAATTAGGTGCAAATAGACTAATTTCCAGAGTCTAATACTCATTAATTTCCAGAGTCTAATACTCATTAATTTCCAGAGTCTAATACTCATTGTTCCTCCTCTGTTCACAGCCATCAGATTCAAGCCAGATGTCCTATACTAATCAATCTGACCTGTGTAGAACACACTTAGTCTTGTAAATGTCTATTAAGAACCTTAAAGCAGGCTTTGATTGAAAGGTAATTAAGCAATGTAAGAAAACATTTATATAGCGCTTTACACTGTTTATATTTATGATATTAGTCCTGCCTTCATTGCTGATGGAAGTTTATCGACCTCGGCCGGGTTGAAATAGGATTTCTTGGTAGCAGCAAGCGGAGAGATAGGTGGACTGCTTCCGAGATTAGAAACTGGAGAAGTGACGGACTCGCTGGTCGATATTATGCTTTCCATGCTGCTGGAACTTTCAAGAAGAACTCTAGGAGCATCTTGCACATCTGAGAAGAAATCACATCTCATTGAATAAAATATATCACAAAATAAAACTTGATATGGTACAAATAACTTGCTTTAATGCTGGCAGCTTTCACAGCAACATTTATGTTCTTAGTCATACAAGTGCATTTGAAAAAATCCAAGCATTGAAATTCCAAGGAATTATAGCCATGCTGGAAAACAAATATAATAGTCATATTACAGCAATACATACATATAGCTATCTCTAGAGGCACAAATAATACTTGTGATAAAGATCTTGATAAGTACTCACTGCTCCAGAGTAAAGTGACTGATATCTCAGGATTTAAAAATCCTTATTATTGTAAAATACAGAGGTGGCGATCTCGTTTGACAGGTGGGGGCACACCTAATGAGAGGGGTACGAAATGTGGAATGGGACAAACGCATAACGTGTCCCCTCTTTGTAAAGTGTGAGGAGACTTGTTCCCCTCGACCCCCCGGATTGCCACCCCTGGTAAAATATAATATCCTCTCATTTGGTCTTACTACAATAGCCAATCAAGCTTTGCAAGATTATCTATCTAGGTTAAAAGCTCAGTATTATAGACAATAACAAGTGAAAGTAAAAACATGGGTTTTTGGACCCTCTTTTATTGACTTTTGGTAATCTGGTAGATGGCGCAATCGATCCATTTCCTTAAGAGATCATTTATGATGCAAACTTGCTGGAGTGTAGCTCGTCAAGGAGGACACGTTCGAGCAGGTAAACGATATTTAATTTTGTGCTTTTTTGTCATTTTTTCTCCATTTTTCAGTTATGTTCGTAAAAATTTTATACATTGCATCGTCATGCAAGCGTGATAAGTGTGCAAAATTTCAGCTCTGTAGGTCGACGGGAACATACATGAAAAAGAGTTGAAAGATCTCCGATAAACCGACGACCCATTCATGACAAACTTTATGCAAGCCAAATTAAATAAAAGATGGTAAAAATACAATGTTAGATGGTTGCCATTCCAACCATTGGCCCCATATGTAGATCATCCGATTCCTGTTGTTTAACGTAGGCAGTAAAACTACAGTAGCCACAGAATATGTGAAACAATTGGATCACATTTACATTACCATGGCAACAGGAGCCAGCAGGACAAGTCCCAGTAGGACGGGATAAGTTTATGCGCTTACCGAAGATGGCCATCAGCGCCTGGAGCGAGTAGTGGAGCACGCGGCGACTGGAGTTCTTTCCGAGACGAACAGTCACTTCCTCTTTTCCAACCTCGACCAACTCAAACCCTACAATGTCGAAAATTCACCACAAGCTCTATTAATCGTCGGCTGATAACATTGTTAGTGGTAGGACTTCATTAACTAACAGGCAGATTTTTTTGCTGAATGGTCAGCCAATGCAAGTAATGGACCACTGATTGATGTAATATAATAATCATATAGCTATACAATTGTGCGGCACGGTGGCTGATCGGTTAGAGCGGTCGGCCCGTAACACTCAGTGTGTGCTGAGTGAGGGGGTTCGACCCTCGTCTGAGGCGTCAGTCACTGTGTAGAAACCTTGAGCAATTGCGGTGTCGAGGCATGTGCACTTCTGAGCAAAAGATGCTGCAAGAATTTAAAATTTTTCTGTTTTCAAGTAATCATGGCAGCCGGTATGAAGTTCGTAATAGTGATCTCCAAACTTCTAAAGCGCCACTTCAAAGCTAAGCGCAGGCACCAGCTTATTCACGAGCGCTGCGTCAAGTCGAAAGGGTTGTCCAAAGGATAGTCCGTGGGCGGTCAGAGTTCGGTTTCCAGGAGGTCAGAAGGGAGGCAGAGTAGCTGTTAAGGAGGGCATCGCTTTCGCCGAGGATTGACAGGTGGGATGTCAAGTAGTGAGTCCGGGTAAGAGTTCTTGAAAAGGTTTGCAGGGACTTAAGTTTAGACACAAGTCCCATAGTTGAGTCACCATAATACAGTAAGTAATCATGGCAGTCAGTATGAAGTTGAAACATGGAAAAACTTAAATAGTTAACCACATGCTTAATGACAAATCAGTTTGAGACGATTAATATATTACTAATCAAAGAAACCAATCAGTGTTGTTAAACGTCATTACGAGTATGCAAACAAACCAAGAGATGCGAGGAATTCGTGAATCCCGGTAAGTTTCCACAATTCGATGCCAACCGTTGTCGATGGATTGGGTTTTGTTGTTCCATGACGTGGGAACTGACTGAGGAAGTCCTTCAACTGGAATGAAAACCACAACCGTAACTTTTACCAAACAATAAACAATGCTAAGGAAAGGTGAAAAATACAGTAATCATGGTCACTCTATGCTAAGTAGAATGGTGTCCTATTGGTGATTCTGCCTCGTTTTCACTACCCTGTTCAACCGGGGTTGA
This sequence comes from Bimastos eiseni, assembly GCA_959347315.1. Taxonomy (NCBI): domain Eukaryota; kingdom Metazoa; phylum Annelida; class Clitellata; order Crassiclitellata; family Lumbricidae; genus Bimastos; species Bimastos eiseni. The sequence continues at coordinate 6,294,006 of OY365822.1, read as the reverse complement.
ACTGGGACTGCCCCTGAGAAGGCATTTTTGAAGGGGTACCATATACAGTGGTGGAAATAATTATTGCATCATCCTGCCTGTGATAAAAGCTAGAGGTGATAAAACAAAATATTAGGATGTGATGAGTAGAAAGAATGAATTTTTCTTATTTTCTTCCTTACATCGACCAACAGACAAATTCTTGAAAATATGTAAATGACAGATTTCATGCTTGTTTACTAAATAATTTGAGTGATATTAATTTAAAAAACTAATTTTAAATGCATTAAACCGATATTTAGCTTTTTACATGGTGATGCAATAAATATTTTTCACCACTGTAAGTTTGCTGTAATAATAAAAATCGCTACAAACTACCTCCAATCTCTGCGTAAAGTAATGTAAGGAAAGGTTGGGCAATAATGTAACCTCCATTAGATTTATCAAGCACCAAACTGCATGTATTTTGGAGCAAAAACGTAAATCCAATGCAATGACATTCTGAATTAAACTGAGGCTTACGAGAGATGTCAGAATTCGCCCAACTTCTGGAAGTTCTTTGATTTTCGATAGACAGATAAGGGATGGTACGCTCAAACCTACACAAAACATATACAACAAGCTCTTCAACAGGAACGAACCGGGGAGAGCGGGTAAAGGACAGGACATGGTAAAGCAGGGAGAAAGACATCGAGAGAAGGAAAATGAAAAGGATGGAGCAGACCAGGGACACAGAAGGAGAGGGAAATATAAAGGCAGGGACAGAGACACAATGTCGCAATTTCAGTATGAGGGAAAGGTGAAGGAAGGAAAGGCAAAGAGAAATGAAGACAGACAGACAGACACACAGGCAGACAGTCAGATAGACACACAAGGCGATAAAACACAAACACACAGACAGATACACAAGCAGACAGACAGACACACAAACACACAGACAGACAGACAGACAGAGAAAGATAGAAGGGTATAAGAGAGGCAGACAGAGAATGAGAGCAAAAGTAATGAGGTCATAGGCTTTGACTGGCTCTTAGTCAGTGCATATGTTACCTACCAATGAGTCCCTGTAAACTGGCACTGCACTGGGCGAGTCGATCACCAGGATCTGACGATGGAAAGAAGACCGTGGCCGTCTGACCGTTGCTGGAAGCTTCCGACTCAAACCGGAAACCCATGGCGACCAAGATGTCCTGCCAGCCGCTCGTGTCGCCCACGCGGTTCTCGATGCTCGAGCGAGTCATGTACATGGGGTTGCGTTGGCCAGTCTGGATGCGCTGCAGGGCTTTCTCGACCTACAATGTAAAACAACCTCCAGAGATTACATGTGATCGGTCCAGGACAGTTTTAAGATTGCAACAGAATGCGTGGAATGGGACCTTGGGCCAGCAACAGAAAGAATGTGTCGCGTGTGACCGATTGGTTAGAGCGGTCGACCTGTAACGCGGAGAGTGTGGGCACGATCCTCGTCCGAAGAGCTACCGTGTAGGGACCTTGAGCATACAACTGCTTTGCAATTCTAACTGCAATTGCGCCACTGAGGCGTGTGTGCACGTCTGAACTAATTGTAATAATTACAGTTGTATTATATTGTAACCGCTGAATTGGTTGTCTCCGTGAACCATCATGAAATTCTCTAAGGCATACATGCATACACACAAACTGTTCTTTTCAGCTGTGCTTAGGGTCAGGATTGCTTTCTGAATAGTAACTTTAAAGGGACGCTATATAAATCATCGTAATAAATGTGAGAATGAATGAATTAATACATACATACTCATAATCATATACACATACAAACATTGCACACATACGACGGTCAGGTTCAGAAATACGGCGATGAACAACAGATGGGATGGAATGGCAGCGAACAGGATAGATCGGAAGAGGAGGATGGAACCGGAAAGAGAGGATCACCTGGAGTCAGATAAGGATAGATGGAATACAAGTGCAGAGACTAGGATGTGATGAGACACGAAGTATCGCTAAAAAACAGCACAGACAACCCAGTCAGTCCATTTGAACTGTAGAACGAGTAAAGCCAACAGTGTCCAGATAAACACAAAGATGCCGACATCTACTCACCAGATGAAGGACAACTCTCATCGCCTCCCGTGAACTTGTAGGCGTCCCAAGAAGGGCCTTCAGGCCGCGCCCCATCAGCGTCACCTTGCTGCTGATGCGTACGTTGCTCCCGACGAGCGTCCAGCACGCCCAGTTGGACGGATGAGCAAACTGGCGCGTGGCTCGCACGACGCGCATGGATTCGGCTAGGGCCGCACTCGTCGTTGCTCCTTGCAGAAGACACCGGTAGAAGTTCCTCAGGAGAAGACGAGACGCCCCCTCGGGCACGGGCCAGAGCGGAAGGAGAACGCACTGTGCCCCAGCCGCAAGAAAGGCTCGCGTCAGCCCGATGACACCATCCGCGTTCATCTGACCGGAACGTTCGTCAGCGTGCGACGAATTTAAGACAACAAGCTTCGCTCCGATGGGCACGTCGAGCACGTCGGCGGCAGTCAGCAGGTACTCCGACAGGGCGGGCCCGTCGAGCGAGTCGTCGATCGCGTTTGATCCTCCATCCCAGTTGCTCGGACGATCCAATCCGTTGCGAGCAAGGACGATCGAAGACAGCATCCATGAGATATTAGTCGCAAAGTGGATCACTTCAGCGTGAAGCATGTCCCTCGTGACGGCATCGCGGGTCGCTCCCGATCCGGTCAGCGAGCGACAGCCGAGCATCTCCGAGATGAGGTGACACTCCTGTTCGGTCGCGGGAAGAGGGCGCCAATGCCAGGCAGCCGTTACGGATGCTGGGATTTTGGGGTTGCCGACGACGACTGCCCCCGAGGAGATGGGGTCGTAAGGGCAACGATCGGAGAGGGACTGGGCGGCCTGCATGGCACAGATGGAGGGAGAGATGAGGAGGCTGTAGCGCTCGTAGAGACAGGCGGACGACTGAGTGGGGCGCAGAAGGGCGAAGGGAACGAGGTATAGGTCACCCTGGAGCACGAGGGCCAACTCCTGTGGAAAAAGGGAAGGACAGCTACTATTGAGACTTGAATGAACTGGCAACTAGCGTTAATCTCTGACATTGTTGCACGACCATTTTTGATCAAGGGCCAGATTGCATATTTGAAATAGACCATATAATTAATCTTAACACTAAACAAAACCCTAATCAAAACCCTAACCAAAACCCTAACCAAAACTCTAACCAAAACCTTCACCTTGACACTAATCCCAACTCCACCACTAACACTAACTCTAACACAAACCATAAAACTAACCCTAGCCCTAACCCAGTGGTTCTCAATCTTTTTCGACTTAGGGCCACTTTTATTTAGTTGGAAGACATGATGGGTCACAAGATTAAAAATAATTATTATAAATTTAAACAGATTTTTATTGTAGAATAGAATCATATTACATATGGATAAATTCCAGTTTCATCATTTTAGATTAGTAAGAGACGTCAACAAAATATAACAATTCATACTACGAAATAATTATTGTCAAATATTCATTTTTTGCACGTATATTTTGTTATATCTTTGATAGATCTATGGCCACTTCTTGAGACCTGCCGGGCCACTTTTGGCGCGCTAGCCTCAGGTTGGGAATCGCTGCCCTAACCCATACAATAACACTGATCCTAACAATGGCATTAGCCTCAAAGCTAACCACATCATAACACTAGCCTAAACATTCACTCTAAAACCAACCCTAACCCTAACCCAAACCCTATGACTGACATTAAACTCAGAGACCCTAACACTAACCCAAACCCTAAAAACAAAACCTTATTCATTAGTTAATTTAGCCCCTGCATGCATCACCTTGCATCCGCCACATCCTCCAGTCGGAGGCAGGACCTCCTCCATCGCTCCGAGGAGCAGATCGTACAGCCGGATGAGCGAGGGTTTCGATCCATCCTCTTTTGCCGTCTGACGTGACGCTGAGCTTCGGCAGCTGGCAGTTCGGCGCCTCTCCGCATCGTTTGGTCCAGATCCGATGCTGGCCAAACTGCCGATGCTAAAGCTGCTGCAGTTCCAGGCGTGGCTACGGTTCGTCATTCGCAGGAACCCAAGGACGTCCTTCTCAGCATTCAGTCGATCACCCAGTTGAACCAAACGACCATCGTGGTCATTGTCATCCACTTCGCTCTTAGTAAGTGACATCCTGGATATATATATATATATACATATATATATATATATGGGTTTTTATATATATATATATACAGACATATATATTTCTATTATTATGATATAGAAAACGTGTTTTATTTATTTATTTAATTCATATACATAAGAAAGCAATATATATATAAATATAGCTATAGAAAAGACGCTGCGACCCACTTTTGGGTTGCGACCCATAGTTTGGGAAACACTGTCCTAAGTGTCCATGGTTTACAAAGACTGAACCCCTCACGAAGTTAGGCCTAGTAAACTCATTGGTTGAGTGAATGTTCAGTACCTCTGTACTGTCATGAACCTGTAAGTTGCTGCATTTTATACAATACAACTGAAATTTGATATTGCCATTCTTATATATATATATATATATATATATATATATATATCAGACATTTATAGGTTGCCTTGAACCTGGATTCTCCTTAAATAAAACTTATCAAGTTAAACTAACTGGCATCTATACAACAGTAAAGTACATTGTAAATAACATTGCAATAAGTGACTTGAGGTTCAATATTGGTCTCTCTCTACTCGCTGGTCGGGGCTGGGCTGGAAGCGCCTCCAAGTTTTTCAGAAGGATCATCACAGAAAATATCAGAATAAATTGAATGAACAAATGATTTCTTAGGAAATTAAGCTAAACCCCTTCCCCAATACAGATAGTTGAATTACAGAGTCGATCAAAAGATGCAATCAGCAAATACAATCCCGCTGAAAGATGCAGGCGTACCTGGAAGCGCTCAGGTGTGACTCGACGCCAAGTGATTCTCTTGCCCGGCTGATGCACCCAGTGATGGCAGAAGCAGCCGACACAGTCGACACGCTCTGGACGTCGCTACTAGCAACCGATAGCTCGTCTGGCTCCGTGACAACGCTCTCATGAAACTTAACTACGCCTGGCAAAATAATACGAAACATGACTAGGTAACACAAGCAAAGGTAGTGGTAATTGATAATTTATATTGCTCCACTTCAGGTGAGACTGACCATGAGTGAGAGACTGGAAACAAAATACAACCTGCAAGCAAGACGTCTCATTTCCCTGATAGGGACAAAATGAACTTTCTGCCAAGACTACTGTGGCAATACAACAAAGAAGGTCAAGAGAACAGTTTCATTCCGTAAGCATTGCGACCCACTTGAAAAGACGCTGCGACTCACTTTTGGGTTGCGGCCCATAGTTTGGGCAACACTGTCCTAACCGTCCATGGTTTACAAAGACTGAACCCCTCACGAAGTTAGGCCTAGTAAACTCAATGGTTGAGTGAATTTTCAATACCTCTGTACTGTCATGAACCTGTAAGTTGCTGCAATACAATACAATACAATACAATACAACTGAAATTTGATACTTCCTACTATCAGCTCAAAAGTGCACATATCCCTCGAAGACACAACTGCAGTTGTAATCCAGAGCAATTGCGCATGAAGAACTTTTTCAAGGTCTCTACACAGTGACTACTTTGACGAGAGTAAAACCCGCACACTCGGCGCACACTGAGCATTACAGACCCACTGCTCTTACCAAACGGCCAGCGTGCCACACGAAAATTCTCTTTTCCCTAAACTATACAAAGATACAATATAATCTCTTGATCCAAATCAATGATACCATGAACGAACAAGAGAGTAAAAGGAGCTACATAAATGGTCATAAACATCACATACCCTTTTGAGGCAGGATGAGCCAAGAGTAGAGGTATCCAGCGGCAAGGGAATAGTAGAGGACTGCGCATTTCTGTTGATCGACCGTGCTCAGTATCGTGTCCATGGTAACGGGTGAGCTGTCCACCCCGTTGTACCAGCTGCTCCCCGACTGTGACGGCAGGCTCTGACGCTCAAGGACGAGGTCGATGAAGGCTCGGGTCCTTGCTCGCTCGGCCACGAGCAGCGCTTCATCCGTCCGATCCAAGGCTACAAGAACTCTCTGAAAACGAAAATATGTTTAATTATATCAATAAATATCATCATTAGGTAGCATCGCACCATTGTTATCACCATCACCATTGCAACTCGTATCATCATCGTCAACAATGCATAGTCTTTTTCTATACTTATTATCAAAAGCACCATCATACTTAACATTAGATAGCTGAATTTTAGCGTCAGAATATTCATCAGGATAATCGTCAGAATAATTATAATTATTGTCTGAATTATCCAAATTATTCGCAAAATAATTGAGGGAATTATAAAAAATTTCATCAGAAATATTGTGATAATTAAAATCATTATCAGAATTCTCATCGTAATTATTGTCATAATGATCAGAATTATCATCATCATCATTTTTTTAATCATTTGAAGCTTATTTGGCAATCCAAAGTACAAATTACATGAAATCTATAAAACAATTAAATTTACAAATCATCAGAATTATAATCAGAATTACTATCATCATAACTATCATCACAATTAACCATTACATCATCAGAATTATCATCAGAACAGTCTAAAAAAGTCATCATAGCAAATATCATCCGAATGATTGGAACAATGCAAGAGTTGTAGCGACAATACCTGAAGGGCCTGATAAGAGGCCGTCTGCAATTCAAAGAGCGACATCTTGCAGTCGTTATTGTACTGGGACTCCCTTCGTATCGACTCGAACAGCTCGATCGCCAGGTAAAGCTCCTGCTGCGAGTCGTCGAAGCTGCCCTCGAGCCAGAGGGCGAGGCCAAGGCGATGTCGTATCTTGGCCTCGTCCTCTCTCTGATCTCCCTCGAGGGCAATCTTCAGTCCCTGCCTCAGACTGTCGATGGCCTCAGGGTAGCGACCCACCGCATGGTATACTCGCCCTGGTAAAAGGTACAGCTTAAATTCACTGTAACTGACAGAGATAGGCAAATTGGGCATGATCAGTTAAATTGCTAATAAATTAGAATCAGAATTAGCAACTGAAATTTGTTGATTGACCCAAATTCGAATTAAAAAAATCTTGTAGCCAATCGATCATAATTAGAAGTTTTAACATATACATAAATAAATATATGCACGAACATGCAGGCATACATACATACTTACAGAAACGACAAACAGAGATAGATCGACAGACTAGGACATACAGACAGAAACACAAAGACAGAGACACAAAGACAGAGACACACAGACAGAGACACACAGACAGAGACACACAGACAGAGACACACAGACAGAGACACACAGACAGAGACACACAGACAGAGACACAAAGACAGAGACACACAGACAGAGACACACAGACAGAGACACACAGACAGAGACACACAGACAGAGACACACAGACAGAGACACACAGACAGAGACACACAGACAGAGACACACAGACAGAGACACACAGACAGAGACACACAGACAGAGACACAAAGACAGAGACACACAGACAGAGACACACAGACAGAGACACACAGACAGAGACACACAGACAGAGACACACAGACAGAGACACACAGACAGAGACACAGAGGGCGATCTCGTTTGACACGTGAGAGGGACACCAATGGGAGAGGGGTAAGGAATGTGGGACGGTAAAACAAACGTATAATGAGTCCCCTCTTCGTAAAAGGTGGGTGACCTGCCCCCTAACACACCGGGATTGCCGCCCATGCAGATGCACACACACAGACAGACAGAAAGAAATTCACAACACTGAGCAAGAGCAGTGAGTTGTATGAACTCACCAAGGCTTGTGAGAGCAAGCGTTTTGGCAGCGTTGTCCTTTATCTCCGAGGCAACCTGCAACAGCTTCAGTTGGTATGCAACCGCTTCCTCGTAGTTTCCAAGCGACTCGTTCGATAAGCCCAGATTGCCAAATGCTCGGCCTTTTAGAAGACAATGAAACAGTAATTAATCAATCCAATTAATCGACAACAGTAACGAGAACAATAATTGGATGAGATGCGAAAGAATAGATCACCTCAAAGAAACCAATAAATAAAATTAAATAAATAAATATTTTGTACAGCAATCGTTCAATAAAAAAATAATTTCAATTCTGTATTTGTCATAACTAATCGGAAAATATTAATAATACAATTCAAAGATAAACAATGAATAATTTTAACTTTGTATTTGTTATTAATTATCGGGGGAATAAATTTAAGCACAATCAACTACCAATTAATTATTAATTCTTAAATGTCATCCATTTAAAAAATAATTATTAACAGGCCTAGTCATAACAGACAACAATCAATTAATTGTTCATAGACAGGTGAAAGGGGCTACATAAATGAAAGGTAAACTCACACTGGCATGCCGCATCCCTCGTCTCAGTGGAGAGCTCCAGATCAATCCGGTGGAACTCTAATGCCTTCTCAAACTCCGCCATCTGGTGGTAGACTCCCCCAAGCGCGCACGCTGCCTCCGCCTCTGCCGTTGGATCCGCAAGGTCCCTCGCAATCCTCCTCTGGTGCTGAAGATAGTTGATCGCCTGCTCCGAATTCCCCATAAGGCTGTGCAGGCAGCCAAGCTCGCCATACGCGCGTCCGACAATGACCGGGTCGCCGAGACCGTGTGCAACCACAAGACGCTTCTCAAAGCAGATGAGGGCCTGGTGGAGACTGCCCGCGGATTGGTACGCACAGCCCAGACCGTGGTAAGCATGGTTCTGGTCGGGGAGCGAGTTGGGACTCATCGCCAGATAGGACTCGTAACACCGAATTGCCTCCCCGTGCTCCCCGATCGCGTCGTAACAGTCGCCCATGTTGCGAGTCGTCCGTCCGCGCTCGGCGATCGTCCGCGAGCCGGTGAGCTGCTCAAGCAGGGCGAGCTGCTGCTCGAAGAACCCGATCGCATCCTCGTATATCCGTGCGTTCATCTTCGTGATTCCCATGTTTCCGTAGGCGAGAGCCTCGCCTTCTGTGTCCCCACTCTCCCGACTGCGATCGAGCTGCTCTTCGTAGGAGCGACATGCGCTCATGTAATTCCCAAGCGTCATGTGGATGTTCCCGATGCAGCCATGTGCCCGGGACTCACCCCTCGGACTGTCGGCCAGGTCCTGGTAGATGGTCAGCTCCTGCATGTGGTACGACAGCGCCTTGTCCAACCGACCCAACATCCGGCAGCAGTTGCCGAGGTTGCCCAATGCGACCGCCTCGAGTTTCCTCCTGTTCGCCTGGCGTGCCAGATGGAGCTGCCGGTCGAACATCTTCGTTGCCTCTGACCCCTCGCCGACCTTCAGAAGGACGTCTCCAACGTTACCCATGGCTCGGAACCTTACGGCGACGTCCCTCAGCTCGGACGCGACTGCCAAAAACTGTCTCTGAGATTCGAGCGAGTCCTCATAAGAACCAACCGCCTTCTGAGCGAGGCCGAGATTGCAGAGGGCGCGGCAGAGGTGCGACCTGTCCCTCAAGCCTTTGGCAAGAACCAGGTCCCTTTCGTAGTACCCGACGGCCCTGGCAAAGTTCCCGAGGCAGTAGTGAAAGTATCCCAGTCCATGGCAGGCGGTTCTCGTTCCGTCCTCGTCGCCAAGTTCCTCTGAGAGGGCAAGGAACTTCTCGTAATGTGAGAGGGCCTGGTCATAGAGCTTCATCGAGCAGAGGTAGTTACCGACGTTGCAGAGGGCCCGTGCTTCGCTGCCTTTATCCCTCAAGGCCTGCGCCATCGATAGGTGCGTGTTGTAGCTGTGCAGCGCCTGGTCCTTCATCCCAAGCGCCTGGTACGCGAATGCGAGGTTTCCGTGGGTCGAGGACTCCGCGTGTTTATCATGCACCTCCTTCGAGATCGCCAGCTCCTGCTTGTGAAAGCGTATCGCCAGTTCGAACTGCCCGAGCGCGCCGTACGCGTTCCCGATGTTTCCGTAAGCGCGACCCTGGCCGACCCTGTCGCCGAGGTCCTTCGCGATCTGAAGGTGCGCCTTGTGCAGCTTCAGCGCCGCCTCGTACTCCCCTAGCAACTGGTAGACGATCCCTAGATTAGAACACGACCGTCCTTCGGCCATCTTGTCCCTGGTCTGCAGCGCATTGTCCAGCTGCCTCTCGTGGTAGTGCCTGGCCTTCGGGTAGTCGCGCATGCACCTCGCCGCATGTCCGAGCCCGGAGTAGGCACGGGCCTCCAGGGTCCGGTCCCCGAGGAGCACGGCGATCCTCAACACCTCCTCGTGGTAGGAGATGGTGCGGTCGAACTGGCGCTGATAGTGACAGGCGCTGCCGAGGTTGCTGTATGCGCGCCCCTCCTCGACCAGGTTCCCAATCTCCCTGGCAATAGCGAGGTGTTCCCAGTGACACTCGAGCGCCATGGCAACGTCCCCGCTGGCCAGATAGACGGCGCCCACGTTCCCGATCTCGCGGGCCTCGACCAGCCTGTCCCTTTTCTGTTTGGCGAGCAGGGCGCAGCGCTTGTGGCTAAGGAGGGCGCTACGGTAGTCTCCCACAGCCGAGCAGACGTGGCCGAGGTGGCTGAGGGCGGACGTTATGAGGGAATAGTCCTTGAGCCGGATGACGGAATTGAGCTGGAGACGGCGGTACTGGAAGGCCACCTTGTAGTCACCCTTGGAGAAGTAGGCGGCGCCAAGGTTTGCGTAGGATCGACACTCGCCTGGCAGGTCGCCTGGAGCAGTTACAACAAACATTGATGTAATGTAATATTTTACAATACATTACATTCAATACAGAAGAAGAGTCATCCATGAGGCAGGCATGCGTATGAAGTGTTAGCGACCTCATTTTCTTAGCCTCGGCATACGACGGTGGTTGACTAGTCCTCTCCTTCACCGTCTCATATTCCCATGGACAGTGAGGGGGAGGTGCAGGTTTTCAACGAAATGTGATGATAGTTAATTTTCCTTGGCTAACTTACCTTCCTGATGCATTGCCTGGCATTCTACAAGACATGTAGTTACCGAATTTTCCTTAATAATCATACCTTTCAAAGGCATCACCTTTAATTCTACATTAGTTACCTAATTTTCCTCAATTACTATGCCTTCAAAGTGCATCACCTTGCAGTCTACATTAGTTACCTAATTTTCCTTAATAGTCATACCTTCCCGATACCCTGCATTCTACACGAGTCGCCATTTTTCCTTAATAACCATACCTTCCAAGCGCATCAACTTACATTCTACATCAGCCACCTAACATTCCTTAATCACCATACCCACCAAACACTACCCACCCCCATCTACCCAATCCCAGAGACCCCAGACTGACCAATGGCTTTGGCAGCGGCCAGGTCCTGCTGCATGAAGGTGATGGCCTTGTCGATGTTGCCTAGCCCCCAGTGAGCGCTGCTGAGGGCGGACAGCACAGACCCCTTCAGGAGGAGGCTGGTCGTGCCTATCTGAAGAGCCGCATCCAGAGCAGTCACGGATGCGGAGTATCTGCTCATCTTCAGCAGCTCTTGACCAATCACGGATGTCACAAGGAATGGATTCTCGTCCTGTTTCAGTCGAACGAGATGATCGAGAAATGGAGCGAATCGATCTGCATTAAAATCGATCAAATGTTCGATCAGTTTATTCAACACTTTATCTAATTGAATCTAATCGTTTCCATTGTGCTGTGATCGTAATGATTGGATGGTTGCTTCAAATGAAGCCATGGCCAGAAATCATAAAGCTATTGGAAATGCCAGATTGAATTCTAAGGGATGGATGATCAAAATATCAGTCAAGTAATCAAAAAGCAATCAATCAATCAATTAGCCAGTCAGTAAATCAGTCAGTCAAGCAGTCATTAAGTAAATCAGTCAGTCAGTCAAGCAGTCAGAAAGTAAATCAGTCAGTCAGTCAAGCAGTCAGTAGATCAATACGTAAGTCAGTCAGCAAGTAAGTCAGTCGATCAATCAACAAGTAAATCAGTCAATCAAATAATCAGTCAGTCATTCAATCAGACAATAGTCATTCAATCAATCACTCAACCAATCAAGTAATCAATCAATAAACTATTCCATCAACAAATCAATCATCGATATTTAAAATCCAAAATCCACCCAAACCAGCAAATCAACAATTAGCAGGCAGGTCAATATCACCAATTTGCCACAAAGACAAGGATTCCAACCTTCAACAATTAAGACAACAAATTCCAGCCACTGACCTCTAAGGGTGGAATCTGCCAGGGCCTCTCGCAGTGACTGTAGGATGCCCCTGTTCTGCGGGTCAAAGCCCAGTCCTGCGCAGAGCGACGCCAGAGCATCCGCATGTCGACCCATCTGTCTTAGGGCGGCAGCTTCCCGAAGATATCCCTGGAACACACCCAGCCAGAGATGGTAATTTATTCATCTGTTAAGCCCTAAGGGTGATTGTTTAACAAGAGTAGGTAAATAAATGTAATGTAATGTATTATGTAAGCGAGCATTTGCATAGCGCCCCTTAAAGATATCTACTCTGCACTGGCCTAAATTATGATACAGGTCATAGTGAACGAGTAAAATAAGTCTGTTCGCAAAACAGTGCACAGTAAGCTGAAAAGAGTCACCAGCGGTGGGCCCACCCACAAGCGTGGAGCCAACCAACGGATTCCCGTCAACAGCTGACATATGGCATGGATGTTCAGAGTATCTGGGCCAAGTTGAATGGCAACTCTCCTGCTTCATGGAAGGATAGGACCATGGGCAAAATCAGGTCAGAAAATCAATTGGTAACACAATAAACCAATATGAAAAAAAATACATTAAAAGAATACGAACTCAATACTAAGTCCAGAGAAAAGCACAAAACAAATCGAACACATCATTTACATGATACATGCTTAAATCTGTTAACCCATGACCATAGGGCTGACACCCCAGCACACCAACCGACTGAAAACCAGGCACCCAAGAAGTAGAACCAAGTCTAATTTCTTCATTCTGTTTAAGTTCAAACTAACAGACTCCCTCCCCCCCTACTCCATCATTCCGGGTGACTGAACTGTAAACACGATTCAACTGAAATTCCTGAATTTATTCCTGGGGCAAAACAACAATACCAAGTCATTCATGAAATTCTTGAATTCCACTGAATGGGTTGAGATAATAGAGTCAACCTGCGAATGGAATTCATGACCTGAGAGAGAAGGCAATGCTAGCCACGGCATGACAATAGCATAAGGAACAGGTGGAGCACTACGGGGCAAGCCGATGCATGGTAAGGTAATGGGAAGCAAGGTAAGGTAATAGGTAACAAGGTAAGGTAATTGGAAGCAAGGTAAGGTAATAGGAAACAAGTTTTAGAAGATTAACATTTACATTACAATCTGCTCTTTGTGCCCGTGTGAAAACTATTACTTTACGCTTGGCCCAGTACCCCTCCGCCAATCTTGGAAACATTACCACCCACAAAGACTGGTATGCAGGAATTTAAGCCAGAGGTAATTTATTCATAGACAAGTCAATAAGATTTCGTTTTCATTTGCATAACCTCACTTCGAAAAAGACATTCCAAGAATACAAAGGAAAACATTGCAAAGACCACAGGAGGAGACACTCCGCTCGAGGCTATGACATCAAGTGCAATGAGCAACAGAATCTTTCCATATGGTTGTGACAAGTGGCTAACAATGATGTGGCCAACAATGATGTGGCTAACAGTGATGTGGCTAACAATGATGTGGCTAACAATGATGCGGCTAACAATGATGTGGCTAACAATGATGTAGCCAACACTGATGTGGCTAACAATGATGTGGCTAACAATAACGTGGTTAAACAATGATGTTGCTAACAATGATGTGGCTGACAGTGATGCGGCTAAATAAAATGACAACGATGGCCCTGCTGCTACTGCTGCTGCTGCTGCTGGTGATGATAAAACAACAATGACCGATGGTGATCACAACGATAACGACAATGATCATGACAGTGCCAGTCCCAAGTCTGGATAAAGGAGGAGGGCAACGCTGATGATCTCTGCTATAACACAGTGTCGTTAAACTGAAAAGTCTACTACGAGAAAACATTGCCCCAACAGCTGGGGGTCAAGAGTCGACCAGATTGATTAGCAGGTAAAGCCACTGATTAGGAACACTTCTCTTCTTCGCTTCATTCCTCTGCTTCCTTCTTCTCATTCTCCTCACCACTTCCTCCACTTATTCCTCCACTACCAGCTCCACTCCTCCTCTTCCTCTTCTCCTCCTCTTCCTGCAGTTACACGGAACTGGAAAACTCGATAGCCATTCGAATGAGTAATTAACATCCTGAATCCAGGCACAACGAAAGAGCAAAGAAGAGGGTCAGAAATGAGCAAGATGGACGAAGGGAGCTTTGTCCCTGTTGGGGTAACAGAGACAAAGCACCCTTCGTCCCTTCGTTAGGCCAATCTACCAACTGAACAAATCGATTTATTGATTGACTGAAAGGTTGACTGACAAACAAACATCACAAACAATGTGAGAGGAGCCAATGAATGGATACATTCAGTCATCCTAGCATAGATTATATTAAGAGGTGATTAAATAGATTTACATCCGATGAATGAATGAATGAATGAGTGAGCGAGCGAGTGATCGAACAAACGAATGAATGAGTGAATGAGAGAATGAATGAATGAGAGAATGAGTGAATGAGTGAATAAGAGAATGAGTGAATGAGAGAATGAGTGAATGAGAGAATGAGTGAATGAGAGAATGAGTGAATGAGTGAATGAGAGAATGAGTGAATGAGAGAATGAGTGAATGAGAGAATGAGTGAATGAGAGAATGAGTGAATGAGAGAATGAGTGAATGAGAGAATGAGTGAATGAGAGAAGGAGTGAATGAGTGAGTGAGTGAGTGAGTGAATGAATGAATGAATGAATGAATTAATGACACTTATGTCCCAGGCGTCAATACCCGATTCAGAGCACATTCCGTTAACAGAATCTATGAATTTTTATAGCTAGCCAACAGATACTTAAAAAGCCATCAATAAAAATCCAATCCACCTTTCACATGTATGAAGAAAGGGTGGACACTAAGAGACAGCTGGGTATAATAGATCATAGAACCTTTAAATTTAAAGGGTCAATGGTATGTATACATATATGTATATATATATATATATATATATATTTATATACATATATATATATATTATAAATTAGTGTCCAATGGGTTCCACTGTGTGCGTGTGTGCGCGTGTACGTCTTTGTCCGTCTGGCTGTCTTTCTGTCGAAGTGTAACATGAACCAATGTGGGAATGCCCTAGACCCCATATTGCATGCGCACCTATCCACCCCTACCCTACACTGACCCATACGTAACCACCTATCATAACTTTCAGTTATACATCATTCTGACCCTCACTTCTCTCTTCTCGGCAAAGATCAAAGCAACTCTCTTTCGGAGCTATAATTAAATTGTCTGGGATCAAAGATGTTATGCCTACCGTAGGGAATGGTTCTTATAAGGACCGAACAGGTATTTAAAAAGCCTTAAATATATCAACAGAAGTGGTAAGTTACACTTTTGACATGTGGACTGGCATCGACTTCCTCTCATACAAGCACATGATTTTAAAAGAGATGAATGAGT
>OY365822.1:6187366-6278217 GCA_959347315.1 Bimastos eiseni | reverse complement strand
TTTAGAATCGAAACGTTATAGCAACTGTGAGATTTAAATAAGTTGATGAAAGACAACGATTGAGTCAGGTTCTCCTCTGAGTCTAATGGCCTGGATACATATTGATTCACAGCTGTCATGGTTACCATAGTATCTAGTTGTCATAGTCACCAAAACACACAGTTGTCATGGTTACTTGATGAATCCAGTTAGCACAGTCACCTAAGTATGCAGTTGTCATGGTTATCGACATATCCAGATGCCATAGTTACCGAATTATCCAGTTGTCATGTTCACGAAAGTACCCAGTTGTCGTAGTTACCGAAGTACTACCCTGTTGTCATAGTTACCAAAGTATCTAGTTCCTGAGCCTGCTGTGTGCATCACAAAAGCTTCCTCTCCTTGCTTGTTCATCCTTTTTTAAAAGCAGCAGAAGCCACCGTCTGATCATTATAAAGCGCCATAACAGAGCCAATTCCCAAATGACTCACAAGCAGAACAAGAGCCAACTGTTGACAGGTCGGTGTTGTCACATCCACAGCCTGATGTCACCTACATTGTTAACCATAGGTCACCCTAGGCATTCGGCCAATTGATGACAATGAAATGACTTCTGTCAATCATACTAATCGCACAACCCTCCCTGCCAATCAAAGTATATCGTCACCTGTGCATCACCAAAACTCAAAACGACCACTCGAGCAGTCTCCTAAGCTAAACGGATATTTATATTTATATGGCGCCGCAACACTCCGATCTTTGACGATCCATGATCCAGATCGGTCAGCTCCAAACCTCACAGATAATTTCAAATCGTAATCGTAATCTCCAAATTTCTAAAGCGCCACTTGAAAGCCACGTGCAGGGCACCAGCTTATTCACGAGCGCTGGCAGCTTATTCACAGCGCTGGCAAAGCATGGTTCAAAGCATCTACTGCACGCAAAAACCACCAAGAAATGCCTTCTTCAACTCAGCAGACGGCGGCGAGAGGGTGTGAAGGAACGAGACAGAGAAGGAGGGACAGAGACAGTCAGAGGGACAGAGACAGTCAGAGGGACAGAGACAGTCAGAGGGACAGAGACAGTCAGAGGGACAAAGACAGTCAGAGGGACAGAGACAGTCAGAGGGACAGAGACAGTCAGAGGGACAGAGACAGTCAGAGGGACAGAGACAGTCAGAGGGACAGAGACAGTCAGAGGGACAGAGACAGTCAGAGGGACAGAGACAGTCAGAGGGACAGAGACAGTCAGAGGGACAGAGACAGTCAGAGGGACAGAGACAGTCAGAGGGACAGAGACAGTCAGAGAGACGGAACGAAACGACGGAAATACGATCAATAGACATGTATACAAACTGCAATCACACGCTTCGAACTATTTTTAACCTGAACTATTTATAACCGTTTCATGATTGATGGCCCCGATGCTCGATGGCCCGCCCCTTCCGTGCCTATTCACCCCCTCCCGTTGTTTGGTCAATGCCAAAGAATTTCTTTCAGTTCAAACCTCGGGTGCTCGGCGGGTGTAGTGGAGAGCGAATTGTACTGTCAACGGAAAGGCTGGGTTTAAATCCCCATTAGGGCCGTCCACATATTACGTACGAAGCGAGGGGGAGGGGGTTTCGAATTCTGGCGATTTTGCGTACGGGTTCGTATGGTGGGGTCCAAAAAAAATATGTACGTACGCAAATCTAATTGTCTAATTATGACGTCCACAATACGGAACATGAAAATCAGAACTGTAAACCCAATCACGGACTATATGCCTGCCTAATCAATTTTATGTAACATTAAATAGCTTAAAATGTAAGTGTTGTTAGTGTTTTACATTCTTCATAATAGTTAACAAGTTTAAGCTGTTAAAATTATGTTTTACAAAAATAAATAGCCTGTGACCAAATCAATGTCTTATAGATGTCTTTAGCTATTTAACCTTTACACTGGGGAGGGGTAGAGCTCAACTGTACGTACGCATGGGGAAAGGGTCCACGAAGTATACACGGTACAACACGGCTTAGGGGGTCCGAAAGTCCGATTTCATCTCAGCCTTCATCACGAAGACACTGACTATGCACTGTCAATGGGCAGATGAAATGGCAAGAGAGAGGACTGGCCAACCGCCCTCATAGGCCGAGGCTAAGAAAATGAGGCCACTAATAGTTCATGCCCTCTACATAAGCCTACACATGGAGACTGAGACAATGCATTTCCAATCAACACAAAGGTACGTTTAAGACTTGAAACGTTGAAAATGACATTCAGCTCACTCCTTTAGTATAACCTATCTCAATCAAACACTAAACGACGCTTCGTATTTATCTACACAGCAATGCCAAAATCATATCCGTGTTGTAATGCTAAGACAAGGACATAATAATTATACGATAATACGGCGGCTCCACAAGCCAGGATATTCAATCTTATGGGCTTTTTCAAAAACGTGCTGCCACCTAGCGAATCAAAGTGAAACGTTTTTCAGTAGGCACGCGCATAATTGTTAGGACAGCCAAATATAAAGTAATAATAGATATATATATATATATATATATGCATGTATATGTATATATAAACCAACTCAAATCGATTTAAATAATTGCAAACCATGCAGCAAAATAAATGCAAACTTTAACAGACGTTTATTTAAAATATTGCTTATGATGCGTTGGGTTAAGCACAGCCAATCTGGCATTTCAACCATGTGGGGAACATGACTTCCCGGGGGTTCGGACCCCACCCCACCCGACTTCTTCATTGAAAGTCAACCACGCTTAATTAACACTACAGCATCGCAAGACTGATTAAGTAAAAAAAATCAAAAGGGTTCCAGAACCCAAGGAATTTTTATGCTCTGCAAAAAATTCGTTGACACGATTCCGTTATCATCGTCTGGCTGATAAGTCTGTTTGGGGCGACCCTCGTTGCTAATATTAGGCTGTCATTTATTACACTGAGCAGCGTCTGCGATCCTTCGAAAGTGGGTCGTCAGCACCACGGCAGAGGCTTTCCATAATTCAAATTGACTCGCCAGATGTCACGTCGAGTCGGAAATTTTAGTAATATTCACCAGAT
Source organism: Bimastos eiseni (assembly GCA_959347315.1). Classification (NCBI taxonomy): domain Eukaryota; kingdom Metazoa; phylum Annelida; class Clitellata; order Crassiclitellata; family Lumbricidae; genus Bimastos; species Bimastos eiseni. The sequence goes on along the minus strand of OY365822.1, from coordinate 6,275,170 downwards.
GTCGCTCGAGTGCAAGGCCTGGTCTGGTACAGTTGAATGGGAGGACATCCAGAGGGTGGGGAATGAGGTGTCTGGGGAATTCCCCCGGGGCTGTTCGGTCTAAATTCCAGTCTGGATGAATAAGACCCTGACCCAAGGACCCGACTTTCCTTGATGGATGGATGGAAGGATGGATGGATACATTGATGGATGGATAGTTAGATGGATGGATGAATGGATTGATGGATAGATGGACGAATGGATTGAAGAATGGATTGATGGATGGATGGATGGAAGGAGGGCTTGGTGGATGGATGGATGGAAGAGAGGAGGGATAGATGGAAGAAAGGAGGGATAGATGGATGGATGGAGGGACGGATGGATGGATCAATTGATGGATGTATGGATAGAGATTTGAACTTCGACTTCACTCAATCCGGCTTCTTCTTCGCATCGACTTCAGACAGAACCAAACCTTCAACCCGAATAAAATCTCACCTTCGACCACTCCGGCTTCATCTGCCTGCACTTCCTTGCATCGTGGAGAGCCTCTTCACATTCATTCAATTTAAGATGAGCTGCAGATCGATTGCTATATAGAACGTGATTGGCTGGATCGAGAATAATAGCGTCTGTGTAGAGTCTGGCAGCCAATGAGAAGTCTCCGTGCTTCATCGCACGGCTGGCGTCTTGCACCAACTGGAAAAAGTGGGCGTGTACATGCTCCGAAACGGATGACGCTGGGGAATCCCCACCATGCGACTATAAATAGAACAGAACAAACCGTTACTATAGAAACTAGTCATCTGTCGCCTCTAGGACAAAATTTATTTCAAGGCGTGGATCGTTAGAACAGGAATTCTGAATGAACTCCCCGCCAGGACAGCAATTTGCGTGGAGATTACACCTGCGCCCCCTACCGCCAAAATCAGCCACGATGAGTACACTCACCATACACTTTAGGGAGCAATTGAGATTGCGAGGGTAGGAGTGGTGACCGATCCAGTTGATTTTTTTAACTACACCGTTCCATATCTAAGATGATTTAGTGACGCCCTCCTCCTTTCTCCAGGTTTGGAACTGGCACTGTCAAAGTCCAAACAGTGACCGCCCCACATAAATACCGAGGTGAGAAGATAAAGTCATAAACAACCCCCCTGGGCTGCCTGCTAGGCTTGCTCGTGGGATTGCTTCCTCCTCTTTCTCTTCTATCTTCACTTCCACCTCCTCCCATCCCTGTACGAAGTGTCAACAACTTCAATTTCTTAACCTCGGCATACGAGGGCGGAAGTCCTCGCCAACAGTGTACGGTTGGCAAGCTCATTAGAGCTGAGTTGGCTAAGGGGTGCATCATGTAGGTAGAGCAGAAATCTCCATCCAATTCCTCACCTGGCAGAGATTTGAACCCAGGCCTTCTGATCGACAGTCCGGCATTCTAAGCACTACTGAAGGCTGGTAGCTTAATCTCGTTCATTACATTACATTACATTCAGGTAGCGATCATATCAAAGCTTTTATGCACTACTGACAATGCGATCTGGGTCGACTATGGAGGATGGACAAGGGATTAGAACCGCAGTCACTGACGAGAATAGGCAACACAATAACCTCTAGGCAAGGATCAAAAGGCACAGGACTGGAAAGTCCGTATATAACGTTATGTCACTAGTTTTTGTACGATAATCGAAAGCAGGAGATGTTCACATCTTTGTTGACATAATGAACTGATTCATTAACTTTCAGTTATGGCGGTAACTTGACGAATAACTATGTCAGCAAAATAAAATATGCCTTTGAAGATTTAAAATATATCATATTTTTAAATAGAAGCAAAATTTAGATTGGGGCGACATCTATGTTTAAGAGTGAAACGTGTACATGGAGTTTTGAAGAGTAACCAATCCTCTGATCTACAAGTGAAGGATTTCTGCTGCATTTATGAATTTTTTTTCATCCTATGGTTGTCCTATGTTGGGATTAGTTTCAGATCAAATAAAAATGTATCAATAATAATAATAATAATAATAATAATAATTTGAGACCTAGTCTTTTTATCTGACCTTGGACATAAACTCAGCATTGTCTCGGGCCCCCCAAGAGAAACTTCTTTATTCTGCAATGAGAATCTGACTCAGAGAGGAGACTTGACGCTGCAACCTTGACTGACAAGGACAGTGCTCTCAATAAATCAGCATCGTGTCACAATGGCAATTGTTTACAGGTGGTTATTTGGCCGCCATCCAAACACACTCATCTCTCTGATAGGACACTTCTACAATGCTGACATAATAACTTAGTCAGACTCACCGTTCGCTTTTAGCATACCCGTTCATCAATCATAGCATAAAAAGTAAGTACAACCATCCACACGTCCATCCATCCAACCACCAATCCATTCATCCATTCATCCAAAATTCATTTATCAAACCACCCACACAGTCATCTATCTCTAAATGCATCCATTCATCCATCCAATCCATCCACCCACCCACGCACCCATCCACTCCTACATGAATCCATTCATCAATCAATCAATCCATCAATCAACCCAAGAATCCATCTATCCATCCATTCATCCATCCACCAACCCATATAATAATAAAAGTAATAATAATAATAAATAATAATAATAATAATAATAAAAGATGTTGCTGCCGCTTATGACAATCATAATAAAATTAACATTAACACGCCTAATAATAATAATAATTATTATTATTATAATTATCATCATCATCATCATCATCATCAGAATTACCTCGACGGTAACGAGAAGTCCCATCGTCGAAAGATTTACGACGTAGCATCCAGTACAAGCGGAATCCTTTCCTCTACCAGCATCTGCTCCAGCGAACTGACCTCCCCACAAAAACTACTCCCAGTCCAACAACTCTCTAAAAGGGTCAGCAGTTACGAAGCTCTCTCTCTGTCTCTCTGTCTGTCTCTCTGTCTGTCTCTGTCTGTCTCTGTCTGTCTCTGTCTGTCTGTCTGTCTGTCTGTCTGTCTCTCTCTCTCTCTCTCTCTCAACGAAGGATAGTTGATGATAGTCCCGCAGCCTCACTCGCGTTGTCTCCCTATACTCTAACTGATATGAAAGCCTCGATCCTCCTGCTGCCTATTATACAACCGTGCTATCTTTTCGTTCGTCCGTCCGTCCGTCCAAGCCTACGACTTAGGACGAAACTTCGCTTATGCACACTGGACATTCTCCGGTCTCCATCAATCGTCTCCCTCCCTCTCTCCCTTCTCTCCCTCTCCATCCGTCGGCCGATGCCGTCAGGACTCAGACCCCCGGCGTCTTTGTCTCTCCTCCTCCATCCATCTTCCACTTCCCTCCCTCCCTCTGTCGCCTACTCCAGATTTCGTCATCGTGGGATGCCTCCCTCCTTCCCTCCCTCTCTCCATATCTCTAACCATAGTTCTCTCTGTCTGTCTGGCTGTCTGTCTGTCTGTCTCTCTCCCTCTCTCATTCTGTCTCTCTCCCTGAGTGAGACAGACGCGGGTTTTACACATAATCTTAGTATCTGGAATTTTATATCCAATAATTACCATCGTAAAAGCTCCATAATATTTAGAAACGCATCGTGGACTTAGCAACAACTAAAATAAGCATAAATGTATGTAAATTTGTATGTAAGTCTGATCACTGACGATGATGAATTCATTGCCTGAAGGAGGAGGTCCGCTGGCTTCAGTGTCGCCTTCCTCACGTATGCGGGTGAGAAACTTCAAACTTGTCCAGGGTTCAAGGCACACAACATGGGGTATGTTGTGCACCATATGACCATTACGAAAGGGCATTTTAGGAAGCCCTCAAAGGCCCTGACCTCCACAATGTCTCATGTATATATATATATATATATATACATATATATATACATATATATATACAATATATATATATATAAAATAATATATAGGCCCAGTACATGAAACAGATATGTCTATATAGGATATGCATTGCGAATTTATAATATTATCTCTGAATAGCCAGAGGGGACAAAAGCACAGTCACCAGAAATGCCAAGGCTTTCACAATCACATACACAAAAATTAGTATATAAATACATGTATATATCATCAGCATTATATATATATATATATATATATCATCAGCATGACAATAAACAAAATATTTTATATACTTTATTATATTATTTCATTATTATATATATATTATATATTTTATATATATATATATCATGAAAGAAACTGGACCGACGACTTCAGCGTTTCAGCGTCTGCCATTAGTCATCCGGAAACGACCTGCACCGAATCCAATTCCAGATTCGACACAGTACACATATCCTTCCAAGACAATCTCTCATAGTCGTCAGTCAGTCACCCTCCAGCGTTTGAATCTCCCACATCACTCAGTGCACATGCCAACATCGTCGGCTCAGCCAAGGACCAGGCCTGGCCTTCGCGGGGGACTCGGGTGAACCGAGTTCAGGCCATCCTTATAAGGTAGAGCGGCGAAACTCGTACCCTCCTCCTCCAGTCCATCGACCCTTCTGTGGCGGTACACTCACCCTTTGAACAGCTCGCTAGGGTTCGTGCCTCCGGGTAAGTCCAATCCCTCTCTCCTGGCATTTGTCTCCCAATGAGTCTGACGACAAGTTCAACTGTGTTCGTATCTAGGGTCACTGCTTGTCCTCAACTCACCCTCTGCACCAACCCCTGCCTTTCCATCACGCATCCATTATACCATTAGCAACCTAGAATTGATCAAATAGGCCTGCATCCAGCCAGTCAGCGAACCAGTCAGTCAGTCGGTCGGTCAGTCAGCCAATCAGTGAAGTCCTCTTGCCAGCCAACAAGTCAGTCAGTCAAGTATACCTCGTGTTGCTAATAAACGAAAATCATCATCAGTCAGTCAGTCAGTATCTGTCGGTCTCTTTACTTTGTCTCCTATGTAACCAACACATAGACACCACCTCACACACATGCACACAAAACAACATCGACACACAACAACACACACACACATACACACACACACACCCATACACACACCCATACACACACCCATACACACACACACACACACCCATACACACACACCCATGCAAACACACACACCCATACACACACACACATTCCTCATATCTCAGAAAACTTTTTTTAACCAATTAATCATAATCTAAGAATTGGCGGGAACCAAATCTGTATTCAAACCAATTACAAATATAACGAGCAGGAAAAATCATTTCAGAACAAGCGGGAAACAGATTCAAAGCAAGTTTATCACACGTCTGTAAAAAAACTACACAACACCACCAGCGCAGTTGAAACAGGAATAAAATTAAAAACATTACGATAGAAAAGTCTATGAAACTTCTGATTCATTTCAACTGGCTTGATTCCAAAATGATTCACCATTTACCAAATGGTTATATCCTCCAAGTGCTGTACAATTTATTCGTTTAATATTGTTTACTTTTTCTTTACTCACTTTCTTGATTATTGTGATTGTTTTTGTGATTGTTTTGTGATTGTTTTCTAAAGATGTCCGATTTGTAATTGCCTATTAAGCTTGTTCTGTGATTCTTTGAATTCATGATGTCCCAAAGGTATGTTAACAAGCGGTTCAATAAAGTATAAATACCTACTTACTTACTTACCATTACCTGCTTATTTGGACTGGGTTGTATCGGTCTAGTAGTTAGCAAAGCTGCTCTGTGAGTCCACAGATTGTGGGCTAGAGGATACAAGTTTAAACTGAAACTTCTCTTCACTCCATGAACTCAAATATAAAAACATTAAAGCGACTGAGGCCAAGAAAGCTGTAAGTGCTGTAATATGCCAAAAATTTATGTCGACGGCAACAGCCTCTGTTGTCATAAGCTGTCGTTAAACCCAGGATCCATCCATCCCGGCCATGAAAATAAAGGTGCAAATACCTCATGGTAATGGGCCAGGCCATATGGGAAATGCACACATCACAAATTTCGATCTGCTCACTAAGTAGTTTGGTAATCGATCAGAGCTGCCTACATATGATGTAATAATTTTATAATGGACTGTAATTTAATCAGGCATTTATATAGCACCGCTCAAATCAGCAGCACTCTCAACGGGAGTCTGTTATGATTACGATTTTTCATAACAATTCTCAATAACGTACAGATGGACTGATCGCCATATCCTCCACAATACCACCTTGATCGAACATGACTAGTCTTATGTGCAGGCGCGAAGGAATTAGCACCCCAAGGCAACACTAAAGGACTCGGCAGGTCAGCATTGATTTTTTTAAATCAACAGGCTTTCCTTGTAACTAACTGCATATCAAATGACAAACAAGAATCGAAGAAGAAAAGCGGTCCCTCAAGTGGCAGCAATGGGTACAAAAAGTGACAGCACCTTAATTTTCATAACCTCAGCTGATGCGATCAGGTGGCCAGCTATCTCTCTTGCTGTGTGACCCTGCGTGTATGTATGTATGTACCGGTATGTTTGTGTTTATGTTTGCGTATAATACTGTATACACATAGTTCTACATACATGTATAGCCCTGTATGCATGTAAGGAATTATACAGCTGGATATTTATACAGCACCTTTTATGAACCTCACGAAGGCATTACATAAAGTTTAATTATGATGACGATGGCGGTGGAGATGGTGACTATGATGATGATGATGGCAATGACGACGACGAGAACGACGACGAGAACGATGATGATGGTCTTGAGATATAACATCAGAACTCATGCAATAATGAGTCATCTATCAAGGTAGTAAATGGAAACAAATAACAAAAACAGTAGTAACACGGATAACAGCAGCAGCAGCAGCAGCAGCAGTAGTAGTAGTAGTAGTAGTGGTAGTAGTAGTGGTAGTAGTAGTAATATCTCAGAACAATTGCGGTGGACAGCACTTACCTTGGGTAAAACCGAACAACAAACAACCCACTCACAACATGCGTTCACCCTTCATCAAGGCCTACCCCAGCAGAGTGGCGGGTTTATCTGTTGGTGCACGTTCTGCCTGGCATAAGAAGCACTTATTCTACAGCACGTAACAGCCCTGGCTTTTCAGTCGAGGTCGTTTTGGTTCAAACGTCTTAATACTCAATAGCTTGGCTTCAACCAGCATCTGCTGCACCTGTTATAAGCATTTTTATCAGCCATCCACGGATTACTTACTGCTCACAGAACACAGACTGTCTCTAATGAAGGCGAAACGTATGTATTCGGCTATTAAATATATAATACTAAGATGATTATTTCACATTGAATTTTTATCTCTTTGTGTATATAGTTATAAATGCATTTATAATTGTAAGGTTTCTGTAGGGCATCAATATGGTATATATATATAACTATATTATTAATTGATTTCATTAATATTCATTATATTATATATATATAGTTATTTATATATATATATATATATATATATAATAGTAAAGATGTGTTATATAAATTATTGAAATGAATGAATGAATGTACACACATGCACTCATACATGTATGTACATACAATCACACATATATACACACATACGCTCACACATACATACTCTCACAATCACATATGCATACACTCACACATACATACACTCACACTTAGCGGTATACACACAAAGAAACACTGGTGCATACATGCACTCCTAAATACATAAACACACGCACATATAGGCAAAACACAGAAATGTGAAGGAGTGAAAATCTTAAAGGAGAAGTTACCACAGCGAATAGGGTGAGGAGCAGTACAAGGCAGATTAAAACTGCATATATAATTACCTTTAGCCTCAGTCAGCAAATATATGCTAATTAAAAGTCCCCAACAAAGACCAAGGAAGGGCACCATAGGTCTACTCAAAGGTGTCCTATATTCCACAATTCGAGTGCATGGCATCCCCTGCAAAGGTTCCGGGCATAATCAGACGTGACCTCACCACTGACCTCGACTCAATATCAGACTTCCCGTCCGGCTGGGAATTATGCCACCACTAACCTCTATGCTCTTTCTTCGACCACCGCGGTCATGTTCCCAGACAGGACGGCACATGCATCCTCCCTTCATGGCTTTACACTATACTACCATAAGGACACCGACGCGACCTTAGTGGCGGCCTAATCCCAAAGGTAGTCTTTGATGGAGCCGACGGGTCTCAGGTGCGCGCGTGCGCCGTGCGACCGCCATGGGCGAATTTTCTCGATGACTATTTTTGTGTGCAATGTTTGGCCAAGTGATGGTATTCTAGTCTTTATGACATTTAACGTCGTCTATATGTTACAAGTAATGTGTGAAACTCGGAATTTTTTTAAATGCCTAGGCAATGTATAAAACCCTAACTCTACAGTTTACACTAACCCTAACCCTGTACTAACCATACACTAACCCTAACCCTGACCCTAACTCTACAGTTTACACTAAACCTAACTTTTCACTAACCATACACTAACCCTAACCCTGACCCTGACCTTAACTCCACAGTTTACAAACCATACACTAACTCTAACCCTAACCCTGACCCTAACTCTATAGCTTACACTAAACCTAACTTTTCACTAACCATACACTAACCCTAACCCTGACCCTGACCTTAACTCCACAGTTTACAAACTAACTCTAACCCTAATCCTGACCCTAACTGTACAGTTTACACTAAACCTAACTTTTCACTAACCATACACTAACCCTAACCCTGACCCTAATCCTAACTGTAACCCTATAAGACATTGATTTTACCCCAGGCCATTTATTTTGTTAAGCATCATATTTAACAGCTTAAATTTTTTAACTGTTATGAAGAAATAAAACACTAACAACATTTGTGTTTTAACAACACTTTGCGTTTCAACAACACTTGCGTTTTAACAACACTTGCGTTTTAACAACACTTGCATTTTAACAAGTGTTAATGCTACATAAACTGATTAAGCAGGAATATAGTCTGTGATTGAGTTTGCAGTTATGATTTTAATATTCAGTATTGTGGACGTCATAATTAGAGTTATATTTGCGTACGTACATATTTTCAGGACCCCCTCCCCCACCATACGAACCCGTACGCAAAATCGCCGAAATTCGAAACCCCCTCCCCTCGCTGCGTACGTAACATGTGAATGGCCCCTAGCCGTTCATTTGAAGGCTATACGTTTTGTCTGGGCCAGAGTCGGGAGCGCTACCGTAACAGAGGAGTTACCTTGAAAGAGCGCTATACAATTTTTACTGAATGAATGAATGAAAAGAACCAGTTGCCCAATGTTGTAACAATTTTTGGAAAGCTTGTAACATCAGAGCATATCAAAGTTATTCCGAAGTGCTCCCAGTGCGAGGCCTCTCCGACAAAAGTAAAGGCTTGAGAGAACAAGTTAAAGTAAAAACATGGCTTTTTCGGGACTCTCCTTTATCCGGTAGATGGCACAATCATTCCATTTCCTTAAGAGATTTTTTATTGTATAATATTGATGGTGTAAACTTGCCGGAGGGGAGGTCGTCAAGGAGGACTCGTTTGAGTGGTTAAACGATATTTAATTCTTTTTTATTTTCATCATTTTTCTCAATTTTTTAGTTCTCAATTTTTTAATTATGTCTGTAAAAATTTGATAACATTGTATTGTCATGCAGGCCTCAAACGTGTGCAGAATTTCAGCTCTGTAGGTCAATGGGAACATACCTGAAAAAGAGTTGAAAGATTACCAACCGTGACAAACTTTACGCAAGCCAAGTTAAAGAAAGGAGGGTAAAAAGGCTGAGATACCACAAAAGAACATGGCACACTCATCTTCCCACATCAATCTCATTTGAGTTATCTAGGAGTGCAAATGGAGAAGAAATCTTTAACTTTCTGCCGTAGGATTTGAACCCCCGACCTATCGACTGACAATCCAGCATGCTAACCACTACACTGTAGAGCACCACTGCTATTAGTACAGCGAAGGTGAGCAACTGCCTACACACAGCACTAAATTAACAAAGTCTGAGCCAAGACTGAACAAAAACTTGCTTGGAAAATGGACATTAGGTCTAACTAAGTCTGATGCAACCTAACTGATTCCAGAACAACCAAAAATAGATGGCACATTGTAAGCTAGCAAATAAAATCCAAACCTGATCAATATAATATATTACAATGTAATCTAATCTGGAGATTAATATAGCTCGAGTATCATGACACAAAGGTCTCAGTTGAATTTCACTTAAAATATCATGGCTATCTGCTACCTAGGTGTTTCGTTTGAGAAAAAATGAAATGAGCACCTTGTCTGTACCAGGCTGTTCTTATCCAGCACAACAACATTGAGCTATAAGATTGAAACACTAGCTTCCGTTAGATCTACCTCCAACACCACTTTTCAACAATATTCACCAACCTGTGTTCCATCCCGATGGCATGTACATTACAACCCTGCGCAACCCTGCCAGAATGTCCATAGACAGAACATGGGATCTAGATGAACTCTAAGTGAGTCCCATACGGAAACATGGTTCCTACGCGGGTTGAAAGTGAACATAATGACAGAGTACAGAAATTGCTATTAGATTATAGCCTGTGCTGTTTAACAACCACTGCACTGGTAACAATAACAATACTGGTGTAGGGCAAAGTATTATACGTACCTCCTGCGAGTTCGTTTTGGCCATATCCACTGGAGCTTTAACCTCTCAAAATACCACAATGATAGATCCGTGTTGCGCACTCACGATGCAGAAAAGCCATTATTTATCAGTAGCTTTCGCACATCGTCAAGCAAATTGCGGAAACTGACAACAAACAAACGACGCCATTTTCTCGAGCATCAGTCTGCAACCAAGCACTCTAGAGCTTTTTGTAGCGCTATACCACAATCAATCCCGACTGATAATTTAATTAGGGCTCATCTTATTTAACTTATTCCAGACATGATGGCGAGGCACAGGCCAGCAGAGAACGGGACTAACGGGTAAGGAGCAAATTTCCAGCGGCCCGGTGATTGTATGGGCCAGGGCAGAGCACGCAATCAACTTATGACAAATGTCATAATCAATTCTACAACATTTAATTATTTTTGCCTTATTAAATATTATATTACTTAGCAACAATCAGTTTAGACATATGAATATCACCGCATGTAATAGTTTTTTGCCCTAGAACATGCCCACTTCCGTCGAAGAGTACTCTGTCTTGGTGATCGGGGCCCGAAATTTCTCTGCCTAGTGCTTGGAATTTTTTAGCGGGCCTGGCAAATCCTATTAGGTAGGCTTAAGCAGATAGGCCTAAGCATGCGATATTGGTGGTACTTAAAAATTCAATATATCTGTTAATAATATGTAATTTGGTATTAGTCCTGTAGCAAAGCTGTGTATGGTTTATAACTCGAATTCGACATTCTTGACCCAATCTTGAGTTGATGTTTTTTGTTAAGAATACCGTTTGATCGAATGTTATATGACCAAACTGTGCAGATTTATATCTCTTGTAAGCTATTGTTCATAGTTATATCTCCGGTCGGCTATTGTGCATTATCAGTGAGTCTTACTTTTATTTACTGTTATTGGACGGCAACATCAGTTGCGCGCAAAATATGCTTGCGCGTAATATATGCGGGTCGGGCGCTACACAAATACAGCTCATGCGGTGCTTTTGTTTCCGGGTGAATTTCGAATTCTCGATTCCTATTGGTTGATGATGAATCTACTTCTGGGTGGAATACGGCTCATTTTATCCTCAAATATCTGCAGTTTATTCTGATTAATGACCGTGTTTGTAAATTTAACTTGAGCTTAAGCTACTGAATTCGTCGCATGGTTTAAGTTTTCATTTTTAAAGTTCCATATAGTTTGACGATCGTGATCTGAGTACTGCAGATTGTCTGACTTCGCGCCTCCATTAGCAGGTTCAGCGCCGCTGATAGATACGCACACCACTTTCTTCATTTTAAGGGTTTTCCATTGAGCATCTTTCGTCGCATACAAAATCGCATTTTATGGCGTCAGGAGACGGACCGTTAAAGGTAGATGTATATTGAATATCTGCTATTTATTTGACAATCCGGGCTTTATTGTGGTTTTGTATCCACTTAACTGGCTTCAAAATGCATTACGCACGGGTGTGGGTAAAATGCGAACCGTTTGCGAACTTGTTATCGATTGGCTGCCAAAAGTCACCTGACCGGTTCGCGCCTACGATTGCCATTAATATTTTTATTCACGCGGCCAATGGTTTTCGGCAATTATCTATAAACTATACTAGCCATTACCCTGAACCCTATCTATCAACTACACTAACCCTAACTAACTGACCCTCACGATGTCCGCCCTAACCGACCCTCATAATGCCTTAACCTGATCCGTTCTCGCCTATGGTTCGTATTTTGGTTTGCGTTTTACAGGTTTGCAGTTCGCAGGTTCACGGTTTGAATTTTACCAACACCCATTACTCACAACCAAGTTGAATTCCTTATTGATTCCCTACACACATGACATAAGGGTCTTGAGTTCAATACTTTTGTCTTATAAATTAGTGAGCCAATCGGTTAAATATTAAATTATGAAAAGTTAGCTTTTGACAAATAAGGGCTTACGTATTGTACTTAGGACTCCATCTCACACATAATATTTTGGGTGTGGCTTGTGTGGATACCTCTGCGCAACCTGGGTCGTTTAGGGTCAGGTTAAGCATTGTGAGGGTCGTTTAGTGTCAGTTTAGGCGTAGTGAGAGTTGTTTAGGGTTAGGGTTAGTGTCGTTTATAGACATACAAAGGTTACTTGCTCCTTTGTGTCAGTCACGCGCCTGAAATATTTTGTTCCGACCAATGGTAACAGACCAAAAGATCAAAATATTATGCATAAGTTGGAGTCCTAAGTACTATAAGTAAGCCCAAATAGGTCTGCTTTTGCTTCTTAGATAGTAATTTCAACCGACAGACATTTCTATTCTATTATATTTATGGATTTATAAAGCGCCTCTGACAGTACAACCTAATTAGATGCGCTAATTTGATATTGGGGTGCATGGGTTTCTGATAACATTCAGTATCCTTCATTAACAGGAAGAAAACGTTGCTGATTTACTGTAATTGGCCGATTGAGATGACCTACATACTGAGACGAAATCCCTTCCATATATCTAGGATGGAACATTTATTCCAAAGTTTACATGGCATGGAAGCTCCTGGTTGTGAAACAATGATCACTGTCAGAAATCTTAAAGTATCTTACATGACTTTTCTTTTAGGCCATGTTTCAAAACATGGCAAAGAAGAAGCCAAGTGCTTCGGAGAATGCAGCCAGTTCGGGCGAATTGTCTGACTTTCCGGACATCGACTCCGTGCTGTCTGGTGGTGGCGAGCCATCGAAGAAATCAAATAAGAAGTTGTCTGTTGAGAGAATCTATCAGAAGAAAACGCAACACGAACACATCTTGCTACGTCCTGATACTTACATCGGCTCTGTGGAGAAATCAACTCAGGTTTCTGATGATCACTACTTCTGTCTTTTCTTCTTCTTTAAGTTCTTCCTGTAGGCAGATTCAATCTTCCAATGTCACCGGCTATTTGCGTTTTACCTGTGATGAATAGAGAGGTGGTTTCCATTGACCTTCCTCTCAGCAGGGGCGTCAATTCCCTCTGAGTGATGGAGGCTAACTCCCCGGTCTCAAGTCAGGAAAGCAAGATATCCCCCTAAGGCTAAAAAATATCTCCCCTACCTGAAATTGGAGGCATTTGCCTCTGGACCCTGCTCTCTGGATGCCCCTGCCTCTCAGTTTTTTTAACAAAGACACCATCTCTGTGTTCTTTATCCGTCCTTTGGTTTCTTTATCCCTGAGGGGCTCACATCCCGGCAAGCATACAGGCAATACATGACATTCTAAACTGTCAGTAAATGATATTCTGAGCAGAATTAGAGTTAAATTCTTGTATTGTAAAAAATGCAGACAAATTTCTGCTGTTGAAATTGCAGCATAATTCTCATCTGTCTGCTAATAAATTTCTGCTGACACATACAGTTAAAATCTGATCTGTTCCAATCTGACTTCACTCGATCAGATTTTGGTCTGATCTTCAACTTCTGAATATGTAATTCAATTCTGTTTTCACACTCACATTATAATTTATTTGTCTTTTAGAAATTTGTATAAGTTGCTCCTTTCTGATTTGCAAGATATTGAAACTAGTCACAAGAATATGTGCAGAACTTCTGTCACTAAGATGCGCTTATCTCTTGTTTTTGCTTACAGTCTGTTTTGTTTGTTTTGTTCTCTGATATTTCGGCCAGAGTAGGCTTTTGATGCACGCTCTGCATACAAAGACTTCTCTTTTAATTTGATATGTGAATGTTGATATCTGATTAATTCTTTCTTTGTCTTCATTAATATGTTAGTATAGATATATTTGATGAGGACTAAGTTGTCTTTTGCTGTGACATGTAAACTGAATGTTTTGTCGCATTCTTAGTTGATGTGGGTCTACGACGAGCTCACCGAACAGATGATCCAACGAGAGATCACTTTTGTCCCTGGTCTGTACAAGATATTTGACGAAATTCTGGGTGAGTTCCGAGTGCTGTGCTAATGTTCACTCTGTAGGAAAATGTAGATTTCTTTGATTTAATCTATTCCAGTGACGATGATGTCTTGTGCGACAGTGCCTGTAGGGACTCAAGTAGGTGCCATCTATGTACATGTATGTTTGTACGTTCTAGGTCACATATATATACTTATTTTATATATATATATATATATATTAATTCATCCTGTGGGCCTTTTAGCATCGCTACAAGATAACCTACTCAGTCACACTCCCAGCCCAAACCCGATGATAAAGAACAGTTTTCAGATGCTTGTAAAAGGGTCTCTAGCTAAAGGAATTTGCAGATACAAAGGTTAGTCCATATGGTTGGGCTAAGCACTAGAAAGGCATGACATTGTGTCACTGAGGCGCTTATAAAGGGAGTGATCTTCACGTTCCATCAATTCTTTATTGTACACCAACGAAAAACACTTAAATCCACCTACATATTATTTATATATGCCTATCATATAGATACATATAATTAACTTAGAACATATATGTTAATTAAGACATTGCATGTGATCTGTCAAATACTGGCTTTACCAATAATGGAGCATTCAGGTTCAAGCCATCTCTTATTTGATCACTCTGCACGTCTCTCCATACTTGACTGTGGGAGAGGGAAATTTATAGTTTAGCAACACGGCTTCAGTTGGTAGCATTCATGGTCACTACACAGTACCATCACTGGGCGATGGAACGGTGTGTAGATTATTGACGAGTTCGATCCTGTACTAGTTCAACTGTTAATAGTTAATGGGACGTGCACGTGCCAACTGTCAATATGTAATGAAATACAGCCAATTATACCTGATGAATCTACTGAGTCAATTGCCATTCTGTATCTGTTTGCTTCAGTAAATGCTGCCGATAACAAGCAGAGGGACCCAAAGAATATGAACACTATCAAGATAGACATTGATCCGTAAGTGATTCATTATTTTGTGTAGGTTATTGGATTATGAGTTTCGTTTTTACTATTCCAGCATTTGTTTCTATGTCCATTGATAGGAATCAATAATATTTTCTGTTAGTAATTAAAATAAATGGCAAATTGTGGATTGATATTTTTATGAACATTAATATTAATGTGTTTTAATATCCATTGAAAGGATCATTAATGTTTTTCCGTATTAATTAAAATTATATGACAAATCGTCGAATGATATTTATATATGAACATGAATATTACTATGCTTTAATGTTTCTTTAGTAATTAAAATTAAATGACAAATTGTGAAAGGATATATAATATGAAATTTAACATTAATACTGTTTATAACACAAGTTATTTTCAACCAGGTACTCTATTTTTAGACCGAGCTGTGTAGATAACGGGTGAATTTTTATTTCGTTCTGGATGGGTATGGAAATGAGAATGGTAATATATTGATTTATTTCTGTCTGACAGAGAGAATAACAAGATAAAAATCTGGAATAACGGCAAAGGCATTCCAGTCGTGGAGCATAAGACAGAGAAAATGTTTGTTCCGTCGTTGATCTTTGGCCACCTGTTGACGTCCAGCAATTACGACGACACGGAAAAGAAAGTCACCGGTAGATAAAGCTGTTCCGCTTGCTGCAGGCCGTTAAATATTCAATCAATAAATCAATTTTCATTTATTCATGGATCAGAACGACAAGAACGCAGCTTGTTACATTTGTTATGCTGAGTATGACCGATCCCTAGCAGTTAATGAAGGCAGCTGTTTTTACGGTTGGTCATGTCGCTGTTGTTACTATGTTGTTGTTGTTGCTGTTTTTACTGTTGCTCGTGTTGCTGTTGTTTACTATGTTGCTCATGTTGTTGTTGCTGCTTTTTGCTGTTGCACATGTTGCTGTTGTTTATGTTGCCAGGTGGCCGCAACGGATATGGAGCTAAACTCGCGAACATCTTTAGCACAAAGTTCATCGTCGAAACACAGTCAGGCGAATACAAAAAGTCCTTCCGACAGGTACATTGCCTGATCTGCTTGTTGTTGTGACATTATACGTCAAAAAGACGCTCAACTGCATAATAGGGCAATGCAGAGAGCCCCTGAATAGTGTTCCTGTAAGAGAGGCGCTATATAAATCTAGAAATACAATACATTTCAGTGAGTTATGATTGGTCGAATGGTTAAGGGCTTTTCTTGTATGGGTCAAGTTTCCTTTGTTGTGGTCTCTGTCTTGGTGCTGGGCAAGTCCTTTTTTTGGAACCACTTACCTGTTTAATTGAAGCCCCTATAGAACCAGTTTTGCGCATATTTGGACAATTGCGATGATCTCCCATTGGTTGTGGCCCAACCGTCACGTTTTTGCAAGTCCCTCAAGTCTTTTTTCTTTAGTCGTGGTTGGGCTGTTGATTTTTGTTCATTGTCAGTCAACTATAGGACCCGATAAAGGACAGGATTTCATCTGTGTGAGGGTCTTATAAGTTTCAGTTTACTATGGACTCTGCTTTTGTTTGCACTTTGCAGTGCTATTCCCAAGCCTGGATCAAGGAGGAGGGCGATGCTAATGATCTTTGTTATCAAACTGTGTTGTTAAACTGAAACTACTGCTATGTACATGGCCAGACACCTGAATTTACCTGATGCATCTAATATGATCGTGTTATCCAATTAGGTGTGGACAGACAACATGACCAAAACCAGTGAGCCAAGCATAGGAGTCAATAAGGGAGAGGATTTCACCTGTGTGACATTCTGTCCGGATTTATCGAAGTTCAAGATGGACACTCTCGACAAGGACATCGTGGATCTATTCACACGAAGAGCGTACGACATCGTGGCATCATCGCGTTCGGTCAAAGTCATCCTTAACGGAAAACGTCTTCCGGTTGGTGTTCTTTTATGGTTTTAGTTCACAGTGTGATGTAATTTTTAACATGTCTCATGGCATGAACACATCAGGAGTCTTTTGACGTGTCTATGATTCTAAGCTTTGTAAGAAGGGCATTATCAGCATACAGCTGTAATGGTATTTTTAAAATATGGTGCTTGAACTTCCATCTGAGGCTATGCTGACGTTCACCCAGGCCTGCCAACAAATTACAGGCACCTAGGCTGAGAAATTCCAGGCCATTATTCAGAGAGATTCTTAATGTATTATCTTTCAGATCAAGAATTTCCGCGAGTACATTGACCTGTACACAAAAGACAAGTGCGACGAACTGAACCAGCCGCTTAAAATCGTCCACGAATTCGTCAACGAAAGGTGGGAGATCGCCGTGACGATGAGCGAGAAAGGATTCCAACAGGTGTCGTTTGTCAACAGCATTGCCACAACCAAGGTAAATTGGCACCCTATCGTTTACTGAGGTAAGGTGTCTGCTAGTGGGTCTATGGTCTCCCAGTAGGGTCTATTCCTGCCTATTGACAACAATCAATCTCCATTAAACTCTCACTTTATTATAATTTCTGTTCATTGCCAGTTTATCAATAAAATTAATTGGTTATTGTTAAATGATGATAATGGATTCAGTGCATTGGGATTAACCATCCACTTTGAAACTTCTGGGGTTGAGTTGTTTAAAATATAATTTGTTGATACTGTGTTGTTCATTGCCTGTTTAAATCAAACCAATATAAAACCAATTGTTGTACATATTTAGACGAGCCAGTGTCCTTTTGAGTAATTGAAATTATTGCATTGGGTTAATTGATTGTATTCGGGTGAACCACTCAACTTGAAACTTCTGCGGTGGCAGAGCCAGGTTTGCCACCCACCTGTCATCCACAGTGTCTAAATTGGATGGATTTTGTTTGCCAGGGTGGTCGACATGTTGACTATATCACAGATCAGATTGTCACCAACATTATTGAAACCATCAAGAAGAGGGAAAAGAAAGGAGGAATGGCCATTAAGCCATTCCAGGTAAACTTAGGCTATATTGTCTGTTCCTCTTGATCTGTTTGTCTCCTCCCTGTCTGGCTTAGGTTAACTGTTTGTCTGTTTTTGACCACATTTCGATTACATTAATAATAATAATATTCTGTTAATTTCAAATTGACAAACCGCAGTATGATTACAAGTATGTTATGAACGAACGGTGACAAGTTATTACAGGAGTGAATTTTCCACATCATGCTATTCTTAAGGATTTGAATTCCAAGAGCATGGACAAATGATCGATGTGTTAGCCAAATGAAGATTGCTCAAGGCTGGTATTCTTAGCAATTGTTCTATTGCAGCACTTGGTATTTTAATGCTGCTGTGTTTGCTGGCATTCATTCACTCAGTTATCCAATAGTCTATCATTCTTTCATTCAGAGCTACTATCTACGTCCTCTTCATAACTGATTAGATCAGTTTTCTGGTGCCTTCATATCAGTTATGTCATTTACAGCTACATAAATGCTCCAATACGGAACCTAACAGTTTTATTGTTGCATTAAGTTAGTCTCCTAGATTTGTTGATACAGATTTTACAGTTTAATAGAAAAATAGCAGTTGTGTCCTTTGAAATTTCTTACGATTTGTGAAATTTCCTAGGATTCGAACTTCACCACAAAATACATTCTACGGATACAGCATAGTTCCTGTAGCAAAGCGATTTCAAAGGGGCTTTGAAGAAGAAGAGCAGTCCCTTAAGCTAGCCCTGAATTGTTTGCTACTTAATTTTGTTAGCCTCGACATGTGAGGACAGGCGGCAAGTCCTCTCTCTAGCCGTCTCCTTCTCCCGCTGACATTGTACAGCCTGTGTACTCATGATAGCTGAGTTCTTTAATTTATTTATTCTGAACTTTTATATTGCCCTTCTTCCAACATTTTTTTGTTCATAAGTGCACACACCTTGACGGCGCAATTACAGTTGTACTGCAGAGCAATTGTGCGAGAAGGACTTGCTCGAGGTCCCTACTCGGTGACTGACGCCCCAGACGAGGGTCAAGCCCGCTCACTCGGCGCATACTGAGTGTTATGGGCGGACCGCTCTAACCTATTCACTCTCGTAGTTAATGTGTCAACTACCCAATCGGCATTGTCTTGGGTGTAGGTGAAGCATAAGTTTCTGCCATGATGGGATTTTACCCCGTGAACGACAGTCGTGCACGCCTACCACTACGCTATCGAGCCCCCCAAATGTGTTTTACGGGCTCAGGAAAAACAGGCACGGGTCATCCACAGCAAAAGTGCAAGTAATTAAAATAATTATTTATTAACAATTTTTCTTGTTGCGTGCTGACAGGTGAAGAGCCACATATGGATATTTCTGAATGCGTTGATTGAGAACCCGACGTTTGATTCTCAGACAAAGGAAAACATGACGCTTCAGCCGAAGAGCTTTGGATCGAAATGCACGCTCTCAGAGAAGTTCATTACCTCGGTAAGTTGCTCGGACCATTTAACTAGCCAATCAGATTTTATATGGCACATTAGACGATCCCTGCTAGGAGGCGCTCCTGACCCCAGCCGAACGGAGATATGTAAATTGTTTTGTCTCGATTGTCATGTCTGTCTTTTCCACATTATGTATGGTTGTTCTGGTTTTCTTTTCAGTATCCTTATGATTACATATGCGCATGTGTTATGGTCAAGCACAGAGGCGGCAATTTCGTTTGACTGGTGGGGGGCACCCAATGCGAGGGGTAGGAAATGTGGGGACATGCGTATAACTTGTCCCCTCTCTGTGAAAGGTGTGGGGACTTGTCCCCCTAGACCCTCCCCACGGATCGCCGCCCCTGGTCTAGCACAAGGCTGTGTGCCTCAGTTTTCTGCCTCAACATGTTGACAACAACCTGTGTTGTTTTCCCTGTTGCTTTTACTACACCATCTTTGTTAAAGCGTCAATTCTGTTAACTTGGTTCTAACAAGCGGTTGTCTCAACATCACGATATGTACCTGCCTCTGTATCCATGTTTCCGTCGTATCAAAAGTCTCTGTCTAAACGTCTTTGCCTTCTGCTTTGTTTCTTAATTCGAACTGGCTCTTTCACACCCCATTATTTGCAATCCCAAATGCACGTGTCCCATGTTTTCCTCATATGTCATAAGTCATATGTATGCTGGATAGCTAGTCTAACCTGCTGTGTGGTGAATCGAGTTGGACACTTGGATGGACTCATGGGGTTCGCTACGTGAAAGTGATGGCGATTTTGATGATTAGATTTTACTTTTTGTGTGGTGACATCTTTTTACTGACACTTGAACTGTCTTTTATCAGTTCATCGTACGCTGTTGCAGCATCCTAATTTATTCCACGTGTACACATGTTTGTTTCTGATTATTTCAATAGCGCCGTTTTTTGAGTACTACATACTGCCCTTGACTGTACTGTGTTTATCTGTCGCTACAGGTGAGTAAATGTGGCATCGTGGAGGCTATCCAGAGCTGGATGCATTTCAAACAGCAGGCCCAACTCAACCAGAAATGCTCGGCCAGCAAACGCTCGAAATTGCGTGGACTCCCGAAGCTCGACGACGCAAACGACGCCGGGACGAAGCATTCCATCGACTGCACCCTCATCCTAACGGAGGGAGACTCGGCCAAGACGCTGGCCGTGGCCGGGCTGGGTGTTGTCGGCAGGGACCGCTACGGCGTCTTTCCGCTTCGGGGAAAAGTACTCAACGTCAGGGAAGCCACTCATAAGCAGGTGATTTTTAAAAGAAAATGACCGACTGTAAGGCAATGTCTGATGGAAATTTGGTTTTGTGCTTTCTATGGGGGCTGCATTGAGACCTGATTTGTATGAGGTCATGTTGTGTTGAGACTAGGTTCAATAATTGGGATTATTTTGGGATGTATCCCAGACCTTTTTTATTCATTACATACATTCCTTGTTAAGATTTCTATAGCACCTCTTTGGGGTTACCACTCTGAAATGCTTCCGACCCTTTTCATTGCTAAATTTATCAGTTTTGAGGTTAGAATGGAACATACCCTTGGGAGCAAACATTGCACCAAGGAGAGTCCATTCCAGACTCAGGCATCCAAGGACCTACATAATGCGGTTCTGTGTGATATCAGAATATAACTTACTGTGAAGCATGTTACAATGATCGAGTTTGAAATGGGATTAGATCAGTTACACTTGATTAAATATCGATGCCGCGGATTAGGGATTAAATTATATTAATTGAATTCTTTACACTGAGGTCATGGATGGCATGCTTTTCATCTTATTTGTTTATCTGTATCTCTCAATGCATGTATTTCCAGTGCCGTTTTGAACTCACAAGCATGCAAACCAGGCTTCAGATAGATAACAATAACATGTGATGGTCCTGTGGTGTTTGCTCTGCCATCTGTGCCATTAAAGTACATGTTGTAACATTCAGACTAACGTTACTGTAATTTACGTGTACTTCATTCAAATAGCATTGCCATTTACAATCTGTACTTTACATTCTGCTGGACAACGACGTTTAGATGTAAAGATATGTTTTCAGATCATGGAAAATGCTGAGATCAATGCGATCCTTAAGATCATCGGTCTGCAGTACAAGAACAAGTACGAGACGCCGGACTCGCTTCAGGCGCTTCGGTACGGGCGACTTATGATCATGACCGATCAGGATCAAGATGGATCGCACATCAAGGGCCTGCTCATCAACTTCATCCATCACAACTGGCCCAACCTACTCAAGCACAATTTTGTTGAGGAGTTCATTACACCCATCGTTAAGGTAAAAACCATTTAAACATTACACCGATTGTCAACATTACCCCGTTGTCGAGGTGTTTGTTGTCCATTGAAACATTGTCCCATCGTCAAGGTAACGACCATTAAAACCTTACACCCATCGTCAAACTAGCGGCCATTACAACATTATGCCCATCGTCATGGTAACAGTCATTAAAACATTACACCCGTTGTCAAAGTAACAGCCATTATAAGATTGGACCCATTGTCAAGGTAACTCATTAAAACAAGGTGTACTCAGCTACATAATCCTTTTCACCAGGTAACAACCCCCACAAGAATGGATTAGATTTGTTGTCAAGGTAACAACTCAGGTCAGAATGGCTGAGGCAATCACTATATTGGTGAAAGTCTCAAAAGAACTGCCTTATCTTTCGGTTCACTTAATATCAAATAGGGCAACACTGGAAAGTGTTCCAATCATCCATTCTGCCCGCTGCCATGGTTCTTACCCCATCAGGGTGACATTTATTCTGAAATTTGCATTTATTCTGAAATTTGATAGATCGCCCTTCTTCCAACATCTTTTGCTAAAAAATGCACACGCCTTGACGGCGCAATTGTAGTTGTACTGCGGAGCAATTGAGCGTGAAGGACTTGCTCAAGGTCCCTATGCAGTGACACCTCGGACGAGGGTCGAGCCTGCTCACTCAGCTCACACTAAGTGTTTTGGGCCGACCGCTCTAACCAATCGGCCACCGTGCCACATGGGTAACTTTTGTAGGTTGCTTTCTTAGAGACTATTTGGTAGATGTCGTGGGTGATATGTGATCGAATTTGTTGCTCCAGGTTACTAAGGCCAAGCAGGAGAAGTCGTTCTACAGCCTACCGGAGTTTGAGGAATGGAAGAGCTCGACGGACAATTGGCACACATGGAAAGTCAAATACTACAAAGGTTTTATTTTTTTGCCTCTGGAGATATTGACTTTGCATCTCACCCTTGTGCAGCGTCTCTGCTTGGATTCTTCGATCGCTTGGTCACGAGATTTCCTCCTCATTCAGGTCCTGTGTTTAAAGTTCATTTCTAATTTTTCCCAGCTGTTGAAGGTTCATGATGACCTAAGTTCTATGGTAGCTGCTGCATATATGTTTATGGAGTGTGGTCACTGGTTATTGACTGCCTGTTCATTTAGATACAACTGTCGAATATAGAATTTGAGGGCTATTTACTAACTTGGGATGCTCGCATGCGTTTTCAACCTCGCTCGTTGTTTGATTAAGTTGAGTTGATTAACCATAACCATAATGTTTATTTAATGTTTATTGGTCCCAAAAACATTGCAAGATAAATCAGAGAAAACCTAAACATGGTCACAATCGTATTGGGAACAAGGGAACAGAAAACCTTAAAGGGACAAATGGTCCCACTGATCGGGGTTACCCATTTAATTATAACATGTACAGACGAATGGTTTAGGATAATGACATAAAACAATTAGCCGTAGAACGTAACCAGTTAACTAAGTAGACAATAGGAGAGAGAAGAAAGAAAGAGGTACATTTACATGAGAGGTGCTCTACGCTATTATTTAGCAATCATCGATCAGATAAGTGCATAGACTCTGTTTTAATGCATATATATTAGGCTTTTGGCAGAAGATTATTGGCAAACTTTTCCAGATTGTTGGTCCAGTATATTTAATGGCAACTTTTCTAGTGTTTGTGCGGGCAAAAGTCGGCCTATGTTGGCTGATTGCATACTAATTTGTTTATTCATTGATTAAGTAGTAATATGTTGAAGAGTTGTTTTACTTTATGTTCGCGGTTCTCAACCTTTTTGGTCCGACGACCCCTGATAATATTTCCAAAGTTGTGGCGACCCCAACTATAAAATTTATCGAGGTACTTGCTTCACCACTAGCCATATAGTAAAAAAAAATGAGCAATGATTATTTGAGTCGCTAGAGCGTAGTAGTTTGTATAATCAAACTAATTATAAGCAAGCCTACATGAATATTCAATATAAGAAACTATGCTGACAACACTTTTTTACAAATTCCTGAAGGTTCGAGCTCTGGCAATTCGTAAGGATCATAAAGACTCCCACCTCAACTCTAGCTCTAAGTTTAATCTAAAACCTATTCTCTAGCTGACATTTATTGTTTTACTCTATAGCGTTATTTTGATTATACTTGCTATGCATTGACTGTATCTATGCTCTGTTGGCAAATTGACATATAATGTTAATTATTAAGATTTAAAATTTACAATGTTGCTGAATACTGCATAAAGGGATTGTTGGTATCACCTGTTTGTGTTTGACGTTTCTCATTTTTGTGTGTTTGTTTTTGCCTGTGTTTCTGAACCCGGTTAGGTTTGGGTACCTCCACTGCAAAGGAGGCAAAGGAATACTTTTGTGACATGAACCGCCATCGCATTCCGTTCAAATACTCCGGCCCGGACGACGATGCAGCCATTGTTCTGGTAGGCACCAGCATATGTCTTTGTCGTAGTAGTTTCTTAAGTAAGTGGCATGGAGTTGAACTCTTCCCAGGACCCTTTCCTTTCAGAGATGGTTTGATGGTGAATTGTGTATTGTACCTGATGCTCAGAAGGTCAAATCCCAGATATAGAATTAATCGGACTGGCGCGTGATTGATTTTCCATGATATTGGCTTTGTGTGTATGTATGTATTTGATCATTATATGACACCTTTTTTAGAATCTAGCAGTCTCGTTTCATGTGGTTTTGTGAAGACTGTGTTTGTTTGTGTGAGTGTTATCTAAATAAGCATTGTTCTATTCTTGTTGTTCTTTTGTTGGAGAGTGTTGTTCAATTGTCTAAGTGTTGGTGTGTTTTCTGATAGTGTTATGTTTTCTCAGGGTAGTGCTCTGTTGTTTTGTTCTATTGTCTGATAGTGCTGTTCTATTGTCTGAGTGTTATTCTATTGTCTGAAGGTGTTCTGTTATCTGGGAATGTTCTGTCTTCAGAAAGTGCTGTTCTGTTGTCTGGTTGTGTGATACTATTGTCTGAGAGTATTGTTCTGTTGTCGGAAAGTGTTCTATTGTCTGATAATGTTCTGTTGTCTGAGAGTGATGTTCTGTCGTCTAAAGAGCGTGGTTGTCTTGTAGGCATTCAGCAGGAAGAAGATCGAAGAGCGTAAGGAGTGGCTTAGCAACTGGATGGAAGAGCGTAAGAGGCGTGCCCAGATCGGTCTGTCAGAGGTCAGAAGCCTTCCTTCCCTCTTTAAGCATTGTATTCTTACTTATATAGAGAGATTGCTGAATATAGTACCCAGAATTTCTCGAATAGCTTGCTTGTCAGTTTCAGAGTGTCCTAAGGCTTGTTATATCCTAAGTCAGGGTGTCAAAGAGCCAGCCCCTGGGCCGTTTCTGTCCCGCTAATGATGTTTTTATGGCCAGCAGGGCCTTGGCTAAAGACATACACAAACGGAGAATAAGAATTCGAATATGATTTTTACGGCTTAATGAGATTTATGTGATGTTTGGGACTGTTAATGAAGATCAAAATTTTTTTAAGATTTTGTAAGCCTAATTAATGTATGTATGCTTGAAAATGCACCATTTCAGATCTAGTTTTAAATAAATTTTCTCAGGATGTGTTCTCTGAGTCCTACCCCAGATCCGTACCCCTGTTCTCTGAGTCCTACCCCAGATCCCTACCTCTGTTCTCTGAGTCCTACCCCAGATCCCTACCCCTGTTCTCTGAGTCCTATTTGCTCAGGTGTGCTCTATATTTTGGCCTGCCACTTTCCAGAAAATGTTGCCAATTGCCCACCATTAAAAAAGGTTTGACAGCCCTGTCTTAAATGATAAAATATGAACTGGTTCTAGCAGTTCAAGAGGTCTGGTATCCAGTACTTGGTTTGGTTAAATATCTTTACAAATTGGATTTTTATATGATTTTACGTTATCGTGTTTGGTATTTTTAAAAAATATGTTTGCAGTCATAGTTTTTAAAAGTAATGGTTGTGTTTTTGTTTTAATGCAAATTGACAAGTATGCAATGAGATTGCAAGATATAGTATTAACAGATTATAACATGTGTAACCCTTTAACGACCAGCTACATATGTTTTCCCATACATTTTAGTACTTGCTGGTCATTAAAGGGTTAACAGGTGTCAAATTCTTATGTATGACTGCCAGAAAGAAATGCACCCTACTGTTCATTTTGCAGTCGCTCTTAGGGAGTGGAATGCCGAGGCAACCTCAGTGACACAGTCTAACTTGTATCGGTTGACCCATCAGTGACTGTTAGATGCTGACATTAGTTATTCATATGGACTGACAGAAGTTTGAAGTGGTTGGGTATCAAACGGTTACTCATCGATTTGACTGATTGATCTTTGTAATGATTTCATCGGGGAATTATTGGGACAAGAAATTTGTTGCAGTTGTACCTCTACGGAAAGGACACCAGATCGATCTCGTACAACGAGTTTGTGAATCGGGAGTTAATTCTCTACAGCAACATGGACCTCGAGAGGTCCATTCCTTCGCTCGTCGACGGTTAGTTCTTCAATTCCTTCATCTTGTGTGGGTGATCGACTCGATCATTATTCTAATTGATACTTATTTTCTTCTTCTATGTAATATTTGCGTAGATATTATTATTATTATTATTAAACGAACGATTTCTAAAGCGCCGTAATGCAGCCATGCCGCTGCAAGGGCGCCTTACAATGACAGGATCAAGTTCATTGATCTGATGATTGATATGTTTACCCGTGGGCCAATTGTTGTGTGTGTGTGTGTGTGTGTGTGTGTGTGTGTGTGTGTGTGTGTGTGTGTGTGTGTGTGTGTGTGTGTGTGTGTGTGTGTGTGTGTGTGTGTGTGTGTGTGTGTGTGTGTGTGTGTGTGTGTGTGTGTGTGTGTGTGTGTGTGTGTGTGTGTGTGTGTGTGTGTGTGTGTGTGTGTGTGTGTGTGTGTGTGTGTGTGCGTGCGTGCGTGCGTGCGTGCGTGCGTGCGTGCGTGCGTGCGTGCGTGCGTGCGTGCGTGCGTGCGTGCGTGCGTGCGTGCGTGCGTGCGTGCGTGCGTGCGTGCGTGCGTGCGTGCGTGCGTGCGTGCGTGCGTGCGTGCGTGCGTGCGTGCGTGCGTGCGTGCGTGCGTGCGTGCGTGCGTGCGTGCGTGCGTGCGTGCGTGCGTGCGTGCGTGCGTGCGTGCGTGCGTGCGTGCGTGCGTGCGTGCGTGCGTGCGTGCGTGCGTGCGTGCGTGCGTGCGTGCGTGCGTGCGTGCGTGCGTGCGTGCGTGCGTGCGTGCGTGCGTGCGTGCGTGCGTGCGTGCGTGCGTGCGTGCGTGCGTGCGTGCGTGCGTGCGTGTGTGTGTGTGATATTTGAACTGCCATGTAGCAAGCAAGAAGAAAGTAATAATTGTCAAATAAGAGGATAAGAAAGAGAAGACAGAAGTCATGGATGTTTGGCAGTTTTTCCACTGTGGGCCCCTCCATCTGAAATTGTCTACCTCAGTCACTTAGGGGGACAAACTACTTTTTTTAACCCCTGATCCGTAGGTACCTTGTCTTCAGTGAAAACCGTGTCTGGGTAGTATGCACCTCTGACCTATAGTGGTGCTATATAAATGCTTGACTGCAATGGGGCAGAAGATATATGAACTGTTTTTGGTAGTAGTAATGTTATGGATATTATTTAAAATCCTGGGAAAGTCTAGCGATGAACTTGATGCTCTTGTCGTGTAGTAACAAATTAGAGCAGATGAATGTCTACCTTGAAGGTTGATTTTACATTGAGTAATGTAAACAATGACGTAACATGGAATGGTTTGGTTTCTACAGGATTTAAACCTGGACAGAGGAAGGTCATTTTCACCTGTATAAAGAGAAACTTGGTAAAAGAACTGAAAGTTGCGCAATTGGCTGGTTCAGTCGCTGAACTTTCCGCTTATCACCACGGAGAGGTCAGGCGCCTTGCTTTCTCAACTACGTTAAAATTAACTTTTGATCTGCTAATATTATTATTACTAGCTGTTAGCCCATGAAGAATCACGGGTCGGAAAATATAATAGCTCACGATTCAACCCGTTTCCTCCCATTGCACAGAAAGGCTAAAACTTGTGCCCCGAAGGCAAGGAAATTCAGCGGCCGTCGCAATGTTTACCCACGAAAACGCCCTCTGAACAACGTTGTGTACACGTGTATATTAGTAACGGCAATTCAACCGATTCAAAATCGAGTTTCATCCATTAAGTGTGCATTTCACTTGAATAACTGCAAATATACTTGCATTACACAATGTATTTAGTTTTAATAGCTGCAAATATAGTTACACAGATGTGAATAACACTTGTTTGAAATGTGAATTGGACCCATTTTTGAAATCTTGCAACGTAAAAAGTTTGGTCAACTTCTATCCAATCATGAGCCTTGATAAATTTAAGTCAACCTCTGTCCAATCATGCGCCTTAAATACGACAGGCAGGCAGACAAACACGTGACTTAGGTAATTATTAGTTTAGGATTAATTAACGGACAATTTCTAGAGCGCCGTAATGCAGCCATGCCGCTACAAGGGCGCTTTGCAATTACACGCTATATAGATGTTTAATATCACTGATTTTGCAGCTGTACATGGGTTTTCTCAAGGTCCGAACGTCGTTTCTGTCTGATGGCTGGTTTAGATTTTCCTCTCGTATTTCAGTTGGCTGTCTCAAAGTTTGTGCTAAGAATGTTGTAGAAATAATGTTATCAGGTAATAATAATAAAGAAATTTGTTTGCACTAGTTTGTTAGATTTCAAACATAATTAATTTGATTTGTGACTGACATTGCCTTCTGTTTGATTGATTTTATTGCTGCTTGATGACTCTGTCATAAGAAGGATGAATAGCAATGCCCTCTTCCTTTCTCCAGGCTTGGGGCTAGCGCTACATCTGACCAAACCAACCCTCGATGCCTGCTTGTGATTTCAGTTGCGAGCGGTTGTACGTTGTTAGACGATTGTCCGTTGTTAGACGAATGTCCGTTGTTAGATGAATCTTGCCGCTGTTAGATGAATCTTGCCGTTGTTGCTGTTGTAGCAATCGCTGATGACAACCATCATCAACCTGGCTCAGAACTTTGTAGGCAGCAACAACCTCAACCTCCTGCAGCCAATTGGACAGTTTGGAACTAGACTTAGTGGTGGAAAGGATTCTGCCAGCCCCCGTTACATCTTCACAATGCTCAGGTATCACGAGAAACTATATTTCTACTGCTGACTGTTTTCTGGCTAAATTTCTGCCTGACCTGTAGAAGTAAATAAGCAATTAATGACCAGCAACAGAAGAACAGTAGCTTTGAGAGGCCTAACACTTTTAGTAATTGTAATTGTAATCGAGAACTTATATAGTGCCACTCGATATCAGAGGCGCTCACAACTCAACACAGAGCTAAACGGAGAACAAGAAAGTCTTCAGGTGCCTCTGGAAGGCGTGTGTGCGTTTACTCTCTTCAGGCTCACACCTGCAATCGTTGGTTTAAAAACTTGGTGCACTACGGACATAAACAGAGCACCTTTGAGCAGGAATCTTCTAGGGGTGCTATATAAATAGTGATTTACTGTAACCCATGTGAAGCACTTGTAAGCTATTCATCACCTCACGATGGACTTATTGTGGACTACTATTTTTTTAGCACCCTAGCGAGGCTCATTTTCAATCCTCACGACGACGCCCTTCTGAACCACCTGAAAGATGATAACCTGAAGATTGAGCCTGAGTACTACGTTCCGCTCATCCCGATGGTGCTCGTTAACGGTGCCGACGGCATCGGCACTGGCTGGAGTACGCGAATCCCCAACTACGACGTTCGTGAGATCGTTAGTAACTTACAGCTGATGATCGAGGGCAGGGAGCCCCTTCCAATGGTATGTCCTACAGTCAGTGGAAATCTTTAGAAATTGTCTTTATTATAGGTTAATATTGTGGCACCACCTGTATTAGGAAAGTTTATAACAATTGCCTTTTTGATGAGCTGATATTGTAGCACCATCTGTTTCACAGAAAGTAGTTTATGAAATATTCCTGTAACTGAGAAAATGGACTTCCGCTAGCACTGCACACACTCCCTGATAACAATCTGCCAGCCTTCTTTTTTGTTTGGCCGCAGCCTGGCCAAGAGTGTCTCCGATTAGGTTTCTTGAAGGGCCGCTATATAAATTTTCGGAATGAATGAATTATTATTATTATGTTTGTCTTTTGTAGTTGCCGTCCTTTAAGAACTTCAAGGGAACGATCGAGCAGGTTGACGAAACTCGGTGGGTAACCTGCGGCGAGGTGTCCGTTATCGACAACCAGACTGTTGAGATTACGGAACTGCCGGTCAGAGTCTGGACGCAGAACTACAAGGAGTCGGTGCTCGAACCGATGGTTCAGGGAACCGACAAGGTTCCTCCGTCCATCCTGTGAGTGCCCAAGAAAACAGACTTCCTGTGTCTAGTTTTGAGAATGCTGGCCTAGAACCGCCTTGTAACTGTAGCTAGAGATTTGTTTGTAGGTCTCTAAGTGTGCATGTTTGTGGTGTATGTTTGACAACACTGTGTTGCCCTCCTTCTTTATACAGGCTTGCGACTATCAGAGCTGGGTTGTCATTTCAACATTTTTTGACAGCCTTAGTTATATGGTACCCAAGTTTATTCAAAATGCGTGTTTTATTACACCGTATATCGATGTGATGTAATCAATATCACATTGTTCTCTGTGGTCTAACTGCCCTGTGGTCTAACTACCCTGTGGTCCGACTACCCTGTGGTCTGACTGTTAGAGGGTTACATAGATGTGGAAGTCGATTCCTGCAACTTACCCAAAGGTCAGCATTTCATTCGCAAGGTGGCTCTGGTAAAACTAGCAGTATGATCAAATGGCTGTCACACAGTTTCATTCAACTCTTGTTACAGCTTGTAGCCATCTGTTCAGTGTTCATACTGCGACATATTGTCATCATTCTGTGGTGGTGTGTCAGTTTAACTTAATAATAAATAACTAAACGTATAAAAATATATGTGTATATATGTATATACATGACATGTGATTATGTATGTGTATATGTTACAGGCAATGTGTGAAACAGGGATTTTGTAAAATGCCGGATTTCTTAGATTTTGGGCAATCACCCATTTTACAGTTAGAATTGGGGTTAGTGTAGGATTAGTGCATGGGTAGAGTTCTGGTTTTACAAATTTCCTAGGCATTTTACAGAATCCCTAGTTTCACACATTGCCTGTAACATATATATGTGTATGTGTGTTGAAACGGGCAGACAGCTGTTTGACCATTCTCGTAGCGTGTGCATGAAGTTTCCTTCTGTGTTTTCTTCTGCAGAGATTACAAGGAATATCACACAGACACGACCGTTCGATTCATCGTGAAGATGACGCCGGAGGCTCTGGCAAAGGCCGAGGCCACTGGCCTTCACAGTGTATTCAAACTACAGACCACTCTATCGTCCAGCTCCATGGTATGTTAGATAAACGTCTATTCCCTCGGACCACGTGGAACTGAAGCACGCCTTTGGCGCATGGTTGATGTAAAAAAACTTCAGTCAATCTATCACTAAAACTTGATTAAGCGCCTCTTCAAGAAATCTGCTCAGAGGTGCTCCCATGGCCAAAGTGGACAGATTTAAGAGAAGAAAGAAGTTGGGTAGATACCCTAGGTAAAAGCCAGAGGTACAGAGAATGTCCATTCCAAATGGTAAGACCCATAAAGTTTCAGAGAAGGTGCAATGCTGCAGCATAGCAGTGGGTGAGAATGGAACGCTGAGAAGGCCCTGCTCATACATATGGTTTGATCAAAATGGAATGTTCTGTATGTTCTGACCAGATGACTGTCTCTGAGACTATATTGTCTGTGCAATTTGATTAGGAGATATTCTTCCTAACTCACTCATAGATATTGACTTGACCTGTCCTGTTGAAGCTATAGTTAAGCCCCATGCTTAATGCGAAATTTAAAATTTTTCTTAATTATGAGAAGAATCGCATAAACCACGGGCCCTAGTCATCAACAATTTCGTCGTCTGGTAAAACTATAGTTTGTTTAGGCTAATAATAGCCTAAACAAGCCAATCATAGTTGACACTGACCGAAATTTCCGAATTTTATGCAAAAAATTTGCGAAAACTGTCCATTTATCCGAAAAACCGCCAATTTATGCAATAATTGCATAACCACACCCCGGGCCCTAGCTATAGTGTTAACGGTTGCATTTCATTCAGGTGCTGTTCGATTCGGCCGGATGCATTAAGCGATATCCAAACGTTGAGGAAATGCTACGCGAGTTCTATACACTACGGATGGATTTCTACCACAGGCGCAAGGCCTACCTCGAAGGGATGCTCGCTGCTGAGTCACTGAAGCTCAACAACCAGGCTCGATTCATCTGTGAAAAGATTGACAACATCATAGCAATTGGTCAGTGGAACTTCTTTTTACCCTCTTTTATTTAATTTGGCTTGCGTAAAGTTTGTCGCGATCGGGCTGTAATCTTTTTCAGGGATGTTCCAGTCGACCTACAGAGCTAAAATTTTGAACTCATTTGAGGCCTGCATGACAATGCAATGTATCAAATTTGTACACACATAACTACTTGGCAAATATAGAACATGCAAATATAGTTTAAAATAAATTTTTTAATTCTATTATTTTTTTAGAAATATTTAACAATGTAAATATGAAAATTAAAAATTGAAAGTCGTTTCTATAGTTATTACAGGCACAAACATTTATTTTTGCTAGTTTTACATTACACAAAAAGGCAAAAAGTGATGAAAGTCAAAAATCTTGTGCTTTGCCTGCGGATGGTACTTGCTGGGCAGCGTTGCCACTATTATTCGATTCGAACCCGGATCCGGCAAATAGTGCATCCAAATACTTGGATTCGGTACTCGGTGGAAATTGTCTACTCTGTTATGCTCTACTCTCCGCGTTACGGGCCGAATGGTCTAACCAGTAGTACCTTTCCTCGTTTAATGTTGCAATGGATGCTTTATTGTTTCTGTGCAGAGAATAAACCGAAGAAGGAGCTCATCCAGCTGCTGGTCCGACGCGGTTACGATTCCGATCCGGTCAAGGCCTGGAAAGAGTCCCAGGACAAACTCCAGGTTAGTCTTGACAATTGAAATGAAGTGTGTGCCTGTCTGTCTCTTTCTCTGTCTGTCTGTCTCTCTTTGTTTCTGTCTGTCTCTCTGTCTGTCTCTCTCTCCATGCTTTAATTAAGAAGAGATTCTGTAGCCTGGCTAGCTTCTACAATGCCTGCTTTCACTGTAATGTTAGATAGAGCTTCTGATACTTATGTGTTTTTAGCTGCTTGCACTCTTTACTAAGCTAAATATATACTAATTGTTTAGGCTTTTGTGTACATATGTGTATGTGCAATTGTACAATTCGTAAATGCAAAGACGCTGTATTTAACATCCCCAACATTGATCTTCCTTCAAAGCGCTTAAAGTGTCTTTATTTCTTTCCCAGAAATGATTTTCAGTTAATTAACAAAAAATTTTTGTTTTCCCTGCAAATCTTGAACAGGATGACAAGGTATGATTCAGATTTATCGATTGCAGTGCTTTTCTTGTTTTCTGTGCTCAGTTCTTCAGACCTTCTTGGTAACAGAAGGCCTGATCATAATAATTGTGATCAGAATAACAGCATCGTAGCAGTGCTTGTTTAATTATAAATGTAAAGCTGTCTTGATATAAATCGGCTTTAAAATGTGTCACTTTTATAAGGAACATTTTTATAGCTTAGTAAGTGTAAGCTATCATTATACAGTGCCACTCATAAAATCGTCTGTGGGGCTCAGAACCCAAACCAGTCAGATTACTGTCAAATGATGCAGACTTCAGACAATTGCAAAAATGTGGAATGGACAAATTGAGGAGCTTGTGCCGCAGCTGTCAACTCCAGCCAGTGGCGACTGTAGCTTCCCAAATTAAGCATTTGAAGGAGTGTCCAGTTTGTTTAACATCATGGAACAACATTGCTAACACCACAGTTTTAAGGAATGTTGTACTGGAGGTGATACATGGGTTTGGAGGAAGCTGAACGATTCAGGAGAGGGTATATTGAGGTGGCCACACGAGGGTATTGTGGGAAGGGAAGGTACCTTGTAGCCTCTGTCGAGTTGCAATGCTATGTTGACTTCATTATGATTTAAACTGTGAAATGAATTGACCTGTGAGGGGTTTATTCCAAACTCAGGAACGGTTTTGAACAGGACCTCAACCACGAGGCAACTACTACATTGTCAGGAGCACGGTCGTCAGAGTGCGTGCTCTGAAATAATGCAATGCTATGAAGTGGATAATGTATGTGAATGTTTTGCGTAATATTTTTCGTTGCATTCTGTGACGTCACAACAGAAGGTAGTGTCGCGATGACATTAATTTGCGTGTCACTTTCTTTGTCTTGATCGTAGCTTTGTCTTTGAGTTATTGTTTTATGTCTTTGACTTGTGCAACTGTTGTGGGGGCAATCTCATTTGACAGGTGGGGGGGACACCCAATGGAAGGGGTAGGAATTGTGGGGGAACAGACGTATAACGTGTCCCCTCTCTGTAAAAGGTGGGGACTTGTCCCCCTCGACCCTGGGATCGCCGCCGCTGGTGAGAAGCATGCTGTAGGTTATTTTATCGAACTGGGATACTGTCAGAAAACAAATGCTTCCACATTTCTTTCAAATTTTACTGTAAATTCTGTGTGAAGACGATCTTGGTAGCTTCTCACAGAAGGAAATTTGAGAACTGCGTCACAATCGACAGTATCCCATTTATATCAGTTGTTGCTTTTCGTTCGATATTGCTTAGCAGTTCACCCAGAGAGGTAAATTGCGGGAGTTGAAGTCGGCGCAAATTCCGAGACATTGGCAGCCAATGTCACTGAATCGAATGTCAACTATACTCTGTTGGTTTATAACAATGATGGCAGAAAATAAATTTAGGCCAAAAGCCCAGGATTTGACATTTGTACGCTGAGTACATTTCGACAGTGCCCCTTTCAATATCTATCCTGTCAATCTTGTGTATACTGACCTGATGTTAGCTGTATTCTGTCTACTTCACAGTAGTTTTATTGCTTTCATTGTACTTTATATTTTTTTTATATTGCTTAGAATTTGAGCACATATGCTTTGAAAATTTGATCTTTTTTTGACGCACGTTTAGCAAAGCAAATTGCTTTGTGTAGTGTAGTTGTTCTTGTGACATTATAAGTTTGAGTCATTTCTGCCTCTTATAGATGTGGTTCTGAATAATTTTACACATATTCTTCTCTTGTGCTATTTTATAATCTGTTGCATGACCATTGTACGTGAAATGCAACCTCAGTTCTGATTTGATATGGC
This sequence comes from Bimastos eiseni, assembly GCA_959347315.1. NCBI lineage: Eukaryota > Metazoa > Annelida > Clitellata > Crassiclitellata > Lumbricidae > Bimastos > Bimastos eiseni. Next base: position 6,239,770 of record OY365822.1, on the reverse strand, counting down.
ATATAAGGCATTGTGTTTCATTCATCCAATTTGCTCTGCAATGCTTTGTTGAGCAACTGAATTGGAATGCTCCATGAAAAAGAGAGTGTTAGCCGCCGAGGCTGAAGGTTTGATATTGCATAGTGGTCACTGTGTTCCATTTGCTTTTCGTATTGATGTTCTTTACTTCATATGTGACCCATCTAAAAACCAGGCTTAACTCAGTTTTTGTAATTTAAGTGTCATATACTATTTTAAAGGGTAAAGTCTCTCTTTTAAAATGACACTAACTTTATTGTTCTATGATTTTCCTGTCCAAAATTAGGAGTAAAATATATGATTCAGTTGTTCGACTACAATTCCGAGAACAATGCATGTAAAGCTTGATGTAATTTTGAAATGCAAAATTTCTAACCAACCTTGTTCAGAATTGAGGGAAATTTGAAACATAAAAACTGGATTATGTTTGTTGTCTAATGCAGCTTCTAGTAGACGAATGTCTGGGCTTTCTACTCATACCAAGTTTGCTATAGTAGCCTCAAGCTAAGCTTGGCTATTAATGGCGGGAAATGGTAAATCATTAAAGTTTTAAAACAATGTCTACCACAAAGTCGTCAACAAGCCATTAAAAATTAAATTTTTTCATAAATTTTAGTTTTTATATGTTTAAAACATATTTATTTATCAATTTCTGTCAAAAACAAGGAATTGAAATAAATTACTTTTTGTCTCTTTTTGCAATTGTCTCACTAACGTGTGTTGCGACATAAGCTTGATTTTGGTCAGATGGGTCACATATGATGTCCATGTGGGTTGCTCTATGGCATCATATGATATCCTTTCATTTATTTTAATCAGCTGTAACTCCGAGTGCGAGAAGCACAAGATGAGACCCTGCAAAGAAACTGTCGTATGCACTGAGTCAATCAAGCAGGGTGATAAACCCTGCAGAAACAGATCCACCTGCTTCATTGATGTCGAGAGGAGCTATATAAGTGTTCCGTTGCAATTACAATTGTCTTACTGGTAATTAGTGGTCTTAATAATTCTGAGTACGAATGGTAATTTCAGTTTCCTTGGCCTGTCTTTCCAGGTTATGGAGGACGCGGAGGAGGACAACAGCGAGACGAGGGCCAGCCAGTCGGAAGAGGACACCAAGGGTCCTGACTTCAACTACATCCTCAACATGCAGCTGTGGTGCCTGTCGAAGGAGCGCAAGGATGAACTGCTGAAGCAGCGCGACACCAAGGCTGAGGAACTGCGTCTTCTGCGGAGGAAGACCGCTGTCGATCTGTGGAAGGACGATCTCGCCGCTTTCATCACCGAGCTTGACGTTAGATGAATGTTTTGTTAAGGGTTAAAAACCGTTGGTCATTTGCTCTGAAATGATTTATCCTCTCTGACTCGCTCTCTAATTTTAACTGGAGGTGCTTCTGCCTCTGCCCAAATTCTTAAGACTTTTCTATTGCATCGGGGCTTTTTTCTCTGAGAGCGCCTCTAATTAGGTTGTCTTTAGCATTAAGAGACCTTTTGGAAGGGAAAATATAATGAGTAGTTCTTGAGAATTCTGTTCCACCTGTGTTGCACAGCAAAATCTGCTGGATAATCAGTCCTTCTCCAGAATGGCTTGCTGAGAGTCGGAAAATTAGAGGGGGGCGGGAGAAGTATTGACCACCTGTCCTCGTTTTCCAAGGGTATGAGAATTGAAGCCATTCTCTCCCTTGACTACCTTACAGAGTAGGTTGGTTAGTTCTAGTCTGACTGTGATAACAAAGCTCATTATCGTCGCCCTGCTCCTTTGTCCAGACTGGCACTGTGAGGGTACAAACAGTGGCAGAGGGAGATCAGGGTGATTTGAAGGGACTGCTTAGTAAGAAGCATCGGATAGGAACGTGCATGATCATTTCTTTGTTATGTTTACAGAAAGTGGAGAAGCAGCAGGCGGAGGATGATGCGGTTGGGAGCCAGGCACAGGCAAAAGGCAAAGCTAAGCAGAAGAAGAACTTCATCCTCGAGACAAAGCCGTCGCCAAAGGGACGAAGAGTCATGCCGTCGATCGACGCGCTTCGAGCCAAGGTCGAAGCCGTCAAGAGACGCAAGCCAAAGGGAGACAAGGTAATGTGACTCTGAACATCCATGTAGACTGTCGACGAGAATACAATTGGCTCCATTTGTGTGCGTGGGCCTACCGTTTATGGCTCTTTCTAGTTTGATTGGCTCTATGCGTGTGCGTGGGCCTACCATTGGCGATTCTTTCTAGTTTACTGTGCATTGTTTTGTTACCTGGTGTAAATATGCAAATAACTATATGTGTGTATTCTTAAATTCAGTACTGCCTAATTATTATTTGTTTACTTTACTATTGTTCTTACCTTACTACTTTCTTACCTTACTATTGTTCTTACTTTGCTAATTTCTTACCTTACTATTATTGTTCTTACTTTACTATTGGATGCTTTTTCATACATGAATGAATGGTGTTTGTCAGCACTAGTTCAAAATTGTTGTTCTTACGATTTTATTGTTTTTGACGCAGGTAGTCGTCATTGTCTGGTTATACTGTTGGGTTAATAAGGGTAATAACTAATGGATTTTTGGTGCTGCAGAAAGGTGGAATCGGTGGTGATGATGATGATCTTATGGATATGCTTGACATGGATTCAAATACAAAGACACTGGGTGAAAGGATCGGAGGAGCAGTTGACTCGGGTGAGTGAGGCGATTATTTACTGGGTCTCTCCAGAAGAACCTATTAAATATGCAGAAACTATTTTTTGAATACACACACACACAATGCTTATCTATCTGTATAGTACTGACCCAATTTGTCATCCACCACTCTTTAATTTCATCTGTGTAATTGGGTGACCACGATAGTAGGAAGGGTTTTCCACCATAGTTTTCTTATCAACTCTGTGCTAACACTAGGCGGCAATTGTAATTAAAAAATTTAATTCTCACATTGAAGTAGTAGCTTGTAACTGACTAAATACCATTTTATTTATATATCTCCAGTAGTGTTCAATGATGATGAAATAAAAACCTGTGGTTATGGTTATAGAAAAACTAGATTAAGATCAACTGTGGCTATCACTAGTGTCTCTAGTTTAGCACAAGATAATAATTGACTTATAATTCACATTGTTGCGTTAATTGCATCGTGGATAGGCTTCTGTACGTTCAGTTAAATTGGAGTGATGTTATTTCTCACCAACCTTGCTGAACAAGGTTGAGCTTTACTTGGAAACTCACCCATTCCAATCTCATTTCACAGCACGAAAATTTGCTTGTTTCTGTCTTAACAGCAGAAAAACCGGTTAAGGTGAAGAAACCTCGCAAGCCGCGGGAGAAGAAGGATTCTGGCAGTCCGACGAAGAAGGATTCTGGCAGTCCGAAGAAGCCAAGAGGAGGCAGCAGCAACCAGAAGAAAAGAGGAAAGAAGCGCAATGCTTGGTCCGATGATGAGAGCGCCGAGTCGCTGAACGATCTGTCTGGGTCCGATATGGACAATAGCTTCATGGGCAGCGTGGAACAGCGGGAGCGGGGACCACGGAGAGCGGCAGGTGCGTTGGCTGTACAAATAACCATTCGGTTTATCTATCTATCTGTCTATGAATTTATTTGTTATGTAATTTATATAGCACCACTCGATATCAGATATAGTGTCCGTTTAAGGCGACTACTCAGAAGCACTCCCGATCCAGGCCCGGGCAAAAGGGACAGACTTGCTTAGGGTGTCAATGAAAGCATCTGGGGTGCCCTAGGAAAGGAGTGAAGAAAATATCCAATATGTGAGCTTAAACCGGTGTTCTAGTGCCGAAGTGTCGTGCCATCCCCTACCAGGTCTGTCCCTGTTCGCTCCTCAGCCCACCTGTTCTGTCCCCAGCCATTCATCTGATCATTCATCCATTCATTCATTCATTCATTCAGAAAACGTCTATGGCACCCTTTCAGAAGATCTACTTACAGGCTAAAAAAAATGGAAATTTGACTAGATCTTTTCCGCCATTGGACCTTCCTTATGGAATGCCCTTCCATTATCTCTGCATGTTATCAATCTTTTTGATTCGCTTCCTTTTCCCTCCTCAAAACCTCTTACGGAATGTGGCCTTATTGTTCTGAGGCAACAGGCACTGCCCCATGGGAGACCCATTCCAAATGTTGGACCCCACTGTTGAAAAGACCTCATATTGTAGCAGCAGACACGGAATTCTAACAATAGCATGAAGTCGTTTGATGCGTTGTAATCACTTCTATTGTTAAGTTATGGTACGAAATTTTAATTAATTAACTAGTTGTAATAAAGACAAATTAATTGTTTCATTAACTGCAATACAGAAATCTCAATTATTTAGTTGATTGTCACAATAAAGCATTATCTATTATTTAACTAGTTGTGCTCTAGAAATTCAGACACGGGAATATTAGTAATCGGACGTTGACTTCGTTCTTCTTGATCTCAGCTGCCAAGGTCAAATACATCTCTGATGATGATAGCAGTGAGTCGATGAAGGACAACCTCTCCGGGTCTGAGATGGACCATAGCTTCACGCGGGACAACCTGGAACAGCCGGAAAAGGAACCACCGAAGGCAGTTGGTACGTACAGTAAAGCTCAACTCGTTCTTGATGACCGTACTGAGGCTTTTACCCACCACTTATGTAAGGTAATCGAGCATTTTTATAGCGCCGCTTCATGATACCTACTCAGAGGCGCTCTCTGTGCTTTCCTAACTGATGTTGAATGTCATAGTGAACAAGTAAAATAAATTTGTTAGGAAAACTGCCTGGTAAGCTGAGAAGAGTCACCAGTGGTGGGCCCACACACAATCGCGGAACCAACCAAAGGACTCCCACCGACAGATGGCATGGATGTTCAGAGTCTATGTTTATACCTATGGATGTATAAAGATCACCAACTCTATATCAGTTTTGCTAAAATTCAACTCATCTTGCTTGTCTCTCTCCAATAACTCTGGAAATTTACTTCTTGCATAGAGCTTTCCCCAGGTTGCCTTTGCTACTAGTGTGACCTAGATGTTAACCTATCATTAACTTCAGCTTCTCACACTTTCAGCTGTGACATCTCAGGGCCATTTCCCAGATCTGTTTCCTCATCTGCCTTCACTTCAATAGTTCATGCATTGGTCTATTTTAGAATTGACTTTTGCAATTCTCCTTATAGGTCTCCACAAGGTCCTCTGCTCCCCTGTCCAGCAAGTTCTCAATGCTGCCACCAGTATTGATTGTTTGCCTTTCTAAATTCCTTGTTTATGGTGAATAAACTGCACTGGTTTCCTCTACCAGCTTGCATTCAGCTCAAAATTCTTGTCCTGGCCATTAGGTCCAAATTGGACATTGCTCTGAAATATCTAGGGTTCACATTCATTCAAATCTTTCTGCAGCTTCTCATCGATCTCTCTGCTCCTTGGACTGTTATGTTCTCTTTGTTCTGCGAGTTAGGGCCCAGACATAAAAATTGTGCCACCGTAGGAAATACCCTTCCCTCATCTCTACCCATTACCAGTCTCTCTAGGTATGTTCCTACATCTTTCTCCCTACTCAAAACCTTTTTCCTACACGGCTATTCTCAAAATCAACATCTGCTTACTAATTATACCCATGTATTTTTGAAGTGCAACTGGTTAAACAATTTTAAAATTATTTATTAATATTGTGCATCATATGATTTGTCAGCTGAAAAACCACATCAGCCCAAGAAGGCTCCGGCCGAAAAGAAGCCTGCTGCCCCGAAGAAGCTTCAGCCAAAGGTTGCGGCTCCAGTGTTTGGAGGATCAGGAGGCACAGCGAGCGACAATGACAATGACGATGATGTTGTCATGTGCTCAGATTCTCCGTTCGATACACAGTCAGCGCAAGGTCGGTTCCTACTGGATTGCTATGGGTTGCCATGCGTTTCCATGGCAATTGGTTGCCATGCGTTGTCATGGCAATTGGTATGATGCTGGTATAGTGATTGGGAGAGCATGGGTGAAGACTTCCTTAAGCAGCAACATAGTGAGGGGAGATTCTGTTCCATGGATGGACGGATGGACGGACAGATGGATGGATGGATGGATGGATGGATATTTATTCAATTTATGTAAAGCAGGGAGGATGGAGGGTAGGTAGGCAGGAAGAAAGGGAGGAGGGGGAAAGTCAAGTGGAAGACTGGGATAATTTTAATGGTCTGGATGATGAACAAAGGTTACAATTGGCTGGAGAAGGGACTGGATAATGAGAAGAATGGCAACAGTCACAGTATGAACCTGTCTGATAAGAAGTAGACTATAAGTTTCTCAGTGGGTAACCAGTTGCTTCAAGCTCTCGCCTTGAAATGCCGGCCATGTGGAAAGTGTGCAGTAATAACCATGCACCATCAACGATTCGTGCTCAGCGTCTTCGGTCGATTGTTGCCTTGCCATTAGATGGCTTCGTAAAGGTAGAATAATCATATGGTGGTTATGATATGGGTGGTGTGGAATACTCCAGCATGTAGTTAGTTGTTCAGCTGAATCAGATTCATGTTAAACCATTTGTGTCAGCTTATGTGTAACTAATCCTTGATTAGTTGGACTTGTTGTACATTACAAAGCATAACTTTCTGTATGTTATAAAGCATTACTTATTGTAAATGGAAAGGCATAAGTTATTGTACATTACAAAGCATAACTAATTGTACATTAAAAAAGCATGACTTACTGTACGTTACCAAGCAAAACTGTAGTTGTGTATTACAATGCGTGCATCTGTTGTTCTCAGCTGTTCCTGCGGCAAAAAAGAAGGCTGCCCCAAAACGTAAGCCAAGGTTTTCCGACGATGAAGGCGACTCGTCAGCTGACGAATTTATTCCGACGAAACCAAAACCACAGCCAAAGAAGAAGGTTCGTGCAGACAGCGGCGAGCCAAAACCGAAGAAGGCGGCAGCTCCCAAGAAGAGACCCGTATTCCCTGAATCTGACAGTTCTCCAGAGGAAGATGGGTTCTTTCCTCAGGCAAAGCCAAAAGTGACCAAGGTAAAGTTGCGATTGTAACTGTACTCACAATGGAACAATTAATTGTAATCGAACATTTATATAGCGCCTATTCAAGATATCTGCTCAGAGGCGCTCTCTGCGCTGACCTAGATGATGTTAAATGTCATTTTGATCGAATAAAAGACAACACTTAGCAAAACTATGCACAGTTAGCTGAAAGTGTCAACATTTACAGAGTTGCTGTTTGTGGGTATTAATAAGATTTACCATACCAAGGTCCCTTAAGGTTATTATCTCTTCCCTATTATTCCACTTCATTCTCTTTGCATGTATTGTTGTAAGTTGTTTCACTGTCTGTCTGCTCGGAAAATAATAAAAAGGATGGAAGTACATGAAATACAATGAACGATCTAAAATTGCCCTGCGTTTGAATGCTTCAGAAAACGGTGAAATCAGACGATGAAGACGAGCTGAACGCAATCGCTGACGTTCCGCTGCGCGCCCGTCTCGGTCGTTCAAGAGCCCCCATCAAATACAACTTTGGAGAATCGGATGAGGAAGAGGAGATGTAGCGAGGATATGGAAGAAGGAACTTCAAGGGAAAAGAACTCTGCAGTGCGTATATTCTGTAGGACAGTGAGCTGTCGGACTGGCAAAGACCTTGGCACTATTGTCAGACTTCTAATTCAGTGTTGTTTCCAGTCGGTTTAGTCCGACAGTTTTAAATGGGTCGAGTCGTTTAAAGCTTTTTATTGAAGTTTTTTTTAACAAACGCTGGTAGAAATCGGAGACCAAGGTTTTTGAGTTGGATCTGTCATGTCGGGGTGAACTTGTGCCTCAAAACATTTTATAATTTACTCCTATTGTTACTCCAGGTTGCATTTGGGAAATTTTCTATGTTCTGAACTGTTTTGTTCTGTGCATGGAAAGATTGGTACAGAATGGTAGTGCATTGTATCCCTGTACTGTATATTTGGTTATATGTATAAACCGACACAAGGCATTGATTGGTAGTAAGAATACTTAGCAACCTTGTCAGAATGTGAAGCTCTAAAACCATACAAACACACACATTGCTCGTTGACTAGGATTTTATTCTTCAAAATCCAACACAGGCAGTTATGTGACTTCCTTTGTAAGCTTGCAAACACTATAATGACAGATCTTCTTCAGATTCTAATTTTTTATTTGATTACAAGCCTCGTGTAAAGATGGATGGATGAACGGTGTCTTATGCCCTATAGTTGTGATTGTTGTCCTTTGTTTTTCAACTGCGTCAGTCTTAATTCGTAAAGTCACATATCTCAACTTGGATTAATACTTATAGCGTCAAGACTTGTTTAACTGTTGCATTTGAATCTGTTTGGAAGGTGCTGTATCATACCTAGGCTCTAGTATTATCATCGCTGCTGCAAGTATTAGCCAGATTTTACATTCTGGATGATTGGTCTGGTGCCAGTCTTTGACTCTGAACTTTCTAGCATTTTGGAATATTAACAATTTACTATGAATATTCGGAGATGTGGTCAGGAAAGTTGACATTTAAAAAATTGGCATCAGATTTTTATGCTACATGTTGCATTTCGAGTTCAGTGGCACAGCGTGTTTTAAAATTCATCACTCGCTTCATGTCGAAGGTTAGTTACACTGTTGCAATATGAGTTCAATGGAATAGCGCGTTTGAAATTCAGCTCTTGTTTCAAGTCAAAGATTACGTGTTTTTAAGTCTAAAGGGTTTAATTTAATTTCTTTTACCAAAGCTGCACAGTTTGTTTCTGTCTCATTAAATCAATTGTGTAGTTAATTGGAAAACGTTTTGGTTGGCCTAGTGCGTGATATGAGTGACAACAGTTAAGGCCTAGTGTGTGTGATATGAATGGCAACAATATGTGAGCGATGTTGTGTAGTAGGATTGGCTGTAAATGTCAAGTGGTATAGGAGTTTAATGACAAACGTAGACTATTATTAAATCCAGTAAATCCACAGCATAACTTGACAATGGATGGCATGCTTTCTGCTATGTCCAGTTGTTTTTTGAAAAGGTGTTGTGTAAGAATCAGGACATTCATTCTGTGTGTCTAGAACCCGGAAGTTTGTAATATGCTTAGGAAAGTTGTAAAACTTAATATAACCCTACACTAGCTACCCTAAGGAGGCTATGATGTATATATCCTTTGCAACCTGCTTGACTGCTCCTCGGACGAGGATTGAAACCGCACACTAAACGTTACAGGCCGAATGCTCTAACCAATCGGCGACCGTGCTTCACGGTGGCCGATTTATATAACCCACTAGACAAAACTAAGACTTGTTGTAATAATAATAAAACACATTTGCTTTTACAAATCTCAACTGAATTGGAACAACCTGTTTTAAATATTTCAAAACATGAAATTCCAGAAACGGACAACAAACAACAACAACAGACTCATTTATCATCTGCTGGCAAATCAAAGGAATGGCCGGCTGGCTCTGTACACATCTGCTTGACTGCTTGCAAAATGAACTTCATTTCAAATTTTACACTGGAATGGACTGACCACAAGCAAAAACCGGTTTAAGAAGGGACAAGTTAAACCAAAATCTAATAGACACTTTTTATAGTCCCTATGGTTAGACATGGATCCTTGGGTTTGATTTGTAACCAGCACCAACCTAGAATTTCAAAATACACTTGGACAGAAAGTACCAAGCACTTGGTTAAAGGGCCAGAATAAAAGTGGAGAATTACCCCAAATTTAGTCTTTTTGCAATGCCAACATTGCAAAACGGTTTCTTTTAACATTGGACCATTTTCGCAGAGAAACCACATTTTCAGACCACCTTCCACCCCCCCCCCCCCATCTCGCATAACTTCAGCTCTCATGTACAAGATCTGCCAACCGTTAAGTTCTTGCCTCCAATGACCATTACATCACGACTAGCCTCAGGTCTGCCAACTACTGTACAAAACATTTAGCAACTATATTGTACATCCCTCGAAATGCCACCATGTATCAAATTGTTACAGTCTGAGAGATGAAAAGTTGAAAACTACCCTAAACAATGTGCTAGGTAAGACAGCAAAGAACTTTCTTCCCACTCTTCTGAATCGTCTTACCAGGTAAAAACCTGCTAAACCCACAGTTTGTATAAGGGAAGGAAATTAACTGCAAACTGCAAGCACCTTCAATGTCTAATCCACGACAACAAGTACATCGTATACACACACACATGACGACTCTGTACACTGCATATTCTATTGAGAGAAGAGAACATACAAAATGCTACAAAATGAATCCGTCCAGAGTAAACTCTACCGTAAATCTTTACATTTAACCATGCTATTACGTCTACACGCAATTAAAGCTTCGATCATTAACCAGCGCAAAGTTGGTCTTAATCGCCCCACTGAGCCACAACAATTTTGCATTTCCTGTTAAAACTAATTTTAACTAAAGCTATAGATAGGGTAAGTGATGCGTAGAATGTCAATGGCTGTTGCGACCCACCCGAGTTTAAGGTAACGGTGCCCTGCTTCATGTTAAACCCAGTCACATTCCGAGTCAACCACATTTCCCTTAGGGCTCAAAAGCAAGATTTACAGTAAATTTTATTAATATCCACAGATAGCAGACTTATGAAGAATAGTGTAACAGCATATCGATTCACTTATACACATCGCACACTGCTGTGAACCCTTCTTATAATGTGCATTGATGCCAGCCAAACTCAAACAGAATCCCTTTAAAACACAAACCAGTTATGTGAGTATTAATATACCGCAATTCTAATAGAACTCTGAGATGTGAAAGCATGGCTCCCATCAGATCGAGAGAGACGAAACTAGACGCGCTCAATGAAATGGACCAAGACCACCACCATGTTCGATAAATGCATTCTGATGTACTGCCTATTCTTACTTTACAATACTGCCCAGTGTTACAATACGATCTTAAATGCAGCATTATACGAAAGGTTCAGCAGCAGAAACTGAAATACGAAAGAAGTAGCACAGGTCAAAACCACACTACGTTACATCAATCCATTCAACAATTCTTAAAATTGTAACCGTCTCTAAGGGGCCAGTCTAGATTTACAAGCGGCCAATTTCACAACGAAGCAGATGGAATTTACAATTAGTTAAATATCTTCATTAATTAAATGACAATAGCCAACGACACAGAGCTACAGTTGGTGGTCCAGACCAATTGTGTCAAGGACTTTCTCAGACCCAAAAACCATCCGAGAGGGCTCTAACTCGTTTCAAGGCATGCAAACCAATTGGCTGCCATTCAACACAGCTGTGAGCAATGCCAACATACTGTGAGTACAGCACATCACTGTCATAAACCCCATTTGTATTATCATGTATTCGTAGATTTTTTTGCTTCCTCTCACAGTACCTTTTCCCAGGACAATATATTATATATCTTCCACAAAAACACATGCCTGAATAATATGCAAGAACACCAACATTTCAACGTTTCTGCTCAAGTTTACACATCAACGTTATAACATTAGATTAACAATGGTTAACATTTCCCACCCATTTTCAGATTATTGTTAACTCAGTTCCGGAAAAATGCTTTCAAACGGGTGAGCAACAACATGCCAACAAAAGTTTTTAATTTCAGAAGACTTATTTTCCTCATATAGTATCATTAGTGTCGTTCATTGTTAATGCATATCGTACCTAGCGGGGAGCGACTGTTGTGCGAAACCCAATAAAAAGTCATTGATCCCTTGCAGTAGCTGTCTATCTGATGCACAAAAAATGTCCAGCACTACAACTGTTTGTTACAGCAGTTCAACAACATGAAACCAGTGAAACCTGGCTAAGATTCTTTACAATCAGGTTCTCCATAACACAAAACCTAAACAATCTAAATGTGTGAACAACTGGACAAAAACTGACAAGTCTGAAACCAAGTAATCAACCGTCCCGTCAGGCCTCGCGATGAGAAGCCCGGCCGTGGATTCCTCGTTCGTGGTCAAAAGCAGGCAAAGAAATTCTAAACAACGCCACAACTTCCAATAATATATAACCTTTGCCGACAAACTTTCAATTTGGTCAAGGGCCGGAATGCTGCTATGAAAGTGGAAACTAATTCAAATTATTATCGTTTATACACCAAAAACTTCCTGGCATTGAAAATAAATAACTGAGCACAAAGGTCACATTAACGGATTATATTGCTGAAATCCGGCAGCAATGCACTCGTTTAGTTATCAATTCATTGAACATAAATAAATAATGTAAATTTTTCGCAGTCACAATCTCCAAAAACTGTGCAGAATGATCTGCAGTTCATCACAAAACATGCATGTAAGAATTTTTACAGCGATCTAAGTAACATCACCAATGACCACTCACTCATACATGTGTAAATACTTTTAGATATATTTGCAACTATGAAATAACTAACCATAGATGAATTAGTTTAATTGTGTAACATAGCCTGGTTTTAAATTTCCTATCTGTTAAACAGAATTTGTGTCCAAAACTCATATTCTTCGGCCATCGCAGTAAATTATATAAGTTAAATGAAACCTCACAACATGACTAATAATATCATCCCTACATATAGCTAGATTTTGAATTCGCTATGCAGCCAAAACACAACTATTCCAAAATTCAGAACAAAAATCAACCGAAATTTGCAAGAATAAAGCTACCCCTACACTACAAACTACCCAGCTGAAAGAATGGCGAAGCCCCAAGCAAAAAAACCAAGATAACTTTGTCCAATTCAGTTTATTTTGATTTTACCATTCCACCATCTAAGCAGATGCCACATTTTCTCTGCATCTGTCACTGATAAAATAAACTACTCAATCAAGATAAACAGAACTCAAACCAAACATTTTAATATTTCTTTTCCACCACTGTAAAATTACCATTTCCCCGTTTGTTCTTTGCTAAATCAGAAATGCCAACGACAACAGAAAATTGTCGGAGAAAAACATCAAACCGCTCGTCTCACTCCACACAAAGTTCACCAAAGTCATCCAGAGAATCTTCCGCGCTGACCTAACGGGTAGGAAAGTAATATTTACAGAAGAAAAAGACACTTAGTTCCAGTCAAACACCTAGATCGGAGAGTATAGAAGATATGCCACATAGGTGGCCCAGACGACCGGGAGCCAGAAGCTGTTGCGCAGCATCGAATGGCCGCTCGACTGGGCACGAGAGACGTGCTTCAGGGTCTCATCGATGAGGATGACTGGGAAGGAGATCTTGAGAACGGTCACCCACTCGACGAAATTGAGCGGAGTGATCTGGAATACCGTCTAAAACGAAACACAGAAAAATTGGAAATTATCGCAAGGTAGGTTTGACACATGCCTCAGAGCCTGCAAGCGATGAGTTTTTCTCTTATCCAAACATATGAGGTTTATGGATGGAATTGTTTTGCTAAGAATTAATTAACACTATCAGTGCTTTAGCTTTAGGGAATAATAGTGCCTCGGAGCATTACTTAATTAAAAGGCACCACATTAAGTCAAGATTCATACATAAGACAATTTTATACATATAATATATATATATATAATGTATATATATATATATATATATATACATATATATATACATATATATAGACAATATGCCTGTCAGAGAAGGTCTATCAAAACCTGCCTGCCTTGTGCCTATCAGTTTTAATTTCATTTATAGCTCAACAGCAGCTGGTCTGTGGTCTTCCAAACGATCTTAATCACTATAACTGAAACTGATTAATTACCACATGCCTTGCCTCTAAAGATCAAGATGTCGATCGATCGATCAACGACAATCTAGTTTCCAGAAACACAGAAAGAGAGAGAGAGACAGACAGACAGAGAGAAAGAGAGACAGAGAGATAGAAGGTTCCAACATATTTAGGTGCAACCGACCTTCAAATACTTGACGGATTAAAGAATTAAAGAGGAGTAGCTTACCGCCAACAATGGTACTTCAAGGATGAGAAAGTGAAGAGCCATGGACAGCATGATGGCTCCGATCAGCCAAATGTTACACCACGGAGGCATCACGACAAGAGACTGGTTCTCAGACAGGCTGCAAGACAATTCATCAGACCATCACACTCTCGTCTTACTTTACGATCAACCAGATTCATCTATCTAAATCCACAGATTGCCAAATTAATCGAACTAGGGACTACAAACAGACTACAGTCGAACAGCATTATGCACAAGGACTTATATAAGCCTAAGGCCGGCTGCGGTCTGTTGCGCTCCTTTCAGTATTCGGTCTCCCCACTTGGAACGGACTTCCTCTGCCTTCCCCCTATAATAATCTCTCCACTTTCTACAAACTTACCAAACTCATGTCTTTTTCTAAAGCCAACAATAAAGTTACGGCTCAATAAGTATAAACGGACCATAGAGAACTACCAATTACCACGTAACAGATTAAGGCCTTAGGAAGCTGGAGCATACGTCTATCTTTATAAAAGAGGTCAGCAACGAACCGGAAAACGTGACCATTGTATCACTGAGGTTGCTGAAGAGGTGCTATATAAATTCTCAAAAAGAATACATCACAAGGCAATTGCCGACACCGGGTGGCCACTATCACCAGAGTCACCGCATGAAAGATAAGAACACCACCTACAACAATAGATGCCACTCGCATAGATATAGACAAACGATGATGATGAAAGTGATGCTGTGGCTGTTGCCAACGACGACATACCTGTTCAGAGCATTCAACATCTCAATGACGACCAGGACTGACAGCGCCATCGTCATAGGCTTGCGACTGACGAAGGCGGCGCAATCGACGCCTTCGAAGACCTTCGAGTGAGCTTCACTGCTACACTGCAGATGGTGAGTCTGTAAACATACCCCAACGGCAATGTTGTTCAGTTAAAGACGGCGTTAGATCGATCAAACTGATTGCACAGCAGCACACAAGGAAATATTTAGCACAAACAAGCCCCTTGAGAAAAGTTGCACCCAGTAGGGCCTTTACCACAGTCCTAGGGAACACTCCCCCGGTAAAGACGTGCAGTTGTGCACTTATTACCAACGAAAGTATTTTCCAACGTGAAAATCGTTCATGCATAGAAAGTTTAATCAAAAAGTGTGGATAGGAAGTCGGATAAATAAAGAACACAATCGCCTAAATAGCACAAACCACGAAAAGACATATTATAATCACTCATATCGCATCTAATCATGACATTTACCAAGATGTCTAACATGTCTGTCACAATTGTCCAGCTTAGTTATGGAAAGACAGAACTTGCAGGCAGTGCTTCTGCAAGGTATTTAAAGGCACTGTAGCAAAATGTCCAGATGTATACAGACATACATACATACACATACATAGATACATATATAGATACATATGTAGATACATGCATGCATACATACACATACTTACATATATAGATACATACATATATACATACATACCCACAGGTGAAATACAACCAGATGATGAACTCTAATCTGACACTTACCAGTTGGTAGTAAGTGACCTGTGGTCCTTCGACATAGTAGAGGAACCACCATCCAGCAGCAGCCACCGTAGCCACTCCAACATAGATTCCAATGATGAGGTACCGGAAGAACAGCCATCCGCTGATGAGGGGCTCCTTCGGGTTGCGTGGCTGTTTCGTCATCACGTCCAGATCGGGAGGGTTGAAACTCAGGGTCGTCGCTGGGAGTCCGTCCGTCACGAGGTTCACCCAGAGCAGCTGGACCGGGATGAGGGCCTCGGGCATGCCCAGGGCGGCCGTGAGGAAGATGCAGACGACCTCCCCGATGTTGGAGGAGATGAGATAACGGATGAACTGCTTCATGTTGTTGTAGATGGCTCGGCCCTCCTCGACCGCAGCGACGATCGTGGAGAAGTTGTCGTCAGCAAGGACCATCTCCGACGCGGTCTTGGCAACGGCCGTTCCAGAGCCCATGGCAATTCCAATCTCGGCCTTCTTCAGGGCAGGGGCGTCATTCACACCATCACCCGTCTACGGAAATGAGTTATGAGCGCAACAGCTTTAAACCATACTAAGTATTATGATCATAAACATTCCTACACTGACCCATAATGATCATCATAAGTTGCATTATGATCATAACACCCTTACACCACATGATGCATTACGCTCATTAACACCCTTACTCTGCATGAAACATTATGATCATAACACCCTTACACCACATGATGCATTACGCTCATTAACACCCTTACTCTGCATGAAACATTATGATCATAACACCCTTACACCACATGATGCATTACGCTCATTAACACCCTTACTCTGCATGAAACATTATGATCATAACACCCTTACACCACATGATGCATTACGCTCATTAACACCCTCACTCTGCATGAAACATTATGATCATAACATATTCACACCACATGGAGCATTATGATCATAAAAACCTTTGAAGTGGTGCTGTACAAATTTTATCCAAGAAAACACAATTGCATGCTAAAATGCATATCAAACATATCCATACCCATGCCTAATTTAGTGTAACACATGACTTACATGCCATAATAAAATAAATAATTTAGTGAAGTGGACTAACCATGGCAGTGATTTCTCCATCCATCTGTAGAAACTCAACAATCTTGCTCTTGTGTGACGGTTCAACACGAGCGAACAGTCTGGCGTTTCGGACGGCTTTTGCCTGGTCGGCTGGTTTCAGATCGTCAAATTCTCTTCCCGTGAACGACATTCCCTCCGTCACTTCGTCCTCACGAAAGATTCCAATTCGTCGACAGATTGCCTCTGCCGTTGCCTATAGAAACCAAAATGGCTTTGGTAATCAAACGATCTGCAATTCTGGGGTGCTTAATTCAATTCAAACCTGCTTGTTGACGATGAATACTACAATGACCGTATAATGTCGATGAGAAGATGCTGGGAGAGGCGGGACCTTATATGCAGAGGCTAAGAAAATGAATTCGCTAACACTTCCTAGATAGGGCTGGCTTAAGGTACCACGCTTTTTCATCCGCTATGCAAAGTAATAAGAGTTGAAAAGGAAGACATTCGAAATATTAGACGATAGAATCTTTATTGCTCCAACTTCAAGTGCTCCCAATTGAAGCCAGATCGAGTCTACAAAACAAGACACCTTAGACACGGAAACTGCTCAGAATGCGTGCTCTGGACATACCTTGTTGTCGCCAGTGATGACGATGACACGGATGCCAGCCATTCGACACTCCTTAATGGCCTCCATCACCTCCTGACGGGGAGGATCCAACATTCCGACAATGCCGACGAAAGTGCAGTTTGACTAAAATGCAACAAGATTCCTGAATAAATTACATGAATTTCACACAAAGGAACATGACATGCTGGAAACGTTCTTAAAAGGGATTATAGAGGTGGCAAGATATAGATTATTGCTCCGTCTGCACCCCATAGCCAAATACGCAATAATGAGTACATCGACTGCACGCTGTCGGTGATAAGACGAGATGGATAGGGAGAGAACTCGTCACTCACCTTCGTATGCAGAGATCAAGAAAATAAAGTCGCTAAAGCTTCGTAAATAAGGCTGCCTCAGCACTAGGTTAACCCCATAACTACCAGCCAGATTCATTTCCCATACTGGCCATTAAAACATTAAGGGACTGCACTTCTTCATTGTTACTGAGAAGGACTAAATCTGTGGGTCCTGCTGACTGACACCTAATGTTTCTACCCATAGCCAAGTGTTTAGAAGAGCCTGAAGCTGTTGTATCCTTTGCACTGACCTCATACTGGGCAAAGCGCGTGTGGTCGGTCAGGTTCATGCTGTCTCTGTTCATCGGCTCATCAATGGTAGCAAGCGCCAGACATCTCAAAGTATCGCTTCCTATACCAGAAACATTTCAACAGAAAAGTGAGTAAAACTGAGTGGCAATAAAAACATACACTGGTAGAAAAATCACATCTGAGGCTATGAAAACTGTCGATGATCAATGCTTACCTTTTCCAAACTGTTTATTTATTCATCATAGTCTGCCTCTGTCGTAATACACTGATCTTATGAAAAGTAATCTGATCAAGGTTTGATTTTGATGTCACCATCGTTAATGCCGTGTACATCAGACACGAGAGCAATGTAAGGTATTCAATGATATTAATAGTGATCAGTGATCACACACCTTTTCTCATGACCACTAGCTGCGCACACAGCGCCTCCGACAGGCTCTTGAGGTGCGTAATACACATGATCGGTTACATTACATTACATCAAGGTCATCCAACGCACATCTGCAAGAGTTCACAAGCATTAATCCGAACGAGTGGGACCGACTTCACTAACAATAACATCAAGCAGTTATTTGTTACCCTATCACAATGATAACTGTGATCCACGCTTTCTTACCTGTTCCGTAGTGACGAACTTCCTTCATGATCTCGCTCTTTATGGTGGGAGTCATTGGAATGCGTCTTTCGCCGACACGAACGAACTGGCATCTCTCGAGAACGCTCTCCGGGGCACCCTGCACGCACAACGCAACAGAACATGTCACCCCAATCTGCATCAACTATGTTGGCTAACCAGTTAAACCAATCGCTATGATTATTTTTACCCTAGATTCCTAATGGTAACAAACACCAGGTGGATTGGTGAAGACTATTTGTTAATACCAAAGGTTCATAACCTGAAGGTACGATGAAAAATGTCTGGTAACAGAGGCCTCTTCTATCCGAAAAAATTGCCATACATCCAAAATTATGTTACTGTTACACGTATTCAATGGTGTAGGTCTAATTTTGCTCTTGATTGAAAGATCTGTGTCTAGCTAAGCCAAAAAGGCAACAAAACAAGTGAAAGTAAAAACATGGGTTATTCGGGACACTCTTTTATTGACTTTTGGTAATCTGGTAGATGGCGCAATCGATCTATTTCTTTAAGAGATCATTTATGATGTAAACTTGCCGAAGTGGAGCTCAACAAGGAGGATTTGTTCGAGTGGGTAAACGATATTTAATTTTGTGCATTTTTCTCAATTTTTGAGTTACATTGCATTGCCATGCAAGCATGACATGTGTGCAAAATTTCAGCTCTGTAGGTCAACAGGAACATACCGGAAAAGGAGTTGAAAGAATTCCAACGATTCAAAGTTCATAACAAACTTTACGCAAGCCAAGTTAAAGGAAAGAGAGTAACAATTGCTCAAAACAATAGACTTCTGTAAATTAAATGTCAACTAATTTAAACACCAATACACTCACAAGACTTCGTTGAATAGTTTCACAAGCCATCCCCGAAATCGAACTCAAAGACATCTTTTGACACTTACCTTCACAAACATCTTTGGTCCATCCCAAAGGTGGGTAGGTTTCAGTGGCACACAGTAGCAGCTCATGGATTTGCGATCTCGTGAGAACTCGAGCGTGAACTCCTTCCTCCAGTTGTCCTGGATGCTACGGCTGCAGACGGAGCTCAGCTCTTTCTTCGAAAGACCTCTCTTATTCACGTTGTGCACGTTCATCTTCTCCAGCAGAACAGAAAGCGCCGTCTCTGTTGCCTCACCCACCTTCTCATAGACACCCTTTGTCTGCAAAAAAGATAAACAAAAAAACAAATGTCAGATAACAATTACTACAACTACAATTATAATCATTACAACTAAAATCATATAGTTAAAATTACTATAAATATAAAAATTATTACCACAATTAAAACAACAATGATAAAAACAACAGTTATTCAAAACTTTTACAACAGTTACAATCGCAATCAGTGCAACAGCAATCATTAAAAAATTACTACAATTACTACAACCATTACCATTACAAGTGTGTACACTACAAACACCTCCTAAACTGTACACAGCTTAACAATTTATATAGTGCCTCTCACAGACAAGAAGCCATATGCAAGGCAGAGGTCAATGGCAGATGTGGTGATCGTACCCAAGACATCGAGGCAACCCCTTAGACAGGCAGTAGGAATGACATTAAAGGGTCACAATAACTGTTGAGGTGAATGACATTTAATAATATTCATACCTCATTGAAGTCCAGACTGGAGTCATTGCAGAGGCAGCAGATGGTTGCCAGTTCCACAAGTGCACCATAGTCACTGCACTTCACTGGTTTCTTGTTCAGAGTTCTGCAGGAAAACATAAATGTTAACATACGAAATGTACAGTCAAATGCTTAATAGAATACAACTGCTTTTGATATTACCCTTCTTACAATTAGCTCAGAAGTGGACACACGCACACAGGCGCTGCAGACTTAGTGCTTCCCGTTCCTTTTGGAACATCGGTCAATAAGAGATCTCCATCTTGTACGATCTTCAGCAGTCTTAGTGTTCCGGAGTGGTATTCTCTTATTATTTCCATAACGGTAGCTCTTGTTTTTACGGGGGCGAGGTTGCTAACCTCGCGCCGTAATCCTCCTCCTTTCTCAACCGGGCTTGGGACCGGCTTTGGCTGATGTGCTGCAGAAACAATTATATTGCAGAGCAACTGTGTACGAAGGACTTGCTCAAGGTCTCTACACAGTAACCCTTGGACGAGGATCAAACCTATAGTCTCCGCATTACAGGCCGGCCACTCTATTCAATCAAGCCAATATAGCAAGAACGTCATTTCCTTGGACTTGCCATTCGAGGCAACTGCCCTAGTGGTTGCTGATGTAGGTTGCAGAACCACGAAGCAAGCAATCAGAGCTAAGATGAGACAAGGTTCTTAAGAGGAGCTATATAACTTACAATTATTCATCTGTGAAAGTTCTGCCACAGTCATTGAAACAGCATACAGTATCCATCCACAGTAGCTGTACAGTAAAACTGAAAGGTGAACCAGAACCCATAGACATTTGGGACAAAATCAATTGAATCTATTTCAAGAGCTCTTCTTTATTGCCATTATCTATTGACGCAAAGCACGAACCAAAGGTCAACGAAAGTCAATCCAAACATCAGGCCACTTCGTTAAGAATCAATGTCATAGACCGTGCTTACATGGCGCCTTCCGGACAGTATGTAGTACCGCACACATCCAGCTCGTGGAAGTTCACCTTCTCGTTCTCAGTTCCAGCGAAGATAGCCACCTGTACAGCGACACAGGAGTGGAAATAAGACATTATCAGCACACAGGTGTCATATATAAAGACGTCAATCAAGAAATTGAACTGAACAGTGAGCCTGCAATATACAGGCATTAGGTACAGAAGCAAGGAGTTTAGTATATTCACCACTGATGAAGATGACAAAGATTTAAGTTCAGCACCTCATAAATTAACTGTCTTGTTCCATTGTATAACATATGGCGCCAAATCAACGCTCAAACTATGCTAAATCAAGCACTCTGCCAGAGTAGAATCTTGAAGGGGCGCTATATATAAATGTTCAATTACATTACTTTGTATCACAATCCATACTAATATGAGGTAAGAAATGGGAAATCTACTGGCATATATAGACAGCAAATCATACAGCATCTTATTAAAGCCTCTCAAAAGAACAGTACAATGCAAAACATACAAAAGTTTCTATAGCTCCCTTATAGATTTCTCAGCCTGATCTCTGACCTTGCAGACGGACATCTGATTTGTCGTCAAGGTCCCCGTCTTATCGGAACAGATGACCGACGTGCAGCCGAGCGTCTCGACGGAGGGCAGGCTGCGCACAATGGCGTTCTTCTTGGCCATGCGACGTGTGCCAAGGGCAAGGCATGTCGTGATGACGGCCGGAAGTCCCTCGGGAATGGCAGCAACGGCCAGAGCCACAGCGATCTTGAAGTAGTAGATGGCACCCTAGAATGGAACAAACGTTTAAGAGGTATCAGACATTTGCCCTCAATCACTTCGTCGACCACTTAAGTAAGAATCACCCACAATATATTTCATTGTCTTGTATATCCACATCCTGCTAAAGGTCAAACACCTTGTGACCGAAACAAGAGAAGTTTCACGTGTGTACACTATGTTACAGGTAAACAATCCATGATAGGTTTCTGTCTAGAATCAAGTTCAACTGCTCCCAAAAATTTATGAAATCATCAGAGTGCTAAAGAAACTTAAACAACCCGTCATCTCTAGTCCTTTACTCTAGCCTAACATACGAATTTCACTTAGCACGAGTGAATAACCATTGACCCTTAAATGACAAAAAGTGACTGGGAAGCCAATGCAGCCCACCATTAAAGCGATAAAATAAAAAATAGAAAACATATAAACGAAGACCTATATTTACGACCAAATGATATTCTCCTCAAATCGACACAAATTAAAGGATTAAATCGACAAACACGAATCACAACGCCACCTTAATCCACGAGCCGCCATGTGCTGGGTCGTTGAAATGACTGATGTTGATCGCCCAGACGGCAACGCAGACAATCGATATCACCTGAAAGGGACATGAAATGCGCTCAATTCATTTATTACCAAAGTTCACCTGGCATTGGAGAACTCCACCTCCAGTATATAGATATAGCAAAGTGTACAGATAGAAGTGTCGAGTAAAGTAAAAATCGTATGTCCCTGGCATTGCTCACTTGCAGACGTATGCAAAGGGGCACGAAGGAGTGTAAGGCTAAATGCAGACAAGGGGAATGAGGGCATTTCTATATGGACGACCCATAGCGTTCTGGACATGTGGCTTGCAATACACTTTCTAGCTCATACAATCAAATTTTACTGCCTGGTAATGGAGAGAGGTTCGCTTGTAAACTAGCCCAGTCCACGCAGGGGACTCAAACCTGCCATCAGTGCCGATAATTATCTTTCAGTATATTAGTAATGCCAAAAAACAAATGACTGCTGTAATTCCACCTTTGGATCTTTCAGTTTAAAGTCAACACAGTTTTTATTCCGCTCATTCCACAACTTTCATCTTCAATTTTTCCAGTTCCATCTAGGGTCCCCCTCATTCCAACCACTGCAGCATTTGGAAACACCTCAACCCTTCTTCTGCCGGCTCAACTTTCTGCTCCCTTGGCTCCAAACTTCCTTCCCTTCCGTTCCACCATCAGCCTTTACTCTTGTTCCTAGTTATTTGCAGTCTGTACCCCCACTGGCTCTTCTATCTGCCTTCAACAATCTGACACAGACAACCCTGAAATGTTAAATTATTACCTTGGACAGTTGGTGACCGAACTCGTCAAGTTTCTGCTGAAGTGGTGTCTTGAATTCTTCATCCTCTTCGAGATTCTTCTGTATCTTACCTTCAAAACAGAGGCAAAACAGTCACCACAATCCCACCAAACTAGGCAGGTCCCAAAGCAAAGCTGTCATTGGGTTCTGTCTCACAACTGATAACAGCCACACTCTACAAGTTAAAAATAATTGCAGGCTCACCTGGAGCTAAAGCAAACTACTTATTATTATTATTGCAAAAGTTTTATATATCGTCCCTTCAAGTTTGCCTACTCAGAAGCACTCCCAGCTCAACCCCGGCCGAACAGCAGTCTTGAGAGTAGTTAGAAGACTACTTACTTACCTACTGGTTACTAGTTACTAACTCAAGAGTGCTTACTAACATGCTGATGACTCCTTCTTACTGACAAAAGTGGACAACCGTTCTTCTGCCAGCTGCATAACATTACCTTGCAATTCCAACACTAACACATCATGGTCATTCTTAACCCAACTCTTCTTCAAACAGCACTTCGTTACGACTCGATCCGATTAAACAGAGTGCAAGGAATGCCCACCCCAAATGTTACAGCATATCAGCAGCAGGATGGTAAATCACAACGTACCGATTTCCGTGTTGATTCCGGTTCCAATGACGATGCCACGAGCCTTTCCAGCTGCAACATTTGTTCCCTAAACAGACACACAAAAGATGACCTTTTTCAATGCACTGCTTAACCTACAGTGTTCAACATGACTGCTCACCAACAACACGTATCAAATCAACAACTGCTCACTAAAAGACAGACACCATTTTGCCTCTTATACCTAGTGACCCCTTGTGACCAACATAAATAACAAATCACTTTGTATGTCACCCCGAAGGAACCTTATAAGTTGCAAAAAATCTAAGTCATTATTATAATAGACAAACAATCCCACCATACCCAAGAACACCAACCAAGTAACAGGTTAACACACTGATATCACTACCACAAAAAACATAGACATCAATCAGTCCATTATGACCCTGGTAATAAATAAAACTGCCTGCTTATGATAACCTGAATCTTCAAATCTGCACCTAAATCATTCATAATCCAAGCTAACGAAGCAATTAAGAATCATACAAGATCGACAATTCATCTTTCTATCACCTCCACACTTTCCATTTAATCACCTTCTCATAAAATTTACGTCATCTGATCATCGCCTTTTAATCGCCCCTGTAATGAAATGTGACGTAATCAAGCATTAATATAGCGCCGCTCAAATCAGCAGCACTCTCAAAGGACGTCTGTGCTTGGGCAAGGTAACAGGAAAGTCTTAAGGCATCTCTGAAACTGGCAAGGTGAGAGGGTCAGTAATTCTCTGACAATCTTTTAATCACCCTCAGCCATCTTTCATCATATTTCTTATCTATCAATTTTCAGTCATTGCCTCATCATCTTCCAACCGTCTCTTGATTAGCATCCAATCATGCACAACTTAATGGTCAACCCAAAGATTATCCCCTCACCCCCGCAGCAGATGGCATAAACCATTTAACGACCAGTGTGCACTAAAATGCATGTCAGACAAATGCCAGGTTAAAGGGCTTTCAATATAACCCCACCTCTTCTTCAGTATCAACCGCAGGACATAAAACGAAACAAGAGGCAATGGCTTGTCGACGCGCAGTAATGAAATGCCAAGATAGCAATCAATGACGTCATTGCAGACGGTCGCGGTTTACGACCGTCATCTCTGACGCCTGGAAGAAATTCGTCGTAAGCGAAAGCATCGATTCCGTCTGTCAATAATATTCCCCAACGGCCAATCGGAGAACGATTTTTAAACTAGGTGCTGATATGAGAGGTATTTGCAAGAACACTGCCGGACATATAACACTAGAATAATTAGATTTAGCTTTCTCACAGTCGGCTGCGTGCGTAAATATTGATCCAAATGGCTTTATCAGTAAGACATCAGTCAAAATGATATCTCATATGATAGTCAGTCAACACATGCAATCATTATTCATGCATTACAAAGATTTATATAGCACCCCTTCAGGGTTAATACTCGGTAGCGCTCCCGACCCAGTATGGCTAAAAAGGACAGTTTAAAGGGGAGTTTAAAAGGAGTTAGAGTGAACCCGGAGGAACATGTGCAACACTAGCGCGAGAATGTTCCAGAGCGAGAGGCCAACCATTGAGCAATTTTATCAATGATTTTATAAATAAATTTATTCTATTGATCAATTAGTAGAATCTTTGCGCCAGCTGAACCATGATTAACTTCGAAAGATTTCTCTGTGACTTCATGAGCAATATGCATTTTTGTATTAACCAAAAGAATTTCACGCCCGTTCATAATCATGGGTATAACAAAACGAAAATGGTTAACTGACCGAAAACAGAGTATTCTTCTTGTCCTGGTTGACGGCTCTTGGATCGACAACAGGATCGGAATGCTTGATCACAGAGACACTCTCCCCTGCACGACAAAAGCAGAATAATCGATCATTTTATGACACATGCACTATCAACATCAACCTGCTGAGGAGGTATGGTGAGGCTGTAGTTTCAGCATAAAAACAAACAACCAAAAGAAGTGAAAATGGAACTTAGGGAAAGAGCTGAATTAAAAGGGAGATCACTCTCAACTGAAGAGGTCAAAGAAAGCTTTACCAGTCAGTGGTTTTTTTTGGCTCTGTAACAACTAATATTTAGCAATACAACATAGACAATTGTAAGCACAAGTAAACAGAAATTAGCCATCAGAATATAATGGCTAATTAGCAGGCATGGGCACAATTAGAAAATGGCTAATCAAGTAGAATTAGCCGTTTCTTTAATATATATTGCAATCTTGATTAGAACATCATCCTCTCTGTTAATTAGGAGATTAGTTTTATTTAAAAAAATGAAACTTAGTAATATATCAAACACAGAGAAAAAAGTTTAGTGTTCTTTCTAAAATGCTGACTAAAGCTAAGAGTTAGGACAACTTTTCGTAAACACTATGTGGTGTGACATGGACCACGTACGGCATTCGTGGGGACCGACGCACGCCTCAACGACATACCACACAAGTAATTAGACACCAAGAAGTCATGTACATAGTGTGTACACATGTGTACATACTGTTAATTGTACAAACACAGACAACTCATTCAACAGAAACTAATCAGAAGTGCTCTCTATGCTGGTGTGAAATGTCATTAGGACCAAAACGTCATAGATAACGAGCCCTGCTTCGATAATTAGACATGCACCAGCACTCCAACCAGTGTTTCTGTTTGGGGTATATCTGTGTGTGTCTGGCAGCACGTGTGATTAGGTCTGTCTGTTTTGGTGTGTGTCTAGTTGGGTGAGTGTGTCTGCTTGAGAGAATGTGTGTGTTTGTCTGCATGTTTGGGTTTGTGTCTGTTTTGGGTGTGTCTGTGTTAGGGTGCATGTGTGTTAATGTCCTTATGTATGTGTGTGTATTAACGTTAGAGCTGCTACGTACCGGTGAGGATTGACTGATCAATTCGAATTGTAGTGGAAAGGATTCGCAGGATTCGTAGATCTGCCGGAACTTTGTCACCGACTACAAACAAAGCAATATTGGAAAGGCCCTGATGGTGTTCCTAGCACGAAAGCTACGTCAGACAATGTTTCCGTGAGGTACTTAAAATACAATTCAACGGTATCTGATAATCCCTTATTTCCTAAGTTTAGGAGTGCTCACAGGAAATCAATTGTTAGTTGCAACTGTTCAACACAGCTGAATATTCAAGAGCAAGCAAAGGCTCTTGCCACATCAAGAATAAAAGTTGGTTTCCAGAATGAGGAGAGAATGACAAACAGCAAGCAGGGTATGATTAAGCTACATGGAGAGCTCATTTATCCTACTCAGTGCACAAGTATTCTGTCAAAAACCAGCTGCGTCAATCAGCTGAATTTTCAGCAGCTAGTACAAAAAATCTTGCTTACATCACCAACAGAAATTCTTCTCCTACAATTGAACATAGTCACAAATTCACTGGAAAACATTTGTTACAAACGCATCAAGCGAGCCAATTTACCAGATTCCAGCGGGAAATAGTCTTGAGAAGATGATTGGTCGCTAACAGATTCCATGTGCATCAACAGACTCCACGCAACACCATGTCAGAGGTATTTTGTCTTACGTTCGCTCCATTGAACAATGTCTGACAAACGCTACCAATGCCAATGTGGCCAGAACACCCTCAGACACACCAAATACTATTAATCAGACACACCAAATACTATTAATCAGACACCTTCACTGCGACCAGACAATGATGCAGCCTTCGTGTGCCAGACGAAAGGCAAGAAGAAGGCATCGTCCATCATAACTAGGCAACTAACGTGTGGCCACATTCTTCGCGTGGGAACGACGATGTCTGGTATAACCAGCCACCAGATAAGGGGCATTTCTGGTGCTGATTAAAGTACCAGGCCATACATCTTGCCGCCTATTGTGTCTGATGTGTTTACAACCTAGATCATAAACAGGAACTTGAAACGCAAAACACAGGCTCAGAGCTGCCCATGTCCACAAATAAACGCGAGTTCCTAAACATAGAACCCGACGGCTTTATCTTATCCACGCAATGTTTTTGCGGATAAGTTGGTTGCGAAACTCTGATCCAATGCTTACTCGTATGCAGCTGTTGGAAAACGTTCTCCATCAATCAACTCTCACAATGTTACCGAGTAACATTCACACGGAAACTATGGGCAAAAGCAAGGCCAGTCTCAAGAACGAATGCTATTCTGCGTGCCACTCTCAAGACCAATGCTATTCCGGGAACACAATGGCACCAGCACAAAGAAGAAAGGACAACTAAACTATATATGGACAGACTGATGGATCGATAACCAAACTGGTTAGGGTCAGACAGACAGACAGACAGGGTACAGATACACATCCAGAGTGGATAGGGACTGAAAGATAGCCACATGCAGAAATGTACACAAGACCCCAGAATCGATGAAGGACCCTTTACTCACCCGAAACGTCCACAATGTCTCCCGGCACGAGATCCCTCGCTCGAATCTGCTGAACACCCTTGTGGTTCTGCCGCAAGACCTTTGCAACCTCTGGCTCATATTCCTTGAGCGCCTCGATTGCGCTCTCTGCATTTCGCTCCTAGAATTGTGAAGAGACATTTGCAATGCGCAATGAAACAAACGATCATGAAAGTCGATTAAAAGTTAATTCCC
Organism: Bimastos eiseni; assembly: GCA_959347315.1. Classification (NCBI taxonomy): domain Eukaryota; kingdom Metazoa; phylum Annelida; class Clitellata; order Crassiclitellata; family Lumbricidae; genus Bimastos; species Bimastos eiseni. The sequence continues at coordinate 6,211,553 of OY365822.1, read as the reverse complement.
CTGTTATAAACCCTGAGAAGACTTCAACATTTTAACTTTCAGTTAAGAACGAACACAACCGCAAATCATGCAATTTTTACAGATATAGTATTTCAACCTTCAGATATGGCACATTCTTTAATGTATTGTATTAAAACATTTAAACAACGTCTCTGTTGGGGTGAACCTTTCAGAGGCACTCCTAGTGTGAATGACCACGAGAGAAGAAATAAGTTTCAGGAAAAGCAAATGAGGAGGGGTTACCAGCAAGAATTTGAGAGAAACAATGGAAACAGCACATTCCAAATAGAGGGAACGATTGAGGTGAAGGAACCAACTAGAAGATGTGCTTAGCAGACAAGACTGAGAGTTTTGAAGTCAATGCATGCGGAGAGGTAGCCAATATCTAGGTATGCATTATATTCATGAAGGTATGATAAAAACTCAATACAGCACCCTTAAGATATGCCACAAAGATGCTCTGCACCTGTTATTGAGGCTTGGTTATCAAGCTGCCAAACTGGTCAGCCATTATCAAATTTCACGGATCAAAAAATTCGTGTACAAAATCCATTGTGCAGGCAACCCACCCAAAGTACACATTATGTGATAAAGACTAAAGCGTCCAAATCAAAACATACTGAGCCAATAAAACTCAATTCATAGCATTAGTTCTGCTCCAGCTTACATCAATCAATCAGTCAATCAATCAATATTTTTATTATATATAACCAACCAGATTAACAGCAGTAACACAATTTGTTCAAGATTCCTGTGATATTGGCAACAATTGGGGGCTCAGAAGGGACTAGATACCGCTAGCTAGGGTCACCTAAAAAGCACTTACTAATTATACACGAATGACAGTCGACTAACATATTTCCAAATATGATGAACAGTGTCACTCAATCATACCTGCCAAACCCCAACTATTGCGTTCGCAATAAGAATCAGGAGAATGACAAACGGCTCCACGAAAGCAGTGACCTGGTCTTCTGATTCCTCGAACAAGGCCAGAACCTAAGAACGTCATAAACGCTTATTAAAATAAATCAAACCATCAGGCTCCAGTCAGCAATCCCATAAAATTTGTGCATACTAGAGGCACTTCCACTCGTAAAAGTTATTTCTAGACACATCAGATGCTACTCAACGGAATGCCGACGAACGCGGCGTGGCTGGCAGTCAAGACACGCACCCACCACTGTGCCTGTTTTCCAGATGGTGTGAGTCAAGGATTCTATCCATTATCAGTGATTACAAGTATTGGTTCCTGATGTCACCATTCACAGCATGGTGCATCATGCGCTTGTTACTTTTATTCGAAACATTGGAATTTATAGTAGGTGGAGAAAGGTACGAATATTAAACTCGCTGGAACCACGCTTTCAACAGCCATAACAAGAAGAGCATCATAATAAACGCGTGATATAATTACTTCTAGATCAAAAGCCGAATTTAATGAGAAATCCATGATACCAAACATTGAAGATTAGAATCTGCAGTTCAATGAAAACGGTAAGAGCTCCAAATGTAAAGCAAATGTGACATAACACAACATTTCTAATACAAAATGAATCAGTAACCAGAAACTTGAGCTATTAACACACTAGTTTGAAACAATGACATAAGAGCTACGATATCTGTGCCAATGAGATGCCTTTATGATCTGATCTGGCAACTTTTACTGTATAATTATAATACAGACACAACAATGCAGATCACTTCAATCAGTTGGATATGAGTGAACATTTGAGACACTATTAAGACCAATTCGACTATGATGCCATCAGAAGATACTAGAAATAATGAAATAAAAACCTGCAAGAGATAATTAATAATAAAACTAGCCAATAATCATAACAAGAATGATGTAACCTTTAGATGCACTTTTGTGGACTAAGACTGTTAGATCCAAAATCATTCATACTCTAGATATATTCAATAATCTGAGGGATAACTTATACCTCAGAGACAAACAATAATAATAATAATAACTAGTAGTAGTACTAGGGGTAGTAGTAGTAATAGTAGGGGTAAAAAAGCAGTAGCAGTAATAGTAATAACAGTCATAATAAAAATAAGACAGTAGTCACTGACATGCAAATTACTCAGTTCTATATTTAAAGTTAGGTAATCCATCTGGTTGGGTAAAGGCTTACAAATGAGATGACTGCAGCAAGCAGAAGGATCTTCACAAGCAGGTCGTCAAACTGTTCCAAAACAAGTTTCCACAGTGGTTTACCTGTCAACAAAAACCATCCAATTAGCCTGGAAATATGAAAAACAATTTTACAACAACGAACCAAATTGAGCCTCAGGGACAATTTGCTACGGTGTGAAATGGAAAACCTCACAAACGACCGACGTGTTTACGATTCTGAGGCCGCTCACAAAGTAGCAACGTTCAATACCACAGTTGGCTAATACGGCCGTTTCCAAAACGTGGACACTTTTATATGTCAACACAGCATTTAGGTAAACAGCGTTTTTTTAAAAACATTAATTAATTAATTAAAGCAGACAACCACGCAGTAAGATTGCATGATATAGTAGTTATAGTTGATAACAAGATTGATACAGTCTAATAGGAGTCTTACTGTCTTACATTTTACAGTTGCACCTTGGAAGCCCATGGCCGAGTCAATCTCATAGGGCTAGTAGGCATCAAACCAACATGGATATCTATCTGATCTTCATGCGAGCGTGCTACCATTCAACCGCCCCATGTGTGTGTTTGGATATTTATACACCTTGGAAACAGATTGGTATCCAACAGATCTCTATTGAGGTGCCCTTAAGACAATGTCAGCTATTCTTCAAAACATCTGTTTCCAAGCTGTGAAATAAGCATCATCATTTTCCCCATTGGGCTACTCTGCATAGCTTACTGGACTGCCAATCAGAAACTCAGACTTTCTCTGATTGTATCTCTCTCCACATGTCAAGAACCATCAGAACTTAATCATGCTACAGCACTCCCTATAGAAAATAAGTGTGCTGAGTTTAACCTCAATGAGAGACTGGAATATCAGCAAATGAAACAAAACATGAAGAATGGCCTCTTGGCCATATAAGATCTTCATCGCCTCTTTCTCGTATACGCAGAGATGTTACAAATTGCATTCCATGGCCTTCGAGGCATCCAGACAGAGAAACATCACATCACAGGAACCACCATTCAGCTCCTAACTTAGGCCAGTGCCAAATAATATACTTCATGATCACAGCGAGAAAAAAAATTGCATGTAAACAAATTGTCCAGGGGCATTATGTGCACAGTTTACTCAGCAGGCAGAAACCTTCAATCGTTAGAGGACAGGAAAAGTGAAGCCACCATCTGCATGCCAACCCTGGAAGCGATGTTTAAATTGAAGTCATTTTCCACAGCGGCCACCCATGGATAACAGTCCATGCTCAACCAACATGCATAAACTAACCACCATGAAAACCAATCTCAGAAATCCCATCATTTACTCACATCATATACTTAGCTTTAAACGCCAATGCAACACGATAACACTAAGACCCGTCTACTGCAGTGACGTCATACATAGCCAGGGTATCAATTTCCAGACTAATCAATCACTCCCTGGTCCGGCAAGCCACAAACTGATGGGTCGTGGGCTGCATTGGCTGTTTCATTAGGAGTGCACCAGCAGAGCCTGCACTGCTTGCCATAGAAGGCTGCTCCATTGGAGAAAAACAGTTTGCCATTACTAGCCGACAACAGCTGGTTCTGTTTAACAACACTAGGTTTATCAAGTATAGATTTAAGCCAGACATAGGAGAATGAAGTTAAGTATCAACATACTTATAAGCTCTTTCATTATATCCCAGACTTAACAAAAATGTATTTAGCCAAAATATGCAATGAAGGCTATATTAACTGTAAATTAATCACTTTTATCGTACGTAAGTAAGTAAGCATATTCTTTATTGTACCTGTGACAGCTCTGGTGTACATCTTAATATATCAATAAATGACCATATAAATATTTAGAGTATTCTAACAATGAATGTTTTCTCCTCCCATACGTTAATGTTAGGTATGGTCATGAGAATGGGGTCAAAGGGTATATACCTCTGGTTTTTATGGAGGACATAGTATCCCTTGCATAACATGGCCCACGCTACAGCGCTCTAGAAATTGTCCATTTAATAATAATAATATGGCCCACATTTTTCTGGGCCACAGAGTTACAGAATGTCTGCACACCACAGCTAGGCATAATCAGGACACTATCAACAATATCAGTACACCACAGCAAAAATAAAGTAGTGGCAGGGAACACAAAGGCATTGTTTTAAAACCTAGATGGTGATAATAAGCTACGTACCTTCTTCGGCTGGCAGTTCTGCAACAACAAACCAAAACAAAAGGATAGAAATCGACTCAGCACAAGTAAAGACAATGCACACAGATCATGTTCCAAGACAATCTCTAGCACTACTTGACGACAACGCCGACACCAGGGCATTGCGTAAAATCAATGTTCTCATACACAACCCATCCAAGGACACGTCCAGTCAACAGTGTCTATACGGCAGAAAAATATTTACCCAAAGCATGCATATAGCCAATTTATTCATGTCATTTGCACAGTAAAGCACAGTTGCTCATTCGACATACAATAGATATGACATCATCCGGGTGACATGGATATTGAACAATTGATAGACACACGCAACAATGCATCAGTTGTTGATGATGTATAGTTGCCGACTGCTTTTCAGTAGAACTGCTGTTTTGTGTATTGAAGCTAGAAAATATTCAAAAGGTCAGTGGAAGAAAACTGCTTAAAGAGGAGTAAAGGCATTGGTCTAGAAAATTGATAGCAATAGCTTCTATTTGTTTCCTCTTTATTATACTAAACTAAGTGGGTGTTGGTTACGCACAACACAATAAAAACAGAGAGCAATAACCCAAAAAAAAACACGTGGGCGGTACAAGTACTTCCAAATCCTTACTATAAAGAAATCACGCCTACAGTTGCAAGCAAGTAGTACTCACTGACTACTGCTTGCCTGTCTGTTTCGTCTCAATGCACTCTTAAAAGATTGTAAATCGATCAAAGTGCTTGATGTCTGGCTATGTAAGGACAGCTGGTGCTCTGCACAAATCCTGTAGCACTTTTAAAATTAACTCATGTCAGAGAGAGTCACATGTCTCAATCAACGACAGTTCCCAAACTCGCAGTTTTGTACGTCAATTTAAAATGGTTTAAATATGCTCAATCTGACCTGAAAACGCAATCCAAACACAGAATGACTCTCTCTGTCGATCTCAACAGACACGCCAGGATTCAAACCCATATACAGAAACAGATATCGGTCTACCAACATTATTAAACTAGAGTCGTGTACAGTCTAGCCATATACCTGCTAATCAGAAGTGGTTCCTCACACAACAGACAAGAACCTGCTACTTTTCAGGACAAACTCGTGTCTCCAAGGCCCTGGCCTAGTCACAGCCTTCTAGTCAACAGATGACTTTGACCAGCACATATAAAAATCAACTTGCCTATCTCTTCAGAACTTTCAGTCCAAGGCCATTATTTTTAGCAGCATGTTAAATCTGACACAAGAGTCGCTACATCTGTCATAAGCAGTTTTCAAAGACAGGGTGTGTTCAGCCTTTTCCAACAACAAAACTCATCTTTGATTCTAACAAAGCTAAGAATATTGCGTCGTTTAGATAGAGCTCAGAAAAACTGACGCCGTTGTATTGCATAAAAATGCCATTATGTTGCACAAACAAAATCAATGAGGCTGAGCTTTCACTGAAACATGAAGAGCCTTACTTATATATTGTACTGCAATAAAATCAGACATTTATTCACCGTCATTTCTCGGGAACTCTTTAGCAGCTCATGAAGCTACTCAGGAGCACACTCATTGTAGCACTTCTGGGAAACTCTTTAGCAGCACATAAAACTACTCTGGAACACGTTTATTGTAGCAATTCAGGGAAACTAGTCAACAGCCCATTCGCTTTGCACCACTACTCAGCAGCACATTTATTTAGCACCGTCATCTATTTTACCGATCATATAGCCGAGTCAGAATCTTGCTGGAGTGCTATATTAAGTCCACACCGATTGATAAACTTGTAGGTAGTAGTCTAAGCATTTCCTTAGTGCCACTACACTATTTGGATAACTCACAATAGATTTCTTGTCAGATATTTTTATGAATGTATCTCGAAGGTTCTACAGCATCTTCCCAAATCTCTCTAGGCTGCTAGGATAATGACATGAAGTCAACACTGCATTGTAAGTAGGTAAGCTTCAGTAGCCGCAGTTCATGCTTCAATAATACCTAACAGCCAAGCAAAATCTGTTGCTACGGTGGAGAACCATTTATCAGGCAGACATCCGACAGTCAGACACCATCAACAAGCACAGAGACACCACATGATTCAACTTGTCTTTAAAATTCAAATTGGGTTCAAAATGTGTTTCTCAGATATAGGGCCAGATATAAGGCCAACTCCTCATCAAGTAGCTTGGTACTTGATGCTACCTGCTACAAGAAGCATAATTCAGATGCAGCAGCCTAGCACATTATAAAAGCCAAGAATCACCTTAAACTGATTTCATAGTGCAGCATCGCATAAATGCATTCTAAATTATTTCATCTAATTCCTTTTAAAATAAAATTAAAGTAACTTGCCACTTCGACCTTGGAGCCATTTACAAGCACTGGGCCATAACTAACACTCAACTTTTATTTTTGGGCCATAGTTGCTTGAAAACAAATCACTGCACTGTCATTTCAAACCTGTTTAGCTTAAGCTTGCTACAGTTACCTGTTAAGTATGTCAAAACAAAGGGAAGGGTGGGCTTGAGCAAGCTAACAAGTTGTATATGATACAGTGATGAAACAGCACTGCACGGGTCACATTCATTACCAGCAACACTGTGGTTCAGATTATGTAGCATGTAAACTACAGATAATTTAGCTAAACGTCAAAACAAAGTCTGCCTATCGCAAAGCACTTGGCGATTAGAGTTTTATTTGGATTAGATGTATTACTGTATGTAGATACAAGTGTAGTCAGTTACGCTGGTGCAAACCAAAAGATTTACAATGACATATAAATGCCCTAAGAAAGGTATTTATTGTCTTAGAAACAGAAAGAAACATTTGGAGATACAAGAAAAATCTCAGGCAGGTAAAGAAAGGCTTCAACGGTTAAGGAAAAGCCCACAACAGCAAAAAATCTGAGGCTAGTGAGCAACAAATAAGGCAAAATTATGGAAGAAAACAAAGAACTGATTAAGTAAGATTAGGAAAGAGATAAGGCAAGAAAAAGAGAAAGACAAAACAAGGTAAGGCTAATGATACAAGTGAAGAAAGAGTCGACTCATTGCATCGAATTGCATCTATAAATTCATATTGCACCTTTTACCGAAAAGTCACAGATGCAGAGAAAGGTTCTGGGTAGCTCAAATTCAATGGAGGTGGAAAAGCAATGGAAGTACATACAAAACAGTAACAAAGAGACGTGAAGATACGGCCTGGTTGGGATCATAGGAATAATTGTCTAAGCCTGTGATTACAATGATCTTACCATTTGGGCCGTATCTGGCCTGGGCTTCCGTCACCTGCTCGTCGGTGAGACCAACATTCTCGTCACTCTTGTAGTACTTCAGAACTTCCTGCACTGTCAATGTATGAGCAGTGTTCATCCTTTCTAAAAAGCAAATCAAAATCATAAAAAATTTTGTTGAGGCTATAAATTAATAAATATATATGTAGCCCACCATATTGTAAAGTCAGTAGTAAATAACTGTTTCACAGTAGCAAATGTTTTTCTACTAACAAGCACATCATGAGGTGGCTCACAGGTTGAAAACTCCCTGCATAATATGTGTAAAGTAGCAACCTTTAGGGTAAAAGGGAGTATAAATACACAATGGAAGACTCTGCGAGTGTGAGCTCTAAATAAAAATGGCCACTGACACTGCAATAATTATGTAAATTCATCCCAAACATTGAGATCGTACTATATAAATACTATAGGGACGTTAGTACAATTTCCATTTATTCTGCCATAGAGACTTATCCAAATGATACACGCCAGAAACTTGTTACATCATTGTCTTAACAAAAAGCACGAGTCTTAACGAAAAGCATGAACTACAAGTGACTGGGAAAACAAAGCAATCATAAGATGAACCGCTACTGTGCTATAACAAATCGTTAATTAATTAGGCTATTATCTATGGATGAACTAAATTAAATGTGGTCCCTATTCTTACACATTAAGAATAGATAATCTCAAACATAGCAACACACATGGTAAGAAACCATCGTCAACATCATTTTTATCATCAATAAGACTATATATCAACTAATATATGTATCACTATAATGACACAGCTAAGTGCAAACTGAACTAGATCAGTTTCAGTCAAATACGGGTGTTGGTAAATGCGAACCGCAAACTGGTAAAACGCGAACCAAAATGCGAACCATAGGCGCGGACGGATCATGTTAAGGCATCGTGAGGGTCGGTTAGGGTCAGGGTTGGCATCGTGAGGGTCGGTTAGGGTCAGTGTAGTTAATAGATAGGGCTCAGGGTCATAGCTAGTATCGTTTACAGATAATTGCCGAAAAATGTTGGCCGCATGAATAAAAATATAAATGGCAACCATAGGCGCGAACCGATCACGTGATTTTGGCAGCCAATCGAAAACAAGTTCGCAAACGGTTCGCATTTTACCCACACCCACCAAATACATGTGGCATCAGGACTTTACACTAAAGCCATGTGTCCACAAATTTTCATATCCTTTTTAAACCTCAATCTCGAATTTTGTTTCAACAAAAATACCGAGGTTCTTTGCTACTAAAACACTAGGTACAAACACTACACAATACCAATATTTGGTACAATTCGTGTGATTTTAAACCTTCTGTTTCATATGAAACTCCTGACGACATCGTAAGACAACGGTATAATTTTCAGACTAAGATCATTACGCTTAATTTATGGAAACTCTGCCTTATTTCTTACCCGTCGTATCGGTTTCGGTTGAAGTCTTGATCGCCAGATTTGCTGGTCAAATGCACAGATTATTTGTCGAAAATTTCAATAAAAAATTATTGATAACTGTCACAAAAACTAGAATTTTCCACCATTAACAAAGCCGATGTGAACCTTGTACGCATTGGACCTTACCACAATATGTGCACAAGGGGTGTCAGATAAGTAAACGTTCTAACATCACACAATTATGACAAATCTCCAAATTAAAATCAATTGAATCTGATAAATAACTTATCGATTGAACTCATTAATGTGCACAAGCTACTCAAAGTTATGTAACTTATATGATTTAGAACCATCTCACCGCCATTAGCCAAATACCAATTCACCCCTTTGGCCGTTAAAATTAGGATGGATTATTCGGGTCAGATACTACGCTAACGACTTTCATTGGTCACTGACTTGATCACGTGGTTATTGTACCGTAATTCTGTTAAACTTGCCCACATATGTAAAAATAATATTGAGCGATTGACAGTAAAGAACACTGTGATCAAATTTACTGACTTTAAAAAATAAAAATATGTGACTGTGATCATAATCAGCTAAAAATTTCTACAGCTAATAAAAAGCGAAGTCGTTGGAACTAACGTATCCACAAGTGTACAGAACAATCTTCCGGATAATATTTAGCCATCGCGTGAACCAAATCGCCGTGATTAGATCTATGCTACTTTATACTTATTCATTATTATTATAGCACTAAGTCGCATGCTTGCTATTCAACTGATCAATCCAGGATTCTTTTATTCAGAGATATATCCAAAATGTAATCCCCGAGACTACTTAATAAGCGCCACGCGGCATCGTCGGCCAGCTGACACTTCTATTAGATTTAGTCCACGACAACGAATCACGTGACTCACATCTGTACCACGTTTTCTAGAAAAATCTGCCTTCACCATCATCGCAAATCACCCACTGTTATCTGCCTCATGCTCTTCTATCTGTCGCCCATTGAGCTTTTAACTCAAAGCAAAGTCAAACTTCTTCAAGAACTTCTATATAGATTCATTTTGATTTCCTACTATCCAATTATCGACCAAAGCGGCGCCCGCCTTCACAGCTATTATGGCGTGATCTTCTGGAAACCTGACTTGGACCACCTTCGGATTACTCCATGGACCATCCCTGTGACTCGATTCAGCGCTTGTGAATAAGCGATGCCCTGTGCTTGGCTTTTGAGTAGCGCTATTATTTGGAGATAACAATACTATTAAATAGCAATGCTTACTTATTCACTCCACTGGTGATACGTGTCATTGCTGCGAATGGCGTTCCTCTTAGTTTAAGTTCTTTCTTAAAGTAGTGTCGACGTGTAATTGTACATCGTCTCGTGATTAAGTTTGTTGGAATTTACGCTTGTAAAGATGGCATCAAGGGCCAACAAAAAGCTGACGAAACAGGAGGAAATGCTGCTGCAGGATTTCAGTCGAAACGTCAGCACAAAGTCATCGGCGTTATTTTATGGCAATGCGTTCATCGTATCTGCCATCCCCATATGTGAGTTGTCACACATCGCTAGACCCATCCTCTAACCTCCCATATTAGCGTGTTCAACGCTGGTATCGTGATAGTTAGAATCAATTATTATACCATTATTCGTCTTGTCTATACTGAGGTCGCTGATATGCTTCTTTGCGAAGCCACACAATACAAGACATGTTTTGCTGTTTCCTCTGATTTGCTGTAACTAATTGCTATTGTTATGGCTGTGCTTGAGCTGCGGGTCCGGATTTACCAAGTTACTAAGGGCATCTTTCCATCCATTCAGCTTCCATTTCACCACGAATTTTCATCAATCCAGCTTCCAATTAAGCATGATTCTTTTCATCAATCCAGCTCCCGGTTAAACAGAAATCGTTCCATCAACCCAGCTTACAGTTAAACGGACTTCTGTTCATCAATACCGCTTTCACTAGGCCTACCAACGCTAACGAGACTTAACCAGATGTACCATCGAGAATAATTTACGATGCTGTTATTTAACATGAGTCATTTACAACATTAAAATAAGGTTTTATCTGTGCCATTCAGGTTTTTAAAAATTTGTAGCAACTTGGTAAGTCCGGACCCATACCTATTTAGCCACCCGTACCTATTTACCTATTTAGCCACCCGTACCTATTTATCTATTTAGCTGCCCGTACATTTTTGCCTATTTAGCCACCCATACCTATTTACCCATTTAACCACCCATACCTATTTAGCCACTTCCTTACATTATGCTGCATAATCTTGCAGTGTATGTGTGTTAACTGTGATGCTTGCTTCTATTGTGTAGGGCTGTTTTGGAGGATTCACCAGATGGATCTCTATCAGTCAATCATCTTCTTCGTCGTCATGACGCTTGTGAGCTCGTACCTTGTGGCTATGGCTTACAAAAATGTCAAATTTGTTCTGAAGCACAAGTATGTCCACTTGGTCATAATTTATTAAAAAAATATTTCTACTTGATGTGTTCTCGTATAAACACATCTGTGACTGTATGATCGAATGATCGAGTTGATAACAGGACATGCGTATATTGATACCCATAAGGTATCTTGTTTGTCATTTATACATTCCTTTTCTTCTCCCATAGTGATTGTAATTGTAATGAGACACTTATATAGCACCACTTATGTCAGAGGCGCTCACGACTCAACAATTAGCTAAATGGCGAACAGGAAAGGCTTCAGGTGCCTCCGGAAGGCAGCAGGGGAAAGAGAGAACAGCTCCTCCCGAAGAGGAAGGGGAGGCTGTTCCAGCTGGTAGGACCCATACAGTCAAAGCTCCTGGATTGTGCCGTGACAAAGCGCACGCAGGGAACAACCAGCAGTTCATGGGCAGAGGAACGAAGGGAAGCCTGGGGTGGAATAGTGGCACTGAATTATAGACATGTATGTATTAAGAAATACATTTGTGTACTTATACACACTTTAACAGATCAAAAGGGTATGTTAAGAGGGTATTTTTAAAGACTTAAGGAACAAGAGATTTTGCATAATTATGCCTGTTATTGGCATAAATTTTGAATTTGCCCTGCAGTAAATATTATACAGTTTAGCGATTTGTTTTGTGAAGAATTGCCATAAAGAGAGCCGATGCAGTCAGCAAAGAAGTGATGAAGAAAGTGGCTGATGACAAGAAGATGTCAAAGACGGAGAAAGAGGAAAGGTCTGTACAGTTTTATTACAATGGTCTGTGGGCATTTTTATGGGGTTGCTGCTTCAAAACCCCACATACGTGGCTGTATTGAAGTCTCCCAACCCCTCGCACCAGCCTAATTTGAACTTTGATGCTTTTCTGGGCGCGGCTGTCCATTAGGGGAGCAGGGAAATGCGGACAATGGGGAGGAAGTGAACCATGGGCATACTTTTACCCACCATTTTAGGTTGTTAAACAAAGAACTCTGGTGAAGTACCTATAAAGCATTATATTAATCATATAAACAACTGATCATAATAATCCTATTATTACTCACGGTAGCAATGTAGTTCTTGCCTGAGGGTAGCTGTAGAACTGCACATAGATAAATGCATATGCATTGATACAATTCTCAGAGCGTTGTATTCGTCATATCGATGCAGTGGCTCTGTGAGTTACTCTAAACATGCTGCTTTGATTTTATTTGTACATACATCGTGAAGGGGGTATGCAATAGTGTAGTTAGCGGTTACCACAGTGGACTGTCGACTGCGAGGTTGGGGGTTCAGATTCCCACCGGGGCAGAAGTTTTGTTCGAGATTTCTTCTCCATCTGCACCCCTAGCCATCTCTGCTATAATGAGTGCACTGGCCGTACACTTCCTGGTGAGAACACGAGATAGCAAGGGAGAGGATCAGCCGTGTTCTCTCGTATGCCAGACTGAGAAATGAAGTCGCTCACACTTGGTAATCGTGGCCGCCTCAGCACCGGCTTTTGGGACACCTAGTCACCTTTATTACATGCGTCGTGTATAAGTATTGTCTGTTCTTTTGATATTGTCTCTGATTTCCTTTTCTGTAGAATTCTGTGGAAGAAGAACGAGGTGGCCGACTACGAAGCAACCACCTTCTCCATCTTCTACAACAATGCTCTCTTTCTGATGCTGGTCATTCTGGCCTCCGTCTACATCCTCCGGTCGCTTTCGCCGACTCTGTATCCTTTTCTGTGATGGTTTATAATTGCCAGCAAATCTTTGTATTCGTATCTACTAATGTACTTGTTCGTTTTCACCCAAGGTTAATTGTAATGGGATATTTATATAGTGCCACTCAATATCTGAGGTGTTAGTGACTCGACACATAGTTAAACGAAGAACAGGAAAGTCCGCAGGTGCCTCCGGAAGGCAGCAGAGGGAAGAGAGAGTAGCTCCTCCCAAAGAGGAAGATGGCTATTCCAGCTGGTGGGACCCAAAAAGGCAGAAATGTTGAAATGATCTCTCAGAATTGTTAAATATCCAGAGAAGTATAAACATCTGGACAGCTAGGTTTGTCAAGGTATCTGCATTACTACTAATGTTTTTAGTTTTGTTTGAAGTATGTTGCTATTGGAGTTTGTTATTATTATTATTATTGTTTGGTGTAAGAATAGAATAGCTATGCTAAAGTCCAGTAAGGTCATGTGCCTCAAGTTTAGAATAGGGCACCTTTACAGTACACTTGAGAGTCGGATTGTAGTCCCTTTGTCTTCATTAATCTTTGTCTTGCGCTCCCGAGTAGTAAATTGTAGGGGCGCTATATAAATATTTGGGTTTTTGTCTAAATCTTTTGCCCATTCATAATTGAAGTAAAAAAAATCAAGCACACAAACTTCTATAATGAATGAATTAAGCCAGTAAATTACTACATATAAATAAATGATGGGTCTTCTTTTAATGAGAATTTACACTTAACTCTCTCAACAGAAATTACTCGCTGTCGATGGCAGTGGCCAGCGGTCTCCTCGCTCTCTTCTCTACGAGCTCCAAGTGAAATGAATCGACCGCAATCCAATTGTAAACGGAGTCGATGACGATGCGTGTTCTGTTTCGTATCTGTCGACTAATCGTTGTAGAGAACATCGGAGTGACGTCGTTTACTTTTTTTCGTGTTCAGTCGTAGTATATCACCAAGAACGTAGTCTCTCTGTCATGGACGCTTGTGTCCACTGCAAAAAAATTCCTCGCTTTAGTTAACTGTTTTTTAATAATAGTGCTTGGGAAGTGTGAATGAGAAGATGATGCATGAATTTTAATCAGAGCCGGCTCGTCTGTTGGGTAAATTAGGGGCCGCCAATTTTGCAAAACTTAATATAAAAATATTTGGCAAATCTACGAACGTAACAGCATTGGCTTATTTTTTATTCTTATTAATCCTAACAACTTTATAATAAATCATCAAAACATTTATTTTTTTGCTGACTGACAGTGGTAGTAAAATCATATATTATATATATTTGTATATATATTAATACTTGAAGTATTTAAGTGAAAAACGCAAAAAACAACCCAAAAGTAAAAAGAGCCGTCAAATGTCTAGAGCCGGGCCTGGTTATAGTGTGAAGATTGCTGAAACAAAAAATGGCAGATGCTCTGCCATAGACATGATTTTGATTACAGAAACACGAAGAACACACAGAAAAATGCAGACTTGCATGGGTATATTATAGACCTGCAAACTTTCAAGATACATGCAGTGGATTTGCAGTTTTTTGCACTGCAAGCGTCCTAATTAAAATAATTTGGGATTTTAAACGAAAGGATGATGGCCTTTCTAGTTACGCTAGCGTCTCTAGTTTGAGAGGCTCCAATTAAACGGATGCACTAAACTGATAATGGAGCATTTGGAGCTGTTCACCTTGGATCGTCCATTCATTGTCGTTCTGTGGTTGTGTAAAGTGTTAGGTTGTACCGCAGAAGGTTACGTTACTCAAGGCAATTGACCACAATTATATGTTATTATTATTTCTAAAAGTAAACCGAAGTGATTTCGAGCACATCAATTAAGGTGTTGTGCATCGTGCTGCATGCAATTTACCTCCTTTGTGAGTGTTATAATTCCACTTGCCGGTGTGCTATTATTAATAGGCTCTATTGGGTATACACTAGGTCATGAACTATTGTGTGGGCTTTGGCCGCCATTGTGGCTAATTCTAATGTAAAAAAATCACGACCTAGACTTCTGAGGTCGCGAAAGTCGCTGCCCTATAATTCATCTGCAGGCGTTGAACACCGAAAGCCA
Source organism: Bimastos eiseni (assembly GCA_959347315.1). Taxonomy (NCBI): domain Eukaryota; kingdom Metazoa; phylum Annelida; class Clitellata; order Crassiclitellata; family Lumbricidae; genus Bimastos; species Bimastos eiseni. The sequence continues at coordinate 6,196,331 of OY365822.1, read as the reverse complement.
GCCCCAATGGTTATATTAGCAAATGGCTACTACATCTGCATGCTCAAGTTAGAGCGATACCCGCAGCCATCTGGCGATTATCCTAGTACTATCGGACAAGTAATTGAAATATATATTATACTTTATCTAGCGCTGTTGTATCATGGGTCTGCGCGATCACAAAATTTGGATTAAAATATTGCTGTTGATGAATTCGATGGGCGTTATGACTAGTAAGAATGTTTAATATTAGGCCGAAGCTTTTAATTAATTTGCATTAATGTCCTAGATAGAATGGACTGTCCAACCGGCATCATGATCGGTAGATCCACATTCGACTCATTCTGAATGTTTGACTACTTTTTTCAGGAATTTTGTCGTAATAACTGTTTTCCATGCTATTTAGGCCTACAAAATTATTTATTAGTACGACTATTATGCTGGATTAGTAGATACAGCGAAATATGCTGTACCGCTGCTAGTTATGCATAGAGGCAGTAGACCCTAATGGTTCTGCGGTACGTGGCTAATATGCAATTATTTAAAATGCTTTTAGAGATAATGGCATCATAAAACATAATCTATGATGAACCGGTATTATGCCTTCAGCCATTCGATCAATTATCATAACCACAGGCGCTATATAAATTGCATTGATTGATTAATTGAATTAAGACCATGTCTAAACGTCTATTGTGATATATGCTCTGATAACCTAAGAAAAGTCCTTTGTCTAAGGATAAATAAGGGGACGTATCAGCCAAGGTACCAAAATTTCTACTGTAAGGTAAGCTGCAGCCGGCTAGGAGACAAAACGTCTGGGTGCGCACACTAAATTCTTGTGTGCGCTCGCTCCACCGCCAGTGCGCGCGCGCACGAGCGCACAGTTTAGAGGGAACATTGACAGACACATAAGCGGATAGATGCAGGCATATGCGCAGACACATGATAGGAGACAGACAGACAGACAGATAGACAGCGAGAGAGACAGAGAGAGAAACACAGACAGACAGAGGGAGAGAAACACAGACAGAGAGACAGAGAGACAGAGGGGAGGGAGACAAGGAGCCGGAGATAGAGAGGGAAAGGGAGACAGAGGCAAATGGAAAGAGGGAGGCAGAGAAAGAAGTACCCAAACACAGTTATATAGGCTTATAGACAGAATGACAGACAGATAAAGACGAGGAAGTAGACGGGGTTTCTCCTTCGTCTTAGCAACGTGCACCAGGAGGTCGCTCGTTGAAGAACACAGCCGCACCGCAGGCCTACAGCAATCGTCTTAATTAGCACGGTCTGTGGGGCGTAGGCCTACGGACGACGGGCCTATGACAGACCCCATAGCTACGCACCGCTCTCAAGTCTGAACTTCCCATCTCTATAGACTGACTCGAATCGAGTACAGGGAAGTGCACATGAGAAGACCAGGAAGAAAGGAGGGAGGTGAGAAGGGAACGAATTTTTTGATGGATGTTAGCAGGGTTTTCCATTAGTCTATTTTCAGATTCATTGGCAACAGAGTTTTGAATCGCGCGAGACTATGATCGATTATCTGTATGGCTTGACTGAGTCATTACTAGATGGCTTGAGGACGTAACGAATGACTAGCGAAGTATGAGACAAACACATGTTTAACCGAATGACTGCATTACTACTCTTACTAGGCTACTATTAGGCTGTAGTAGCCTGCTAGCCAACACATGCTTAACTGAAAGACTAACTGACTACTAATAATATTGGCTTGAAAACTTAAGGATTGACTATCAAAATATTTGTCAAACACGTGTATACACGCTCGACTGGAAAAACCGTCATGCTGCTGAATTGATCACGATCCGGGGGGAATGTCCTGGGACACGGACGTCAATCTCACCTCTGAGTGATGGAGGAAAACCCCCCAGTCCCAGGTGTCAGGAAGGGAATATATTCCCTAAGACTAAAAAGCTTCCCCCTACCTGAAATCGGAGACATTTACCTCCGATCCCCCTACTTGGACGCCTCTACCCGAGACCGTTGCTCCCTTTGGGAGCACAGTCAAATGTCCCAACTCAGGCATTTATAAATAAAATGCCCATGGCAAGACTCTTCTTAACAACGTTGACCGCAACTTCATCTCGCGCCGTAGCGCGCCTTCTTCAGTGACATTCTACTAACCAATGTTCAATGTGGTCCCTTCAGTCAGGATTAAGCGACTCAAACAAACTCTATGTAATTTAACTTGCGTTATGTCAGCCTGAATTCCTGCTATTAAACGTTTCGCTTTCTGCCTCTGCTTTGCATTTTAATGTTAAGGTTATAGTAATGGTATAATTTTAATTGTTATCATCATTATCGTAGCCGTCGTCATCGTCATCATTGTCACCGCCATCGTCGTCGTCGTCATAATCATTATTTTTATTATTATGGTAAATTTTATTATTATTTATTTATTAATTATTATTATTGTTATTATTACTATTATTATTGGGCCTACTATGATCATCATTGTCGTCGTCGTCGTCATCATCGTCGTCATCATCACCATCACCATCGTCATCATCATCATTGTTGCAACTTGTAGTAAAACGTCAAGGCCAGCAACGACGCAGACACAACGAGAAAGATCCTAGGACACAAAAGCAAACGACCTGCAACCTACAGATAATAAATAATTGATCAAACCGACCCTCTTATCAATGAGTAATTGGAAATGGTGTCATCCTATAATCTTTGCATATTATAGGTGTATGCACTATGCATAAACCTAATAAGAAATCCTAGGCCTGTAGGCCTACATATGTTAGGCTACGTAGGCCTACGCACAAAAATCTCCCATGCATAAGTAGGCCTACGCCTGCGTGAGCTCTAGCTCCCTTCATTGTAATTGTTAAACTGCTAAAGACATCTATAAGACATTGATTTTACCGTAGGCTATTTATTTTTGTTACGCGTCATATTAGCATTTAATTTGATAAGTGTTATGACGAAATAAAATGCTAACAACACTCGCATTGAAAAAAGTTTAATGCTACATAGGGGCCTATAACTGATTAAGCAGGAATATAGTCCATGATTGGGTTTTCAGTTCTGATTTTAATATCCCACAGTGTGGAAGTGATAATTAGACAGTAACTGTTATATTTGCGCATTTGGCAACACATTTTTTGAGACCTCTCCCCTAGTCATACGCACCCGTACGCAAAATCGCCGAAATTCGAAACTCTCTCCCCTCCTTGCGTACGTAATACGTGGATGGGCCCAAAATTTAATGTCAACATCCGCAATGAAAACATTCGCACGTGCGCTTTATATATATATATATATATATATATATATATATATAAACCCTATAAATACACACATATAAGTAGCCATACACGTGTTTATACATTCGAGGTAAGTGGGTTATTGCAGTGTAGATGCTCGCGTTCAGAAGTGAGTCGCAATTTCTTAACGCTCACAGTGACCTGTCAAGTTGGTCTATGACATCCGAAGTACCAGTCAGATTGCTGAAAGGATATTGTTACTTTGAAAACGTTGAGATGTAAGCAGGTGTAAATTTAAACTTTCGGTGCTCGGTTCAGTTGGCTTCGGTTAGGAAGGATTTTTTAAAGCGGCTGACTGAACCGAATTCGAGGTCAGTGTTACGATTTCTACCGAGTCAACCAGATCGATTTTACGAAGGATCGTACAAGTTGGCAACAGGTGGTTTCAGATGTTGGCGGTTTGTCTCTATTGACGTTTCAGGGACATGCGGAGATGGTGAGCGTGGTAGCCATACGGGAACATAGAGATTGACATACAGGAGGGGGGTAGAGAGAGAGAAACAGACAGACAGACAGACAAGAAGCGCCCTCTTATCAATGAGTTATTCGAAATGGTGTCAGACAGACAGACACACAGATAGACAGACAGACAGACTGACGCTAAAAGATAACGAGATTGATTGAAAGGGACATAGAGAAGTCAACGTGGTCAAACAGGGATAGCATAGACAAGGACTGGATAAATTATGGAGGGAAAAGGATTGGATACAGAGACTGAAATACTGAGGGGAAGCCGAGGCTGCTGGATGTAGCCTACTAACGTTTCTGCAGACTTCACGGTGTGCGCCTTTGAGTACTTGAACAGGTAGGTGTATTTCGACGTACCTATAAGGTAAACGAAACTTTTTCCTATAAGATAAATGAAACTTTATTCATTCATTACGAAAATTTATTTATAGCGCCTTTTCAAGATGACTATACTCAGAGGCGCTCCCAACACCAGCGCGGACAAATAAAGTCACTACAAACTCAAGAAGTAGCTCGACTGCTCAAGAATTGACTTAGTTGGTTAATAATCGATTCAATTGCTCAAGAATCCACTCACTCGCCAATATCAACTGCTCACCGGGCCTCACCCTGTGTGAGGAAACTCACTAGTAGTGCAGACTCAATGATGTAAAGTGTGTGTCACACATGCATTACGTTATTGAGTCTAATATATATATATTGAGTCTAACATATTGTGTGCTCATCAGATGCAAGTGAATGGTGTGACATTGTGCCTACTTTCCTCAGAAGTAGCTGCAATTTGGTGCATCTATCTATGCAAGTGTTGCGTCCTGTGATACCGGTACAATTACAAACGCGGAAGTGCGTGGTAGACTTACATTACCTGTACTCAGGGGCGTCTATCTCTCTAAGTAATTGGAGCAACTCCTACCCATAATACTATATTACTCAATGATGAATAACAGATTGAACCAAGTTAATGACTAGAATTAGAATAGAACAGAATGGCTCAACTGCAAATAATAACAAATTTTAAATTCCTACATAATACTTTAAAAAACGTTTCCCCTCTGATTTCGCAATGACATCTTCCCCCTTACTTCTTGTATGGTTTGCTCCAAGGTTTGTATGGTGTAGACCAGACGTCTCTGCCTGTATTTGTGATAGGATTACCTGCTTCCGCTTCTGTTTACTCGATGTGCTTATTCATTCAGATGTGGATGTTCAAGATTCACTGATCCGTGTCAGTGACGACACTTGCGATGGGCTTACCTGCTTCCGTGTACTCGACGTGCTTAACCATCCAGGTGGGCATGTCTATGATAGACTGATCCGTGTCGGTGATGGTGCTAATGATAAGCCTGCCTGTTTCAGCCGTTGGAGTCTGTGATCAACTCGAGTTACAGCTGAGATTGCAGGCATGTAACTCAGTGGGATCATAGATTTGAATGCTGTAGCTTTCCAGCTGGACCACAGAATACTGTACGCCTGAGTCCGTAAAAGTCTTAAGGACGCTGAAGGTAAGAGCCAAACTAAGCAAATGAGAACGGGATGTAATTAGAATGTGGTGTCCAACCCCGTAATATTTGTCTGACCTGACCCTGTAAGTGCGCCACCTGGTGATGATAGCTGCTGTGTGATAACTAAGAACATTAGCGTCGCCCTCCTTCTTTATCCAGGTTTGGGACTGGCACCTTCAGGGTGCAAAACAGTGGGGAATTAATGCGCCTCATCTTTTATACACTTCGGAACGGTCAACATACATGAATGTAAATATGAAAGTCTTGTATAGCGACTCATGTCTTGTTCGTTTTGACTTTGCTCAATTTTAAATGTGTCTACTGTGTGGTAAAAGCAAATGGAAATTTATATAGCGCCACTTCAAGTGAGTCTAGTCGAAGCGCTCTCCCAGACGAATACAACGAAACCACGATTGAACAAAAGGGTCTTGAAACGTTTACGGAAAAGAGGTAAAGAGAGGCTAAAGAATAATGATCTAAGGAGCTACAGAGTTATGAGATTAGACGAGAGGACAGATCGAGTTACGAATGGAGTTGATAGAGGTCTTTGTTTTAGTTAAATTTGTTAAAATAAGTTGATAATTTTCATATTCCTGTTTTCCTGTACAGTATTATGAACTGACTGCAGTAATTGACTTTCTATTCTCCCCAACGATTTATATAGGAAAACACGTCAGTGGGTGGCCCTGTTAGCGGGAGGTAATCATTTCGGGCCTCCCTTTGTAACCCAACTGAGCAACTAAATACTATGTGTACACTTTTGATGATTTTGTTTTGATTTGGTTAAAATAAAATATTTTCGTTCGTTCGTTCTCCACTTGGACCTACACGGTGGCCCTATTATAGGGATTCTTCATCCTTTCTGGATCTTGACCTTTATAAGCTACTGCCATTAATGTAAGTTACCAAGTATGCTGCCAGTGTTGGTTGCAGAAAATAAAATCAATCGATTGATTTAAATTGATTGATTGATGCAGGCACATACTCTTATCCATCTACGTATGCATAGGCCCTATGTATGTGTGTGTGTATGTATGTATGTGTGTATGTATGTATGTATGTATGTATGTATGTATGTATGTATGTATGTATGTATGTATGTATGTATGTATGTATGTATGTATGTATGTATGTATGTATGTATGTATGTATGTATGTATGTATGTATGTATGTATGTATGTATGTATGTATGTATGTATGTATGTATGTATGTATGTATGTATGTATGTATATGTTCTATGCATTAATGTATAATGTATATATTTTACGGCGCTGCTATCAAATCACAAAGGCTCTATAGACATACTAATCTTGACAAGGCCGACCTTAATTTTTGTTTGTTTGTCGTAAACCAATGGATAAAGAACCAGAACACAAATTCGTGGTGAAAGTTTAACATCAATCAACAGTTAGCAAAACAAAGGGTTTCATTCTGCCAAGTTTCCTTCTAGCGTCAAGTTAGCGCAGCGTTCTTGGAATGACCTAAGCCAATGAAGAACCGATGCTGAACTCCAAGGCCGATATGACATGTAATCTATGAGTGCGTTTCTTTGGCTCAATCGTTTTGGAGGAGTGTCTTCTGAAAATGAAACGGTGTTTGCACACCAAGTCCATTGGAGTTTTCTTAAGTTTCTGTTCAAGCGTGAACACTGAACACCAAGAGGCGGTTCATCTTCGGTTCATCAACTCGAGCATCAATGAATGAATGAATGAATGAATGAATGAATCAATCAATCAATCGATCAATCAATCAATCAATCATTCAATCAATCAATACATCAATACATCAATACATCAATCAGTACATCCATCAGTCTATCAATTAATCAATCAATCAATCGATCGATCGATCAATCAATCAATAAAATTTTATATAACGCCTCTTCGTAAATCTACTTAGAGGCGCTCTTTTCGCCAGCCTATGCCGCTAAGTGTAATTTTAACGACTGTTGGAGCAGTAAGCAAATCAAAGCACAGAAGGCTACAGAAGAGTCACCAATGGTTGGCCCACTCACAGGCGTAGAACCAACTACCGGATACCCGTCAACAGTTGACGCATGCATGGATGCTCGGACTCGGACCTGGGCCACACTGCGCTTTAGATTTATGCACATGTGTTGATGTAGGCTCCGTTTGTATGCAAGCATCTGTGTAAGTAGGCCTATACATAGGGCCTATATGCATGCAGGTATATACTTGAGACGTTTTAATGTGTCCTAGACCTAGAGCGATTTCGCCACGATAATGTCTGATTTATCACACACGATTCCCAGAGAGAGCTAATAAAAGACTCGACGGACTGACACACGAACCACACGAGGATTATGTTTCGGCAAATGGTTCAAAGCGTGCTGTAGAATTTAGTGGTAGCATGTGCTTTCGTATATTCGACATCTCGGCACGGATGATGCACCGAGGTAAATGCTTTGCAGGCTGAAGCGAGAAAGTGGCCGTGGTATTCTCAACAGAAAGATCTTCAACTCTGTTTGTGCAATAGCAGCGAAAAAGGTTTCATTTTGTGCAGTTATTGGCTAATTCGGTTGTGGTTGCATTAATTAGAGAGTACGTTACAAGTCTGTGCGTTTTTCGGACAGCATTCCGATTATGTATTTTTAAGAGATTTTAATCTCAGATTAGAACGGAATCAACGGATAGCCGTAAATGTCGTGACGTCTATTCAAACTGACCGTGGTGGTAAAGGATTAATTAACTACAAACTGAGTCGAGTCTTGGCAAGCAGGCCGGATGTCACTAAAGAATATATGGGCATTCACGTTTAATTAACTAGCCAGAACATAATGGACACACACGTGGAATAGGTTCTGTGTCGCGCCACCACATGGCGCTAAGTTCTTTTTTGAATGAGCTCACGGCGGTTTTGATGACTAGATATCACGGTAGCTTGTCTGCTTTTTTCTTATGTTTGCGATCTTGAAAGAGATCATGACACGGATACGTCACCAGGAGCCCGCGTGGCTAACGGGCACCGGCTTCTTGCTGGCGCTTTTTCTCTCTGAGACTCTAAGCATCGACATAAAAGGTAACGTATCATCAGATTGTATTGATTGTGTAGCCTTATACAAAGGTGCCATTATCGCAGTACTAAAGACATCAATGACCTAAACAATTAGATGAATTCCTAAGTGACGTCACTAAATTGAAGGTTGTTGCAACGTCACAGGTTCCGTGAAAATGACCGACGAGGATCGATTACTGGAGGAGCTGTTCAAGAGACGCCACTACAATCCAGACTCTCGTCCGGTGCAGAGAGCGAATGAAGCCGTCGCTGTCCATCTCTCAATTGTGCCAATACAGCTGAACAAAATTGTACGCATCGTTTATTACTGTGCGCTCACAGGGACGAACCGAATTTGAATTTCTCACCGAGTTCGAGTCCGAGTTTCGAATATTTAAAAGTCTCAGTCTCACGAGCGGGTCCAACCCTCCCTTGTCTGACAGCAGCCCTTATACCTAGAAGATTACCTAATTAACTCAAAATTGAACGCTGCTGAAGCTTGCTCTTTGCATCCACCTACCCACTCATCCATCCCTCCATTCATTCATCCATCCATCCATCCATCCCCATTCATTCATCCACTCATCCATCCATCCACTCATCCATCCATCTATCCATCCCTCCATCCATCCATCCATCCATCCATCCATCCATCCATCCGTTCGTCCGTCCATTCGTTCGTCCGTCCATCCATCCG
>OY365822.1:6032366-6182366 GCA_959347315.1 Bimastos eiseni | reverse complement strand
CAAGCGAGAGGTGCCACTCGCGATGACTTGCAACTTTAGGTGCAACCGATTAACTCTAGGGCACGGTAGCTGGTTTAGCTAGAACTGATTAGAAGGTTCTGCCAAGAGCTTGCACTCACTGTGTCAGGACCACGAGGAAGCCCCGTACCCACATTTGCTTGGCGCCTCGATGTTCTGTCTCGGGATCACGTGTACACTGTTTAACTTTGGAAAGAGAGCAGTTGTAATTACGAACATTTATATAGCGCCGTAGGGAGAAAGCTACTTCTATAGGGTGCAATATAAAAACAGTTGCACTGTTTACTATGTCGTATAACCCAAAAATATTACCCTAAAATATACCCTAAAAATATTTAATTAGCTGTTGGCCCCAGTTTGGTATCAGTGTCTAAAACCGAAGCTATGAGCCGCGTCTCTGATACAGATTATTTTGAGCATAAATTAGCGAGACAAAGAGACTTAACAAGCGCTTTATAAAGAAAGCTTTGTTATCAACAATGAACGCAATGTTTTAAGGAGTCTAATGCGATTTAAACTGTAGCCAGCACTATGCACTATCGATGAAATAATTTACGAAAACCGCCAATAGATTGACAAGTAAGCGATTCAATTACATGTACATAAACAGAGTTCTGGTCTTGATATGATAACGCTGCATTGTGAGTTAGACTTCATGGAGTTGTATCACGTCTGGAGTTTGAGATTTTTCAGAGGTCATCTACAATAGATTAAGCATTTCCGAAACGGAGAGAGCTAGACAGAGACAAGCAGACAGACACAATGGTATATACACAGACAGACAGAGACAGAGACAGATATGGAGACAGAGGCAGAGTGTGCGTGTGAGAGAGAAGCAGAAAGAGAGGGACAGCAGAGACAGAAAGAAAGAAAGAGACAGACAGACAGACACAGAGACAGAGGTATAGAGAAAGAGAGAGAAATTGGGTTGGCCGTCTCTATCTCAATATCAAAGCGCTATTACTAAAGAGTAGTAAATACAATACTTAAAAATGACGAGCAATTACCTGTAATTGCCATGAATATGGGCAATCTTGTGAATACAGCCTGTGGTCCTGTCTCATTTCTTTAGCCTCTCTAAAAACCGGATTTGGATCTTCACTCGACAACCATTGACAACCCCTCTGACATGCCACAGCGTTCCTAATAAGCCCTGAAGTTAACTTTCGAGTAACGCTTATAAATCTCAGTTTACTGTGTTTGCTAGTTGGCCCTGCATGCATTATTATGTGCACACTGAAACATTTCACATAATTAAGGCAAGTGCAGAGAGCGCCTCTGGGTAGAAATGAAGGGGCGCTATGTAAATATTTCATTATAGATTCACAGCTTTTAACCTTGTTTTCTTTAACTTGGTTTGCGTAAAGTTTGTCATGAACGTTGGATAGTCGGTTCGTCGGAGTTCTTTCAACTCTTTTTTTCCCGTCAACCTACAGAGCTGAAATTTTGCACACGTGTCACGCTTGGATGACAAAGCAATGTATCAAATTTGTACGGACATAACTCAAAACTCGAGAAAAAATGACAAAAAATGCACAGAATTAAATATCGTTTACCCAATCGAACGAGTCCTCATTGACGAGCTCCAACCTGGCAAGTTTACATCATAAATGATCTCTTAAGTAATTGGATCGATTGCGCCATCTACTAGATGACCAAAAGTCAATAAAAGAGTGTCCCAAAAACCCACGTTTTTATTTTCACTTGTTCAGAGTAAAATGTGGATATTTTTGCAGATATTTTGCACAACAAAACGACAATTCTCTATCACGATAGTACGATTTCGTACGATCGTCCGATCTTCACCTTCCATTGGAGACGGCGAATTCTCTTCTATGGATTCAATCTCATCATGCCCTGTACTCTGCTGTCCGCTCTCTCAGCTGTCACCTTCATCATACCACCACAATCTGGGGAACGGATTGGACTCGGTAGGTGTCTTATCGGGTCTACTGTAATGAAACGATTATTACCGCGAATTGGACACCGATGAGGCTTCATCCACCCATCCATGATCCATCCATCCAAACCCACCCGACCGTCCGTCCGTCCGTCCGTGCATCCATCCATTCATCCATCCATCCATATATCCATCCATCCATACATCCAGCCACCCACCCACCCATCCATCCATCTGTCATTCATCCATCCACCCGCCATCCAGCCCGCCTACCCACCCACCCGATCGTCCGTCCATCCTTCCATTCATCCATTCGCTCATTCATTTACTCATTCATTCACTAACCAGGTTTATCACCCACTATTTCATCCATCCAAACTCACCCACCATGTCCATCCACCCACCCATGCATCCGTCAATCTACCTTGCCGGTGTGATCATCGCCCTCTTTGCCCCTATAAGAGCTGCCATATCTCAATTATCTGACTTTATTGCTGTTTTGTAGGAATTTCTACGCTGCTGGCGTTAAGCGTTAATCAACTGATTGTAGCCGACCGAATCCCACCGACATCCGATGCCATTCCACTCATCGGTATGGCTGTTGAGCGCGTGCTACGTGCAGCTTTCAAGATTGTTGGTGTTTATTTTCCAAATTTGACCATTGCCTTGTAATATGCGTCACATGCTCCACTAGCTTCCTTTTCCACAGACAAATGAATTTAGGAACTCGGCCTGGACCTGACGGTAACAGTTATGGAACAGCCCTGTCTGATTTCGGGAGTTATTTTACTCCACCTCGGGTTTGGCTATATATATGATATCAGAAATTTTCGTTGGTCTGACGGCAATAGCCAAGGGAACAGTCCATAATTCTGGTTCTGGAGTTATTTTTGCCCCTTCTTGGGTTGGCTTCTATAACCTCATAAATCTTCCTTGTTCTGACGGCAACAATTAGAGAACAGCCCAGCCTAACTTCTGGAGTTTCACTGCCCCACCTCTGGTTTGGCTAGGCAATATACCCTCAGAAATCTTCGTTTTGGATCTAGATGTGAATTTGTAGTCCCCTATCTGCGCTCCTCCACGACGCAACTGCATCCGCCACATCTCTGGTTCTCTATGACATTACTTGAAATGCCATATATACTGTTACATATGCAAGGTTAAACTCAGGAGGTTCGAGGCTATTAATCAGCATTGATGCCGTTCAGATTATCCAATTATTTCTTGCCTTTCAAAACACGATAAACCTGCAGTTAACATCTCCGAACAACTAATCACCAATGCGAGGCAAAGCTACAAAATACCTACTCGGCTAACCGTACACCCTGCTGCATTACGCAATTTATACGTTCGCAGAAAACACGATAAAGCATCCATCTGGTTACTGGATATCATCCCACTGCGGCTAGAGAGGTATTACACCATACACTTTACATCTGTCATCAGCAAATATTATTATTTCTGGAGGCAGATATATAGGCAGCCATTCCTCTCTGTTGATTCTCTACGACCTGCCCCACCCCATAACCCCCCCTCCAATTTGCAGGTGTATAATAACAAGTAAGAACTGCTGTGATGCGGTTTCTGTATTCTTTACGATTCGCCTGCTCTTGATTGATTCGCCTACTGCTTTTGACGTCTGTGAATTTAGGTGATTGATTGATTGCCGTTATGCTATGTGTCAAAAACAAAATACACCACTTGTGATTGCAACTGCTATCTATTAGTATAAAGCTGCCTGGATATTGCGGACTGGCTTTGGCATAGCGCCCGAGAATAAACTGTGTTTTTATGGTCGCTGAGAAACCTTTACAATTACTGTCTTTACATTTACATTTATATAATCTTACGAACTGATACGCCTCGTACGTTCGACACCTGACCGATAGCAGTTACTAATAATTAATGTAGGCCTCTACTACTGTATCATATGTGGCCGATAGACATTCTTAACCATGCCCACCAGGATAAGGGGTGGAGGAAAATGCTCCGGGGGCCGGCGATATTTATGGATCCGGGCCCGTTATCGACTAATGTAAAATAATATTATCAGTTAAACAAGTTTATAATTAATGCCTTGCTAAATATGATATTGGTATACCGCCATGTAACTGCAACAGTTTTGACTTGAAGCTACCGAAGATCACCTTATACGTGTAGATTTTTTCTTTAGAGCACGCTCTCTTACGTCGAAGAGGCCCGTGACTGCTTTGCCAAAGGCTGGAAATTTGAAAGGGCCCAGAGAATATAGGGGCTCGGAATTTCTCTGCCTAGAGGTCCGTAATTGCTCTGCCTAGGGGCTCGGAATTTGTAATGGCCCTGAGAATCCTCTGCCTTGGGGACCAGAATTTCTCTGTCTATGGGCCTCGAATTGCTTTGCCTGGGGCCCGCAATATGTCTCTGTTGGCAATGGGCTGCATCTCAAACCTCTATCATCGATCGCCAACTCTCGCAACAGCTTTATTAAGTTTCTTTTCGGACAACAGGAATTTATTTCGCCTGCGTCATGATCGTCAACGCTCTGTCGTTGATGGCGATGGTCTGCATCTCCAATCTCTATCATCGATCGTCAACGCACCTCTATCCGATGCCAGATTGGGTAAGTAAGGAGCTGCAATCTATCACGAGATTGTGAGATAGAGGAGCACGATGCATGTGAATGTATGCACCTGAATGTATGCATGTGAATGCATGCAAGTGAATGTATGCATGTAAACGCATGTAAGGCTCATGCAAATTATGCTTTTAAATGTCAGTTAAATTCATTATCAGGAAGTCATTAAAGGGCAAAACCAAAATAAATCAACAACATAAATTTTATAACTGACAGCAAATGGGACCCAATTAGACCCACTATAGTTAAAAAATTACCCAGGTGGCATTACCTTTAGACAGTGCCACCTGGGTAATTTTTTAACAGCAAGAACAACGATAACAAAGTCGAGAGAGCTTGAGTTAATAGGCTAATCTGTTTCGGTCCTAATAAAGCTATCGTGTGGAAGATAAATATAATTAGGTCCAGACAGAGTAATAAGCCTAAAATAGTTTTTAAATGAAATCAAGCAAGGATAGTGTAACCTCAACTAGAAGCTATAACGTCATAAAAATCAAGTGAGATTAAGCATAGCACACGTAGGCCTATACACAAGGCAAAAAGAGAAAAGGCAAAGAAGAAGCATAACAAGATTAATGAAGAAAAGGAAAGCACGAAAAGCCAGCAGAGCAATTACACAAAAAAGATAAATCTTTATCTTTTTTGTGGGCTTTATATATAGTTCACGAAGAATGAGTTTTAAATGCAAATTAAAGAATCAAACAAGCAATTTCTCTAGTAGGACAACGCTTAATGACTCTTTATATTAGAATTAAGTGCACAAATGCCAGTCTGTTCCATGCAGCCGGGACAGAACATTTCAATCGAAGAGAGTTATTTCTAGCAAATCCTATTAATTAATCACGTTTATCGTGCGTATCGTGAATAGCCTGGTGAGCCTGGTATCGTGAATATTCTGGTCAGATACAGACAGGAACTTATCTTTGAAGGCATGCAGTAGCAAATTAGGTTAGAGCTGGCTATGCAGGGGTCAATCAACGTTATTAGGACCCCAGTTGCGGGTTAATTGAAACGTCCGTACCATATTGACAATCTCTTAGGGAGAGGTCGATTCAAAAATCAATTGAAGATGAGGAGGCAGCCGACACTCCAGACCAATGTATCTGGGAAAGAACCTTACCGAGATGTTCAATTAAGTCATGATTTTCTCTGCGGGTGCTGTTGACCGTTTTGGGGTATGGAAAATGGGATGTAAAATCAATCCAAGCTAAAACAGGTAGATGGTCAGAAAGATCACATGCTGTTATTGATGAATAAACGTTTTAGAGCAGGCATTAGTAAGTCGTTTCAGAAAATTCTACTAGGTCGCAGAATATTAGGACCAGGCCTATTCCTTGCTTGGTCATTTAATGAAGAAAGCAATGAGTTAAGGAGTGGCCATGTGACTCGAATAATAATGTTCAATTTTGAAGTCGTCCAACAAGAAAGTTTTGTCTTAATTTTTCAAACGTAACATGACAATATTCCTGTTGATGTCAGCAATATTCAGAGCTGGAGGTCTGCAATAATATCAGCATCCTTCTTCTGCGTAAAAATTAGCAAAATGACTTTCGAGTGAGGCCTTTAGAGGGAAGAACGAGGTACACCGATACTCATTGTCATCGGCCTCAAAAGGCGATGCTTAAATAACTGGAAATGTCTATACATGGTGTGTCTATAGTGTAACCTGTGTTTTATTTTCAGGTGAGGACATTCGTTTGCATCAGACTTGCCAAACTGTTACGAATGCCAAAACCAACCAGTGACACACAGACCCAAATAACAAATTGCACAAGGGCTAAATCCAACAGCATCAATCAATTTAACAACCACCAATCTTCACTTTCTTCTGACGTGGCAAACGACCAATCACCAGATGATGAGGTCATCCATGACGTCGACTGGAAATACGCGGCTCTTGTAATCGATCGTCTTTGTTTTTACGTCTGCACCCTCTACTTGACAACGGTCACTGTGGCGTTCTTCGCATGCGTGATTATAATCCGAAGCTAGTCTAAAACAATCTTCTTCAGAAATAGGACCAATTATATTTTTTTATTGGAAATTGTTTATACATGTACGTATCGAATAAGAAATAACGAGAAGACATCGATAGATAGGTCTATGGTCTACCCATAGCCCTATGGCGTGACAGTCTGTCAATTGCTAGGTGACGCTGTTACGCTGAGCAGTAGGAGTTGGTGAACGCCTTGCATGGCTGCAAGACAGTTTGCGGCATCTTCCGGTGGAAAATCGTTAACGAAAAAATGAGCTAATCGGTGGAATAACGACAACGTAGACCTCAGTTATTAGGACAAAAATTACAATGAAGAATTCGGTTAATAGGAAGAATACCGAAGACGACGCTATGAATTTGCCCAAATAGGATAGGGAGAATTCGGTTAATAGAAAGAATTACAAAAACGAAAGTATAGATATGGAACAAGACAGAAACGAAGAACCTAATTAATAATTAAAAAAAACTTTTACTCGACAAATTTCTGTCATTT
Organism: Bimastos eiseni; assembly: GCA_959347315.1. Classification (NCBI taxonomy): domain Eukaryota; kingdom Metazoa; phylum Annelida; class Clitellata; order Crassiclitellata; family Lumbricidae; genus Bimastos; species Bimastos eiseni. The sequence goes on along the minus strand of OY365822.1, from coordinate 6,175,345 downwards.
CTAGCGGTTGTATTTACTCAGGCAATCAGATTTGTGTTTTAATTCACCTTTTCAATAATATAATCGGAGAACAAAAGATAGTTAATTAAACTAATACATTTTTTAAAAATGTGTGCACTATTTTGCATTGTATGTATGCATGCATATATGTGAGTATCTATGTTTCGAGGGTACACCGTCAAAGCGCCCCGGACAAATACGCCCCGACAAATGCGCCCGCCAAATGCGCCCGCCAAATGCGCCCCGACAAATGCGCCCCAACAAATGCGCCCGCCAAATGCGCCCGCCAAATGCGCCCCAACAAATGCGCCTCGACAAATGACAAATGCGCCCTTCAAATGCGCCCCGAAAAATGCGCCCCGACGATTGTGCACCACATATAATTCTATTTAATTCTATAATTAATAATAAGACATAATGCACATAATTCTATATTTGCTTAATTATTATGCTGATACTTTTATCAATACAGATTCTGTTCAAACAGACTTCTTTTCAGCAATCCATGGAAGCACAATTATTTGCATCAATTCAACTTCCATTTAGGCCTAATAACTTAATAAGGAATAGTTTTCATCGATGCAGACTCTATTTCAGCTTGTTATGTGCATGATAATGGCTGTGCGCACTAACATTCCATACAACCTATGTGTCGTATTTTAATTATTACTAATTAATTAAAATAGTCAATTTAATTCGCTCTCTAACGATAATGGACATGAGCGTCTAGAGGACACGAGATAGTTGTTTGGGCGCTAATGTCGGGCGCTTTCGTCGGTCGGTTTTTGGCGCATATGTCGGGGCGCAATTGTCCTGGACGCTTTTGACGGGCCACGGTTTCGGGATAGGTCTATAAACTGCATTTTCTGCTCTCGTATATGACGTGGTCATCACAATGACTTTGCCATTGACAGGCTGAAAATAACAATATTATTATACACAGTCACACTAGTGTTGACCTTCAGTCCGAGGGAAGTTGCGCTGGGAGATCGTAGCTAGACAGATTATGCAACGGAATGTAGTGTTGGCTGGTTTGCGATAGAATCGAACAACTATTAGCCAGTGCGACATCAGAGACCCAATATATTTGTCGCACGGCTATGTAGGGGCCTACAAGCTCACGGCCAACCGATGTCCCATTTATCAACCGGGACTCAAGGGGTCCTAAACATCAACAATTATAACGTGCTCTCTCTCTCTCTCTTGATTATTATTATTATCATCATCATCATCATCGTCGTCGTCGTCGTCATCATCGTCGTTGTCGATGTTGTTGCTGTCATTGTTGTTGTTATTGTTATCACATCGGCAATAATATTACGAAAAACACTTATACAATCCATCGATCGTAATAAGCTCATTCTAGTCAAACACCTTTGCGACACTTCCGTTAGTAACGCGACAGAGTTAATCGAACCGTTCGCGATCGGGTAGAGTCACTGATACTGATTTTACATTTTCTACACGGACATGCCCCACTGTATATAGGACCACTTGGTAAGACACCATAAAAAATTTTTTTCAGAGTCTGAGGAGTATCAATAACGCGTCACAGATGGGGTCTGGAAGGAAAGAGAAGTCACGTATGCATGCATGCACGTTGTATGTATGTATGTATGTATGTATGTATGTATGTATGTATGTATGTATGTATGTATGTATGTATGTATGTATGTATGTATGTATGTATGTATGTATGTATGTATGAATGTATGCATGTATGCATGTATGTGTGTATGTATGTATGCATGTATTTATGTATGAATGTATGCATGTATTTATGTATGTATCTACGCAAGCAATAATTTACATAACACGTTTTAATGTGTCCTTGGGTGCCACTGGTGACCAGAAAATACACCATTCATATATGATTTCCCGAGAGAGCTTATAAGCGATGCGACGGTATAAGCTAACATACCAACCCACATGAGGATTGCTATTCGGCAGTAGGTTTACCGCCTGCTGTTGTAGTGGAACTACTGTGGCACGCGCTTTCATATGCTACATTTCGGCACGGATGATGCGCAGAAATGGATGCGTTGCCAGCTAAATTGAAGTGGTCATTGTTGTCCCTACGGAACGGTCTTCGATTTTATTCGCACAGCTGCGACTGAAAGCGTTCTAATTTCGTAGTTATTATCGATACGTCACCAGGGACCCGGATGTAGCTGCATTAGATGGAAAGTCCGTCTCAAGTCTGTATGTCTGGGCGGCGCATTCCGGATTGCATTCCGACGGTGTCATATTTAAGGCATTTTGACATCAGATTAGAACGATCCGTTCACGAGATCCTCGATGTCGTGGCGTCTATTCAAACTGGCAGCGCTGATGTGGGACTAATCCATTGAAAAATGAGCACGGTCTGGGCCATACGGTCGCTACAGAAAACGCGTAAATTAACACTTTTGTACACTGATCAGAACACATAGGCGCTCAAGCGGAATAGTTTCTGTGCAGCGCCGCCTGGTGTCATTAGGTTCCTTATCGAATAAGCTCGCGACGGTTTTGATGACTAGATATCACGGTAGCTTGTCTGTCGCTTCCTTGAGTTTGCGTTCTTGAAAGCGATCATGATACGAATTCGTCACCTGGAGTCCGCGTCGTTAACTGGCACCGGCTTCCTGTTGGCCCTTTTTCTCTCCGAGGCTCTGAGCACCGACGTAAACGTAGCAGGTAACGTAACGTCGGATTGTACTGATTAATTATTTAACGACATCTAACATAATTTTGTGAAAATGATTCCTAGATCACCCCTATGAGTCACCCAAAGGTGCCTTACGATTGCTCTAATATTACATATATATATATATATATATATATATATATATATATATATATATATATATATACATACGCGCACGGGGAAAGGCTTAGGCGAATGATAACACTACCACACGAAGAGCCTAAGATCAGGATGAACGTGGGAAAGGTGGGATCAATTTCTGCCACCCTTCCAACGTCGACTAAGCCAATCTTTAATAGGTGGCGTTGGAAAATCAGCAGTAGCAGACAGGTCCTTGAATAGCTGCCATCATGTTAAATTCGACTCCTGCGTGCACTAACGTGTGATTATCCGTTCATACTATGACTTAATCGAACTGCGATATGCTAGTTTAAATTTATAATGTACATTCATATATGACGTATGTTACATACACACACGTATAGCCATGCATACATGCATATTTGCGTACATAAATAGAAGATGTATGCATCTTCTAGGAACATTAATTCGAAACTCTTCTCTTTCGACGGGGCGATAATGGGAGCACATCTGAGTTGGTTCCTTAAACCGAGGCGTATATAATGACTGCTCTCAACCGAAAAGAAAGAAAGACAGAAAGAAAGAAAGAAAGAATTTATGAATGAATGTAGGCCCTAATTCAATTTAAGCCGAATATTATAATCTAAATTAAACTACCTACTCTATCGGATCCGAGTCATCGAATAATCTAATCTGTATGAGAATATTGCCACTATAGTAAAACAAAAGACATCAATGACCAATACGGTCTGATGAGTTCCTTGAAAGTGACATAATTAAATTCTAAGTTGTTGCACGTCACAGATTCCGTGAAAATGACCGACGAAGATCGATTACTAGAGGAGATGTTCAAGAGACGTCACTACAATCCAGACTCGCGTCCGGTGCAAAGAGCAAATGATACCGTCGGTGTCCAACTCACAATGATTCCAGTGCAGTTGTCCAAAATTGTAAGTATGACTTTTAATAAATGAGCGATGACCATATAGTTTGATATAAAGAAACTGCACAATTAATTAAACTTAGCGAATCGATAATTATATAAAAATATAGTCTAAAAATCTGTTGAGTGGTACTTAGGCCTACAATTTAACAAAGGTCTTTGGCGTGACCCTCTTAAGAGATATAGCACAAGAGTTTTATGCAAATGAGAGGCGTTTGCAATTTGAAAACATCAATATAATTGTTATTTCAAATTGGTACAATTCTTACTAAGTATGCCTTCCTTAATTATACCTGTTTTGTACGTTATATAAAAAAAGTAGTCAATATTGTTTGTTACACTGTGCATTGTATATTATATTGAATACAATATTGAAGAAATTCTATTATAACTAAGTGTAGCATTTAAACTTTAAAGTATTAAGTAATGCGTCTTTATCCCGGTCACACCGTATACAGAATAGTTACCGTACCTTATGCTGGTCTCTGAATGCTTGAAGCCGATATAATAGACCCTAATACAAATATTTGACACTGACAACAATTCTAGCTCTGTCATAATTGACCATAGGGCAAGTTCTCCTCCAAATGGGGCACAATACTCTGCAAATGAGTGGGGGATGTACTACGAAGAGGAGTAGGCCAACTGCATTTTTCACAATCTTCTTTTTAAGAGAACTTCGAAATATTTGAACAACTCTTACTGTAGGTGTACCTTGTATGACAAACTTTCGATATTCTAAATAGACTAAATTTTAAACCTATTCTTTAAAATTTAAACTGGAAATAAAATGATAAATTAAGGAGGGCCTATATTTTAAAAAAATACCATTGTGTAAGTGTACACTTGATTTCCTGTAGCGTACATTGGACAACATGACACATGCTAATTTAACAAACAACTTTTTGAACTGAATATGCTACATTCTTGATATATACCTTCGCAACAGATACTTATTTTTGTGCGTTATTAAACAGTAATCGAAATTGTTTGTTACGCCGTCCATTTCTGAGCTTGATATTAAAATACTGGAGAAATTCTGTTATTACTAAGCGTAGCCTTTAAAGTATAAAGCGATGATTCTTTAGCCCGGTCATGCCATATACAGAACGGTTACCGTACCTTAACTACAAAAGATAGTCTATGCCTCTGGCTAGTTTTTGAATGCTGACATAATAATACAAATCTTTGATGCAGACAACAATTCTACCTGCATGCATGGCATGATTGACAAGGACACGCTCCCCTGCAAAGTGGCACAGTGCTTTGAAAATGGAAGGGGCACTCGGAAAAGGAGTGGCATATAAAATAAATCATAATTATCTGGTGTGCCCCTCCTTTCAAAAATGCTTCTGGCGCCACTGGGGATATGGTGCCGTCCAGCCAGTGCTCATTATCCAATAAAATGCGTACAAAAGCCTGACAATGGTCAGCTATTACCACAAAGATTACTGCATGATGAAATACGGTAATACCTAAACTAACCAACAATGCCAAATTTGCCACAAATGTACAAGTTACAGTTATTTCCAAAGCGGTTATTTTTCATTCTGCAAATTCAATTGTATTTGAAACACATATTCTCGCCTCAGGGACTCCGTTGCTCTGTCAATAACCAATAACCATTTATCTCTTTTGGTCTCCCGTTTGGCCAGAACAAAGTAGATTGTTTCATTTGTCAAGAAGGATGAGTTCATAGTTTAGACAATAATAAAGCAATTTCGGCTAAAATTTTTATTATTCTTATAACTTCTATACGATTTAGAAATTGTAGTTGAGTTGTAGTGTTGGTACTCGTAACATAAATAAGACAGGAGGCTTATAATAAAATATTACATATTATATTATATATATTTATTTAGACACATCTTAAATACCCTGATTGATATATTCTTCTTATTACCGTCTGTTGAACTCTTGTTGTAGGATGATCTCAACGAAGTCATGGAACTACTCGTCTGGATTGCAATGGTCACACAGATCACTAAATGAAATTCTAATTAGGGCCTAATCCATGTGACTTATATAGCTCCCAACCATTTGCATGTTTGGATCAGAAAGAATCTTGTAATAGCGATAAATAATTTCACATATATAGCCTCTGCGGCGTCCCTTGCATATTTGAGCTCAGCATTGAAAAACAGTGGAACCCCGAACGTATCCGCATGGTAGGGCCTATGGACACATGCCAAGAGAGCTGTAATTGTTATCACGGATCTGTATAGCGTCTCGACAGAACCCCAAAGATTGCAATAGCTGCTGTCGCGAATAGTTCTACACCGATTACATACATTGATTATCTATTTGAAATAAAAAAATAAGCAATCTGTTACTTATTTAGGAACGGCACAATGGCCTTGCGTCTCACGTCAAGAGGTCGATCTGTTATATTTTCCTCTAGCCTTAGACTGTTCTGTTTGACCGATGTTGGGCTGTAAGCGCTTCTCAATAGATGACCTTGAAGGGGCGCTATATAAAGCTGTTCCAATAATTATTGAACATTTACGACCTTTGACAAATTATTAATTTAATAGCCGTTCATATCTTGCCTTCCTTAATTCACATTTTCATCCAAATTTTCATGAGCTAGCCTTAATTAACGCATTGTTTTGTATTTCTGTCTAATGAGAACATAATTATAGCTCACAGTGGACCCCGGACGTATCCCCTAATTTTATTCACATTACCTCAGTTAACGTATTGTATCGTATTTTTGTTTAATCATTTACATATAAAAGTTTACAGCCAGAGAATTAGATCACCGAAAACATTTCGTCAGAGGACACCAACCCCCCCAACCACCTCCCCCCCAGTTATAGTGCTCTGTGCCCCCATGTGTCCCCCAAATCGGTTCTTTTTATGTTTCCCCAATGACTTTTTAAGATGACATTTGTTAAGTTAATTTGTGCCCCCCATTTTTCAAATTTCTGGAGGGGCAAAATTCAAAAAAACTTTCTTGCGCATCGCGCTATATTTTTAAAATGATGTCCCCCTCTTTTTGAAACCTTGTTACAACTCTGGTTATGAGTTACTTTTAACCGAAACTTACTCTATTTTTATGATCTCTCTTTTCTTACTTTATCTGAGTGAATTTGCAGTAAAATCGGAAATACGTGTAGATGTGGAGCGACTTCAGACTCACTTGGAATGAAAGCGATTACGGTGGATTATCCGGCATATCGGTTCCCTGCACGAGGCTTTGGATTCCAGATATCCTTCTCTTGAACAGGTATCTATAGTAACCGATCTATTTTACGATAGGCCAGAGATGTCCAATATTGGGTTTCACGGCAATTTCACCACCATCGGCCTATGAAGAAGCTGTTTCCCGCTTAGATTAAGATTGTATATGCGTGTTTTTACCACAACCATTATTGCCAAAACTGTTACAACACATGATACCAAAATTATAACAGCCGCCTGTTGTATTAGCATATCTGAACTTCTCAAGGCTCTGTCAATTTTAAAATGCAAATTAGGCACGTTACTTTTATAATCACGGATACACTCGGAGCGCTCGCCGCATGGAAGACACACCCACTGAGATTTTGAATCAATCCCAGGCAAGAATGCATGGGCTGTAATGTTAGTTGATTCTAATTATCTTCCTTTACTCAAACCACAACCACCACACCACTCCATTCCCTTAATCTCATCACCCTCATCATATTGCCTTTTCCTCATCATTCTCTCTCTTCGTCTCCTACTCCCCACTAAGGCTGTCAGTGGGTACCCCTCCTCCCAGATCGACGGATACCCGGGTCGTGATTTCAATTTTTTGACAGCCTTACTCACCACGCCTCTACTCTCCGTGTCGCATCCTGAATTCTAGTGGTCTGCCCTTGCTCGAGCAGGGCGCAACAGTGGAACAAGTGGGCCGAAGTGAACGTCGTCATCTCATCGGACGGGAGGTGCAAGTGGGATCCGCCGATGATGGTCCTCTCCTATTGTCCCATCAACATCCAGTGGTTTCCCTTCGACGATCAGATGTGTCGCTTTGAGTTCGAGTCGTGGAGTCACGACACGTCCAAGTTGAACCTCAGGGCGAATACGACTCCGATCAACATCGACAACTATAGGCGCAACTCTGAATGGGACCTAATCGGTGAGTTGGTTGGTTAGTGGCAGTTTAACGGCACTGTGTGCAGAGGCAGCGATCTCGTTTGAGAAATGGGGAGGGGGGGTTGCACCCATTGAGAGGGGTAAGAAATGTGGCTATAGACAAACGTATAACGTGTTCCCTATTTGTAAAAGGTGGGGGACTTGTGCACTTCGACCTCCGCCGTGAGCGCCCCTGACTGTGTGATGACAACGATCATTATGGTCGCCATCCTCTATTATTCAGGCTTGGAACTGGCACTGCCTGAGTGCGAACAGTGGCGAAGCTCGTGGATGAGCGAAACGTTGTCGTAAGTTTAAATAGCGTCTCTTCAAGAGAAACTCCTCGGAAGCGCTTCCGACCCTACAATGGTGTTGGGGAGGAGACGGAGGAGGAGGAGGATGAGGAGGGGAATGACGAGGATAAGGTAATGTGAGGAGTGTAATGAGAGCAACTAAACACGGGTGGTTGTTGTGGTGGTTTCAATAAAAGCAGTAAATAATTGTTAACTAGCATTACAACCCAGCTTTGCCTGGGATTCATTCTTGAACTCGGCGGGTGTGATGAGATGGAAAAGAATGTTTTTCAATGGTTGAAGAACTCGGGATGGGGCAAGGAAAGACCGAGAGGTTGGAATCGCGTCTGTAACACGCTTAAGATGATTTGTAGTGTTTTGCGCCTCGCGCTCGTTCATATAATTGATCTGAAGATTCATAATATCGATTCCTTCAGAAATCTGCTCAGGAGCGCTTCCACGCCATGCAGCCACGACTAAAGAAAATGACCTGCGTCATAATAAACCAATAAACGCAACGCCTTATCGAGTTAAAATATGGAGATATTTATACGCAGATGTTTCGTACAATGACACAACCATTCACTACCCGACTTTTCCATTTCCGACGAGTCACCTGGTGTTCACTTTCCACTGGAGACGTCGGACTCTCTTTTACGGATTCAACCTCATCATGCCCTGCACTCTGCTGTCCGCTCTCTCAGCTGCCACCTTCATAATTCCACCACAATCTGGAGAACGGATTGGACTCGGTAGGTGTCTAATGTCTGGTCTACTGTAATTAAACTTTCACTATCGAGAATTTTACCCCTTGAGGCTTCATCCATCCATCCATCCATCCATCCATCCATCCATCCATCCATCCATCCATCCATCCATCCATCCATCCATCCATCCATCCATCCATCCATCCATCCATCCATCCATCCATCCATCCATCCATCCATCCATCCATCCATCCATCCATCCATCCATCCATCCATCCATCCATCCATCCATCCATCCATCCATCCATCCATCCATCCATCCATCCATCCATCCATCCATCCATCCATCCATCCATCCATCCATCCATCCATCCATCCATCCATCCATCCATCCATCCATCCATCCATCCATCCATCCATCCATCCATCCATCCATCCATCCATCCATCCATCCATCCATCCATCCATCCATCCATCCATCCATCCATCCATCCATCCATCCATCCATCCATCCATCCATCCATCCATCCATCCATCCATCCATCCATCCATCCATCCATCCATCCATCCATCCATCCATCCATCCATCCATCCATCCATCCATCCATCCATCCATCCATCCATCCATCCATCCATCCATCCATCCATCCATCCATCCATCCATCCATCCATCCATCCATCCATCCATCCATCCATCCATCCATCCATCCATCCATCCATCCATCCATCCATCCATCCATCCATCCATCCATCCATCCATCCATCCATCCATCCATCCATCCATCCATCCATCCATCCATCCATCCATCCATCCATCCATCCATCCATCCATCCATCCATCCATCCATCCATCCATCCATCCATCCATCCATCCATCCATCCATCCATCCATCCATCCATCCATCCATCCATCCATCCATCCATCCATCCAACCATCCATCCATCCATCCATCTTGCCAGTGTAATCATTGCAAATTGCACACAGAGCCCCCGTAGGAGCCGCCGTATAACTATTACTAAATCCTGGGTTTATTGCTGTTTTGTAGGAATTTCTACGCTACTGGCGTTAAGCGTCAATCAACTGATTGTAGCAGACAGAGTCCCACCGACATCCGATGCCATTCCACTTATCGGTATGGCTGTTGATGGCAACGATGACACAATGATGACAATATCGATGATGATAAGGGTGATATTGAGTAGGTCCTATGTAGTAAGTTTGCCCGATTCTCCCAGTTTGCCTATAGTCCAGGTGTAATATTAATAATTTCTATGTCGGTAATCTCTTTCAAATCTCTCAATTCATTTGTTTCACTTCCTTATTTGGTCAATCTCTTCATTTGGTTAATCTCCTCATTTAGTTAATCTCCTTCTGGTGGTGTCTCTTTTATCGGGACTTCGATACCATTTGTATTCTTTAGTCTTGTAATAATAATTCATTTTGCCTAGATTCAAATGTTTGTTATGACAGCAAATGAACAAGATTGATTGACTGATTGATTAATTACTTGATTAAAGTACAAATTCAAAATGAACTGGAGCGCAGCATATTAAATTTTGCCAAAATATTATCCTCAGTTTATTGCATATAAAATAATAGCAGACATAATAATTCATAACCCAATGGTGACATTAAAAAACATGAATAATGGCTGCAGTTATAATGATCCCTCGAACCTAATTCAACGATCATTGTTCATGAAAATTATTGTCTGGTGCCGACGCTTTTGAAGAAGTGACGCCATATGAATAGGCCTACCATCGCAATTGCAATAAGGCAAGTGCTTTGGTTGTTATGGTTTTATGATCATTATAGTTTTTTCAATATCATTGCTGTTGTTGCTATTATCGCTATTGTTACATTTATTGTTATTGTTATTGTTGTTATTATTACTATTATCATTATCATTATTACTATTTTTTGCCCCGAGGTATACAGGATCCCGCAGGGACTTAGAGATTGCTATTTATGCAATTTGTCTGGAAACGGCCCTACTAGTCATTGTTGTCCTGGTTGGCGAGTGACCCGAAACGCGACAGCGTTAAAGCGTTGCATGGTTATTATTATTATTATTATTATTATTATTATTATTATTAATATTATTATTATTGTTATATTTATTATTATTATTATTATTATTATTATTATTATTATTATTACAACAATAACTACTATAATTGTTATTATTATTTCATTGTTATTGTTATTTTTATTTCTAAGGCTGCTCAAGGATAAAAAAATTACTCGCGATTAATCTTGCGATAAAAAAAAATCGCGATTATTAACGCGATTAATAACATCATGAAAAAAAGTATTGCAGTATTGCCATTGTTTCTAAATAGTAATAAATAATTAGCAATTATTGTGATTTTTAGCCGTACAGAGATATTTACATAATATTAGTAAAATTAGTACTTAAATTTAGTATTTCATAAATATATCAGAACTTAAGAAGTTCATTTTAATAATAAATTGCCTCTAATGTTTCTCTTATTAGCGCTACGTTTTGAAAGCGATATTTAACTTTTCAATAAACGAGGATATACAATGCAATACAGTGGTGCCTTGTACACTGGACACTGGCGCGATAGAAGTTACTAATCATAGGTACACTACTACATGTATGAGATGTGTCTGAGTGACTTTCGCAACAACCCGATTCATTCATTCATTCATTTCGAAAATTTATATAGCACCCCTTCAAGAAACCTACTCAGAGGCGCTCTCAGCCAGGCTGCGGGCAAACATAAATGACCTGAGGATACGATAGAAGAAGGCTGGCGGATTGTTCCTATAGGGAGTATGCGCCTCACTAGCGGAAGTCCATTCCAAATGGAGGGGCTCACAACTGAGAAGGCTCGGTGCTGCTGATTATTATGTTTGTTACTGACTACAGAAGTCTATTTCTTGAGTGTCATGAGTGTCAATGCCCTGTCGTTGGTGGCTATGGTCTGCATCTCCAATCTCTATCATCGGTCGTCAACGAACTTGTATCCAATGCCAGACTGGGTAAGTAGGAGCTCCAATCTCTCATATCCAAGAAGATGAAAGAAATAGGCGGGTAAGGCATTTGAAGAAATGTGAAAGTCCGTAAATACATATATGATCCGGGGGAGGCTCATATATATATATATATATATATATATATATATATATATATATATATGACTAACTGTATGGCAGCCACATGTATATATATGCGAATGTGTTTTCATGTGCATATCAATTCACTTACTTATGTATGTTTTCATGTGTGCATGCATTTATGTATGCATGTATGTTGATTTATGCAACTACACATTTATGCCAAAGTATGCATGTATGTTAATGTATGTTTATATGTAAATACATGTGAATTTATTTTGCATGTAAATTATGCATTTATGCTAATGTATGCAAGTATGTTAATGTATGTATAGGCCTATATGTATATGCACGCGCATATATTCATGTGCTGTAATATTCATGACACCAGAATGCTCGATATGACGATGTCGTTGTGAGCTATGAGATAGATCGTGGCATTAAGGTTTCGAGATTGTTTTCTATCGTATTCTTCAGGTTAAATGACAAAGGACCTGTAGTTGCAGAGTACTCATCATCATCATCATCGTCGTCGTCGTCATTGTAATAAAACAGTTTGTCAGTACACATTTGAGAATTGCTATTAGCGTCTCCTTATTCAAATTTGAAATAGTGCTGTCAAAAACTAATTGCTCAGCCGAAATAAAATCATCCGAATGCGCGTGACTGGAATGTCACCACAGGTGTGTATGTATACTGTTTTGTTACCAGGTGAAGACAATTGTTTGCATCAGACTTGCCAAACTGTTACGAATGCCAAAACCAAGCAGTGGCAAACATTTGGAAATTACAAATTGCCATGTAGTTAAATCCAACAGCGTCACTGAATTCAACAAAGGAGACGCCATCTCAGCAACTAACCACCAACTCTCACCTTCTACTCACATGGCAGATGACCAATCACCAGATGGCGATGTCATCCATGACGTCGACTGGAAATACGCGGCTCTTGTAATCGATCGTCTCTGTTTTTACGTCTGCACCCTCTACTTGACAACGGTCACTGTGGCGTTCCACGCATGCGCGATCGCAGTCAGAATCAACTAGTATCGCCATCCAAACAAGCTTCTTTGTAAATCGAATCAATTTTGTTCGATTATGTTGAAATTATCATTTTTAGCGTAGGTAAGTTAAAACGAATGACTACTCATGAGAAGACATCTCAAAGGACGAGTCTGTCTGTCGATCGCTAGATTGTGATGACGTAATGCGCAGTAGGCCTAGGACGTGATGGAAACCTTGCACGACTGCCATACAGTCAAATCGACTCTCGTATTTACTTGTAATCATCCGTTCATACTATGACTTGTAATCATGTTTCAGACTTGGTACTTTATGTAGTTAAGTTATCCCACCCAAAGACGACTCTTAATATCATTTATCCCCAGATCATTATACAATAAAATGTCTGTTATTAATTCTATCTACTATTATTGTTCACCGTCACTCTCGTAAGCATTTATGCGTTATATTGTCAGATTGTATTATTGCTAAATAGACAAATTATCTCAATCATTTAATTATCCAGCCATGCGCAGCTCTTGTAATCGATCGTCTCTATTGTTATAATAGGCGTCATCAATTATAACTAAACGTCACTGTGGTAGTCTACGATTGCAACATCATCCGATGGTAGTAGCCCACGATTAAACGAGTTAAGTAAGTAAGTAAGTAAGTATATTCTTTAATGATAATGCCTGCAAACGCACAGCACGTACGACAGTTAGTCGGAAGAATGACGATAACGTAGAGCTAAGTTAATAGGAGAAAAATGACAGTGAGGAAGTCGGTTAATATGGAGAATAACGAAAACGAAGCTATAAATTTGGTCTGATATAATAGGAAGAATTATAACGATTTTGAAGTACTGAATACATAGATAGCAATTATTGAAACAAAGAATTGAGAGTTCAACAATCGCTAACAACAGATTATTATTTATTTTGTCATTACAATTCTAATTCAAGTTATTGCTATTCCTCTTCAAGGTATTATTATAATTATAACCATTGTTATTTCAATTATTGCGTTCATTGTCATGATCGTCGTCGTATCATCGTCATTAGTAATTATATAGTAAATAATTTATTTGTTTATTGCGATCTGTGCGAGATTCGTGGGCGGTACACATTTGGTGGTTGAGTAACCGTAAAATTGCATAATTCAGAGGAAATTAGCAAATGAATAACCAAGACTTTTCAATAACTTCAATTAAGCTGTCTCTGTCATAAACTTTGTTGCTGTTACAATTCTTATTATTTCGACAGGAGACTCATAGAATTAGGCTTGAATACACTTTTCTCAGACAGGACCAATATAGAGTCCGGACCCCTGTATACGCAGAGCAGTCATAGATATCCTGATGCGTATAGTATAGGCAAGCCAATCATGGGCCTCTAAAAGATGTTAGGCTCAATTGGAGAATGAGCTCCCGGGTCTCTAAGAAATCTGCCTAGATGGTGATGGTAAGATGCGCAGTGATGGGGGCCTTGCATTACTGCCATACAGTCAGTCAAATTCGACTGTCGTAATTACTTGAAATCATCTGTTCATACTGCGACTTTGTAAGTTTAAATCATGAATTGGACTTTCAGTTTGATACATCATGAAAATTTGCCCCTCTGACACTTCGCTCATCGTCGGGCTTGTCCTCAGATATCCGATTTAAGCAGACGATAGACGTAGATCCCGGTGAGCCCGGTCTCGGCAGGACATGAACCTCCCTCTGAATTCGCCTCAGCCGTAATTTCCGGATCGACTCCGAGCAGGACCGGAAGTTGTGCAACGGCCAGAAGACCATCAACGGAAGTGGCCAGGCAACCCGGTCTACTGAACCGATGACCTCTTGCGACGATTCTACCAATCTCCGCGTTTCCGTTAACACGACTAACCCGTCCAAGGCTGGCGTCGGATACCAGGAGGTTTCCCACACGATCTACGCAGATCCCAGAACAATCGAGAAAGTCACTGGACTCTGGAGTGGCCGCCATCTTCCCTACGAACTGGAGGTCACCGTCCGAGTAGGAATACACGCAGACGTATCCGTTGGTGGAGTCGCCAACGTAGACCTTGTTCCCCGAACAGCAGATCCGCTGCGGGAGGTCGATCTCGCCGATATTGACCGCACGCAGAAGAGCGCCGTGTTGCCTGTGTATGGTCACTCGCTGTCTCGCCTGGTCGCAGACGAGGAACCGCCCGATGGCGTCGATGCACAGAGCGATAGGTAGGCCGAAAAGCTCGCGGTCACCGAAACCGCTTTTCATTTCGCCGAACGCGTCGAAGATGCGGACGCAGAGCAGGCCAGAGTCGGTGATGGCCAGGTCGCCGTCCCTGGTAACGGCGACGTCGCTGGGGTGTTGGAGCTCCTCATCACTTCCGAATTCGTAGCTCAGCAGCCCTTTGGCGCCGAAGACCTTAACGAACTTTGGGTTGGACGTGAGGACAACAAGCTCCCCGCTGGGAAGAAAGTCGAGCGCAAGGACCTCGATCAAGGTCTGGCCGCGCGGCAGACGACACCTCTGAAGAAGGACGGCGTTGTTGGCGGGCAGCGTTGAAGGTCTCAGCCGCATCGTGTGTCCATTTGGCTCCGAGGCGCAGCGCACCACCGCCCCGATCTCTGGATCGAGCCTCGCAGGTAGGTAACACATGTGGCGATTCATCTTCTCGGCGTGATACGTGATGTCCGGGAGCTCGTACTCCTGGGCTCTCTCGAGGTTCTGCCTGGCCTCCGATCGATTGACCAACTGGGTGATCGGGGAGGTGTCTGATGACAGAAGGTCTCTGGCGAAGTCGTGGGCGTGCTGGAGGCGAAAGATTGTTTTCTCCACCTCCACGCGGTCCGTTGCTACCGACAGAATATCGTAGAAGGTGTCTATTTCATTCAGCAGACGGGTCTCACTCTCCTGAGCTCTCCTCACGTGTTCCTTAACGGTCCGCCTCACCTGTGTCTTAATAGCCTCCTTTCGGAGGAACAGCTCGTTCTCCAGTTCCGCAAGGTCGTCCCTGGCCGCTGATAGCTGGATGATGTTATCCTCGCTCTTCGAGACGAGCTTTTCCATGTCCTCGACGAAGCTCTGTCTGACCGTCTTGATCTCCTCGATGGCGTGTCCCTTGTGGTCGAGGAAGGTGCAGGGCAGGCAGATGGGGCTGTTGCACGTCTCGCAGTAGTACTTGACGACCTCGCCGCGGTGGACGCGGCAGTAGTTCTCGCGACCGGTTCCAATGCTGTCCTGCGGCGGCTTCAGGTGCAGCAGGGTGTGACCGAGCGTGACCTTCGCCTCGTTGTGGCTCTTAACACAGTCGTCGCAGAGTTCCACCTTACACTCGACGCACATTACCTGAAGAACGCATTTGATGGCGAAGACAATAAGACAGTGCTCGTGAATAAGTTAGATCCCTGCGCTTAAATTAGAGAGCAGTACCTTAGGAATGTGGAGTATACGATTACGACTACAATTGTCGATGCACGAGATAATTACTTTAGATACACAAACACATACTGTCTGCATGTATATCGCCATGCGGAAAGCATGCAAAATACACATACTGGTGGTTTATGCAAATCAAGTACCACGACTATTGCCACCACATCCACACATCGATACATAGTCATATACACACAAATATATATATACATATATATATATACATACATATATATATATACATACATATATATATAATGTTATATAATATATTGTACATAGGCAAATACATGTAACTAGTACTTGGAACATCAATTGGTAGCGTTGAATTAATGAAGCCAGTTATTAGTTGTAATAGAAATAGTAGCAGGGGAAGTAGTGGTGGTGGCACAGAAGTAATTGTAGTAGTATTTGTAGTGGAAGTGTAATTGTAGTAGTATTTGTAGTGGAAGTGTAATTGTAGTAGTATTTGTAGTGGAAGTGTAATTGTAGTAGTATTTGTAGTAGAAGTGTAATTGTGGTAGTATTTGTAGTGGAAGTGTAATCGTAGTAGTATTTGTAGTAGAAGTGTAATTGCAGTAGCATTTGTAGTAGAAGTGTAATTGCAGAAGTATTTGTAGTGGAAGTGTAATTGTAGTAGTATTTGTAGTGGAAGTGTAATTGTAGTAGTATTTGTAGTAGAAGTGTAATTGCAGTAGTATTTGTAGTAGAAGTGTAATTGCAGTAGTATTTGTAGTGGAAGTGTAATTGTAGTAGTATTTGTAGTGGAAGTGTAATTGTAGTAGTATTTGTAGTAGAAGTGTAATTGCAGTAGTATTTGTAGTAGAAGTGTAATTGCAGTAGTATTTGTAGTGGAAGTGTAATTGTAGTAGTATTTGTAGTGGAAGTGTAATTGTAGTAGTATTTGTAGTGGAAGTGTAAACGTAGTAGTATTTGTAGTAGAAGTGTAATTGTAGTAGTATTTGTAGTGGAAGTGGAAGTAGCAAAAGTGGTAGTAGGAGTCCTCCCTCCCCGTGTATGCTCGCTCTGCACAGTCGCTTTCTTTGTTTAGATCTAGACTCAAACCTTTTCAGTTGGCATACCATCCGTATACGTTGTCTCTCATCTCTTCTTCTCTGTCTTGACAGACTGACCTCTTGGAATTGACCTGATTACGGCATGGATTTGATGCGCCATCGACTGATGCACTCAGCATCATACACTGGCGCAATAGAAGTGCCCAGCAGCAGTAGCACTAGTGATATCCTCACCCTGGCTTCCACGTTCCCAGCCTTGAATCGGCATATACTGCACTCGTTCTTCTTTGCCTTGGCCTCAGAGGCTGACGACCCAGCAACGGACGACGACGATGAAGAAGCGGAGAGGAGCGCATCGTTGAGACTCTGGACAAAGAAGCTGTCAGGGAAAGCCCCGACGCCATCCTTCGGGATATAGATGTGCCGTCGGCATATGGGACAGGCGAACTTGCGATGGTCGAGGCGGTTGTAGTCAACGTAGTAGGCGAGACACTGAGCGCAGAAGGTGTGCAGACAGGGCAGAGTCTTGGGGTCCTTGAGACCCTCGAGACAGATGCGACACTGGAGGAACTGATCGCGCAAGTTCCGACTCAGATCGCTGTCACCTGACGCAGCCGCCATCGAGACACTCTGGAAATTCATAATTTCAACGTCGTTATCATCGTCGTCGTCGTCGTCGACGTCATCATCATTAGTATTATTATTATCGCGAATGATCATCTCTAAATCCTTGGGGAATGAAGCACAAAGGTTAATAATAATAATAATAATAATAATAATAATAATGATAATAATAATAATAATAATAATAAATATAATAATAATAATAATTGCAACAATGGACCTCAACAACCAATAGGGGCCGTTCCACACGTTTTTATATCTTTCTTAAATAATAAAAAAAAATAAAATAAATAAATAACAATAATAACAGCAATATTAGTGATAATATTATTACTGTTATCATCGTCGTCGTCATCATTATCATCATCATCATTCTATATTTATTTATTAGTGGAAGTAGCTTAAGTAGTAGTAGTAATTGTAGCAGTAATACTACATGTATAGTAATAGTGGAAGTAGTCGTTATAGTAGTATTGGTATGCAGTATTGGAAGTATTAGTAGTTGTAGTATAAATAATAGTATTAGCATTAGTTGTAGTAGTGGGGAAGTTGTTGTTGTTGTTGTTGTAGTCGTATAGTAGTTGTAGTTGTAGTTATAGTAGTGATATAATTCCTAAAGCCAGTATATGTAGAGGCATTCACCAAAGTTATAATCCAAACAGCGTTGACAGGTAAAATGCCAAAGTATCAGTGACCATTGCAAACAAAGACTCACGTGATCAACGTGAACAAAAAGTCCTTTGTATACATATCGACAGTTTCTAAGGACTCACCTTGTGACAATTACAATTCCAAATGATATTACAAACCTCTCATTAATTTGCAGACGAACGTCGCTGTTTTAATCCGCAACGAAGAACAGTTTCATCGTTTGAACCAGTGTTGACGTCTAAAACCCTTCTTTTGAGCCTAATTATGGCTAGATTTACTCATCAGTCAGTAGTCCACGCCCTATAAATATATTAAGCGCACAGGCCTATAATGCACGCCGCTGCTAGACATACCTCTTCTACACCTACAAACCAATACACAGACGGATATTAATAGTCTCGTTTGTAGGAGTATTATATCGATGCAAAGAGTAGAAGAAATATCGATACCATTAGGCCTACCAATAATAGTTTTAACTATAACAATGTTAATAATAATAATGAAAATAATAATAATATATATATATTTTTATTATTATTTTCATTATTATTAATAATAATAATAGTAGTAGTAGTAGTAGTAGTAGTAGTAGTAGTAGTAGTAGTAGTAGTAGTAGTAGTAGTAGTAGTAGTAGTGGGAGTAGGTGGAGTAGTAGTAGTAGCTAGTAGTAGGTGACAGTATAGTGAGACCAGAAACTGATTGACTACAAAACGTATTTAATAACGAACTAATGAGTCGGTATCCATGTCCGTTGGTTCACGAATACATATGACAATAATAATTTTTTTTAAATAATAAAATAATAATAATAATTATTATTATTATAATTATTATAATAAAAAGACTGTTTATAATTATTATTATTATTATTATTATTATTATTATTATTATTATTATTATTATTATTATGATCCTTATTATTGGCAGTAGTAGTAATAGTAGGCTAAGTAATCTTTAAGTAGTTGCTAGTAGTAGTAGTAGTAGTACTAGCCTCGTATACAGAAGTATTATATCGATACAAAGCTACACTGTCGATCACAGACAACGTCAGAAACAATCGGTTGTGTACGGTGGTTGCATATACGGTGCGTACGACGTTGGCAACGGACAGGGTCGTATTGAGTCCTTGACAACGAGGCAAACAACACTAGACGGTGTACGTCGCGTGCACAAACCGCATGTCGTCAGCGTGTGATCAGCGAGCGATGACTAAAGCATTGGCTGATTGACCTACTACGTTATTATTGCTAGCACTCAGGCAGTGCCAGTCCCAAGCCGGAATAAAGAGGGATGGCGACTCTAAATATCTTTGTTATTACAGTGTCGTTAAACTACAATTACTTCTACTACTATTGCATTTATTTGATTAATTATTCAATAAAAAATCACATGGCACCTCTGTGAGGCTATCAATCACAGGTGCTACCGGCCTTAGAAGATTAAAAAGAACAGCTTTAAGGCTAGAGTTGATGCGTCAGAATGAAAGCAAGCGCGGCGCCATTGTGAACCGTGCCACACAGAGGGGGCCGACTACCGATAAGGAACGTGTGGAAGTATATGCCGACTCGGTGTTCAAACCTACATCCCACATCATACTGGCATGCGCAATTGCGCATTTAATATAGCCTACATAGATGATAGTAATAATAAACTGAACGAGTGAGTATCTCAAATAAAACGATGTGCTATGCATCCCTACGCTAGAGGGCTGCGCTCAACTAATCACACGACGCTAAATAACGTGCATCCAGACTGTTATAATTGGTCCTTGCCACAAAGACAAAGACTTTTTATAATT
Source organism: Bimastos eiseni (assembly GCA_959347315.1). Classification (NCBI taxonomy): domain Eukaryota; kingdom Metazoa; phylum Annelida; class Clitellata; order Crassiclitellata; family Lumbricidae; genus Bimastos; species Bimastos eiseni. The sequence continues at coordinate 6,154,936 of OY365822.1, read as the reverse complement.
TGTCCTTGCCACAGAGACGAGGACTGTTTATAATTGGTCCTTCCACAGAGACAAGGGTTGTTTATAATTGGTCCTTGCCACAGAGACAAGGGCTGTTTATAATTGGTCCTTGCCACAGAGACAAGGACTGTTTATAATTGGTTCCTGACTCTGAGGTCTGGATTGAGAGCTATCCCAGTGGGTAAACGGACCCAGGCCTACTAAACATTTCACATGTAACGGACCTACCAATAGTATGTAGAAGCAGTAGTAGCTTCAGTTTGATGACACTGTGCGATAAGAAAGATCATTAGCGTCTCCCTCCTCCTTCGTCCCGGCTTGGGGCTGGCACCGCCAGATGTTTTGGAGTGTATTGATTGATCGGTTAGACGTGTAAGACACTGTGATAACATTGATCATTTGAGTCACCCTCCTCCTTCATACAGGTATGGGACTGGCACTGTCAGAGTGCGAACCGTGGCGGAGTTAAATTGGAGTTTATGATTACGATAATGATTAAGTCATTATTGTGTAGACCTACCTGGAAAGTAATGACGTAGCAACATCGTCATATTTATGATTTAGTATAATGACGTCATTACAGGCCTACACTAATTTGCATAATTATCATGGCTGCATGAGTTTCAGTCGAGTAATAAGTTACGCGTTTAGTCGTTTCGAATCTTCACGCGTCGCTGAGACTTTGTAAGTTTCTTCGTAATTACGCGAAATGCTTGAATTTCGTTTAGCAATGATGCAAAGTTAGGTAACTTGGCCCAACTCATTAAATTCCTCTCCTTTCTCTTCCCTGCTGCACAACCTTGCCATGTCCTAGGTTGTCTTTTGACTCCTTTATTCACTTATTCACTCCGTCCTCGAACGCACAATCGAGAGATCCCGGATGCTGACGCGCTAACCCGGTGCGGTTTTATCACCAGAATGCTATACAAATGGATCCATCCCTATTATAGTGATCATTGTTCCTATTGTTAGCTTTCTATTTACTCTAACTGCTTCCAGGGCATCTGTAGTGTAATAGATTACTTATTGAGATTATTTTGTGATTGCACACTCTTGATTGTTCATAAGTCTATATAATGTTCCCGCAGTGCGTTTGCAAGCGGTTCTATAAAGTACGTACTTTACATTTTAAATTTAATCAGAAAACTGTATAGTTCTTTCACCAAACGTTAATGGGTTTTGTTACCATAAGCTATATCGTTAGACTTTGTATCGATATGTATAGCATTACCTATCTCCAAGGCTTAGAATCTTCTCGTCTGCGCCTACAGAACTCTACAAACGTCCGGAAATCTTTAAATGTACTTACTGCAGTGGCTCTGCCCTCAATCTGCAACAATTTCCACAAATGAATACCATCACCCGTGGCACGGTAGCCGATTGGTTAGAGCGGTCGGCCCTTAACGCTCAGTGTGCGCTGAGTGAACGGGTTCGACCCTCGTCCGAGACGTCACTGTGTAGGGACCTTGAGCAAGTTGTTCGCGCACAATTGCTCTGCAGTATAACTGTAATTGCGCCGTCGAGACGTGTACACTTCTGAGAGAAAAGTTTTGAAAGAAGGGCGATATCAAATTTCAGAACAGATAGGGGGTCCGGAGGCAAATGCCTTCAGTTTCAGGTAGGACGGTGGGGGCATTCTTTGCATCTTAGGGGGGAAATATCTTGCCTTCCTAGCACTTGGGACCGGTGGTTTGCCTTCACCACTCAGATGGGGATTGACGCCTCTGTTTCCGAACAATGATAATCACCTACAGACTGGGCGACTATAAAGAGGTTCAGTCATCGCTAGTTTACTTCCTATCCACTTGCTCTCGCCTTCTCTGGAAAACAATAGATTTAGTAGTAGTAACTGTAGTGAACCGTCGGCCTAATCGTTATGTGATTGAACCGTAATCTTAGTATGATAGAACCGTAATTGTAGTGTGATAGAACCGTAATCGTAATGTAATACAACTGTAAGCTTAATATGATAGAACCGTAATCGTGATGTTATAGAACCGTAATCGTAATGTGACTGATTCGTAATTCGAAATTTAATTAATTTGAGTAGATATCTTGAAGGGGCGCTATACTAAGTTCACATTGATTGATAAAGATTGTAATTTCTGAATGAGAAATGGAACATGTTTTTTTAGACGCCATGGCTGATGATGAGGATTTTGCCGAAGATGGAGGCGAAGCCATTGCTGAAGATGGAGGCGAAGCCATTGCCATTGCTGAAGATGGAGGCGCCGAAGACATTGCTCTGCAGCAAAAGGTCAGCCAATTTTCTATACAACATGTCCGAGGTAAAGTAAGAAACCGTCAGTTTATTTGGCTTGAACAATACAATAGAACTGATATTTAATATTGCCCCTCTTGCAACATGTTCTGCTCAGAAGTGCACACACGCCTTGATGGCGAAACTGTAGTTGTAATGCAGAGCAATTGTGTGCGAAGGACTTGCTCAAGGTCCCTAGACTCCCTACACAGTGACTCCTCGGACGACGGTCGAACCCGCACTCTCTGCATTACGGGCCGACCGCTCTAACCAATCGACCATCATGTCACACGTTTTTCGTGGCTTCACTTCACCCCAGAACTGCAGCTAGCTCTTCTATGGTATACTTGCAGTGATTTATTATGGATTACGATTACTTTAAGGTTAGAATAGCGCCAACAACATAGCATATGAATTGTTTTGATCCTATGAATCATACGATCAGATGTAGTAAAATTGTCTCTATGCCTCAATAGTAGTCTTACTTTTTTCTATCACATTACGATTCCATCATATTACGATTACGGTTCTATCACATTACAGTTTTAGCACATTGCGATTACGATTCATTCATATTACGATTACGGTTCAATCACAGTCGATTGTATTCTCTTCGTCAGAAGGCGACTGAGGGTCTTCTTGTGCCCATAATGCTGACGGAGTTCCGCCGCCAGCGAGTCATCTGGGCCGGAGCCTTTGCGCACGTGGTGTTGCTCATCGCGGCCGGTTTTATGATTGCCATCTCCCTAAGCTTGGGCGAGACTTACGTCACATACTTCAAGATGATCGGTCTCGACATAAACTTGACCGTCCGGTTGCTGACGGTGTCCGGTGGCGCCAGCGTCGTCCTCGGCTTCGGCGGCTTCTTCATGCTCGTTTTCGGTCTCTACTATGACAAGCGAAAGATGCTCAAACATCCAATGCTCGGATACACGCTCGCCGCCTTGGCGTTGTTCGTCGTTAACATGGGGCTAACGATCATGGCATATGTCTCGTATGGATCATCGACGAAGGAAGTTGGTGGAGTTATTGGAAAGACCTACCTGGTATGGCCAAGAGACCAGTTAGGCGTCTTTGTCGTCGTCCTTATTATCATCTTCGTCATGATCGTTCGTCGTTGTTGTTATCCGCATCTACGTCTGGATCATCGTCGTTATTGTCATCTTTATCGTCATCCGCGTCCTGATCATCGTCACTGTTGCTATCTCTATTATCATAATCGCAATTATCAGTGCAGTAGTAGTAATAGTGGAAGTAGTAGTAGTATACATGTACATGTATGCATGTATGTATGTATGTATGTATGTATGTATGTATGTATGTATGTATGTATGTATGTATGTATGTATGTATGTATATATGTGTGCATGTATGCATGTATGGTTGTATGTATGCATGTATGTATGGTTGTATGCATATATATGTATGTATGGTTGTATGTATGTATGTATGTATGTTTGTATGTATGTATGCACGTATGTAATTCTATGTATGTATGTAATTCTATGTATGTATGTATGTATATATATATATGTATGTATGTGTGTATATATGCACGTATGTAATTTTATGTATGTATGTATGTGTGTATATATATGTATATATATGTATATACATGTATGTATGTATGTATGTCTGTATGTATGTATGTATGTATGTATGTATGTATGTATATATGCATGTATGTATTATTAACGGAGTCTACACCAGCAACTTTACGTGAACTTATTTTCACTTAATATTTGCCTTCCAGAAACCATTTCAAGAGAGCATGAAGGCCTACAAGGACAAGATTGAGACTAAGGCGACCATCGACGACATGCAGCAGCTCTTCGAATGTTGTGGGAACGACGGATACACAGACTGGTTCAAAGTGCAATGGTATCCATTTGAGTTTCTCGACCGGGCTTCAAGCGCCGTCAGTGAGCACACGCAGAACAATGAGATTCTCTTCGAGGACGTCCCGTTCAGTTGCTGCAATCCCGCGGTCAAGCGCCCCTGTATCCACCACAAGGTTCATTCTGCTGTCCTCAGATGATTAGTATATCTTCTCCGTCTACTGTACTAGCTCACTAGCCGCAGCAGCTTACAATCGATCGGAAAGTAAAGAAACATACTGTAAGATAAATGAGAGTTATGACTGTCCTTAGAACTCAACAGAGTAAAGCTCCTAAATATCTCTACGACTTAATGCGAAAACCTGTCTGCTGTTTCCTCCCGCCCTCTCCGGTCTGCGGATCGACTTGATCTTCTTGTTCCACGGTCAAGGACTGCTATAACTCAACACCGTACTTTTGGCATCGTTGACCCTTCCATGTGGAGTGACCTGCGCCCCATTATCCTTAGCAAGCTTTTAATCGGTCTCCCACCCTTGTCCCTTTATTGCGTGAAGACTTTCTTACTTCCACGGAGCTGTCACGCTAAGAGCGCTTCTGAATAGCTAGTACTGTAGGAAGTCATTGGCACACGTGGCAAATGGAGAGGAAAACAGTCTAAGGACATGAGACTGTCGATAGCGGACCGTAGAAGGCGGGCATTGACCGCCAAAAGTAACCACATCAGGTGGAAGGAACTGCATCCTCTCCAGTCTATCCAGGAAGAACGCCAGTCTTTGACGATCGACAGCAGACGTATAGCCCCACCACTCCTGGGAAGCATAGATGATAAGCGACAGTTTGCTGTATGCCTGTACTGTATTTCGCTGAAGCATCTGTAGAGCGCCTCTAGTAGGGCGAACCGCCCAGAAGCGCTGCCAGTGCACAAGGGGCTCCGAGAGAAGACGTTGGTTTTGAGAACAGCGAAAGAGGATGAGAAACCTAATTTTAGGACGAACAAAAGGAGAAAGCCCATTCCACAGAGAGCGACCAATCGAAGAAAGTATCATTATTTTGTGACGACCGCATAGACCTTAATGATCTTAGCTTATTACATATTTTATGCATTATCAATAGAAGTGGGTTTATTCGTATCACAACATAGTCAATAGCATTTGTGTGCAAGAAAAAAATAAAGTGATAGTTGAAAATAAAGAAAGAAATAAATAAGCTACATAACAAGTAGTGATATAAACTGGATGTAATATGTAATTACTATAGTGGCTTACTAGGGAGACCTGTAAGCGTAACCGATGTTCCTTTGTGTCCGCCATTTGTTACTCATTGTAACACTGCCAGCGGACGCGTTGAAAACGCATTGGCATCGTGCTGAGAACGCGAAGCCAATTTGTACGACCTCAGTCACCCTTGCAATACGATCATTAAGTTCGTATACGCTCGAGTTACGTGGGTACTACGTCTGCTCCGTCTCTAATACGCTCTAAATGCGCTCGATCCGCACCTGCGTCGTATTTCCGACATTCTCGTTCTACGATATTTCGAACATGTTCAAAATTTGACCATGCGCTCCACGCTCATGACGACATAACCATCTTTGTCCTACTGCATGCTACACGTTTCCACCACGAACGTGGTAGGAGCGTAGTGAGATCGGGGCCCGGTGTGACGGGCTTAACCAACTGCCTTCATGTTAACGACCGTCTTATACGACGGGATTAATGAGAAAAAAACGTTGGTTGTCTTATCTGCTTTTGTTTGTATGATTTTATCTTCTTTACATCTACTTTTATGTGCATCTTCCTCGCTTTAATCGTCGTCTACAGGTTTACGACAACGATATACACTTCAACTATGACCACAACAGGGACCTGACGCTCTTCAAAGTGGGGTGCAGAAAGGAGATGCTCAAACAATACGACACGTCTCTGCGCTCCGGCGTCTTCCCTACCGTTATATGCACGGCTGTAATCTACCTGTTGATCGTACTCATCGTCAGGTACCTACATACGTCCTTTGATGGTGCCATTCTAAAGGGAGACCCTGAGGCGCCAGCCTTTGGTTATCTCATCCAGTATAAGGACTCCGGTGCAGCAGCTGGAACGGCCGGGAACAATGCCAATAACGCCAACAGGAGCAGAAACAACAGTTTCCTCACCCGTATCCGGCGCAGGTTCTGCGCGATGCGCGGACAGCGTTCACCGGGTTCCTCCTCCTGTTCCGCCTCCTACTCTTCGAGCACCAGCACCAGTTGCCGATACGCACCGTTGCGATCATCAGCGACGGATCGCGCGAGCCAAACCGGTGTAACTCTTCGCCTCAACCAGAGAAGAGCCAGGAGCGACGACGCAAGGTCGTCGGATGCTGCTGCTTCATGGTGGGGGTCACGGCGGTCGGCGGTCAGCGATAACGACGCTGTTCGCGCAGGTAAGAAGGCGGTCACCGAGATCATGGCAACGGTACCGCGTGGCCAGCCATCGAACCCGAAACTGTTGTACGTTGTCAGAGCTATAGCTCGATTAAAGGCATCGAGACAGTTGTCTCGCACAAATTATTCTGGAAACTGTGGTGACACGGACGCGGAAGGCTTAGAGTGGGATATTACTAGCCCATCCTTGAGCCCGACCAGCTCACGGTCGACTACAGTACGATTTGCGGGATCCGAAACGACGACCTTCATCAGCGATCCTAAATCGTCGACCGATAACGGCCAGTATGTTCATGGAATTGTGTTCGATCTAGGAGCAGGCACTACGAGCACCGCGTCCAAAACAGGCACCACCCGCACCGCGTCCAAGACAGACACCACCCGCACCGCATCCAAGACAGGCACCATTCGCACCACGTCCAACACAGGCACCACCCGCACCGCGTCCAAGACAGGCACCATCCGCACCACGTCCAACACAGATACCAGCAGCCCAAGAACAGATATCACCAGCATTAGCTTCGTGACAGATACCACCAGTCTAAGGACAGGTGCTACAAACGCTGACTCCATGACAGATATCACCAGCCAAAGGACAGGTGCCATCAGCGCCGGTTCAATGACAGGTGCCACCAGCTCCAGGACAGGTGCCACCAGCTCCAGGACAGATGCCACCAGCTCCAGGACAGGTGCCAACAGCTCCAGGACGGGTGCAATCAGCTCCGGGACAGGTGCCACCAGCTCCAGGACAGGTGCCACCAGCTCCAGGACAGGTGCCACCAGCTCCAGGACAGGTGCCACCAGATCCGGGCCAGATGCCACCAGCTCCGGGACAGGTGCCACCAGCTCCAAGACAGGTGCCACCAGATCCGGGCCAGATGCCACCAGCTCCGGGACAGGTGCCACCAGATCCGGGACAGATGCCACCAGCTCAGGGACAGGTGCCACCAGCTCCGGGACGACAGATGCAACCAGCGCCCGCTCTATGACAGATACCACTAGCCCAAGGACAGGTGCCACCAGCGTCGGCTCAATGACAGATGCCACCAGCTTCAGGACAGGTGCCACCAGTACGGGCTCCATGATAGATACAGATACCACCAGTTCCAGCCCACATACCACCATCTCCTGGACAGATGCCACCAGCACCCGCTCAAGAACAGGTGCTACAAGCACCGGCTCCGGTACTAGGCCAGAAACTGGTACAACCTCTCCCATCAGTTCCAAAGCTAGCACAACCACTGGTTATACATCTGATGCAACCAACGGTTCCCGCATCAAAACTGGTTCCACCACCACACCCACTCCTACACCCACTGGTTACGAAACTGCTACAACCAGCGGTTCTGGTATCAAAACTGGTTTCACCACCACACCCACCCCTACACCTACTAGTTACAAAACTGATACAACCAGCGGTTCTGGTATCAAAACTGGTTCCACCACCACTCCCACTGGTTCCATAATCGGTATAACCAGCCGGACAAGTACCAAAACCGATACCACCCCAACTGCTTATAAAACTGATACAACCAGCGGGTCTGGTATCAACACTGGCTACACTCCCAGCCCAACCCCGACTGTTTCCAAAACTGATGCAACCAGCGGTTCCAATATGAAAACGGGTTCCACTACAACTTCCTCTCTCATACCTACTGGTTACAAAACTGATACAACCAGCGGTTCTGGTATCAAAACTGGTTCCACCACCACTCCCGCTGGTTCCATAACTGATATAACCAGCCGGACAAGTACCAGAACCGGTGCCACCCCAACTGCTTATAAAACTTATATAACCAGCGGGTCTGGTAGCAACACTGGCTCCACTCCCACCCCAACCCCGACTGGTTCCAAAACTGATATAACCAGCAGTTCCGGTATAAAAATAGGATCCATCACCACGGGCTACAAAACTGATACGACCAGCGGTTCCGACATAAAAATGAGTTCCTCTACCGCATTCACCCCAATTCCCACCCTCACTAGTTCCAAAACTGATATAACCAGCAAATCTGGTATCAAAACTGGTACCACCCAAAAGTCCGTAATTCCGCAAACTGGTACAACAAGCTTGATAAGTACCAAAACCAGCGCCATTTCCTACCCGTCCCTCACTTCTTCTAAATCTGGTACAGCCAGTGGAACAAGTTCCATAACCAGTGCCACCCCCACCCAAAGCCTGACCCTCACAGATCTCAAAGCTAATATAGCCAGCGAAACAAGAACCAAAACCGTTGTACCCACCGCCCCCAACTTGCCCCCGACTGGTTCCAAAACTTCTTCAACCAGAGGAACAAGTACCAAATCCGGTGTCAACCCCAACCACACTGTCAAGCCAAGTACCAACCCTATTCCCTGCGGTCCCGAAGCTGATGCAATCACCTCGACAAGTACCAAAACTGGCGTCACCACTTGTAACAAAGCTAATACAACCAGCACTGGTTCTGATACAGGCACCAGCAGTTCCACTGCTGGATCCAGTTCAACAGATTCAGAGACCGGCATTTCCTCCATTGTCAGCTCAACATTCGGCAGCCGGTTCTCCGGTCTCAGCACCAGAGCCGTCACCACCGGCTCGCATCTCGCCGAAAAGATAGACCATCTGAAGGGTGCGTCAATGCACAGCTCTGCCTCCTCCTATTCCTCCTCGCGCAAGGGCTCGCACGATCATCGCAGACGTTCCCGTCATCATCGCAGAAGGTCGTCTGACTCGACCAGAGACAGACGTTCCCGTCATCGTCGCAGAAGATCGTCTGACTCGACGAGAGACCCTCCTGTCGACTCTCCGACTTCTCCATCCCCGTCTATACTTCAGTCAGATCCTCGAATTTCTTCATCACACCGAGGCGCATCGGATCGCCGGTTGAAGAAGACATCAAAGCTTCGCGTTCCCGGCGATGTTGCTCCGTTATCTGCTGCGACGACAAGATCTGAGCCCAGCTCTGTGACATCTGGTCATGGGCGGCGTAGCACAAAACAACAAGTCAGGGATGATGTCCTCGTGAACGGAGAAGAACTCCGTGCCGTTGAAGAGATTACAGAAGACTATCATGCATATGAAGAAATACCACAGCATGTCTACGAAGAGATCCGGGAGATCCCAGTCTACAAAGAAACGCTAGTTGGGGGAAGGTTGCACTCAGATCTGTCAACACAATTGATCCAGGCGAAAGAAGGTATTCCCGAAGAACAACCATTTGAGGATCCGATGTATAGCATGTCACCTTCGTCGAATGAACAAGGGGAGCAACCCATTTACGAAGAAATCCCATATGGAGATCACGTGAACAGATATCGTCCGCTTCCAAATGTTCCTGAAGGGGAACACATTTATCAAGAAATACCATATGGACGTCACTTATACAGAAATCGGAGTTTACCAAATGGCCTTATAGAGGAACCCATTTATGAAGAAATACCATATGGATACCAAACATACAATAATATGGTTGTACCAAATATCCTTGAAGAGGAACACGTGTATGAAGAAATACCATTTGAGCATGACTTATACATAAATCGCACTTCACGAAATGTTCTTGAAGAGGAACATATTTATGACGAAATACCATTAGGACATCGCCTCTACAATAATCGAGCATTACCAAATATCCCAGAGGAGGAACACACTTATGAAGACGCCGCAGGTGTGAAACCTGCTCAAGAAATATCACCAGTTCGAGCAGATGACGCTAAAAAAATCAGGCCAGTAGAGAATTTTCCAGATGAGAAGTACCCCAACGAAGAAATACCCTTAGGAGGTCACGTCTACAGTAACGTGACGACACAAAGTGCTCAGGATCAGTCGGGGTATCCTGATCGGTGGCAAAGCAGGGCTGCAGAACATGTGCGCACTCAACCAAATCTTAGAAAATACAAGTCTGCAAAAGAATTGCGCGATCACGCTCAATGGAAGTCGAGTGACCAGAGGTGTGTGCTCTCGAATCCTGAACTTGGCAACTTTTCGGATTACAGCCGTCGACAAGCTGATCAAGTCGAATCGGCCTACACTGAACTTCAAGAGCTCGGACCCGAGCATTCCTATACTGCCGCTGTTTCTCGCGGTAATGGACCTAACATGGTGCTACCCGGTATGATATATCAGACAGTGCCAAACAGACAAGCCCACCATGAAAGAACACAGGATGACGCACCCGAAAACGCTCAACGTGAACCGTCCTACACTGGGCTACAAGACCACAGATCTGCAGATGAGCATACATATGCAGTTGTTGGTTCTCGACCTTCACAAGCCGACAACCTACCTCAAACTTTAGCAATCACACAAATCTACCATGAACGGTTTGGATCCGACAATGGTAGACCCCAAAATTTCTCCAGCGAATCAGTATTTGCTGAACAACACGCCAGGAGACCTGAGCAAGGTAACGCTGCCGACGTCAGCTCTTCTTCGTCACGATCCGAAGTCTTCTCCTCCAACACAGCCCCTCAGAGTAACTTCGGAAAACAAACCTGCGATGGACCGGCTGGAAGGAGTTACGGTAGACGCCACGCTACTCAAGGTCAATATGCCTACACTGGACAACAAGACCGCAGATCGACTGCAGTAGGCGAACTGCCGTCACAAACGGACACGTTACCTCCTCGAAACGAACCAGCCTACCAAGGACGAGGTGAAACGAGTCACGGAGCGTCATCGCATGTCGGGTCTCGGACTCGGGAAAACGAGTCTACGCGTTCAGAGACAAACAAGACAGGGCAAGCACCTAATCAACATTTCTATATGAATGCTGTTCCTCAAGCACCTCCAATCAGCGATGCTGTTGTTGAGCCCGCTCACAGTCTTGCGAGGTCAATCTCTAAACATAGGCGTCGAGATGATGTCTCACCTAAAAACTCACAAAGTCAAACACAACACCCTCATATCAGACGTGAACATAGCGATCAAGCACCTCCACCTAGTGCTGATGTTGTTGAGCCCGCTCACAGTCTTGTGAGGTCAATCTCTAAACATAGGCGTCGAGATGATATCTCACCTCAAAACGCACAAAGTCAAACACAATACCAACAAAGAAGACGTGAACTTAGCGACCAATCTACACAAAATCAACCGGCCAATCAGGTTCCGTTACAAGCAGTAAGGTCTCCTCATCACAGCTCAACTTCTCTTGTTAGTCAAGCGATATCTGTTGTGACTGGAAATCTAATATCTAACCAACCACCACATCTCAAGCAAATCAGATCTGAAGATAATGGCCAATTGGTCCACAGTCAATCGGCTTTTCAGAGTCCAATGGGACGAGTGGGAAAGTCTTCTCAGCATAGCGCTACCTCTATTGCTGGTGTCCTAGTTAACGTCGCCTCTAATCAATCGCGGCCCCAACTAACAAACTCTCAGCAAGCGTTGATACCTGAAGGTTCACAGCACCCTAACCGTCCGCCTGTACCGCCCAAGTCCACAACAGTGAAAGAGATTGCTAAGCAAATATTGTTGAGTGATCGGGCAGATCCGATATCAAACCAGCAGCGGCATCAACAGACAAACCCCCAACGATTGATATCCGAACAACCAGTACATCGTTACCGTCCACTCGTGCCACCCAAGCCCCCCGCGGTACAACAGATTGCCAAAGAAATCACGTCGACTGTCGCAACAAACCAAGTCTTTGATCTCCCACAACAACATCGGTCATCTGAGCATCACCAAGTCAGACCTGAACACCAGGCGAATACCCTCAGCCGAGCGAAACAGGCAGACAGGTCAGAACCTAAGCATAAAATCGATTTTCCATTCGATAGTCAAAAAAGTGGTCGGACAAAACTCCATCATCCAAGCTCTCAAGGAGTCGGAACGGGGGATGGAGTCAATAAAGGTCAGCATCCTATCGTGCCGCCAAAGCCTACCAAAACTCACACCCAGTACGACAAACACTCGTCGATCAAAACCAAACTCGAAGGCATCTACTCGAGGACTAGCATCTCCGAACCCGCCAGCAATTACAAAATCGCTCTGAATCTGGCACGTAGCGCAGAAAATAGCGCCGTAGCGGTAAACGAACCTTCGCAGCAGGAATCGATCCAATTGGTGTCAAAATCCTCCCACGGATCCTCTAGACCCTCGCGAACCTCACAGTCAGCGTCGCATCCTCCTCCTCCTCTTCCTCCACCACCGCCGCCGCTCCCTCCTTCACTTGGACTACCCATCAAAGGTATCCTGGTGAGACGACATCATTCGGGTAGTGCTCTCTCGAACCCCAGCTCCTCAGCGGCGTCGGTGACGTCGGAGTCGACATCGTCGAGCAGCGGAATGATAGATGAGCCGATGACCGATAGTGATAGACTACTTACAGACAGAGCGCTGCAGGCCAACGCTTAGCTGACGAACACATTCTGTCAGTGCCGCTGTTCAGTGAATTGACGCTTTTATTATTTTTATTATTATTATTCTTTGGCCCGAGGTATTAACAATCCCTCAGGCGATACAAACAATATCCGGAGTGTGATGGTTTTCTGGAAATAATAATAATAATTATTATTAATATTATTATTATTAATATTATTAATATTATTAATATTATTATTATTAATATTATTAATATTATTATTATTATTATTATTATTATTATTATTATTATTATTATTATTATTATTATTCGGAGCTACGACAACCGATGTAGGACGTTTATATATTGGGTGTGCATGTTATCCGGGTCAAGAGTATACGTTACTAACATTTTATCCATCTATGGATGCGTTTTGCATGTAGGAGGAGCATTTACTTTGTTGTCGAATATTTTCAGCCTGTGTTCAATATATATGGACGTTGTTGTTTGTTGAAGTGTCGAATCTCTACTTTCCTCTGATAGGCTTAGCCTAGTCGTAATCGTAGTCGTCAAATTTATAAAGCGTTACTCGATGCCAAGCGCAGAGCCCCAGGCCGTAAAGTAGTGGTGCATAGGGACGCAGCGCTTGAGGAACCGAGATCGAGACCCGTATACCACTTAGGTTGACTTCTTTCCTTACTTCGCTAAGCGGCGTTGGCGTTGAATAAAGATGAGATGTGTGGCGTGATGGGCGCCCTTCGTGGCTGCCGACTGTTAAATTCGACTCCTGTAATAACTCGTCATCATTCGCTCACACTGTACATGTAATCATACTGCATTATGTCTGTTGAAATTAAAATCCAAGATATCAGGCCTATATATTACTAAGACCGAGGGTCCGAGACCAAGACCGACCCTCTTTTTTTTATAAACATTTCAATTTATTAAGAGTATCTGTCCCTGTTATTCACGAGCCTTCTTGTGAACTGTAAATTTAAGGTAGCCTACTACAGGGACATCAGACAATGATTGCAGCAAGGAGATCCAACGGAGAATCACAAAAGTACAGTTCAATACAATGTGGAGGATTGAAAGGTGATGGTGATGTCCAATTTTGTTTTCGTGCTTATAATATAAGCACGAAAACAAAATTGGACATCACCAGGTCACGCAATTGGTGTTAGCTGGGGTATTTTTTAAATTTTTTTTAATTATCAGAAACAGCAACGTTTTATGGATCGAATATGGTTATACTACAAAACTGTTCCAAGAGAAAATACAAAAGTATTAGAATTTTTTATTAGGCTACGGGTACAACATTTCCCAATGCAGACCACCATGGGGAGCATTGGGAATTTGGGACAGAGCGTACGTTAGGAGCAATTGGGTAAATTTTTGCATTGCATATATATATATATATATATATATATATATATATATATATATATATATATATATATATATATATGTGTGTGTGTGTGTGTGTGTGTGTGTGTGTGGCGTTTGGCTGGGGTCAGTGTTGTTATATTGTTTCTCTGATCTGGGGAACCTGAACTGTTATATACACGTGACAACCTATATCCAATCAGATATCAAGAGCAAATGTACCTTGAAATACGTTTCATACTAGTCTTCATTCTTATTGCATCAGAAGCTGATCATTCAAGAGCTCTCAATTTTCAGCTGTTTTATTCAGTACAGATATGTGTTTCTTATCATGACCACGCTAATGCCTATATTGTATTCAAATTGATGCCCTTATAATATAATATATATATATACATATATATATATCGCTCTTATCGCTTCTTCCTGATCACGATCGACACGAATTGTTAGATCGTACTTTTGCATGGTACTATGTAATATCAACTACAGAGTTCTGCTGTATGCATATATCGATCATCAAAAGAGTGAACATCTGAGTGGTTTAGTCTGAGAGGGGGAGGCGGGGGAGGGGTAGCGGTGCCATTATTGTTTTCATACTGCCACTCTGCAAGAACATAAACAGATAGACCAACTTTGACACCTGTCAATACAAGGTACGTAGGCCTATTGTTTGTACGAGAGAGGGGGAACATTCTATTTCAAAGAAGGTGACTCTCTTCTCATACAGACTCAATGAGACAAACATTATATACATACACATATATGTATATATACATAGATTCATTGCATTGAATGGCATTACAATTAGTCATCTATTTACATTATGTCACAATGTCTGAGTCTTGCAACTCAGGGTTGTGTGCCCTATTCTCAACGCGCCCCTGAAAACCATATGAAATAAATATACCGGGCGAAAAGGCGCTTACTATAATGATTGAATGCTAAGACAAACTGTGAGATAGAAATTCACAGGTAGTCCTTCAGCCTAGAGATAAAAATATAAACAGCGTGTGTGTGCGTGTGTGTGTGCGGACCAGCTCACAGAGAAAGCTCACAAACGCAAATAACAGTGATCACAGGCAATCGCCAAGATTGCTCCACGAGCCGAGTGATCTATAATGGTCCATGGGCTGATATCCTGTATGCGTCCTATTGCGCTTTGGCTCATGGCTATTATATATTGCATGTATGTATACATATTATAAGTAGATGTGTGTACAGAGACAGACAGACAGAGAACGGCCCAGAGGCATGCAGGCATTTCAATTGAAAGAAATTGACCGGCGGTGGACTTGAATATGGCACTTATTGACTGTAGCCCCACTCAATGAGTTCAGGTTTGATTGACAAGCAGTTTTCCAAGCGGATTCCCGTCGACAGCTGACAGATGGCATGGATGCTCGGAGTCTCAGCTATCATTTGTCGCAGGTGGGTGGGGTACAGAGCAGTTTGTCGCACCACTGTCCGCCCAGAAACCTTTTCCTTTAAGACATATGACATCAACTTTGCGGCAATAAACGCGTTTGCTAGGTGGGGCTCACCCGATGCAAGGATAGGTGGCGTATCAACCGAGACAAGGATAGCCGAGACCTTGATACCGCCACTGACCCAGTGCAGGACATTTTCCCCTATCTGCGGATGTAGGCAGCCTAGTGCATGATGTCAACGAATTGCGTCATCAAATTATTCAAATGATTGCGGAGGCAGAGGCCTATATGAGACTAAATGTATCAGCACTCACTGAAATGGCCGTCAAACAGTGGAGAATTTTACGTTATCGTTAGCAATAATTATCATTTTATTATCGTTTAAAAATATTTTCGTTTTCGTCAGGCGATGGACCAATATAGGGCCTATACAAGATTTCCGACCGTTAGGTTATCGTTGACGAAACATACACACTGCCCACATCCCGCTATCTTGCCACAGAACCTTTGCTCAAAATACTACTGTTTCACAAATCCCAAATTTGCTCTTTCTGTGACCTCCCTGTTCGCTGATATTCTAAACACTAACGGTATCCACTCTATGGCCGTCTGCCTGTGGTTGATCTATGTGGATCTCTTAACCTGGAACTGATTTTTTTAAACTTAGCTTCCTATCAACTTTGTTTTGAGTTAGCGAATATATTATAGGTAAACTGGTTTCCGCGAGTCGTGAAGCCACTAAATTCGACGTTGTATTGGGAAAGTTGTAAATATATATAATTTGCTCTGAATTGCGTCATCATTATGTAGAATCTCCTATCTGAATTTTATATAGTCCGTGTTTATACACTTTGTAGCGGCAAAGTGAAAAGTGTGGAAAATGGATTACGATCCAGAGAGCTTACCAGATCTGCTTTCGATTTATTACAAAAGACTTTTTCCTTATAGTCCTTACTTTAAATGGCTGACATATGGAGGAGGTAAGATGGCGTAGTTCTTTAAGCAAGCGCGTTTCAACTCTAAACACCATCCACTGTCTGCCTGTCTGACTGGATCTTGACCCTCTGCCTATCGATTTTGTTTTGGTTAAGCGCCTGTGAATGAGCTGGTTCTTGCGCCGTAATGTGTGAGTGCTGTCGAAATTGGGACTTTGCGATTACGATCATTGCATTTTCCTGTGCCAAGTTAGCTAGAGAACTGACTCTTACATAAGTGAATTATTGAAAACTGGCTGAAGAGCTTATAAGAAAAGCTAACGTAGAGCATATTGTTGATTCTTTTCATTTGAAGTGCCCAAGACTTACATCACACATCGAGAGTTTTCCTTCACCCTCAAAGATGATGTCTACATTCGCTATCAGTCGTTTGTTGATCAGCAGGAATTTGAAAAAGAATTGCAAAAGAAATGTCCGTACAAAATCGATATCGGTGCTGTCTTTACCTTCAGGGTAGGATGTTTAACAATAACCGATAGAAAACATTCAATTATTAAACGATTGTAGGATATTAGTGATTGTGATGATTATGGGGGTAATGTATATATATGAACATTTATTTAGCAAATGTCTCAGAAGTGGTTGTTTTGGAGATTCAAGTGGTGCACCTGTGGTCATGCATACTTACCATTGCAGCTGCCTAGGTGATGGTGTAAGTGACGGTGATTCAATGATGATGATTGTGATAATGCTAAATTTAGACTGAAAAGCTAGGTGATGTTTATTTCATTCACTACAGGTTGTGCTTAAGATAACAGTAATTGTTTGGTAAGCTATTTTGTGTATGATGACATTATTGCTGATGTATTTATGATTTCATGACCTTTGATCTGGTTGTCACGGCTTTGTACATCATTTCAGCCAACGGTTAATTTCGTTATTGCCTCATGACTTAGATACAGTGGTTGGCCCCTCACTCTTGCACATGCTCCTGTTAGCGTTGTCACCAAGGGTCCACTCAGACTCTCTGTATACTCTCATTTAAACTGTTCTTTTCAGCCGTGCTGCCTTGAAGGAGCGCTATGTACATTTTTTTTGTCAATGTACGAATTAATGAATGAAGAAATGAATGAATACAATGTTATATTGTTTTCAGACCTGGTAGCAATATGGTTAGGTTTGGCACATTCATTCTTGGGACTTGTATTGCGACCCTTCAAGAAACCCACTGAGGAGCACCGGAGCCCTGCCACGGCTAAAGTGAAAGGACTTCCATGACTTATGAAACCCATTCTGTTTGGTCAGCGTTTCCCAAATTGTGGGTCACAATCCGGGCCACGGGAGAAAAATTCCGGGTCGCCTAACTCTTTTTTATATTTAGTTTTATTAATTTTCACTATACTAAATAAATATTGTGATAGTTTTATGCTACAGAAGTCAGTCACTCCCCAGTAACTAGGCATCACCAAAACACAATTTGTATGGACCTTTGTATCTGTTTCATTTTGCCTATGGGCCAGTGTAGGCGATGTAAACATTAGTGTGTCACGAAGGAGAAGTATGAGCTCTGCCACTGTTCTCAGTCTGACAGTGCCAGTCCCAAGACTGGACAAGGGAGGAGGGCGACGCTAGGGATCTTTATTATCACACAGTGTCATTAAACTGTAACTACTTCTACTAGGAGAAGTGTAGATATAACTGGGAAAAGAAAATGAGGTTGGGAAATGCTGTTTTAGATGTTTGTTTTTATTACTGCAACAGCCGAAGGATCACAAGTGCATAAAGGCAGCCAATTTTCAGCCGCAGGAGAAGGAGCTTGTCTTCGATATCGATATGACGGACTATGATGACGTTCGAGGCTGCTGCTCGTTCGTTTTTTTTATCTTATTGTATTGTATTTTTAGTTTTATGTAGCGCCTCTCAAAAAATAATGATTCAGAGACACTCTCTGCACTGGACTATTATGATGTTAAGTGTCGTTTTAACGTATTGTGTCCCAGCAATTAGCAAGACAGTGCACAGCTAGTTAACAGAGTCACTGTGGATGGGTACACGCAAAGGCGTGGAACGAATCAAGGGATTTTCATCGACAGCTGAACATATTGCTTGGATGTTAGGAGTCTCTGGGCGAGGTGGCATTTATTCTTCGTGCATAAATGTATAAATAGCAAAATTTATGAATCATTGTTTCAATATAACACCCGACTTTTATGTTTGGTTTTTCTGTTTGAATTGTGTGGTAGATTGATTGGAGATTTAAGACTATTTCACAAGAATCTGTGCGCTAATGCATTGTGAAACTGCTATTTCGATCATCCAGAAATCTTGACATTATGATTATGATCAGGGTTATTAATGCGATCTTGATTATTATGATTATGATTACAATTTTTGTGGGGTGGTTTCATTCTCTTTACACATTCAGCTTAACCCTTTAATGACCAGAGTCATTGATCATGCCTTACATTTTAGTACACGCTTGTCATTAAAGTGTTAAGTTTAGCTTAGCTCTATTATATTCATAGCTTTGTGCAGTGCTCAAATGTAAAGATCATCTATAAAGTTAATGAATTTGGGTAACATTATAAGTTGATGAATATACTGAGTATTTTTAACATGAATAGTATTAAGACTGGAAATTGCACATCTTTGTGAATTCTGTTTTTTAGAGGTGCTGACATCTGTGAGAAGTGTTGGCCCTTGATGGTCATTGCCGTGAAGATTCTGGACAGAGCACTGCGAGGTTTAAGAAATTTACACAAACGATCATCGTTTAGCTACATATTTGTTGTTGGTATAATCTGTAGTAGTTGCAGTTTAACGACACTGTGTGATGAAATAGATCATTTGCGTCACCCTCGTCCTTTAGCCAGGCTTGGGACTGGCACTGTCAGAGTGTGAGCAGTGGATGAGTTAGTGCAATCTGTCTCCCTCTGTGTAATTGCTCTTTTTGTATGAAGTCCTTTAGACACAATATTCTTTAAGATGAGATATGTTTGCTGATTGGCTGGAGTGTTTGCCTGGTGAATGCATAGATTCGAAGTTTGAGCCTCTGGATGAATCAAAGTAACTTGATATAGCACCTTTTCAAGATATTCACTCAGACTTGCTCTCTGTGCTAGCCTGCATGATGTCAATTGTCATTTCAACGACTGTTAGAATAATTAGCGCAGCAGTGGACAGTAGCTAAAAGAGTTATCAGTGGTGGGCCCACGCACACGAGCATGGAACCATCCAACAAATTCCTGTCAACAGATGGCATTAAGTGGTTACTTTTGACGTATAGCATTTTCACTCTTGGTACACACTCGTCGTTTAAGTGTTCATGGTTGGTCGTTAGATGGTGTTGCTTAGTAAATGCAGAAGATTAATAATAAGCCTTACTTTGCCTGAAGAGTCAAGTATATATGAACATTAATATAGCACCCTGCAAGAACCTCAAGAGGGCATTTACCAAAGCTACCTAACAGTTCTAAAATAGATGCATCTTCAATAGTCCAGAAAATGTCTCCTGCGCTACACTCAACGGGATACTCCGAATCGGTAACGGCAAGGAGTTTCAACGTAAGGGTCAAACGCATGAAAAGGCGAAGCCTGCCCGCATGGCTGTACGAGAGCGCGGAACCACCAGGTCCCCATGAGATGCAGAACACAGGGACTGATGCCCCAACTGGCTGGCAACTGGAATACACAGGTCGCACATGTAACCCAGGGGGGCACCAGTGTTGGAGTATTGTACTGTATCTACATTTTTCATTTTCATCTTGTTTCAATTTAGATCTTAGTTAACTATTTATATTCTTTATACTCGTTTATGTTGAATGATATCTGACTGGTTCTGTGTTTCTTCTCTACTTCAGATGACTTTGGATTTGATCATCTGCTTTGGGTCTACTCTGGTCGTCGAGGTATTCACTGCTGGGTCTGTGATGAAGAAGCTCGGAAGCTGTCACAGGACGCTCGCTCGGCAGTAGCCGAGTACCTGACGCTCGTTAAGGTATGTGTCTGCTGTCCACCTATCTCAATTAAATGCTATTAATGATGTTATTTTGCCATAGGATTTATGTAGCACCTTTTCAAGGCAGGGGTGGGTAACTAATTGATTAGATTTGAATAGGCCAGGGGTGTAAAAAAATTTTTTAGTGGCGGGCCAGTGATAATATTTTCCAGAAATGGTCTGGTTCTTTTGACTCCTCTGGATTAGGCAGACAGCTAATTATATTATTATCGATTGGCTACCTGATTTGCTAATTCTATTGAATTAGGTCAGAAACTAATTCTATTTGATTTTTACTGTTATGTAAATTTGTCAAACAAGTGGCAATGAAGTTTATTAGTTTATACATTTAAATAGCGCCTCTCAATGTGGTGATATCTCTGGCCAGAAGGACATGATAGAGATCTCATAGGAGGTTAACCTAATTACACTTTGAAGTCTTAACAGGTTATGATGCTTGTTCACCAGGTCGCTTGTCGTTTGGAAATTGGTTATGTTAAAGAATCTACATACTTATGTGTATTTATATAGGGGTTTGAATCCTTCCATTACGTTACAGAGACATTATTAGCCTTGTGCCTGTTTATTGTGTGTAGCTTGTGTGTCTCAGATGTGCATATAAATGTAATATAATCGAGCATTTATGTAGCGCCCTTTCATGATATCTAGGTTCTGGCCGAAATGATGATAAATTAGCAAAACAGGAATGGTTACCATAGTGATGGTTACTATGTAGGCACCTCGAGCAAGTTTTTGCTCACAGTTGGTTAACCATCGAGTTATGCTTAATAACGGAGGTTAATAAATGCCTTATTATTATTGATGAGTGCATCTCTTCTGGGATTTTTAGGGTGGAGAAAATCAGAATAAGAAAGTAACTCTTCCTCAGTCGCATCACTTGCATCCATCCATCCAGTGAGTCTTGTCGCTAAAATTTAGAGTTTGTCGCACCTGTATGGGATTTATGTGATACCTTAGATCTATTTAGTGTCTTTTTACCCTCTTTTCTTTAACTTGGTTTGCGTAAAGTTTGTCATGAACGTTGGTTCGTCGGAGTTCTTTCAACTCTTTTTTTCGGTATGTTCCCGTCGACCTAGAGAGCTGAAATTTTGCATTCATATCATGCTTGCATGACAATGCATTGTATCAAATTTTTACGGACATAACTTAAAATTTGACAGAAAAGTGACAGAAATCCAAAAAATTAATTAGCGTTTAACCACTTGAGCGAGTCGTCTTTGACGAGCTCCATTCCGGCAAGTTAACAACATAAATGATCTCTTAAGGAAATGGATTGATTGTGCCATCTACCAGATTACCAAGTGTCAATAAAAGAGGGCCCAGAAAAAGCCATGTTTTTACTTTCACTTGTTAATGCCTTAATGCTGAGCTGCACTGGGTTTCCCGTCGCTTTTAGTTAAAATGTTGAGAGCCATTCTCTATGATGTTCAGATGTTTCATGTGGAAAGTATTTGGCCCGAACTTTAACACATATCTTCTTGTCTGATTGGTTGGGTGTTTTGTAAGTCACTGATTTTAACTGGATCTTGTTTGGAGGATTATGAAAACTTATCCACTTACAGGCACCTTTTTAAGAATAAACATGGATTCTAGGTATGATGATACATTCTTTTGAGGCCTCAACTCAAGAAATATCTATTCTATTAATTATATTGTTAAAGCATGGAGCTTCTGCGGCCGAAACTGCGGCCTGAAAACGCAAAAAAAAATTACTTCTTCGGCCGAAAGTTATTTGTGTCTGTCTAAAAACGACCCCGACCCTAAACGACCCTCACAATGCCTAACCTAACCCTAACCGACCCTCATGATGCCTAATCTAACCCTAAACGACCCTCACGACGCATGATTACAAATTTGAGGCATTTTTTAACTGCGCATGTGCCATTGGTAGCGCATGCGCAGAGGTCTTCGCGCGCTAAATTTTGCATGGATCGGGCAGTAGAAGTAACATTTTTGCTTGTTTTTGGGCCGATTTTTTGGCTGCCGAAGATTTATCCATTGTTAAAAGTGCAGCTGTATATATATATTGGATTTGAATCCATATCTGAATTGTAGCCTAAGACTCTTGTGAATTTTGATTCTTTTTCGTAAGATCCTGGAAAGTATTATGCTTACATTTTACAGGCGAGCGATAGAAATCATCGGCAAGGCCTTTGAGAACTATGCCATACACGATCAAGACTTCCTAGGCACGAAGGAGAAACTGCAGAAAGTTCTCAGCCTCATTCCAGACGAAGATATCCTTTGCTGACATAATGGAGAATTTAAGACAAGACTGAGATTTTTTAAATTAGCACAGGGAGTCAGTCTAGAACAAAAATCCTTTTTAATTGGAATGCTGTACTTTTAAGCTATTGTACACCAAAGTGCAAATCTGCAGTTGGTTCAATAAGGAATATACTTACTTTTACTTTACGTGCTTACCACACACAGATACCTACATGCATATATAGATATTTTAAGAATCATTAGGTAAGTGAGAACTGTTTTCTTTGTAAGAACAAACAATGGACTTGACCTTGACTGCAATTTAACATGTGAGGAATAGCATCATGGAGTTCTTGTCCAAACAGAATCAGGAGAAACTCAACTCACACAATCAGTGGATGACCATCAAGGAACTCGTCGCTGCACATCAGACCCTGGTAACGGTTTTTCCTTCTTAGTTATTTGGCTTCACTGCTGCTCACTGTAGGAGCAAGCCACACTCGAGAAAAAATTCAGTCTTATATTAGTTTTACTGGAACTGCTTTTATTTCTGTGCCATTGTAAATTATAAATCTCCAGGTGCTATTGCAGTGCTGATGTCAAAACTGTTCTAATGACCCCTCAGAAACAATATTGTCCAACAAGTGGTGGGCTGAGGCGCCCGCCGCCTGCACACAACAAGTGTGTGGATCTTTGAGGGACTTGGCAAGTCCTTACCCAGAATTTTTTTACAAAACTAAGCCAACTAAATGATGTAACTTTGAGCCCAAAAATTTAACAATCGTAATCTTCACCTTAATTATCAGTCACGAACATCACATAAATCTCATTAAGCATTTAAAATCAGAAGTTTGAAGTTTTATTCTCAAGGTTCAGCGGGCAAGAAAAACATCATCGGCAGACCTGAAATGGTCTGTGGGTCAGTTAAAAACATCATTAGCAGGCCAGAAATGGTCTGTGGGTCAGTTAAAAACATCATTGGCAGGCCAGAAATGGTCTGTGGGTCAGTTAAAAACATCATTGGCAGGCCAGAAATGTTCTGTGGGTCAGTTAAAAACATCATTGGCAGGCCAGAAATGGTCTGTGGGTCAGTTAAAAACATCATTGGCAGGCTAGAAATGGTCTGTGGGTCAGTTAAAAACATCATTAGCAGGCCAGAAATGGTCTGTGGGTCAGTTAAAAACATCATTAGCAGGCCAGAAATGGTCTGTGGGTCGGTTTATTTCGTTTATTGCTATCCAACAACAAGGTTAAACACAATCAAAGATCGCAAATACATTCATGTTTCATCTATTAATAGTAACAACAAGTAACACATAGAGCACACCTTACCAAATGAACGAAGGGTGGCATGGAGAACCCAAGGGAAGAATATCCCTTCGACACCACCCCTGCATTGCAGGATTCCGAATATCGTCAATACAGTCAGCAACAAAAAATAACCTCTGCAGAAGATTACCACCTTGAACTTGTTTCTTTTCCCTGAATCTAGGGTGGAAAACCCGATAAGGATGGAGGCAAGATGAACCATGCGATCGAGGAGATCATGCTTCAATACTGCTATCCACGCCTTGACGTCAACGTCAGCAAGGGATTAAACCATTTGCTCAAGAGTCCCTTCTGCATTCATCCAAAGACAGGTGACTTCGCTACTGCACTTTGCCTAGACATTGGATTGCGATGTTTGTCATGGCGTACTGTGAAGCGGAGGCAGATTTAATAATTTGCCACCCTGAGGCCAAGTGTTCTGTGCTGTCCCTCCCAAAATTTTGAGTTGGATATTGAAATCCACAAATTTTAACAGATGTTATAGTAGGAAGAGAAACCAGCACTACCAGTCTGTTCCTGTTGAAAAACGAAAATAATAAAAGGTATTAACTTAGTGAGTGTTACTAGTTTGAAACTTTTATAACAGTGTAACACGATGATTAAACATTTCTTCTTTAGTCGTCTGGCTTGCTATCATTTACTTTTTACAGTTAAACATTTTTTAATCCAACTTTTGCCACCCCTTGAATTGTGCCGCCCCTAGGTCGGGGTCTTGTTGGCCAAGTGGTAAATATGACGCTGTTATGAAGACGATTTACTTATTGGACTTAATTTCTGTCTTGATTGAACTTATCAGGGCGTACTTGATCCTATTTTCTTCTCCTGGGGTTTACTTGATGCATCTCTTGCATAGGTCTATTTTTTATTTAATCTAATGTGATGTATTTATTGAATATTAGCACTAACTTGAGTCGGGAGTTTCTGTATTGCCAGGTGGCGCTTTTTAAATGAATGGATAAGGGAGTCCGTCGGGAATGAGTGACTGAGGACCGATATGTATGTTGACCCCTTAACGACGCTTGCATTGGTGTCCCAGTCGCTTTTAGCACACTCAAGTGTTAATACAACTGCTGTATATAGTTTATCTGTTGCATGGTATAGGACATTGTTACTTCAACATTGCAATTACTATTTACTTTCCAGGCACTTTAATAGTCGCTGTATGATTTGCTTGCTTACATTACATTACGTGTTTTAGGTCGAGTCTGTGTGCCAATGGATCCGGAGCGTATAGCAGAATTCAAACCATCTACCGTTCCAACAATCAGGTAAATTAGAACAGCACTATGAGGCATTTAATTTAAATGACTTTACTTCATTTATTTTAACATTTACATAGCGCCCCTCAAGAAGTCTACTCGGAGGTGCTTGCAGTCCAATCAGAAATTTGCATCTATCCAAGTATGGGTGTATATTTCTAGATAGGGTGGACTTTGCGTGCCGTTGATATCTTGAAACTTGAGTCCCGGTGTTATAATAAATGGAAAAATGTGCATGCAGTATATTAGCTGACAGAATGCTGCCTAGATCTTTACCTCAAACATATATGTCGTGCTGCATACCTCGAGTTACTAGAAGTGAGTAAATGAATATATTACGAGTTACTTGAAGTGAGTGAGTTTCAGTTAACTCATGATTGTTGTTGTTTCTGGGAATTTTCTTTACAGTCAACTTTGCAATGAACTGGGAGAAACTTCTGATGAAAGCGGCGAAATAAAACGTTCTAGAGGTGATTTCTTTTTCAAATATATAAGCAATCATCAACTCTTCTATGGCATATATGGCAATACTTAATCAATGTTCATAAATAAGCTGGTGCCTCGCACTTGACTTTTGAGTGGCGCTTCAGAACTTAGAAGATTACAATGCAAGGACTTCTCATATATTGATATTCAATCAGTTTGGTTGTTGTTAAGACAGCTGTAACTTTGTTACGTTACCATTGAGTTGGCTTTTACTCGGAGGCCAGGCACTACTCATTATTGCCAGTCAATACTGAGCATTCACTTTAAATGGCGCTATATAAATTTATAGATACAATGCAATTCTTGCCAAACGAGTCTGTAATTAGCTCTTGATGAAATAGTGGATCCAATGCTATTGTATATTTAAGAGCCATGTTTAGTATAAACCATCAAGCTTTTCTTGGTTCCTATCGTACTGTAACGTTAGATGCATTCCCGTAATTGTAACACTTGAACTGTGCAACAAACAAATTGTCAAAACTTACAACCTAAATTCCTTACTTACTTCATTTAACTATTTCTAATAGATTATCGTCAGACCAGTTTGAAACAGAGTCTGGAGGTTTTCGATAATTTCCTGCAAAAGCTGGAGAAAACGTGGAGAGGAAAGTTGATCGAGGAAAGTGGTCAGTGTTCTTGTTACCTCAATTATTTCGTCAGTATCTAATTCTAGGAAGAAAACTAAAATCTGTTTTAAAATGCTGTTAACGTGGGCAGGGATTGTACATAAAATTTTGGAGATGTTGAATCACACTGAGCTATGTTTAAACAAGGTTTTGGAATTCCTGGTATTGCACCCATTTGCAGTAGTAACACTATAAAATATATAATGTCATCAAGCATTTATATAGCGCCATTCAGGATATCTACTAAGAGGCACTGGCCTAAATGATCTTAATTGTCACAGTGAATGAGTAAAACACGTCTGTTTGCAAAACAATGCACAGCAAGCTGAAATAATTCTAAGTGGTGGGCCCTCGCACAAGCGTGGAACCAACCAACGGATTACCATCTACAGCTGACAGATAGCACGGATGAGGTTCAACATCGCTGGGCCAAGTTGTGTCGACAAAATGCTATTTAAAATCTAATACAAGCTTGTTCACAGTGGTTAATTCTTGAAGGTAGGGTTTGTCCAGAGAAACCATGGTTGTTGACCAGACGTTTGTAGGTTGTGATAAATGGGGAGCCAGCAGACTGTATCGATCAGATTTACGATTTATGATGAGCGAGACTTTGGTTTGGAATGGATTTCTGGTCCCTAAGGTGTTAAACTGTCTGCTGGCTTAATATGAACGTGTTCAATTGCTTGACCTATTCAGCTCCTCTATTCTGATGCAGCATTGTTCCCTTTGTGGAAATACTGTAAATTAAGTTAATCTTCCTAATCTACTTAAGGTAATCTTCTGATTAAACATGGCTTTGTAATAAGGTTTCCCTAATTACATATTTGTTGTCTTTTCATTTCTCAGATAAGAAACTGGAGTTTTGAACTGCAGCAAAGTTATTGCCTTTTCAAAGCAGCTAAAGCAGAATCCTTGGTTGAAGAACAATTCGTAGGTGTCACGGATGAACTCTGACCAAACACGAACAGCGTAGTTTGTTGCCTGAAACTACTTTAACTTGTAAAGAAAAGCCGGTATCACTGTTTGTGCAAATGTTTGTGGACGATAGGTGCTGGTTCAATCCTTTCCCCAATACTTGGTCCTGGGTTTGGGGTACAGGTCGACAAAAATTGGATGGGGAGGTGAGAGGTAAAAAAAATTTTCTTTCTCAAACATAGATGCAGTAGAAATTTCCAATATCTATGAAGTATTTATGAAATTTTGGGGTGGATATAAGAAGCTCCAACCCCTCCATCTGAAATTTTGGAGGGGACCGTCTCCCTAAATCTCCACCCCTTCCCCAACGGATTTATTACAAAGCTAGAGTTGCTTAGAAGTTCTTTACACTTTTAACAATGAGCATGTACTGAAAGTGACTTGGAAACCAATGTAGCTCATAATTAAGTGTAAAATCAATCATTCAGATGTGATGATGACAAGTTCTCTGTCCATTGGCTTTTATGCCACCCAGAGATGTGTGAGGTGGTTTTCCATTGCCTTAACCACAGATAATTGTGGGCGAGTGACGTTTTTAGGGACGCCACACAGCGGTTTGACGTAAGCAACCCCCCCCGGCTACAATGCGTGGAACATACCGTTACATTCAGATATGTATGTCTTGAAATGTCACATTTGCACTTTAGGTTATATACAGGGGTGTCTATCCCCCCTAAGTCATTGGAGCAACTTAATTCCGCGATGTCATTGGAGCAACTTAATTCCCCGATGTCATTGGAGCAACTTAATTCCCCGATGTCATTGGAGCAACTTAATTCCCCGATGTCATTGGAGCAACTTAATTCCCCGATGTCATTGGAGCAACTTAATTCCCCGATGTCATTGGAGCAACTTAATTCCCCGATGTCATTGGAGCAACTTAATTCCCCGATGTCATTGGAGCAACTTAATTCCCCGATGTCATTGGAGCAACTTAATTCCCCGATGTCATTGGAGCAACTTAATTCCCCGATGTCATTGGAGCAACTTAATTCCCCGATGTCATTGGAGCAACTTAATTCCCCGATGTCATTGGAGCAACTTAATTCCCCGATGTCATTGGAGCAACTTAATTCCCCGATGTCATTGGAGCAACTTAATTCCCCGATGTCATTGGAGCAACTACCCCTGCCCCATTTATACTGACAGACAAACTAATATTATTCAAGGATTAATTATAGATTGAACTATGTTAATGGCTCACACATTGACACCGTAGAGTAGAATAGCTTCTCTGCAAATAATAAGAGATTTTTAATGGTATAATACTTAACAAAATTAACTTCCCTAATTTCTCAATGAGATCTTCCACCTTTACTTTTGGATGGAGCATTTGCACCACGGTTTCTATGGTGTAGACACCTCTGGTTATATAATATTTTGCCTCTGGTTATATAATATTTTGCCTCTGGTTATATAATATTTCAAGTCAGGAAATCACGACAAATATCTGTATCCGTCTATTTTATTTGTTCTAAACTAACTTAACAAATCAGGAAGTAACAGATCTAAACATGTGTAACTTAATATACACGTAGCCTTGAAATGTAGCATTACTTCAGCATGCAGTGGTTAAAGATACTTCCAATGACAAACTGAAGGAATAAAAAACAGAAACCTTTTGATTTGATCATCCGCATCTGACCTACAGCACATATACCTATGCATAGGTTTTGTTCTTTTCTGTAAGAGTCCAACCAACGTACTGACTGCGTCAATCGAATGATCTGTATGCTGACAATTGCAACACTACATCAAAACAAGACCTGCAGTCGTAAATGCAACAGTTATGCAAATAAAGCGCTCGTGCTTTCAAGCAGAGCTTCAGAGATTTTAAGATTACGATTAGCGGTACACAAAAGAACAGCCAGCAGGTTAACGTTTCGCATAAAATAGGAGACATTCAAACTGTTTTTGCCATTCAACATGAAAAATGAGACGAGTGTGAGTTGTTAAATGCAATTATCTGGTGGTAGTAAATTTTTGTCACAGTTATTCCTACAGAGGCATTGCCAGACCTTTGTCCAAATGATCAAAACATTCTCCATACTTAAACCTCAAAGCAGCTCAGATATTTTGACTAAAAATTTCAAAATTTGGATGTAAATATAAAAACACGATTCTTGCAGTTGCCGTGTTTGACCCTCACATGCATGTATGTATATATACTTTTATAAAGCACATTTTAGGAACCCCTAAAAATTAATGAAACCTTGGATTTTGGCGAGCAATGCCTCTGTATGCACTTTAATAGAGTCATAAGATGCAGGACAGAATAGTTACAAAAAGTCAACATAAAATGCACTAAAAAATAAAGTATTTTATCGTGTACCTGTACACAGGTGCATACACTCGCAGGTTACACGTTTATAAGCCATCACAAACTAACAATAAATCACGTCCAAACAGGCAACTAGTAATTAATACAGTCAATCCAAATTTTGATACGATGCCTTCTCTTTTTTTAACACACCATGCTGCACCAATTCTGGGTGAATCCCAAACTTTAAACCCACGATTGTCACCCTTCAACAAATGACAGTTTATCATTTCTGTCCTCATACCCTATTGTACCAATCAACAAAATCAAGATGCCACATTTCTTACATCATAACAACAAGAAACCAAAGGTCTGGACAAAACGTTGGGACCCAATGTTATGTTTAGTAAATTAGTGTCTTCCATAAAGTCTTCGATCGATTCCAGATATGTTTAAAGAAAGCTAGCTCACATGTATTTTCCATAGGTTGACATAACAAGTGACATGATTTTCGGATACAGTACCCAAAATACATTCTGCTGGTAATTCCCTTTAGCTACAAGCAAAAGTTGAAAAATTTAGATCACGAACAAACCAGTTGTTCAATTCAATACAATATTCCTTTAATCGTAATCAAGCTGACAAACTGCAACTTAATTTACAGAGTTAATGTATCCGATCATGGGATCACATCTTATAAATAAAGAAGACTTTCTGTGTGTCCCTCTGTCCGGCGATGCATTTCCACAGTTTTACAGCTATGGACGTGAAACCTTTGCCGTTGGCTCGGGGAACACGCAGTAGAGGAATTCCTGAATCCTGCAGCTGCCCTCATCCTGGTCTCCCAGCTAGTGAAGTAATAGACTAATAACCTATTGGCAATTTGGATCAAGAAACAAAGGAAATTCAGGCAGTGATCTTTGAAACCATCCCACATGGCCGTCTAAACATGGAATTAGTCCATTCTGTCTGTTCTTGTATGGAGACTAGAAGTGGTCATTGAGCATAGCAAAAAAACTCAGTGTGTAACTTCAGCAAAGTGAAACTCATACATACAATGTCCTCCATATTACATACAACTTACAAACATACCATATATTATATATATATATATACAAGTGTATATATAACATAATTAGAATAGTACTCAAAACAGTGTTTTGTGCTGAGCAAGACCATGACAGAAAATAGCCATGCTGTAAGGACTGTGAAGCTAAAGTGCTTACGTAATAATAATAATAATATGGTCTAATATCTCACTAAGAATATACTCAATGGTAATCATACGTCTGTAAATTTTTGCATTCCAAAGCATGCATATAATAACCATGCCTACGGATACATGCAACTGCAGACCGACAGATTCTACACTAAATATTTTCTGCCAGGACTCCTTCGTTAATAACAACAACTAAGCAATACTAATCTGTATCATTATCACCAAAAACAAATTACTAATAACTCTGTAATTATTAAGCACCACCAACTAATTAGTGTAGTTGAGTAATTACATGTGAAGAATTTGCTCAAGATTGCATCTATGGGAGGTTCGAACCTGTGTGCCCCACGCTATGCGGGCAATCGTACCAATCAGTCACCATGTCACGCATGATGAAATTCATCGGGTTCAATCTGCAGATGTTTGGTCTGAGAGGCATCAAGGCACTTATTATTTTGACTATACACTGTACTATGACACATGACAATTTTAGAGGGTGGCTTGAAACCATGCCCTATATATTAATGGACAGTGCTCACCAGGGGCGGCAATCTCGGGGGACAAGCCCCCACCTTTTACAAAGAGGTGACATGTTATACGTTTGTCTCCACGCATTTCTTGCCCCTCTCATGGGGTGTTCCCCCACCTCTCAACCGAGATTGCCGCCTATGGGGCTTGCAGATTGACAAACATAACTAGCATATTTCTGCATTCATCCAATGACAAGCCTTTAATCAACAATGCCGAGCAACTGTGCTAAGGTGCCTGCAAGGGATGGTTCAAAGCAAACCATTAAGCATTATAAGGCAAATGCTCAAACCAACAATCTACTGTGTGACCCTTCAAAATACCTATTCAGGAGCACTTCCAGCCCAGCCATGACAAAAGTAAAAAGACTTGAGTGACTAATAAAACCCAGTTGGGTTGATTACGAGTAATTAGCATGTTATTATTATTACTATAGCCGGAGATTGTTCAAGAATGAGGGGTAACTGTGAAATCTTGGTGTCGAATAGTAGCCAAGCTGGCACGTGGAACTTAAGGTTCACGGCTCATCGTAGAGCGAAGTACCCAAAGTGTTGCGACATCGGATATTGGCCACAGAGATCATATAGGTATATAGGTAAGATGGGGCATAGCCAAAAGTGCAATGCAGTAAGAGATCTATCTGTTTGGGCAAAGACAGCCAATGAAGCACACTGCAAAAGTATACAGAGAAAGAGGAAAGTCTTGAGAACACAATAGGCTGCACTAGAATCGACAATATCGAACTGAACACAAACTGAAATGCTTCTTCAAGGCTGTAGAAATGCTACCAACAAAACCAAATGGTTGCACCACATGATCGAACAACAAACGGTTACACCAGATGGTCCAAAGACAAATCACCCACATGAGCCAAGATTATACCATCTGCCAACAAGAACCAGAACCTGTTGCCTGGGTATCACGTGTGTGCATGGGCCTGCCCTTGGAAACTTTCCCAATCTTCTGTCGTTATTTTGCTAACAGATAAAAACCTTAAAGATTTTTAGCATCATATAGGCTAGCACATTTTGCTCTTCAAGTAACACCATAAATGTTCCAATTACAATTCAAAAAATTCAAATTACATCAATGTGTGAACACTGAAGATGGCAGACATTAATGTGGCCAGAACTCCAAAGAGCTGACAATCAGACAACACTGTTGGTTTTCAGCATATAACAAAACACAAATAGCCAGAAAGCAATGTTAGTGTCTATTCTTGATTGCCAGTTTCTGCCTGTAAACATTCAAATAACTTGATTGACAGTTTATGTTGCTCTTCCCTACAACCACACTACTGCAAACCAACCTATCCATCTTTTGGCAGACCAGTCAGTGTAAACCTGAGTCAGAATTTGATTCCCAGCAAGTTAAACACAAAAAGCCCTCCAAGTGGGGCTTTCTCTTGTTCTACACAAAAGCAACTTAGACTATCGATGTATGATCAACATTTCCCCACTGCAATTGTTCCTAAATGGCTCATCTCAAACTTGAAATTAAATATCACTATAAAAAATATTTTGACTTTGCTACTCAATAACATTTTAAAAAAATGAGAAATTTTTGTTCTTGCCTAACATATATCTTCGGCATAACATGGTTATAGCTTCAGCCGAACATATTTGTAGCTTCGGACCATAACATGGTATCAGCCTTACATAGCGTCGACCTAAATCATTATGACTTAGGCCTGACACGTGGTTCAAACCTTTTGCGGTCACAGAAACGTAGAATAATTCATAAAGAAACTGCAGTAACAATCACCTTGTACTAGTCTACTAAAACCACTTGACCTCTCTAGCAAAAAATATACTGAGATTACGTAGAAGCAGGCTAGCACACGCCAGTGGCAGTCTAGTTCGGCAAACGTCTTAGTATTCGCGGGTGAGATTAATCGACGAATACAGTGACCATGGCCATTGTAGCAATTCCAGCACAGAGACACACTACCTGCTTCAGAGAATTCCTGCAGATCAACAACAGCAAGCAATAATTAAAAACAATCATATTCAATCAAATCAAATTCAAACGAAAAACAATCAAAAGTCATATTATATTCTTAGTTCAAACCGACAAGTACGCACTGACGTAATGTAATCGAGCATTTACATTGCGTCACTTCAAGATATCTACTCATATGCAATACTCATATCAACTCATAGGCACTCTCTAAAGGATGTTAAATTTCACAGTAAATGAGTTAAATAATCTGTTAGCAAAACTATACACATTAAGCTGAAATGAGTCGCCCGTGGTGGGCCCACGCAAAAGGGTGGAACCAAACAATGGATTCTCGTTGGCAGCCGATAGATGGCAAGGATGTTCAAATAAGATTACATGCCATCTGACAACGGGAATGCGTTGGTTGGTTCCATGCTTGTGCGTGGGCAGCTGTATTAAATGCTGGAACTTCCTATTATAACAGTGTCATTGTTGGGATTTGAAGTAATTCAAAAACACAAAAATAAACACAATTTTTTGTCATTTTTAGAACAAAACCAGAGCATATATGAAACTCAATTCAGTGCAGTATTTGACATCCAGCAAATGCCTCACAACAGACGTCTTTAAACAGTGACCTACATACCTACTGAAATGACATAACAGTCAGATAATTGGCCGTAGTTACCACGGGTTAGTTTCTTTCAGCAGATCAGGAACAACCGTTACCAACGCAATGTAGATAAATCCACCGGCAGTAAATGGCAGCACCCAAGCGGTAGTATCACCTTAAACACACAATTCACGTCAATTATGGAAACATAACAACCACGAAAAATAACTAGCATCACCATTTAATCAATTAATTAATTAATTAATTGATGCTCATAAATATATGTATATATCTAACCATTTGTACAATATAAAATTCACAAACACACCCACACGAAAAGCTCATTAATTTATTATGAATAAATTTATTATGAATAACGCCCCTTCAAAGTAACTAGTCAGGAGTGCTCCCGACCTCATGATAGTCGTTGCATAGTAACTTACGTGTGGTCATAACATAGTTTTGCTTCAAAATCAGTT
Source organism: Bimastos eiseni (assembly GCA_959347315.1). Taxonomy (NCBI): domain Eukaryota; kingdom Metazoa; phylum Annelida; class Clitellata; order Crassiclitellata; family Lumbricidae; genus Bimastos; species Bimastos eiseni. Next base: position 6,120,440 of record OY365822.1, on the reverse strand, counting down.
AAATCACCATTTTTCTATATATAGTGTACTACAATCATAGAAAGTTTCAAAGTTAGATTAATCCCATAGCAACATTCAAAGCGACTTACAAATTAGACAGCTGAAACGAACACTTAATTTATAGAAAATCGATCACAGCTGTTATCATTGGCAGATCCTCCAAATGCATTGACAATACAATGGGCGTTGTGTCCTACCTGCTGCTTTCGTAGACTCAGCTGCTAGTGCAATCAATGCACCCAGCATACCACCCGTGGCTGTGAGCAGCTGAACAAACAAAAACATCCAACACCGTTCAACTCAGCACGACTTACAAGAATAAACGAGAAAATGAACAATCGCCAAAAACCAGCTGTATGTTTTAGAGAACATTACATCATTTTAGAATTCCCCATCCAGCAGGAACTGCGAGGTCGGCACATCCACCTGGAATGGGCTCCTGGCTGCCTGCCGTCTTCCCCTTGCAATAACCTTTATACCTTTTGTAAGCTGTTAAAGTTAATTTTTTTAGCCGCCACAGCTGGCAGCAATTCTGAGTAGCTTTGCCTGAAAAGGGGCTAGATAAATTCTCGAAAAGAATGAATGAATAGAATCGTTAATATCTAACAGCATTCAGAAGAATTAAATAACTGGCACTCATATATGCGAAACAAAAGAAGCAACATTGAAAGATTGAACTTATGACCACCACACCTGAGCCTTTGCAGCTTTCCATCGGTCAAAGCCTGCTTTCAAGAGTATGGCAAAGTCCCCGATCTCGTGAGGAATCTCGTGCAACAGTATGGCGATGGTTGTCAGAAGCCCAGTCTATAAAACAACCACACAAGCAATACAAATAGTCCTAATGAAAAGGTATGCACACCCATAATAATCAAGTAATTTATATAGCGCCACTTTAGGTCAGAGGCACAGGCACTCACGACCCGGGCCAGTGTCTTCACCGACGAAGAGGGCAGTTGTCCATGTTAATTAATGTGAATAAACAATTTGACAATTTAAAAATTGGCCAGTCATAAATCCAATGTTTCCTCTAAAATGCATGGCTACACTGCAGCTTGTGGCCCTGCGTACCGCTGCAAAGGTCAAACGATTTAAAGTTTAAAAAGCATAATCCCTCGTGCAGTGACTTCAGACAAAGATCTGTATTGCTATTCCAAGTCATTCCCAGTCCATGTTTGACATCAAAGAGCTAAAGGAGGCACCATACAAAAGACTGAAGGCATTGTACCATTATTTAACAATAGGAAGTCGTGTACAGAGAAGATAAACAATAGAAACCAAATTTAATTTAAGTTTTTTAAATAACTCAAATAAAGTGTCAATTGATGTTAGAGCCTTGTATTAATGTCAAAATTCAGATCTGAAATCAAATTGAGAGCAAACGAACACAAGCTATACGATTAGGTCAAGTTACTGCATTTATGTTACACCTTTTTTAACTTCAGAAGTTTAACAAAGCCTATTTGTCGCACAGATAAAGATGTCTTGGCTAAAGTGTGAAGATAATAATTTCCATGAGTGCAAGGTTATGTACCCAAAACCATATTTGTCAAGACGGTAGTAACCATCTCAGACATCTGCCTTCACCCATCATTCGACACCCTGTGACCTCTGCCCCTGCCTGTGACCTCTGCCCCTGCCTGCATGACTATGAGCCACCAACCAAAGATGATAGGAACTAAAGTTACAACATGGGTCTCTTTCAAACAATATATATATATATATATATATATTTATATTTATATATGGGTGTTACTCTGGACAGTAGTTTGAGTAGTGAGTTACAGTAGTCAATGCAGGTACAGATGAAGGCATGAACCATGGTCGTGCAGCAATCTTATCTAGTATCACAAGTGTTTCTGCTCATTTTCTTAAGACTTTTCTCTTCGCTAGAGGTTTTTCGCACTGGGAGTGCCTCTGATTAGGTTGTACTGTGAGAGGCGCTTTATAAATCCGTGAATAGAATAGAATAGAATATATAGGTAGAGAAAAACTAGATATGTAAACAGTTCTAACTAACCTTTGTGCTGATGGTAAAACTGCCAGCAACAGCCAATCCATGTGTGAAATTATCGATCATGTTAGCCAGAAGATTCAACCATCCACTTGTCTGAAACCATTAAACCACATCACTACATGACAAAATCACAACATAATTCCCGACCAAATTATCATAAAAGCCATCGTTTACACAATAGCTTCTGCTCTTGAGAAACTCCTTGAATTGAAATAACCTTCAGGTTATGTTGTTACCGTCAGATAATAAAAATTAATTCATAAAACTACAAACGATTAAAAACGATATATTAAAGATATTTAAAACTCAGATACACATTAAACAGAAAGTTAACCATCACATCTGCCACCACATTTACAAGTGTGAATTCACAGAAGAAACATTGCCACTACACATTCAAAATTGCAACCTGCTGGAGCTTCTTACCTTGTAATGTAATGTAACCAGCTGGAACCTCTTACTTTGTAATGTAATCTGTTGGAACTTCTTACCGTGTAATGTAATGTAAGCTGCTGGAACTTCTTACCATGTAATGCAATGTAACCTGCTGGAGTGTCTTACCTTGTACTATAATATAATGTAATCTGCTGGAGCTTCTTACCTTGATATGCTGGCACTGCGACTGTGCTTCATCAACGTCATCATCACCAGTCTCCTGACGCCCCGTGACCCAGTTCTTCAGTGACTGAGACCAACCGATCAATGGGTTGTCGTTCTCATCCATCCGATGCAGCGTCATCCCACCGTTCTTAGAACCACACGATCTGTTCGATCCGTTCGCACGATTCGGATGATCGAATCCGTTCTTCGATCTTGTCGTATCAGATCTATTTTTGATCACTGCGCTTTTGTTCAAACCATTCTTGATCGACCCGTTCTTGCTAATCTCGTCGATCAATCCGTTCTTCTCGTTTCCTTTCTTGATCATGCCATTTTGTTTAATCCTTCCATTGATGACACCGTATGGCTTCAAAGAGTCCGAGAAGCCATTAACACGAGTATTTTTCTGTTTCGTCTTGCACACGTCTGATTTCAGCTCATCCCTATCTGTCTTCACCTGTGCAGAAAAAAATGGATATTATGTATCATATTATATTTGAAAATTTGCAAAGCACCTCTTACGGGGCAGACCATAAGACAGGGCCGTACCGAGCTCTAATTGTGCCCTGTGCCTAGCTAATTGCGCCCTGTGCGTAGTTTCAATTTGGTGCCCCAACATTTTGAAAATAGTGCATTTTATGGAATAATTAGTTATTTCATCCTGACATTTGTGCCCTTTCCACATTTGCGCCCTAGGCCTAGGCCCCGCTGCTCCCCCCCCGCCGGTACGGCCCTGCCATAAGATATTCAGAGGAGCTCTCAGCGTGACAGACCCAGGGAATACAATAACACTTCAAGAAGCGGGCAGATGAGGGAGATACCCCAGCCGAAATCTCGGAGCGTAAAAAAGGATTATGTAATCCCAAGAGGAAGGACCCACAAATGCGAACACCACAGCAAACCATGCACTAGGGACATCAATACAGCTCATCATTAAAGTGCCTCAGAAAAGAGCAGTAACAGACACAGCAACATAATCATAACACGCTACAAAACTCAGGGATCACGTTCTCTCTCTCCTCCTTCTGCAGCTTCTCAATGACCTCTGTCATCCCTGAACCGACATGTTCTCTTTGTTCTGTGAGTTAGGACCGCTATGGCCCAAACTAGATCGTTTGTGTCCCCATTCTTTCTGGTTCTCCCTCCTTGAAACCTTCTTCTACTCTCCCTGAGTTTTCGTAATGGGAGTTTTACAGAAGGGCCACTGCCGTGACCAACGCTATATAAATGAATATAAACAATACAAGAATCTAACCAAACTCTTTCCTCGAGTAATAACAATGCTTGAAATTTAATACCGCCCTTCTTCCAACCTCTTTTGCTCAGAAGTGCATACACACGCCTCGACGGCGCAATTGCAGTTGTACTGCAGAGCAATGGTGAGCGAAGGACTTGCTCAAGGTCCCTACCCGGCGACCGACGCCCCAGACAAGTGTCAAACCCGCTCGCTCGGTGCACGCCGAGCGTTACAGGTCGACCGCTCTAACCGATCGGCCACACATTCTTTCTGGGTCTCTTCCCATATCTTTCTCTCTCCTCAATATCTTCTACTACTCTCAGGAGCTTTTGCACTGGGATTGCTATTGCATGGTCACTTCAGTGAGCGACGCTATATAAAGAAACAATACAGGAACCTGTAAAAATTCTTTAGCAGAGGAAATAAATAGCAATCACAAACCTTGTCTTCGCCTTCGTCTTCTTCGCCATCGTCGAATTCGGGGAAAATTTTCTGAATGATGAAGAACGATAAGAGTCCTGTGAGAATCCACAGTCCCACCTGCATGTGACCCTTGTGATCGCCACCCACTGGTCAAGCACAAAACAAATCAAAGATGATACATGCATTGCAATGTAATAAAACAGTTATATACTAAGCGCACCTTCAAGAGCTCTCCTTCAAGAAGAGCTCCCTGCTCTGGCCATAATGATGTTAAATGTCAGAGTGAACACGTAAAAATGCATCGGTTAGCAAAACTATGCACAGCAAGCTGAAAAGTCATCAGTGGTGGGCCCACACACAAGCGTAGAACCAACCAACGGATTCCTGTCGACAGCTGACAGATGGCATGGACGTTCAGTCTCTATGCCAAGAATATGTCCTCATATGTTCTTAAACTACCACTAATAATATTTGTTTATCAATTCAAACTGACAATAACACAGTAAGATTCCTGCTTGGGATTGAATTTTGAACTTCATCCCTTGAAATTCTCTTAGTCAGTGTTCCATTTTGGAAGTGCTCTGAGCGAGGTCATGGGTTTATGACTAATGTGCCTGATTTGCATATTTAAATTACCACCGCCTTCATATGATGCAAATGGCGGCAGTCGCTATAACGAATGTTGGCGAACTGTGCAACTCGAAACTACATGGTGGTACAAGCTCGCCTTCATACTCTACATAAAAGGACATTATTAATAGTACTTAATAACGTCCTTTAATGTAGATTATGAGGGCAAGCTTGTCCCACCGTGTGTAGCTCACTCCAAGGATAAGGAATAGAAATGTGAGTAAATATTAGTGCAGCACTTACACCTCTGAAGATGCGCCCATGCCTCTGGAAGCAGATGCAGGAAGACGTCGCCTAGCAACCCACCGACAGCAAAGCTCAGCAACAGTTTCAATCCATCGCTGGCGGCTGAAAAGCAGGTGAAAGTCCAATAATTTAAAATACATGTAATTTATGATACAATACAATACAACAGAAATTTGATATCGCTGTTCGTGCAATCATCTGAAAAGTGCACACACGCCTCGACGGCGCAACTGCAGTAATGCAGAGCAATTGTGCACGAAGGACTTGCTTAAGGTCCCTGCACAGTGACTCCGGTTATGCCCTAGTTATAAGTAACAAACAACTTATAACACCCCCCTTCATTTTGGAAGTTATTAAACATTTTTAAGCCACCACAGGGCTGAGAGTGTCTCTGATTAGGTTTTACTGGGAGACATGCTATAGAAGCACGTAAATTTATACACAAAACAAATTCTAATGTCTACACCAAAAATCCACATTCGCAGTGATTAAGAGAACTTTATCATGTACACTAAATAAAGGAGAACTTGTCATGGCACATGGTTCAAGCCGAGACAAAAAACATTGTCTCAAAATGAAATCATCGAAAATAAAACAATAGGACCAGATTCGAATCAACAGATCACAACACAAAATTTCAAGAGACCAGAATTCAAATCACAATTCAACTAAAACTGCCAACTAAAAACTAAAATTGCTTAAGAATTCTCAAATTCTCAACAGTAATGCAGAGCAATTGTGCACGAAGGACTTGCTTAAGGTCCCTGCACAGTGACTCCGGTTACGCCCTAGTTATAAGTAACAAACAACTTATAACACTCCCCTTCATTTTGGAAGTTATTAAACATTTTTAAGCCACCACAGGGCTGAGAATTCTTAAGCATTTTTAGTTTTATTTGGCAGCCTCTCGAAGCTCAATTTTTGGGTTAAGTGAACATTGAACCGCTCTCAAAAGTATCTTGCTAGAACGGAGCTGACATGGTTCTGCTCTACTGAACCTTTTGCTGACTCAACTAGCAAATCAGCTTCTGTCATGGGCACTTATTTTTACGATGACATCTAGTCAATTAATTTACAAGCACTAAACACATGTTGATAGCCTAAGAACAGTACAAAATTTATTTCTGCTTGTGCACATATTCTCAATACATCAAATAATTAAATGACGTGGAAAATAGTACATGATGAAAATAGTATGTGATATAAATAGCTCCTGAAGACAGCTTTATGAGGGTTACTGCATAACTCAATGTGTTTGAACAACTGTCTACCTACACAATTGCCGACAAAGCACGGCATGCATGACTGGGTCCACCTGATCAAAAGAAATGCATTTTGAACAAGGTCCATGAGAATGAGTCATGCATAGCTGATTGGTTACAGTGCTCTAGTGAGTATGAGTTTGAGCCTCGTCAGAGCCAGTTGCTGTTCATGGAAAGCGACAGTTTCTTAGGCACAACCACTCGGCACCATCTATACCCGCTTTACCCAATCTATTTCGGCTGTGGAACCCTTTTGATTTTAAATTTTTAGGTAGTGCCGCATCCAAAGCTAAACATATTCTGTTGTAGGTACAAATGCTTGAGAATGAAGACAACCATAGGTTTAGGCCTAGATTATATTAATAACATAAATATCGATGACAATGACATATGAATTCTCCTTCATATAAAGTTATATATGGACAAAAAGTCTACCATGAAAAATTTTTATAATTCAGTTTGAAAGTTGTTGTTCACACTGAAAGTTTTCCGTGGAACCTTGTCTTCACCTCACGGAAACCTAGGGTTCAGTAGAAATGCTGATCTGTATTATGTCGCCTGGTCGCGTGTGCATTTCTCAACAATCACATAATTTGGAAGGAAGGCGATGTTAGCAAATAAAATTGCATTGTATTGCATGAAATGTCTAACAAATTCTGCGTTAAATTCATGAATTCAACCTAATTTCAGAACGAAACAAAAATCATAATCACGATTAGAATTATGGTCAACCACAACATTCGTACAGCTGAATAAAACAAATAGCACTTCAAGGGAATACACATTCAAATGATTTGCATGCACAAACCATAATAAAAATAATAATAATTTTCTTGCAATTTAAAACTGACAAACCGCAATATGATTACAAATATAGCACAAACAAATGGCAAGAGGCAAGATGTTCTTACAGGAGTAAATTTTAACTGTCGGCAGCCATGCAAGGCGCTTATTGAGTGACACGTCTAATTTCGCCTATGCCACCGCCTAGCGAAAAAAGGACTAGTCAACCTTACGTGGGATACGGGTCTTGAACTCAGTTTCTCAGCTCTGCACCCCAGTGTAATAGTCATTACGCCATGCCCCCCAAGCATATCAATATAGAACAATATGTGAAATATGGGCAAGTGAAGGAAACGAACCACAATACCTCCACTGCGAAGAGACTTTCCAGCATCTATGGGTATGATCACCAGTGGGAAGATTCCACTCAGACCAACCAAGCTGGCGGACAAGATGGAAAACAACCACGTCTGAGTCTCATGACCCCACACGACGGTGTGCATCCATGACGCATCGGAAGCATTAACATCGTCAGAAGAAGGCTGGAAGAACAGACATTCATCGATTTTAACAATTGGAAACAATTTGATACAACTTAACAATTGGATACAATTTAACAATTGGAAACGATTTAACAAATTGAAACGATTTAACAACTGGAAACTTTTGCACTTGGGCAAATACAGTCAAATGCTGAAGAATTTGAAAGAAATTTATTTAATTAAAACTGGAGAACAGTTGTGAAAATCACACTGGTAAATCATTCTGAAAAACATGCTTTTTGCATATACAATTACTTCATACCAAGCACATTTACATAAAATTCAATAAAAATTGTATACCAAACTCCATTAATTTTGTCACGCCTATCTTTAGCACTGCCAACCAAAATCGATTTCCTTGTACGTTAATAATAGCTCGGTTTAAAATGACACACTTAGATCTAAGTTAATGTTCACACAAAGTTTTAATTTTGTCTAGCGTGCTATTTCTACGGCATAAGACGCCGCCATGCAATGCATGCACTAATTACTGTGTTGGATAGCTGCTTAGCATTATCAATATGGATAAATCGTCTGCGGCCAAAAATTCAGCGGCAATAAAAAAGTTTTTACTTCTGCAGCTCAACACGTAAGCAAATTCAGTGGATGGAAACATTTACGCATGTCATGAAAACCAAAATTCTTTTAATGTGCGTCATGAGGGTTGGTTAGGATCAGGTTAGGCGTCTTGAGGATCGGTTGGGGTCAGGATTAGGGTCAGCTACGTTTCAGAAATATGTGAAAACCTCCGGCCGCAGAAGTAATATCTCCATGCGTTACGTAGGCGAATATTCGGCCGCAAAAGCATCACGCATTTTCTAATGAAGATTCAGCCGCAGGAGATAATCCGTTTGTTTACTAGGCCACCACGCAAAACACAAAATCTGAATATGTATCCTCTTTGACGTACGTTTAAAAATGCGTTTCGTGGTGACGGATATTGGTACTGGTTGTGATGGTGAGGACGAGGTTTCACGTTCAAAGACTTAGCACGGTGGATCTCAGACATTCCGACTCTACAGCCCACGGCCAGAAGTAGCACGACCAGCATCAGTCCAACCCTGCACCTATCCATGATTGACGATTTTCGTCGTTAGTTCGAAGAGACGATAATTGAGGATTCAGTCGGGGAAAGGTGCAACACTATTCCACAACAGGAATAGATTCTACACCAAAAATCACCGACATTTCCCTCGAAGTTCACTCCGTTCCTAACCAAACCGCCACGACCATACTACGTGACGTCTGTATTTTCATATAACACCCGAATCCACTCTCCTGGTGACGTAATAGTCTCTTTACAGACTTTCAGTTGACTGATCGTCGATCTCCATTTATTTATCAAAATCGTAAGCCAGAAATTAAAATTTCCAGAGATAATCTACGGATAAGCGCCTTTTCTAGCGAAAGGCAAAACTTTAGTAACTTTGCTATCTGCCTTTTGGCTGATGTTGGAATTAACAAAAGACTTGAACAGACGGGAACAGAAGTCCTCATCAGTCTTTATAATATCTTATCTGTGTTTATGGGCGTTGGCCGGTCACGACCTGTATGTGTGTATGTGTTTGCGTGTGCATGCGCGTGTGTGTGTGCGCGAGTGTATATGTATATGTATATGAACACAAAATGATAATTATATATATATATATTATGTGGCACGGAGGCTGATCGGTTAGAGCGGTCAGCCCGTAACACTCAGCGTGCGCTGAGTGAGCGGGTTCAACCCTCGTCCGAGGCGTCAGTCGCTGTGTAGGGACCTTGAGCAGGTCCTTCGCGCCCAATTGCTCTGCAGTACAATTGCCATTGCGCCGTCTAGGCGTGTGCACTTCTGAGCAAAAGATGTTGGAAGAAGGGCGGTATCAAATTTAAAGAATTTCAATATAATTATAATATTGTGTTCATGCGTAACTGCGCTACTGAACACTCTTTGACAGTGCCAAAGCAAAGCCTTGATAAAGGAGGATCGCGGCGATAATGATTTTTTGTTATCACACAGCGTCGTTAAACTGAAACTACTAGGGGGCCTACACAACGAAGTAGTAGCCTAATATGGCCTACATTGCAGTACACGCGTGCTGTATAGGTTAAGGAACTTATAAGGGTCAAGGTCGCTTTGCAATTTTAGCTTCAGGGCATACTATCTAGCATCAAAACCAGGACCAAGGATGTCGTGTACTTAAAAATGGCGTCTATAGGTGATGGCCATCTACCGACAAAGGTGTTCAATACCGTGCTTACATATTAATAAGTTAGGCCTACATAACAAATGGACTACATGATACAGCAGGGACGTCAATCACCTCTGAGTGATGGAGGCAAATCCTCGGTCTCGAGTGTCAAGAAAGCAAGATATTTTCCCCTAAGACTAAAAAATATTCCCCTACCTGATATCGGACCCCCATCTGTACGCCCCTGGGCTAAATTGCGGCTTGTACGAAGAAAATGGACGAATAATTATTGTTTAAGCAATATGTAATTAAATGTGTAGAGTAAAGCTTGACGTGATGTATATTGCCATTCATTTTGACATTTTGTGCGATCTTAACGCTAATTTTGAAGGGCAGTCATCAATCTTGCCGCAATGGACCCACGCCACGTTAAAGGTCAATAATAAATCTGTAGGCATGACCGAGATCGAAGAGAATTCAGATTCGAGGTACTCTGTGGTAATAGGCTGCATCGGTTATTAATCGTGCTACCATTCTAATCAAGAGGTCATAAAAAGACCACAAGGCGTCTTGAGAGTAGGCCTATGCCTCTTAGGCCTTCCTCAAAGTTATAACATGTTTTTATTAAGTTAATTGCGGTTGTGGCAGGTTGGCAATCTTATTGAACGAATATTGAATTGAGTTGAATGACAATTTTTAACGGAATTACAATAGAGAACTTCATAGTTCCTAACGTTACATGTTTTATTTCGCAGGACCCTGTAAGCCTACTCACTTCCCGAACAGAGAATTGTTCAGAGAATTTGCTCAGCTTGTTCGCTAGGAGGCGTTGGGAAAATGAACAGCAAGAGTGCTGCTGGACGTGATGAACGCACTTGTATAGCTGCCACAGAGTTAAATGCCCTTCTGTAATAAACTTGTATTCAATTTTTCATGCTGAAGCTTGTAATCACACTGCGCATTCGTCAGTTTTAATTAATGAAGAAGAATGTTATTATCAGTTGTTAATTGTTCCAATTAATTATTTTCGGCTTTGATCTTCTGCGCATGCGTCGGAGGCGTTGATGCAATTAATATTGAGAAGGCGAAGGTCGAATTCGAAGGATTTCGCGTGCAGCGGAGCATTTAGTTTTCATGTAAGTTGTTCGTTCAATCGTATTTTCTTGTTTGATTTGAATATTTCGTAATGGCATAAATTGTAAATGGTTCACGTGCAATAGGATAATATGACTATTTCGTATTTTCTTTTGATGATACTATATTATTGTGCTGAAATGTGCTAATCAATGGTTTGAGAAGTGTTTATGGGCTACATGACGTCCTTGATATACGAATAACAGTACTGTACAATAAACACCTCTTGTTGTGGTTCTAACCGGTTTGACCCGAAGTTCGACTGTTTGAGGAGTGACGATCATGTGTTTCGATCGGCGTGGACAGAGGATATTTTGAAATTTTAGAGCTTGAACTAGCAAGTTTTAACTCGAAATAGCAAAACTGGTTTTAAATTGTTCAGAAGATATATAGGCCTACCATCTGTATTTTGGACCACTGATTGTCAACCTTGAATGCTTATGCATTATAGCCAATCCGTTCCAAGTTTCTTCATAAGCGCTTTGGTAGATTCAAACGATATTCTTCTATTAACTAGTCTCTTACAGTAAAGAATTTCTGCCCTAATGTTCATTTCAGTTAATTAAATTAATCAGATCTGTGTCTTTGAATCACCTTGTGTGGTGCCAGGTCAAAGAACCTCTCCTACTGATGTCTTTTTCCAGTGTTAATTATTTAATTAAGCCTCCATAGCTCGTGCATATCTCCGTAGTAATTTGCCCACGTGTGTTTTCAATCTGATGAAAGTTTACGGTGGCTCGGTGACATCAGCAGCCAATAAGTTTGTCTAGAATTGGATAGAACAGAAAACCCTTACATTTAACAGTGTACCACTTCCGCAAAAGTGAGTATGAAGGTGTCGACTAATTAGAAATCAAAGTTAAAAGATAATTACTTTTATTATGAAACGGGAACAACATTTGCAACGGGGGGGTAACTACTACTCTTCAAAAGAAGAGGATAACGTGATTGGCCTCCAGCTCTTATTTGTATTTCACTTTCATGAGAAGAGTAGCTATTTATTGTTGCAGTAGAATTTCTTTAAGAGGTACTGATGAGGTATATAAATGTCTGCAGTATCTACATAGATCTGTATACGGGTACATTCACACGCATGCACATTTATTTTATTATCTCACGCATGCACATTTATTTTATTATTATAGCAACAACTCTATTAATAAGACCTAGATGCCCAACATGAATGGCGGAGTAAGAGGCAATCATTAGTGCATTATTATGATTATTAATTCCCTCTCTGTGATAATTAATTTAATTATAGTTGCCAATTCTAACATATCACAACTATTCTAGTTGTGATATGTTAGGTGACATAGAGGAGGCAGCAATCTCGCTTGACAGGTGGGGGGGACACCCAATGAGAGGGGTAGGAAATATTCATTCATTCATTGGAAAAATTTATATAGCGCCCCTTCAAGGTTACTACTCAGGAGCGCTCCCGACTCAACCCCGGCTGAAAAGGCAACGTGTTGAGTCAGTGCTTACACGCCAGAGCGCCACCTCAAACATATGTATTGGGACAATTGTACAATGTGTTCCCTCTTTGTAAAAGGTGGGGGACTTGTCCCCCTCGACCCCCGGGATCACCGCCCCTGCATGAGCCCATGTGCCTACTGTCTAGTGGTGACTATTGATTTTACCAACAGAGGGGACCACGAAGGGGCGGGGGAACCTGACAGGGGGGGCCAGTTGGATGTCGGGTTTTTAAAACCTGAAAGTGGGCTAAAATTTGGAAGGGCCACATTGGCATATGCCACAGACCAGGTTAAATACCTCGTTGTGTGTGGTCTTCATATGAGCAGGGCTGGAGGTCCTAAGATTGTGAACGGAGGATATTTTGAACTTCAGTTTGACTTTATGTTAGTCGTAATTATTTGATCCAGTTTTAGTCAAAATGATTTGGTACGATTTTGGACTTGATGATTTAAATCCAACCTTAGTTGTAATGATTTGATGCTTGTTTTTGTTAATATTTTGAAATCTCTTGGGACCTTAAAACTATTTGGTGTAAAAACTGCTAACTACTCTTAATGCTGTTCTGTTGAGCTGGGAGCGCTTCTGAGTAGGCAAACTTGAAGGGGTGCTATATAAAATTACTGTAATAATGATAATAATAATAATAATAAAAATGTGGGTGAAGGGTGTTACTAGGAATACATAGGTGATCATTGTCCAAAACCATTCAGCAGGGGCACAATTTTATTGCCGTATCTCATTGTACATTTTCTGAAATTGCATTTGATGGGCTCAAAATAACTGCTTGTACGATGCTAGTGAAATCTGCATTTTACTGAAGGCTATCAGTGTGTGCGTGTAATGGAGTATCCTTTTATTTTGGTATGATTAATTTCTAGGTAAGGTCCTTATTGAATATGCTAATTTTATGGACTTGTTTGTGAGTTGGAAGTGGTTATATTTTTGTCATCAAAAAGTCCTGAAATGTTTGTCAGGACGCTGTGATTGGACTTATTTGAAGCGAATTTGAATTGAAGAGCGAGTAATTATGCTTCTTGTTGAGGCTCCAATTGTTTGCTCAGCAGAGTCGATTGTCAAGAGCGACTCATATAAGATACTTGTTTGACTTTGTGTTTGTCAAGACTTCGAGTCACCCGTTCGTGTGTTTGTTTCAGAGGACACAAAAGTCACAAACACAGACCATGGCATCTTCCGAAGGTCCGAAACGGATTAATATCGACGCTCCGCGCTACGATCAGAGCACGTACACAGGACGAGCGCGACACTTCTTTATCACGACGAACCCTCTCAATGTGTTCGCCACCAGTAGCCAGCTGGATCAAGCTCGCGATGTTGTTCAGAAGTACAGGTGCGATTCTTTGCTATCAATTGATTTACCCGTTCGTATCTTGACAATTATTACCTTGCTTTAATTCGTCTAGTTTCTGGGCTGTCCAATGGATGCATTGGCGTGTATTTGTAATTGTTCTACAGATTGTGTGTGTGTGCGTGCACACGTGTGTGTGCGCGTGTGTGTGTGTGCGTGTGTGTGCACATGGTTGTTGCAGTGTATGTCAATTCAATTCAAATAAATTCATTATTTGCTCTCATCATTGTTCACACGTATCAAGCCAACATCATTACATTATATAATCAGCCAACATTAAGCCAGTATAATTACTTGACAATTAACCAACATATGTAATTACACGATAATCGGCTTGCAGGAAATGGGAGCCCTGAAGGGTTGCAAGACCCACTAAGTAGGTCCACCCATATAACAGTTCAGCTCACTAACAACATTGTGTCGTTGACTATACAGGAGTCACAGTTTATGACTAACATCTTAACTAATGTCTTCGTTAATGTCAGGCAGATGCATGCTGTGTGCATGCTTACATATTAGCAGATATTTGTTAATTTGGATTTTCCTGTGAATTGTGCAGTGGAACAGATGGACGTTTTGCAGCCTGTCGTACCATTAAATTCGTTCCCTGTTAAACTTGTATCATCTGTTATAACTATATCTGATAATTATCTCATGAACTAGTACTTGTATGGCTCAGTTTAGAAGCTTCGTCACTTCAACACTCTAGCTGGAATTGGCTACCTCGGTGGTTCTCAACCTTATTAGTCCAGCGACTCCGGATGTTATTTGAAAAGTTGTGATGACCCCAACTGTAATATTGATTAAGTTACTGCCTTTGCTGCAACTGATAGTACAAGAAATAAGTAAGTATTAATTTGAGTTGCTCTGTAGTGTAGTTGTTAGTGTAGTGATCATATACTGGCCTGCATGAGTTTTTAATATAAGAAACTACACTACAGCTGCTTTCTCCAAATCTCTGAAGGTTCGAGCCGACCCCTGGAAAATAGTAAGGCGACCCCATGGGAGTCGTGACCCATAGGTTGAGAACTGCTGGTTTAGGACCCACTATTCTACCTTCACCTCTGATCAGTTCTGTAAGCACATGAAAACTGTTGTCTTCATCAGTGATATGACTGGCCCTGGTCGGGAGTGTCCCTGACCTGAAGTGGTGCTATATAAATACTTGATTATGATTATAACATCATGTGAACAGATGACATGTAATCTTACATGTCATTTCAATGTAATAAACAAATATTATTACTGTAGAATTTAGTCGTCAGGTTTTTTGGTTTAAAACATCCGGAATCTGATGATGTGTTGGTAGAGGGCAGTCAAGGCTTTTATTTGGTCTGATTTATTGTTATTTTGTTGGTCAAAGTCTTCGTTTAGGAACATTATTTGCTGACCTTTGATCAGTAACTGCTGCATCTCTGGTCCAAAACAATCTTAGCCTCGGCTAGATACAGCTCTTTGAGAGGCCCATACAAAGGTGTTATATAAATAGATGAGGGCAGTGTGCCTACTAATTGTGTGTACTTGACAGGTTAACAAAATGCTGTTTCTTTTGTCTGTTGGCACAGAGCATGAGGGGAAGGATAGACAGACAGATAGACAGAGATACATAAGAGAGACAGACAAACAGATGGATGCGTACAATTATGCACACCTGAGCCCAAGGAGATAGACAGACAAACAAATGGATGTACATTCAGGCCCAGGGTTAGGCCCATACAGACAAAGATATAGATGAACATTTAGGCCTATACAGACAAAGAGATAAAAGAACAATTAGGCCCATACAGACAAAGAGAAAAGTGAACGTTTAGGCCTATACAGACAAAGAGAAAAATGAACATTTAGGCCTATACAGACAAAGAGATAAATGAACATTCAGGCCCATACAAACAGATTAATGAACATTCAGGCCTATACAGACAATGAGATCAATATACATTTAGGCCCAGAGAGAGATGGACAGACAGACAGACAGATAGATAGCCAGGCAATGATAAACACTGACTAGACATGACTGAGCTGATGGAGTTGGAACAGCTTGGAGACCAATTATTCTATAATTGTGCATGAATTCCAGGAGTGGCATGGGACCGGTCGGAATGTCGGAGAACGAGCTCTGGCGATCGAAGAACCTCTACGACTCGGCATTCCATCCGGACACTGGAGAGAAGATGTTCATCCTCGGCCGAATGTCTTGCCAGGTTCCAATGAACATGTTCATCACTGGATGCATGATGACCTTCTACAAGTATGACACCTTCAGATGTTTCATTTCGCTTTGCTAATACTAATATTAAACTAATTTAGTGATATGCAAATAATATTCAAATATTATTCAAATAACATTCAATTTATAATGATATTGTAATTTTATTAAAATGTTAATAAAATAATATTCGAATAGTATTCAATTGATATTCAAATAATATTCAAATGGTTTTCAAATAATATTCAAATGGTTTTCAAATAATATTGAAAAGATATTCAAATATATTCGAATAATATTCAGATGATATTCAAATATATTTGAATAATATTCAGATGATATTCAAATATATTCAAACAATATTCAGATTAAATTCAAATATATTCGAATAATATTCAGATGATATTCGAATAATATTCAGATGATGTTCATGTAATGTTAAAATAATGATATAGTTGATATTAATTTACAAAACAAAAGCAAGTTTTTGTCATTTCTTTGAATATAGTGTTTGTGTGTATTTGTACAATATGAAAAACATATTATGGACCAAATTGCCTGATGTTGAAATTCGGTCAGTTCCTCTTATTGCTGGTGGCATTTCACATTTTTCACATTAAAGACAGACCTTTTTCCATACAGAGCTGTCTGTAAGCGCCTCTGAGTAGACTTCTGGATGGAGTGCTATATAAATGTTAAAATGAATTAATGAACGCTACATTGATAAGTTGAGCAGAGATGTGCTTCAACAGTTGAATGCATGCAAAGTGTTTAGCATATTCAAAATACAGGCCCAGGCACGGATGTTTGAGGGATTGATTTATGCGAGCGAACGAGTGCTCCTGCACCACTGTACAGATTTGATCAGTTTAAATATATGACCTTGGTTCCCTCCCTTGTCATTGAGTGGTATTTATTTTTTTATTTGTACTGAGCTGATAATTATATCTCTAGTCCAAAGTTAAAGGAATAATTATCAGGCAGTTTACTGGGTGCTTGTGATGATGGATTGTGCTTGAATGGCCAATAATACTTTTCAGGTAATGCCGTCAGCAAACTATTTGCACCGTGGTGAATTACTAGTTTCTGCTGTTTGGCCAGTTCTCATCAATGTAGGAGGCTAATTGTGTAGTTATTGGATTAACAGTTTTTAAGGATCTAAGTGGGTTTGTTGAAATGAGAAGGAAATACTTCCATCCCTTTTATACCTGTTGTTTTATGTGACTGACCATTACTTATCCATCCATGCATACATACATACTTAATGATTGTATACCAAGATGTGCTTAGCAGTTTGTTTTTTAAAGGACAGTCTAACTTACTTACTTTACATGCCAACATACATACATACATGTGACTTTGGCCCCTTGCTCTGGAGCACGCTCGCATTGGCGTTATACTTGTCGCCCAGAGTCCACTCGGCTCTTTTTATAATCACCTTGAAACTGTTCTTTTCAGCCATGCTGGGGTCGGGAGCGCTACTGAATAGTAGCCTTGAAGGGGTGCTATATAAATCTTTGTAGTAAACGAGTGAATGGATACATACATACATACTAAATATATGTATACGTTACAGGCAATGTGTGAAACACTGATTTTGTAAAGTGCCTGATTTCTTAGATTTTAGGCAATATGTAAAGTCACCCAATTACGGTTGGGATTAGAGTTAGGGTCAGGGTTAGGGTTGAGGTCAGGGTTAAGGTCAGGATTAGTGTAGGGTTTGTGCAGGGTTAGAGTTAGTGTAGGGTTAGGGTTTTACAAATTGTCAAGGCATTTTACAAAATTCCTAGTCTCACACATTGCCTGGAACATATATACACACACACAGGCACCCATACATTCATTCATGCATGGATAAAGGATGATATTTCTGTGTTGTAGGACGACACCGGCCGTTGTTTTCTGGCAGTGGTTTAACCAGTCTTTCAACGCAATTGTCAACTACACGAACAGGAGTGGTGATTCGCCAATCTCAACACAGTTAGTCTGATTCCTTCTACTCCCCGTATTATTCATGCAGATGTTTCGTCGCTTATTGATTTTTTTAGTAGGTTGATTATTATGTCCGGTTGCTATTTAATTTAGAAATACTGGTGTAGAGATGGTAGCTATTTATGTTGTTTTGGTCATATTGGCATGGCTGTCTCTGACTAAGGACCAGTTAAGGTATTTGTCAGCTCTAGACTTTTTCTACCATGTAACCATCTCTTGTTGCTTTAACCCAGACTATCTGTTACCGTCTCTGGTTAATTTAACCAAAACTATCTGTAACCATGTCTTGTTACTTTAACCCTCACTATCTGTAACCATCTCTGGTTACTTTATCCAAAGCTATCTGTAATCATGTCTTGTTACTTTAACCCAGACTATCTGTAGCCATCTCTGGTTACTTTAACCCCTGCTATCTGTAACCCATATATTTTTTCTTTAACCCTTTAATGACCATCACATTTTAAAACGTAAGGCATAATCAATACCTCTAGTCTTTTAAGGGTTAACCCCAGCTATCTATAATCATGTCTTGCTACTTTAATCCCAACTATCTCTAACATCTCTTTATATAGAAGATGATGCATATTTTATTGGTGTTTAGAATCTGTTGCTTGTTTTATCATTAGACGTCTGGGAGTATCTTATGTAGCTGCAACTGCTGGTGCCACTGGCACAGCGCTCGGCCTTAATCACCTGGTCAAGGTAAGATCTATATCGAAACATCTGTTTCTGTTTAAAAAAGTAAAAACCTGTTCTTGCTACTTAACTTATTGCTTGTAATAACTGTCCTATTGAATTCTTAGTCTGTCTTTAGGATGATATAATAAGTTGGTTGGATAGAACTAATTCAGGTTACTTGGCAATTTGGTGATTCTGTCCAGGAAATAAAGGCAATGGGACCTATTTCCAGAAAATTCTGCACTTGAAATGATGTTGAAGTCCATGAAGGAATCCTTTTTATGTTAGGACAAGAAATAATGTGATAGCACTAATTGATACTAATAATTATGATACTATTACTAAATACTGCTACTTTTACCTGATTGTCTCTGCTCTATAAATGTTTATATACAATACAATTACTAATTATAATGATAATTGTTGTTATTATGTTATTCTGCCATTGCTATTACCATAATAATAATAATAATATACCATATTCTCTCTTTAGCCATAGTTAGACTGGGTGCACCTCTGAGTAGATAACTTAAAGGGGCACTATATTAAGTTTGATTGATTGATTGATTGGTTGATTGATTGATTGGTTGGTTGATTGATTGATTGATTGGTTGATTGATTGATTGGTTGCAGTTTTCATTGAGTTTGAAACCAGTAGCGACCAGTCTTACAATCTCCCCAAATGTACAATAGGGTTTCATCTGGCACCCAAGGTTTACCTAATAGAGGTTGCTTGTGTGTTGATAGAGTATGCCACCTCTTGTTGGACGATATGTTCCGTTCGCTGCTGTTGCTGCTGCCAACTGCATCAACATACCGTGCATGAGAAGCAGGTCCGTAATTGTAATCGTAAACTCCACATTTCTAGAGTGCTGCTCTAAAGCTAGACGCAGGGCACAGCTTATTTACGAGTGCTGTGTCAAGTCAGAAGGGTTGTCTGGAGATAGATGCCCAGTGAATGTCTGGGTTGAGTTTCCAGGGAAATTACGAGAGAGGAAGCGGAGCTGAGTGCAGTCTTACAGTTTGTTTATGTTTACCAGTGATATGATGCTTTCAGTGGATATTGGGTCGAAATTGATTACGCGATATATAGATTATGTGAATTACACTGGACAATGACTACAGAAGTTACTTATCAGCAATTAAATGGTGGTAATATTAATGACCTTTGTTGTGGTTAATGACGGTAATATAAATCACCTTTGTTGTGCTTGATGATGGTAATATAAATGACCTTTTGTGGGCTTAATGACAATAATATGAATGACTTCTGTTGTGCTTAATGACGGTAATATAAATGTCCTTTTGTGGGCTTAATGACAATAATATGAATGACTTCTGTTGTGCTTAATGACGGTAATATAAATGTCCTTTGTTGGGCTTAATGACTGTAATATAAATGACCTTTTGTGTGCTTAATGACAATAATATGAAGGACCTTCCTTGTGCTTAATGATGGCAATATAAATGACCTTTGTTGTGCTTGGTAACACTTTGAATCTGTTGTGTCGTTGGCAGGGAGTTGTCGCATGGCATACCGGTCTTTACGGAGGATGGCGAGAGAGTGGGTCTGTCGACCAAGGCAGCACGGAACGCCATCGTTCAGGTCGTCATATCAAGGGTTATCATGGCAATGCCTGGAATGAGTGAGTTACTCCTTTGGCAGAGGCCAGCTAAGTAAAGGAGGAGGAGGACAATGATAATGTCTCATCTGTAATTTGCAACCCGTATTCAGTTTAACCCTTCAGCGACCAGCGCGTAGCCAAACGTAAGACATGATCAAAAATGCTGGTGATTAAAGGGTTAAATTAAGAGACTGATTTTAGAATTGACTGTTTGCTTATATATATATATATATATATAAATAAATAAATTATATGTATATATATATATTATATACATTATATATATTATGTATATATATATATAATTTTATATATATATATAATGATTTATGTATTATATTTTTTTCTTCTATTATATTTTTAATATATTGATTGATTAGCCTAATAAATTTATTTGATTGATATTATATATGTATTTATATATTCATTTATATATATGCATGTATTCATATATGTATATACATATTTTCATATATATATATGTTTATATATATATTAGATATGTATTTATTTGTGTACATTGATTAATGAGTCAATCTTTAATCTCTTTCAGTGCTGCCACCAGTGATCATGGCTCGACTGGAAAAGGGAGCTTTCCTAAAGGTATATCTCTTCCCACGATAGTCTTATTATTTCATTCAATTTATTTATTCTGAAATTTGATACCGCCCTTCTTCCAACATCTTTTGCTCTGAAGTGTACACGCCTCGACGCAGTTGTATTGCAGTTGTATTGCAGAGCAATTGTGCGCAAGGGACTTGCCCAAGGTCCCTACACAGTGACTGACGCCTCAGACGAGGGTCGAAACGCTCACTCGGCGCATACTGAGTGTTACGGCCGACCGCTCTAACCGATCAGCCACTGTGCCACACAATATTATATATTGATGTTGGTTCGATTTATTGGAATAATTTGCAAAACAGTATTGAAGCAGTATAATGACAATACATGGAACTTGTAAATGTCAAAAGATGTGGAGAATGGACCCTTAACTATTAAAGTATACTGATTATAGTTTTAAAATATAATCACCAGCAGTATGAATGGATGAGCATAAGTAAGTTAGCTGGGTCCACCTACGCAATATTTAAGGTAATTGGTTTTGGAATAATTATACCGCACTCTTTTCTATAATTTGGAAGAGACGCATAGTCTTGCATTTATTCAAATATCCCCATCATATTATAAAAATATACTGCAGGAGTATGAATGAATGGAACTAGCTATGGTAATGATTCCATCTACCTTGTAATAATGGAAAAGTGTACAGATATTCTTAATTTGCATTTTTTTGTTATATTCAGAAAATGTTCTGCTTACTTATTCTTATCATTTTTAGATGTTATACATAGAATCTTCTTGTATCCCTTATCATATTTAGATAGGGTTAGGTTACTCAATAATTGTTATCATTTGGTGATTATTATCAACCGTGTATGAATCACACACGGTCTTGGAATTGAATCAACTTCTCTTTGAGCAATTCAATTAAAAGTGTTGAGTTATGTTTGGAGCTTCTGTGCTAGTGTTTTAGTGTCAGATTTTTAGTTAAGGTTGAAGATATTGATCTGAAGTAGAAATAATGCTCTGTTTTTAAATATCCAATTTTTTCAGAGTTTTACTAAGGGTTAAAGATATTGATCTGAAGTAATAATGCTCTGTTGCTGTTTTAGAAATATCCAATTATGTCAGAGTTTTAGTTAGGATTGAAAATATTGATCTGAAGTAATAATGCTCTGTTGCTGTTTTAGAAATATCCAATTATGTCAGAGTTTTAGTTAGGATTGAAGATATTGATCTGAAGTAATAATGCTCTGTTGCTGTTTTAGAAATATCCAATTATGACTGCTCCGATACAAATAGGCATCGTAGGTTGTTTGTAAGTATTATATTCAATTCAATGTGTTTTTATTAATCCCAGCAGAAGAAAACGCGAGTACAATGAATACGTTGATAATCAACAGGAGTGAAATCATTAGGGAAGTTAAAAGACACTGAAGGGACCGATGGTCCCGCTAGTTGGTCTATCCTTTTCTTGGAATACAGTAGGCAGCTGTATAACAAGACAATTCAGATCGAAAACCATGAACTTAACTAGTTTAATGGGAGACAATCAGTGAACACAACGTTATTCAATTAAAATTGTTACCAGATGATTTTTCAATAGATGATACTGGACAAGTGTTTCTGTTCTTGGGCATTTTAAGACGGGCCACAACTGGTTCTCAGCACTGCCTTGATATTATTCCTGGATATGTGAGAGCTTATGTTGTACAGCACATGGGCATTTGTGCATGCGTGCGTACGAGATATCATGCGTTTTATTTACATTCATCATACACAGTTACACCCTTGCAAACTTATGTTTTGTTTGCACATACATTTGTATCATGCATTGCTATAGCTCAGGGCTTTTGCAATGCGCTATTTTAGGTGTCCTGTGCTACGTACATATGAGCATTTTTCATGTATATTTCATGCATACGCAGCGTTCTTACATTTGTTATGTGATGTACATACGTGCGGATGTGCATTAGTACGGTATGACAGTTGGATAGGACTATGTCACGACGTGGCCAGACACGTGAATCCCAATTTGTTGTCTTGTAAAAGTGATATCGATCATTGTAAGGTGAACTTACGATATGGTTCACTTGTCACGTCTCTTTTAGTCATGGTCGTGTGTACGATGTTTTGCTAGTCAATGAAGTTGCTCTATGAGCATTTATTCCTTCTTATGCCGATTCGTCTTGTAGCCTCGTATTTGCGACGCCGATGTGCTGTGCACTCTTCCCTCAAAAGAGGTAAGTCGTTGAATCTTTGATTGGATTTTTAATTGATTTGGTCTGTGAAGTTTTATGGTCTTGAGTGGCACAGCATTTTCAGCTCGTTCTGCTATGTTTGTCTTGTCTCTGCTTGCATTTATCGTGTCATCTTAAATTAAGCAGTTTAATTTGATTCGGTGCTTTTATGTGTGCAAAGGTCGTGGTCCCAACCTGGGTGACTGCCAGAATGGTGGCTGGAGCCCATCGACGTTACAGGCTGGGCAATATGGCCACAGGACCACTGCAGAAATTCTGGACCCCTACGCAGTCATGGGTCTCAATTATCTTTAAGGCTTTATGAGAAACTTGATTGTGGGCCTGGCCCGGGCCCCTATAAAGTCGACGGGTCCCTGGGCATTTACCCCCTCTCTGCGGTCATGTATGTCTGTTCAGCTACTATGTCTTCATAATCGTAATCGTAATCTCCAAATTCTTAGCTTAGACTTACTTGGACTTAGTTCCTTCTGTTCCTCCTGGAACATTGGTTGACAATAGCTCTCCATCCCATCCAAATTTCTAAAGCGCCACTTGTAAGCCTAACGCAGGGCACCAGCTTATTCACGAGCATACATGCATAATTGCTTAAATATGTATGTGTGTTGATTTGCTGTAGCTCAATCGCAGTGTCCAGTTTGGAGGCGGAGTTACAGGAGAAACTAAAGGACAAGAAAGTGACCAGAGTCTACTACAACAAAGGTCTGTAGCCATCGTTCAACTGAGTCCAGTCGCAGATCTCGTGTCTTCTGAATTCGCCGATGCAGAAAGTCAACGTCGTAGTTGTTTCCTGCCTAGAAAGTTTTGACTGTCAGTTGTTAGTTGATGGATTTGTTTGGAGTGTTGAATTTGTGTTGATATCGTTTCTGTGGTTTCGAGATCTGTGTTTAAAGAACTTGTTAGGGATGTTCTGTAGTTGACTTGTTGGAAGCACCTTTCGGTTGTCGTAGGTCTTGAAGATTGTCGTTGTTTGATCTGTAAAAATTTGTGATTTACCTAAATGCCTTATTCAAGATATTGTATAGCAACATTCATTTGTTTGATCAATTTGACTAACCCTCAAATTTGTGATTTTCCTGAATGCCTTATTCAATAGATTGTATAGCAACATTTATTTCTTTGACCAAATCTTTTAAACAGAACTTTTCGATGAGATGCGAGCGAAATTCCAGGGACGCTGTTAGATTTGCCATTTGTTTTGGTAGGTATACCGTAGGTCCAAGGACCAATATGCACAGGACTGGAAAGTCCCTATCTTCCTTTGTGTCACTATTTTTTTGGGCAATAATCGGGAGCAAAAATTTTCAACTCTTTTTCACATAAAAAGCTGATTCATTAACTCTTAGTTATATAGATAAATTGACGAATAACTCGGCCAGCGAAATAAATTTTTTTGCATTTTACAATGTCATATTTTCAAATAGAAGCAAATATAAAATTATGGCGACATCTATGTTTTAATCATGTACATGGAAATTTGACGAGTAACCAATCCTCTAATACAGAATCCTTGGGGTAGGTTTTATAATGCTGGACATTAGGATTAGTAGGTTTATTTGTTGAGCACATGCCTTGTAATGCAGCTTGGTTCAAGGTCCATTTTGCCTTGTCATTGCAATTACTTTACAATTACATTTACGTTGGCAGTTGACTCTGTTTAACAGTTTGCTGTTAGCAATTGTTTGAATGGAGCAATACAATTAAGCAGTTGTTTGGTTGTATAATAATGCATTTTCATGCTGTCTTGAAGGTTCAATATCTCTTCCATACAGCACTTGTTGGTTGTTGTCTTAATGTATGTTTCCAGTTGCAATTAATTGCATTATATAATGGTACTATATAAATAAATCTTAATAATTTTTGTGGTACTAATCGAAGCTGTTAACATCTCTTGTGACGCTGCACGAGTGCGGTTGTACGACAGAGCTGTTACTTGACCAAAGACTACTTACAATCACGCTGTCTCCATCAGATATGTCTCCATCGGATATGTGTCCATCAGACATGTTTCCATCGACGGTTTGAGCAGAAGCACCCATATTCAGTTACACTATGCAATGCAGAACTATGGAAGCAAAATTTTTATGGGTGTAAACCAGTTTCTAATATTGGTATAGTAAAGTCTTATCAATGATGATGTTCAAGTATATCCTTGTGGTATGATACATGTCAAACTATACTTTATTGTCGTCAATACTAATTTAATATGTTTCCCTTTTGTTCAATCTTTTCTCTTTGTCATAATTCTAAGATTTATTTTGAGCTGATATTTGAGCTGATTGTCCTTAAATGAGAAATGGGTTTTGAACATTTTATACAGTGTTTCAAGAATATTGCATATCAGAATAAATATTATGTAGTGTATTGCATCATTTGTGAAGATTTGTGCTGAGCTGTTTACTTTTGTACAAATATCCAATATTTCACTGGAGAACGTGTATCGCAGTTGCCTAGATATACCAGTTTGAGCGCCACACACCTGTTTGTTTTGGTCATCAATATTGCCTTCTCTTCCTCTGTGTTGGTTACACCTGAAGTATGTTTGTTAATAATAGTCGTGAGCGCCTCTGAATCACTAAGTGGTGCTTAACAAATGCTCAATTACTATTGCGATATACATCAATGTGTCATTGACGCTTACCATAGCACTTTAAATATCTTGCAAAGGCACTCGCTGTGCCTGTGCCAATCTATGTCATGTTACGTGTCGTTCAGACGCAATTGTTGTTATTTAGCTGTTTGATTACAATATCTATATTCATTTGTTGAGCAGTTGTTGCGTTTTTAAGACGATTTGTTTCGATGATGTGTGGCAACCGTGGCTTATTTATTAGCAGCTTAATTCTCAGTCATGAGCGGGAACGTGCATAATCACTTAACACTTGATGAATTTCAACGGCCTGGCTTGTACATTATCTCATTCCTATTTTTTTTACTGTTTTAGCTTTACACTAATTCAACTGCTATAGCCAATGTTTCTTTTATCGATTAATTTTTCATTATAGTTTCAATGTGTTGGTCAGATTTTTGGGTTTCAGGTTTTCCTTCTCTCAGGTCTTTGACTTTATTTTGTGTGTGCAGAGATCTGACAATTCTGTCAGATGTTACTCCACGTTCATTTGATAATGACCCGACTGGCCTGAATCGAATACCAACCTCGCGCATTTGTATGTATGCATGTGTGGATGTATGTATACATGTATGCATGTATGTACATTGTATGTGTGTGTGTATGTAAGTGTGTATGTGTATATATGTATGTATGCATGTGTGTATGCATAAATGCATACATATGTGCATACTTACATTCATGGATGAAATGTGTTGAGGAATCCAGGGTCCATGGGTTATTACATCAGGAAGTCAGGGTTCAAAGGGTTAAAGAAACTGTTGGCATGAAGGAGATCATTGCTGTGTACTGTTTCCATGGAGAGATTCGCTGCTAGGATACTCTTACTACAGAGAAACCTTGGGTTAGGGAACTGTTGTCATGGAAAAGCAGAGTATGTCTGTAACTCTTGTGTGAAATTAATTATTGTACTCGTTAAAATGGAGTTACATTAGTCTAGAATATGTTAAACAGCAGCTACTAGTTTTGAGTTAACTCTGACATCTTGTGGTGCTGCATTAACCGTTTATTTTGGAGTAAAGTTTTGCTATGTTGCAATGAATATATTTGCTTCATGAACTCTTCGTGCTTTTAGAGACTATGATCTCTGATAAAGTTAAATGGTGATTAAAGATGCTGTGTTAATGTGTTGCAACAGTCTTCTTGGTGGTTTGGTTTTTGCTGCAAATGTATGTGGAAAGATTCTCTTCTGTGTTGCAGCAACAGCAAAAGCTTTATATTCAATCCTGAAACTTGTTATATTGCACACGAATCTGTTTTGTAATACACAGTGGCCGATCGGTTGTGCGATCAGCCCTTAACGTTCGAGGCGTCGCTGTGTAGGGACCTTAAGAAAGTCTTTCGCTCACAATTGCTCTGCAGCACATCTGCAATTACGCCGTCGAGGCGTGTGTGTGCACTTCCGAACAAAAAATGTTGGAAGAAGGGCGGTATAGTTTCTATACATGAGGCATCAGCCCTTAATCAGAGAAATCACTTCACTGCTTCACCAATTGTCCGACATTATAGGCTTACTCAGTGGTGAATTTCAACCGGAACGCCGTTCCGGCATATCCGACGGCGTTCCCGCACCAAAGCAAGTGAATTAGGCGGAGTGCCGTTCCGGGTACTTCCACCACGTTTTTAGTTTTGCTCGGAAGTTTTGACTGCAGCTATAACATTTGCACTTACGAAAGATGACCATGTCAAAGTAATTTTGAGCAATTATAGGATGTATTCAGTGGCCCCGCACCTTATGACTGGCCGAAGCACGTGCCCCTGCACTTTCTGCAACTTATCGACTCGAGGGGCACATAATGTTTTCATTTTTGGCACAATTACATGGGCATTTTATGGTCTGCTACTCAGCTGATGTCATTAAGCTCAGAAGACACCAGTTGTCATTCTAGATTCACTTTAACTCATTCACATTGACGTAAGCAAAAAAGTAATTAGATATACGTGTATTTTAAACCGTTCTAACCCAAGGCTTTTGCACTCAAGCTTACAATAGTCGATAGCACAATTTAATCATTTTTATCAATTTTCGGTCCAGTGTTTTTGATCGTAAAGGCTTTGCGGCGTAACCTGCATCAACTCTTACCGCCCAATAAACCGATTAAAAGACAAGCGCGCACACCGCCCAATAAACCGATCAAAAGACACACCTGCACACCGCCCAATAAACCGATTAAAATACACACGCGCACATCGCCCAATAAACCGATCAACAGACACGCGCACACCGGTCAATAAACCGATCAAAAGACACGCGCCACAAAGACGTATAAACCGATCAACTGACCGACGCGCGCACAACCGCATCAACCGATCAACTGACCGACGCGAGCCCAGCCGCATCAACCGATCAACTGACCGACGCGCGCACAGCCGCATCAACCGATCAACTGACCACTCGAGAACATACACATGTACAGGCCATGCAACCCACGCAAGCGTGTGTAAAATGTGTCAATTGGTATGTCCTGGTTCAACGTTTGGAGCCGCTGATCATTCGAAATATATTCTTTTTCTTTAGTGAAATATTTTAATCCTAGGCTCCTTAGCTGTTCAAAGCTATTCTTGAATTGATGAAGTATAATTTTTTAATATTTAAACACAGATAGGTTTGATTTGGATAGGTGTACTGTTTTCTTCCAAAGCGGAGTTACTGTGTTGGGACCTTGAGCGAATGTTATAATCATTTAAGCCTGATAGGTTTCGACTACCGCCTGTAATCAAAGAAAGCAAAATGAGGATTTGAAACTTTATTTACTGGTTCCGTAGCGACAAAGTATGCCTTCGTACTTAAACTTAAAGGTCAGTAGAGGATATAGCACATTATAACGACTAATTTTTAGTCAGACACTTGTAGAAGAAGCCTGATAATAATAAAATATTCACTAACCGTTTACACGATTACTTATATCTCATGTTGAAGAAGAAGAGGCATGCCTCGTCTGACTCTTGCCTCGACTTGAGAGTTACGCCGAGGCACTCGCCTCGTCTTGCCTCATACTGGCTACCGGCCCTGGTTGTCTGTTTGGTATTTTCAATCACCATTGGTTGATTTTTCTCTGCGTTCTTCAATCGGTAAACTTGTCTAACTGTGTAGCTTACACCGTGTAGTTCTACAGGAGGCCAACGCTGTCAGTAAATCGGAGATAATTCACTACCCCTTCATTTAATTTGATTCCTGCCTCAGACTGAGTGAATTAATTACTGCTTCTGACACAGTGACACTAGGCCTATAGGCTTACATCTAAAGGATATTATTGGCTAACATGGACATGTCTGATTGTCTGTCTATAATTGTATCACCGCGGGGCAATTTACCTGGAACCGAAACGGTGCTTATTATATCTGATTATTAATTAATAATTATGATCATGTCAATTTAATTTGACTAAACGAATCAATACTTTCATGCATGAATTATAAAACTTTTCAAGCAATTTCATGATTGAATTTGTTTCTTGGTTCTCCTGCGTCACCATCGATCGGTTTCCTCTGGAGCGCTATAGGCGGCGGGAGTGGGGTAAGATAAACGCCCGTCCTACAGTTCCACCACCTCCGCATTTACAAATTGACCACTGGGCTTACTGCTTGTCCGTCCAATGTGTGTGTATGCTTGTGCGTCTGGTCTTCTGAAGTTCTGATTGTGGGTGAAAGTGTAGTATTGGGATGCGTATTCCGGGATTCGTGATAGTCTCGAGGGTCAGTTATGGTTAACGTCGTCATTAGGAAACATATGGTAGGGCCTACCTTCCATATGCAGCATGACAAAACGCGGGGCGTCCAGATAGGGGGGTTTCGGAGGCAAACGCCTTCAGTTTAATATAGGGGGTATTATCCTGCTTTCCTGACACTTGGGACCGGAAGTTTTCCTCCATCATTCAGAGCCATCACCCAACCAATCAATCAATCAAAAATACTTGATATAGCGCCCCTTCACAATATCTACTCAGAGGTGCTCCAAAGGGGGATTTACGCCCCTGACAAAACGTATTGGACTACGTCCG
This sequence comes from Bimastos eiseni, assembly GCA_959347315.1. NCBI lineage: Eukaryota > Metazoa > Annelida > Clitellata > Crassiclitellata > Lumbricidae > Bimastos > Bimastos eiseni. The sequence goes on along the minus strand of OY365822.1, from coordinate 6,090,606 downwards.
GCTACTTATGCTCCTTCTCCCCTGTACTTTAATAGGTACCAGGACAAGCTATGGTTTTGCCAGGGCATCTTTTGGCACTGTTAATGGCTAATGGTAATTATATAATTATTCGTTGTGCTTGTAGACCTATATGCCATGATAGACTATAGAGGTCTATTAAAAAAACAATTAATAGTAAAGAGTCACTTGACTTACACTCGCAAGAACAAGATCAAGTAAGTAGCCTAAACAGTGTGCTACTTCCTGTCAGCTCAACATTAAACTTCGCTGTGACGCGCCAGGCGTGTTTTAATATCTGGGGTACTTTTGCCTCTGTAGGCCTTCTCTGCTTCTCAGTGTTATAAGTGGGCATATATGCATGAATGTGTGCAGGACTTCAGGTCTGTGAATTTCCGCGTTTATGCATTTATTCTGCGCAGGGCGGTTAACAATACTGGAAAAAGTATTGCAATACCAATACCAATACTCCCCAATTAAAAGTATCGCGATACCAATACCAATACTCCCCAATTAAAAGTATCGCGATACCAATACCAATACTCCCCAATTAATAGTATCGCGATAACAATACCAATACTCCCCAATTAAAAGTATCGCGATACCAATACCAATACTCCCCAATTAATAGTATCGCGATACCAATACCAATACTTTTACCAATACTTTTCAAAATGCTTGTTGAATTCGATCTTAGCATGCACCGGTAATAATGGAAAATTTCTTGAATTTGGCTAATCACAAGGAATCTAGACAAGAGGAATATTTCCGTGTACAAGCCTTATTCTTAAACAAAGGTGTCGCCCCTATCAAAATTTTGCTTCTATTTGAAAATATGGAGCTTTATAAGCATCCAACGGCATTTTTTTTATTTTGCGGACAAACCCGGTAGTTATTCTTAAATTTGGCTTTGTGACTAAAGGTTGATGAATTAAATTATTACTTAAACTTATTTTAAAAGGATCTAAAACTTCTGGCTTCCGAATATCGCCCAAAAACTGTAGACACGAAGGAACATAGGGATTAAAATTTCCAGTCCTGTGCATATTGGTCCTTGGATCAATAACAATGTCTTTGAAGTAGCCAAATTATTTAGGCAAGACACTTCTACCAGTGAAGACAAAAGGACATAGGACTACTTCGGTCGTTTCTATATTTATAAAATATTCCATCTGTTCGCAACAAGGTCTATGGCCGAAAGAGGCTATTATATATACGTAGGCCTACGTAGGTCTAAACTTATCAAAGCGCGACGATTAACTTCTCATATTTCTTGAGAAACCCCATAAATATCATTGAGAAAAAGTATTGGTATCGAGTATCGCTGAAAGCCTAAATTAAGTATCGCGATACACATGGGATACCAGTAAAACTATCGCGATACTCGCTGCGATACTGATAAAAGTATCGCGATACCAAAGTATTGCGATAATTTATCGCGATATTAACAGCCCTGATTCTGCGTCTTTCTGTTTTTAGTTTTTAATGTTTTAATGTTCTATTTTCCGTCATCCCAATTGCGGAGATAACTTCGTCGCTGGGCTGCCGCTAACAAGTAGTCCTGAAGTCGAGCACTCGGTCGAGTAGCTTAGCGAGTACCCGAGTACTCGTTAATCCAGAAGGGCTTAACAGTAACACAAGCTGGATGGCTTCTACTATAGACTATAGATAGACTAAGCAGACCCTAGCATAGGTTCTAAATGGAGCTCTGGCGTACCAATAAAGTTAAATCTCCAATGTAACCACTGACAAGCTAGGCTTCTGAACAGACAAAGAAACTGAAAATTTATGGTTGTTTGTTACACAAAAATATAAAATACTGGCTAGTGGAACCGAAATTTGCAATTTTCCGACCGGAAGTGGAAGCATGCGAATGCGAGTACTAGAGGACAAAAATTACTCGAGTCACTTTTTGGGGTCGAGTACTCGCTCGCTAGTACTCGGGTACTCGCGGCAGCTCTGTTCATCACATATGCCTACCATGCTCTGGCCAAGATGGCATATGTGTAGAAAACGAGAGTTACAATCGTCAGATAGACGACGCAAATGTAGAAACACAGTCGATCGATAACATGAGCCGCGTATTTCCAATCGTCTTCATCGTTGCTCGCATCAAGGGACGGGTGTGGTTGATGCTGCTGCCTCTGGCGGTGGTCACTGCAGTTGATATAGCTCTCATCGACGGTTAGACTTACGTTGTGTTTGGTATCTCCCTCCTTCTGGTCGACCGTTGTTGCGTGTAGGGTGTCATTTTCAGTCCCTTTGGAGTTTGAGGCAGGAGATGGCAGGCGACGCAATCTCAGAAGCTGACCGAGACGGTTGCATATTAACTGCTTTATCTGCGAATCATAAATATGCGATGACTCTGTGGGGACATGGCATAGGCGGAGACTTAGTCCTGGAATTGGGCAGGGGGCATGTAACAAAATGGAGTTTGGGGGACAGGTCGGAAAAATTGTCAATTATCGAATATGAGTGTAAGATAAAAGGATGGACAGTGGAAAACACTGTAGACATGTTCAATATTTATTAAATATTCCTCAAATATTGGGGGATATGTTCAGCTCCATCCCTGAAATTTTTGGGGGACCGTCCCCTTCTGCCACCCTAGGTCTCCGCCCATGGGACGCAGTCAAGACAATATAATTCGATTGTAAATAACGAAAGTTTGTTTTTTTAGCTCTTTTTCACAGATAAATCTGAAAAGTTAAATTCTTGGGCTTTTGTGATTTTTAAGTTTTTAAGTCAAAAGCTCTAATTGTTTTGGAATTCTAAATTTCGATGTTTACAAGGCATTCTGCGATCACTGGATTTGTTGTTAGTAAAATACAGTGCAGGCCTACAATATATGGAAGTTCTCCGTGTAGGCCTACTTATCGGTCGTATGTTTGTGTCCGGGGTTCGACTGTAGGCCTTGGCCTACATACGTCAAAAATCTAAACATCTAAAAAAATCATTTAAAACTCCGACTATTTGCGTAACGCCTATCGGCAATCCTTTAAAGGCGCTGGGCAGTGATTGAATTGTCGGGGGGGGGGGGGGCGGGTTCAAACCCCAGTTCATATTTCGACCCCGCCAGTTAATTCTCAAAGATTACCTTGGGGTCAAGCAAACCCCCAGATCAGCTTTCAGTGGCACTCAAACCCACAGTTATGATCAACAATTTGCCCATATACCGGCTTCAGGTTCGTAAAATTTCTAGTCGGGATATCTGGACATGTGAAAATTTGTCAACCCCACAGTTCAAAATTTGACAATTCAAACCCTGGCGCTGGGTAATTTATCGAACGAATGAACTGATATGTGAATTAACGAATGACTGTTAAAAGTAAATGGACTGACCAATGGAGACATAGGGTAGAGGGTTGACGAACGATTGCACATGTTCGATACAAACACCATTGAAATCACTGATAACGTGTTCATGATCATCACGCAGCCGAAGTAAAGCCCTGCACATCAAGAGTTAACAAATAATAACATAATAGATTTTAAAAAGTAAGGCAATAAGTAAGTAAGTTCTTTCTTTAATATTAACACCTTTAATCGCACGGCACGTAAGCTACAACCAATATTGCGCATTACATTACTTACTCAACAGATGAAATAAATAGCTCCATTTCTACGACTCAACGATATATGCATTGTTATTACGGCGCCATAGAAGTTATTGGGTAGGATTAGACTGAACGAGTGGATGAACGATCGATGAATATATATATATATATATGCATATATATAAAGCGCATTAGATTGAGTACATAAACCGTGCCAGTCCAATATTTGTATCTTTGAAATAAGTAACCTAAGATGCAGGATATCGTACTCGGTCAGATTCTGGTTAGGCATCTTTAAGAGGCCCTATTAAAATCACTGAATGAATGAGTGAGCTATTGATTGATTGATTGATTGATCAATTCATTGATTGATTGATTGATTCATTTATTCATTCACTCATTCATAAATTCATTCATTGGGTATGAATTCATTGATTCATATGTTAGATTGACTTATTGATTATTGATTCATTGATCAATTAATTAATTAATTCATGCATTCATTGATTGATCGATTGAGTGAGTGAATGAATGAATGAACGAACTAATCAATAAAAGAACGAATGAATGAATGGATGAATGAGTGAAAGGACGAATGACTGACTTAATGAATGAATGAGTGAATAAATGAATGAATAAATGAATGTAGATCATACCTAAGAGTGGTAATGCATCGGACGACGGTGGTATTTGATCAGCCACAACCAACTGATTTACAGTCAGAGCAAGCAGAGTAGTAATCCCTGTACACGACGAACAATAGGTTGCAATAAGTGGGAGTAACAATAGGGGCGATGATAATAGTTAACTTAGGTGTTAAATACCAGAGGCGTCAATCCCCCTCTGAGTGATGGAGGGACAGGTCGGAAAAAATTGAATGGATCAGTGTTAGGAAAGCAAGATATTCCCCTCCTAAGACTAAAAAATTATTCTCCCTACCTGAAATTGGAGGCATTTTCCTCCGGACCCCTATGTGGACTATACTATGCTAATCTGTGGTATATTTTAATTTATTGTTGAAAACGTTAAACTACAAGCTAGTCTTGAACTTTCTACGATGTATACGATAAGACGAGCCTTTATATAGTAAGACCTTGCGGTTTGACATGATACCGCGCCTGTTGAAGGGACCGACTGGTAGAAACCGGAGGTATACAGAGACAGAGGTAGAGAATGAGTGAGTGAATGAATGATGAATTAATTAATAAGTAAATTAATGTAGGCCATACCTAAGAGTGGCAGTGCATCGGATAGACAGATAGGCAGAGTTTGAGACAGAGTTGTACAGTTATAGAGAGTGAAAGGTAAAGAAATTGACAGACTGGGAGATAAAGCTAAAGTGAAAGACAGAGAGAGGGGCAGAGGGTTGTACCCCCTCTTCCTAGCAGGTAGGAATAGATGTCGGAGGACGCGAACCTACCTGTACAGACAGACGGACAGACATACAGACAGACAGGGAGCCAGAGACAGGACGAGGAAGAGGAAGACAAATAAAGTGGCAGTCAAACGGAGGCAGTCAAACGCTATACTGAGAAAACGTGAACTCGCCTAATCCGATGCGTTCTCCTGACTCCGGAGGCAGGATGTAGGTGCATGCAGCCAGGATGGAGATGAGGGTACACGGCAGGATGAGGTTGTATCCATAGTAGAGGACACGACGACGGATGTGTAGACCGAACTCTAGGACGCACGTAGGCATCTCACAACAGGTGTACTTGACCATGGTGCGACGAGCCGAGGTGTCTGTTGGATACAGAGGCAGGAACAAAGCATACAGAAATGTCTGAGGTTAAGGTAGTGCACTTGCACATACCTGATTTAGGCGAAAGGGGTTGTCTTGCGCGGCGATGTAATGATCAAAGAATTTGATTAATGAATGACTGTCGCACCGTAAATGAATGAAAAGATTAATGAATTAATTAATTAGCTTATTAATGGTTAGAGTGGGTAAGTGCGGGAGTGAGTGAGTGCGTGGGTGGGTGAATGAACGCATGAATGAGTGAATGAATGAATGCATTACTGCACGAATGCATGAATGAACGAATGAAAAGTGATAGGGGTAATAATAATTAATTAATAATTAGGGTCTCATATGAAGTGCAGTGAAAAACATTTAGTGATCAGTAATTGAATGAATGAATGAATAAATGAATGAATGCAAGACCGAATGTGCAATTATTAGAACAGTGATGATAATAATAGTAATAATAATTAATTTTCAGTAGGGTATGATTTCAAATGCTTAGCGACATATCTGTGGATCAAAGATCGAATGAATGAATTAAGTAACGAATGAATTAATGGGTAATTTTTGGAGCAATGATAAGGAACAAATGAAAGTAAAAACATGGCTTTTTCGGGACCCTCTTTTATTGACTTTTGGTAATCTGGAAGATGGCGCAATCGATCCATTTTCTAAAGAGATCATTTATGATGTAAACTTGCCGGAGTGGAGCTCGTCAAGGAGGACTCGTTCGAATGGTTAAATTATATGTAATTTTTGTGAATTTTTCAATTTTTGCCAATTTTTAAGTTATGTCCGTTAAAATATAATACAGTGCATTGTCATGCACGTCTAAAAATGTGTGCAATATTTCTGTAGGTCGACGGAAATGTACCGAAAAAAGAGTTGAAATAACTCCGAAGAACCGACGATCCGAGGGTGACAAACCAACAAAACAAACCAAGCCAATTTAAACGAATGAGGGTAAAACTGATGGCTAATTGATTAGTACGGTTTTAAATGTTGTGGTGAAATGAAGCATACGAAGGCCCGCTACCGATGAGGTTTGAAATGTTCTCGTAGTCATTCTAAATAAAGCATACGAACATTATTTACCGAAGAGATCCCATTCTGAATTATTCTTGTAGTTGTCGAGGGCAAACGGCTTCTCGTCCCTCAGACTGAGGTTGAGTTTCGACGAGTCGTAGCTCCACGATTCGAACCTGAGGACACACATCTGTTCGTCGAAGGGGAACAGAGCGATGTTGATGTGGCAATAAGAGGCGAAGATGGCCTTCGGATACCAGTCGACGAATCCGTTGGAATCGACGAGTAGATTGCAGTCGTCCATGTCTACTCCGCTCTCTGCACTTCATCGAAGACAAGTCAATGAATGAGGTGTCAATCGCGCCTAGAATGTTCTATAGGCATAAAGGAAGGCACGGTAAGCCATGGCTCTGTGAGGTAGGGTTTGGTGGTGGGTGGGCTTGTGGGTATATGGAGTACGGAAGGTATAGGGTGCGGGAAAGTATGGTAGGCATAGTAGAGTGAGTCAAAGTAGGGTTAGGATGGGGTTTGGTTGATGGGATGGGGAATGTAGGGCTTGCAAAGTATGGTAGACTGTAGACCAGAGTGAGACGTGGTTCTGTAAGGTATACGGTGTGGTGGTTGGTAGGTTTGTGGGTAATTAGGGTAATGAAGGTAGGGTACAGCAAAGTAGTGGTTGGCAGAGTGAAGGGAGTCAAAGTTCCTTAGGGTAGAGCAGGGTAGGGTTGGTAGATGTGACAAGGTGAACCTAGGCACTGTAAAGCAATCGATCTTTCTATCATACGCTTAGTCAAGACAAACCTTCAGAGACATCTTCCAGTCCTTGAAGTGTCTTCGGCTCAGACAGTCACTCACCGGGGCAAAAATCCAACACCAACCGCAAGACAAACGTACCCAATGTCTCATCACAACTTGCCAGGTTTCCAGTCGATCGTGTGAAGGACGGACGTCACTAAACCCAGAGGGAGACTTAGCTAGGAGAGGAGGCAAGAGGGACGGTCCCATCCAAAATTTCATGTAGAGGAGACAGCGCTGCTTAAAATGTCATAAGTATTCTAAATATATATAGTGATCTCCACTGCTCCATTTTGCTGTATTTTTTGTTTGCTAATTGAAATTTTTTCGACCTGTCTCCAGACCTCTATTTTATTTTTCTGCCCGTCCCAAAACCTAGGACCAAATCTTCGCTTGTCATGTCATGCCTGCCCCATAATTTACTGTACAATCATATGCCTTACAGAATAGGGGGGCTATATAAATTGTAGACGAATAGTACAGCACGTTATAAGCTATTTACAAATCAAAATTGTAATGTCAATCATTCTTATAACGTCATTCTAATATCTATGACCGTTACATATAAGTTACCTGTCGAAGAGGACAATATCTGGCACCCATACCAAGTGACTTGGTATAGAGATCTTACTCAGTCCGCTGTAATCGCTCGGTTCCCAGGTGAGCTTAGGATCATGCCAGTTCTGCAAACAAAGTACTCACAACGGTTTCTTGCCTAATGAAGTGAAATGAAGATTTTCAATTTTAAATTCGATTCAATTTTCAATACAATTCAATTTTTCAATTCAATTCAATTTTACAATTCAATTTCTCATTGTTCCCGAAATTAATGTACGCAGCGCACAGTATCAATAGGTGTAGAGGTAGTAACGTAAACGAAGAGTTAATCAATAAATTGGAAAGAGAAGGTACTAGAGTAGGTCATCGTGGATGGGCGCCATATAAGTCTTCTTAGTGATTGAACTATAGGAAATGACTGTCATATGCCGAGGAGAAGAAAATGAAGTCGTTGATACTTCATATATCAACCATCAATGGTTGCCTCTCTGGATTGGATGAAGGAGATTAATGTGGTTCGATCTAATTCTTGGATGACGAGTGCTACATGTACCAGGGTGCAACGAGGCAGCGTGCACTCTCAATTATTGCAGAAAAATTATGGCGCAATTAATTAACAATTAACTATTCATTAAAAGTGAATCCAATGCCACACTTGTTATGATAAACAGTTGTTAGGTGTAGTGAGTAGTTTTATGTTTTCGTTGTTAGTGTTGTTGTTGATGATGCTGATGATGATGATGATTATGATACTGATGATGATAATGATGATGATGACGACGACGATGACGACGATCACAGTTTTCAGCTGCATCATCACCATCACAGTCCCACCACCACTGGCCCAGTGAGCAGGGTAGACGCCATCTAATTATACGGTCGCATTTACATCTATACTACTGGTGTTATTACTTTACAACTGCTGTTATTATTTTCATTATTATTATTACTATTATTTTTATTAATAATAGTTTTAATATATTTTTTTTATTATTATGTTTCCAGGTACTTCGTTTTCCAGGAGCTTACAGATTATCAATATAGAGATTTAATTGTCCGGAGGGTCCGACCTCTATTATTACTACTACTATTATTATTATTATTATAATTATTATTATTATTTTTATTGTTATTATTATTATTTTCATTTTTATAATTACCATTATTATTGCTAATGTTATTATAAACATTCTTAAATGTTTTTATAACAGTTATTATTGTTTAAATACCAATTATTATTGTTATTACTTTTTATATTATCATTATCACCATTATTCTTATTAGTAAATTTTAAGCATTAAACGGTGGAACTAAAAAACCAGGTCTTACCAATTTCAGCCACATGTTAATTCTAAAGATTTCGTTCTTTTCGTTCTGAAAAAACAACAAACATGTTAAGTTCATGCGTTTGGTTTACCTCAACGCTACCCAACCGACGTGACGGATCGGCAGCAGAGGACTTACAGGATAATTTTGTCATTGCAGAATGGACAATGAGCCACAGTGCAGTTGACAGACAGACAGACAGACAGACAGACAGACAGATCGTGATATATATATGTATGTGAGCATGTATATATATATATATATATATTGTGCCTGCATGTATATATATCGGTATATGTATTAGTGCATATATATATATATATATCTATATATATAATATATATTATATTTATATAAAGACAGACAGACAGACAGATATATATATATAGATATATATATATATATATATGCAGCAATGGGCTTACCACGTCGACGATTCGTACGACTGAGACTCCCATGGCGACGTAGACGGAGTCGTTGGCAAGGGCAACGGGACGGGAGTGGCGATGGTAGCGTCGGTTGGTGAAGAGTTCGTCAAATAAACGATCCTCGTCGCTCAACCTCTCTTTTGGCGACAGGTCTTGATCGCCAGGGAGCCCTACAGATGGAGGCAGACGACAGAGTCACCGGGCAATGCCAAACCATGGCGAGGCCCTCGTGGGTAATAATCAAAGGGTGCACTTCAAGTTCAAGCATGCATAGCCATGAGCGTCCGCAGGAATTTTTCTAGGGGGACGCAAATTTTTTAATTTTTTCCACGTGTATTTTATTACTATTAATATTATTACCGAAATTTGATACCGCCCTTCTTCCAACATCTTTTGCTCAGAAGTGCATATGGCCCCAAGGGTGTCGACGGCAGCCGATTACTCCATCTTCGACGCTCGTTCTCTAGGTGCTAGTCTAGCCCTGTCTAACCTCTGGCGCGGATACAAACATGCGAAAGGATTGACTGAATGCATCTTGGGGTTGACAATATGAATTTGAATGTCCATATTACCCAGAGAAAACCGTATACGTTACATTTTCAAAATACGTCTGAACACAGACATAGGTCAAACTTGTAGAGGGTATGCGTACTGATTTTAACAGTCGGTAATCTGCAAATATTCGTAAAATCCAGGGGGCACACCTGCACCCTGTTGCACCCCTCTGCGGACGCCCATGCGCATAACCATAACCATGGCCAAATATTTTTATTATCACCTCAACCAGTAGAAAACAGTGATGATAAAACGTAACAAAATAGAAACGAGGGATAATAATTATGGAAGGGGAGTGCCCATAGAGGACCGATGGGACCTACTCTTTCTTACTAAACACTAAGCAGAATGTTCAGGAAATTCAAAGCATTATTCATTATCTTAACTTGTTACTAATGCTGTCTATGCAGGCGATAGTAATTTAGACGGGTGGTTAACATTATTGTTCTTCATACTCGATTTTAAAGATTCGGATATTGCCTGATAGACGAATTTCAATTGGTGTCGTATTCCAGTGATGGGTCATATATGTGGCCTATCTAAGCGTATTTAGCATACATACAACTGAAATTCGATATCGCTCGTCCTTCTTCCAACATTTTTTGCTCAGAAATGCACACGCCTCGATGGCGCAACTGCAATTGTAACGCTGAGCAATTGTGCTCGAAGGAGTTGCTCACGGTCCCTACACAGTGACTCCTCGGACGAGGGTCGAACCCGCACACTCAGCGCACACTCAGCGTTACGGGCCGACTACTTTAGCCATCGGCCACCGTGCCACACATGCATAAATACATGCATACATGCGTACATACATACATTCATGCATACTTCAACACACGTATATCTACGATTCTACATATACTTCTATGATGCAGAAACGGGCCTTTGCAGTGGTGCATTCAACCACATGGAATGGGGGTATACCCCAAGAGCTTTACCCTCTGCCAAAAACTCCTCATCTGCATTTTACTCATTACTGAAAACTACACTTTTTAGTCGTAGTCTAAAGCGCCTCTGCGTAGGTATCTGATGTGGCGCTCTATTAACTTTCATTGATACGTATATATATATATATACATATATATATATATAGTCATATATACGCTCATTTGACAAGAAAACGGCAAATAGCATCAACGTCTTTTTATTGCACCCAATGATAATAACAAAGAACAGAAACAGTAAACAGTAAACAGTAAAAAGCTTTAGTCGGGAACAACAGGGAGGATAGAATCCAAATAGGACCTAAGTCCCGTTAACAGGGCCATCCATGTAATAACAAGCATTTCAGCAGTTGTCGAGATCAGTACCATACAAGTAATGTTTATAATCTCTTAATTAGTTAACTAAGATATAGCATAAATATATAGTTGATGCACACGTTAGCCAGACGACACCATAAGTATGTGCTCCCGGTAGGATTTCTTAAAAGCAACAATATTGGGTATTAATTTTATGTCATCTGGAATATCATTCCAAACCTTAGGACCAGCATATTTAATTGAAAACATTCTAGTATTTGTTCTAGCATAAATAGATCTGTAATTAAGATCAGAGGAATAGCGCAGCGAGTATGGATTGACTTCAGATATAAATAAGAAATATCTGTTGAATACGGGAGGCAACTGATTATGATAATAATTGTACATAAATTCAACTGTCTGACATATAGTTAACTGATTAATCTTTAGTAAACCTGTCTACTTGAAGATGAGATCAGCATGAGCAGAAGAAGAGCAGCCACCAATGATGCGAACTGCTCTCTTTTGAAGAGCAGTCGATTGTTTAAGCCTTGACGGATAATTGGATGCACAGACGATATTACAATATACATATCGCACACATGTATATATACCCACATTACATTTGTTATATACGTCGATGCACGTATCATGAATACATAGACTACAAGCAAGCTGTAGTTAAACAGAGTCAGTCGGCGATGATTAAATGTAATTTGATTGTATAATAATATGTCATTTAGTAGAATTATGTAATTTAGTGGAATATTTATTATGGAGACCTATCATGTGTTCAAGCGATCGTCTTTTTTGTACCCACACCCATCTTCAAAGTCGACAGGGAGAGAGAGATAGAGAAATAGACAGAGTGAGAGACAAAGAGAGAGAGAGAGAGAGAGAGAGAGAGAGAGAGAGAGAGTGAGACAGAAAGAGAGAGCGAGAGACGGAGACAGGGACAGAGACATTTCATTTCCTGCTGTAGTTTGACTATTAATCGCTGCAGAATTGGATGGGCTATTTATTATCATACATTACATGTATGTATGTATGTATGTATGTATTTATGCAAACGGAAATGCAAATGATTTATGCCGACCTTCGACTGTGTTGTTTGATCGAGTAAGATCTCAGCAATCTTGCCTACAGGTCGTAATATCTATATATATTTGTCCAGAGGTCGTAGAAATTGCTTACATGTCATAATATTTGCTCATAGGTCGTAATAAATGCTTACATCTCGCAGACCCAGTTACTGTTTACAAGTCGTAATAATTGCTTATAGGTCGTAATAATTGTTTAAAATTCGTAGTAATTGCTTACGGGTAATATTTGCTTACAAGTTGTAATAGGCCTATTTGTCTACAATTCGCAGTAATTTTTACAGGTAATATTTTTTGACAGGTCGCAATATTTGTCTACAATTCATAGTAGTTGTTTACAGGTCGTAGTAGGCTATCTATCTACAGATCATAATATCCATTACAGATCGTAATATTTGTTTGTAAACAGGTTGTAATATTTATAAATAGGTCGTAATATTTTTTTACAGGTCGTGATATCTGTCAACAGATCGTAATATCTATTACAGGTTGTAGCAATTGTTTACAGATGGTAACATTTGCTTACAGGTCGGCTCAGCTTGTGATCGCTGTCGGAGAATGTTTTTGTGGACTTGTCAAAAACCTGACAGCAAGTTAAAAAATTTATGTGATAGGCCTATTTATGATGAATTTTCCGTTCAGAATTGTCCAATAACAATAATATTGATGATAATAATAATAAAAATGATGACGATGATGATGATGACGGTTACGATGATGGTGGTGATGCTGCTGCTGATGATGATGATGATGTTGTTGTTGTTGATGATGATGATGATGATGATGATGATGATGATGATGATGATGATGATGATGATGATGATGATGATGATGATGATGATGATGATGATGATGATGATGATGATGATGATGATGATGATGATGATGATGATGATGATGATGATGATGATGATGATGATGATGATGATGATGATGATAATGAGGATGCTGTTGATGATGACGGTGACGATGATGACGATGATGATGAGGATGATCATAATAATAATAATATTAATAATAATAATAACTATTATTATTATTATTATAATAACGGTTGTGGTTTTTATAAGTAGTTTCACCAACCTAGATCTCAATGGATAGCACCCATTCCAAACAATTCTGGTCCTCGGTTATATAAAAGTAATAACGGAGAAATATATATTTTTCATAATATATACATATAATATTATTATACCGTTTTCCATTGTTGACTAAAAGCATTGGCGTTAGAGATCATTCCGATTCAAAATGAAATCTATCTCATGGAGAGAATCAACGACTGGAAGGGCGAGGCATTGCAATTCCAAAGTGTCAAATAAATAACTTTAAGTAATATTATATATGTAATATATATACTTAGAAATTTCCATTGTCTTTTCAGTGATTTAATACGATTCTCTTTTAGCAAACAATGTGGAACTATGCTGTTTCCCAGGGACTCGGCTAAGACGCCTCTGGGTGTAACTATATCTCGAAGAGGAGATATTATAAGAATGGTCCTGGTAAATGAACGAACTGACCAATGAGCACTTGTATGTATGTATGTACGTATGTATGTATGTATGTATGTATGTATGTATGTATGTATGTATGTGTGTGTGTATGTATGTATGTATGTATGTATGTGTGTGTGTATGTATGTATGTATGTATGTATGTATGTATGTGTGTGTGTATGTATGTATGTATGTATGTATGTATGTATGTATGTATGTGTGTGTGTGTGTATGTATGTATGTATGTATGTATGTATGTATGTATGTATGTATGTATGTATGTGTGTGTGTGTATGTATGTATGTATGTATGTGTGTGTGTATGTATGTATGTATGTATGTATGTATGTATGTATGTATGTATGTGTGTGTGTATGTATGTATGCATGTATGTATGTATGTGTGTGTGTATGTATGTATGTATGTATGTATGTGTGTGTGTGTATGTGTGTATATATGCAAGTGTGTATGTATGTGTGCATGTATGTTTGTATGTATGTGTGTTTGTATGTATGTATATATGTATGTATGTATATGAACATTTATATAGCGCCCCACAAGAACCTCACGAGGACGCTTATTGACTGACTGACTGACTGATTCATTCTAACTGACTTACTTACTTATCTACTGGTTAAGAGACTAACTGATTGATTTGCTGATTGGTCTACTATGGACTTACTGGACTTTCTGACTGACTTGCCGACTGACTGGCTGGCTGACAATCTGACTGAGTTGCTGACTTATTGGTTGGTTGACTGACCTACTTGTATACTGACTGACTATAACTTACTAACTAAATGAATGAGTGACTGAATGAATGAATCAATCAATCAGTTAAATAATGAATGAGAGATAGAACAAATGGTTGAATGGATGAACATAAATACATACATACATACATACATACATACATACATACATACATACATACATACATACATACATACATACATACATACATACATACATACATACATACATACATACATACATACATACATACATGCATACATACTGCATACATAGCCTACGCACATACATATAGTGAGCACACACACACACACACACACACACACACACACACACACACACACACACATGCATAGGTATACTTCATGCAGCGTATTTAACAACATCAGCTGACGTGTATTTCATCATATGCTGTTGACGTGTTGAGCACGTCAAAAGATCGCTGCGTGTTAAATAATCCACCGCAGCTGGAAATGTGTTGATGTCCGTAGCCTCTTGATGCTAGGCACGGCTTGGTTTCGGTTTTCCGCCTGGAATTGACAATTAGTCTGTGTCCAGGTGATTTCGCTCACCGTAGAGATGATAAACTGAGATGTTCTCGCCTCTTTGGCAGGTCGTTTTATGTTTTCTATTGAAAAATTTTCTAAGGAAGAGGAAGGCGTTTTATAAGGAAGTAAAATTGAAGAGAGAGTAGAAAAGGCTGGAAGAATAATGCACTGAAGGAAACTGAGAAAAGGAGGGTACGGATGAAGGATAAGTTTAATTGATGGAGGAAGAGGAGGAAAACGGAAGAAGAGGAACTGGAGTGACAAGAAAAGGGCAGGAAGAGAGAGGTAGAAATGAAATAGGGAGAGAGATAAGTAATGCACAACGAGAGGGTCAGAAGAGAGAGAGAGAGAGAGAGAGAGAGAGAGAGAGAGAGAGAGAGAGAGAGAGAGAGAGAGAGAGAGAGAGAGAGAGAGAGAGAGAGAGAGAGAGAGAGAGAGAGAGAGAGAGATGGGGGAGAGAGAGATGGGGGAGAGAGAGATGGGGGAGAGAGAGATGGGGGAGAGAGAGATGGGGGAGAGAGAGATGGGGGAGAGAGAGTTGGGGGAGAGAGCGCATGAGAGAGAGGTAGAGAGCCAGAGAAAGAGAGCTAGAGACAGACAGACAGACAGACAGAGAAAGGGGAGGGAGAAGACGATCAAAAGGTGATTCCTAGGAGACATAAAGGAGGGAGATGGAGTATGAAATACGAGTATTGTCAGAAGAAAGAGGTTGAAAAAGACAGAACTCAGAAACAAGATGAAAGCAGACATGGATAAAGAACACGTGGAGTAGACAAGTGGTTCTACCATTTAGCCAATCTTCAGTTTAAACACGATGTTGGCTGTTTTGATGGTAAATGAAACCTTCATCGGAATGACTATCAGATTCAATTATTGAGTTAACTTTTTCTTATAAGGCACAATTATCAAAGGACATCAACTGTAGAGCACGCATTCCAGCTTCCATTTCCACACGATTCTTTTCATCACATCCAGCTTCCATTTCCACACGATTCTTTTCATCACATCCAGCTTCCATTTCCACACGATTCTTTTCATCACATCCAGCTTCCATTTCCACACGATTCTTTTCATCACATCCAGCTTCCATTTCCACACGATTCTTTTCATCACATCCAGCTTCCATTTCCACACGAATCTCTTCATCAATCCACCTTCCATTTATGTATATTTATTTTCATCAATCCAGCTTCCATTTAGATTCTTTTCATCAATCCAGCTTCCATTTTTGTGTATTTATTTTCATCAATTTCTGGAAGAGCGTCAGTGCCGATTAGGCCTGCTATAGGAAAATAAATTCGAGTGAATTAAGCGATAAGTACAAAAAATAGTTCCATTAACTTCAGAAAAACAGAATGAAACAGTTCTCTTGACCTTCTTTGTTGTATTGTCACTATAGTATGCTCCAATGAGTAGAGTCTAGTCTAGTCTAGTCAAGTCGCTTCATTACATGATGTAATTCAATGCATGCTTTGTAAATTGACGTCTAAATGCTAATTAAATTTTAACACAATGTTGTTCGCCTTTGTCATATGGGTCACGGGCGTTTAATGATTTTCCGAAGCGGGTCCCACGACCAAAAAGTTTGGGAAAACTGATTTAGAGGACTTGTATAGCGTCCCAACAAGATAACCTATACTCAGAGGGTCTTGAAGCTAACCCCGAGGATAAATATCAAATCTCAGATGCTTGTTAAAGGTATATATGCAGTCTGCAGACAGATTCTCTAAGTAAAATAAAAAGCAGCTTCGAAGCCAGGTTTTAAAAAATTACTCCTACCCCTCATAGAATTCATATAAAACAACCAAGCTTACTGAGTTTTAGCGCTTCAGAGCTTCTTCTTTGAATCACGTACTGCATTGACACGGGCAGAACCAGTTTTAATTTTAGTTTGAACTCCATTTCAGCTTAACAGCAGCACCGCTCATGTTTTTGCTGTTGTTATAAAACTTGCAGTTAATCAAGGATCGTCGAAATCTGTTGTCGTTTTTTAAATTCTGTTTCTGTTAATTTGTTAGGAACACGCGGACTCATATTGCGATCATCTTTAGCTAGTAAAAGTGAAAGGGCCTAAACCCTAGGATATGTTTGTATGCAAACTGACCTGAACTTACTTAGTTCCAGCTTGCGCTAATTTGCCATTACCTTAATCGGGGGTAAACTTAATCTTATGTTAACATACGCCATTCCTTCTTGACTGAACCGAACTTATTTGACTATAGGTCGTAGAATTACTCATCTGCGTTGAATGATAGATTCAAACACAGCTCTTAAGCAATAAGCCTTCACTTGTTCACACTGAAAGTTTTCCGCGAAATCGTGTTTTCATCTCACGTAGGCCTAGGATTCCGCGGAACACAGTTTGGGAAACGTAAATAATATTATGCAGCTGATCAAAGTTTCCTTGCACTCACTTGAACCAAACGTTGCACAGATTTCGATGAACAGACAGAACACGAGGCAGAGTCTACGAGTCGACATCGTCCGACGGATTTAGCTCCAGCTGCGTTCGTTCCCTCCTGGAGTCGACACTCCCTTTCTCTTCCAGTGAACGAAAGCAGATTCGCTGCATGCACAACAACAGCGGACCCATCCAGCGAAGTGGCTCCGCGGGACCCAGCAGAATGCATCCGCCTCCAACCTGGATAATGAATGGTCGCTCTTCCCGTTTGTTTGTTTGCGTACGTGTGTGTGCTTCTGTGTTTCTGTTTATCGCTGCCTTCTTGCTTGAATCAGTCGCCCTGCATATCTCTGTCTATCGGCTGTCCACATAGAGATTGGCCCTCTGTCTGTCTGTCTGTCTGTCTGCCTGCCTGCCTGCCTGCCTGCCTGCCTGTATATATGTAAGCATACGTCTAATTGTGTATATGATGTAAATTTGGTTGTATGTATGTATGCATGCATGTATGTGTGTAAGTGTGCCAAATAAACTTTGATTGAGTGATTGATTGGTATGTTATACATATTGATGATAATGACTAAAGCATTAACAACGACGACGACGACGACGAAAGTGCTGCTGATATAGATGACTTCTCAGCATAATAGATCTAATTAAACGATTAGGCAAAAGATCGTGTTTGTTATTATCCCAAATTGTAATTAAAATAATTAGTCTCGTGTATGTATACATGTATGTATGTATGTGTGTGTATGTATGTGTGTATGAATTGAGATTGTCCGATGACTGACTGAGCTGAATGCATGAGTCATTTGAAATTAAAATACATTTAAAGCAATAATTGGTGGAAATTTTGCTGTATTGGAAATACCCATAATAGCCTTGTTCAGACGCTCAATTGATGTGAATGAGTTATCCTCGACACCAGCAACGAGTCTGAAAACCCACCTCTGTAACGTCTGTAACCACCTTAGACATAAAGAGAGAGGATACCAGGCGGACAGATAGCCAGACTCGTGGTCACTGGTGGACTAACGCCTACAGACACTGATCACATGACTCTAATTACGTGATATCAGTCGCCAATTGCTACTCATTATATATACGGCTGCGGCTCAGCGCTATATATATATATATATATATATATATATATATATATATATATATATATATATATATATATATAGTCAGTTATGCACGCTAATAACTTAAAGTCACGTGTGTCAAAGGATCGCTTAATTATCCTCATGATGATGAACAACAATAAGCAATAAATTATTCGTTATTTTTTTAACATCACCCAAACTGCGGAATGGATGAAATGACAGTCCTTCGATGATCACCCACCTTCGATGACCACCCACCCAGAGAGCGCTTCTGAGTAGATATCTTGAAGGGGTGCTATGTAAATGCTCGATTGCATTACGCTACATTACACTATTCGACGCATGTTTGCATGGGTAATATTACACCGTAGAGGAATGGAGAGCACACTGGGACGCATCCCCTTTCTCCTAAAGAAGTCCTTATATCCCCAGGCGGAGGCTTAAGTAAACTAAATGCATAGCGTAATGGATAACTAACTTGCATGGCTGCCTACAGTTAAATTCGACTCATGTAGGCAGTCTTTCTATGAACGTATGTACGTATTTATGTATATATTTTTTCGAGTGCCTCTGAGGCGGCGCTATGTCAAGCTCACACTGATTGATTGATTGATTGATAATAACTTGTCATCACTCGTTCATACCGAACTTGTAATCATACGGCGGTTTGTCAGCTTGAAATTATAAAAAAAATATTATTTTAATTATTTTCATAATAATAAAATAATTATAATTACAGTTAATTTTTTTAGAATACCTGACGTAAATACTGTTCCCTTGGATTGTTAAAACTAGTCTCTCTGTGTCTACCTGATTACCAAAGAGAGCTATGGGCAAACAATGGCAGAGTGAGAAGCGTTTCACAGACTTTTATGATTATCAATACAACGCAACTTATCAATTTGTATATTTCGGCATAATTATATTTGGCAGTTAAGCTGAGTGGGTGACGAGCAATTATCTGAATATAGGCTTATGCTGTAATAGTTTTTTTGCACCAGAGGACGAACACCGTTTGAGCACAATGTCATAGTTAATTACGCTCTATTAGTATGAATAGCAGCCTAACTATATAGGTTGCTGTTGCTTCAATATTTCAAACTGTGTGCGGTAGGTGCCTACTGCGAACCATGAGGAGGTAGATCATGGAAAAAATAATAATTATTACTATGAATATAGTATTATTATTATAATACACTTATACCTTAGATCGGATTTAACCCCGTTGACCTAGACTAATCAATATTGGCGGAGACATGTGCAGAGGTATGGGGTAGAGGTCGACAAAATTGAGGCTTAGGGGAACGGATCTGGAAAAGTAACAATTCCCAAACATGGATGCAGCCAAACAGAATGAATAGTTGAAACACATTAGAAATTTATAATATTTATTTAATATTCATGAAATATTGGGGGGGCGGTATAAGCAGCTCCATCGCGTGCACCTGAAATTTCGGAAGGGATGGGGCTGCTCCCTTCCTGCCCCCTAAGTCTCTGCCCCTTCTAATCAGCGTAGGAACTGGCAAGCGGAAACATTACATCTGAGAAGGGCATCTTAAAAAAGCAGACACTGATGTCCCTATTAACCACCCTGCGTGGAATCGGTAACCTGCATAGCTTGCATCTGGGTGAAAATATTTCTGTTGTTTCGGTATTATTGACGCTTTTGGGGATTACCGAAAATGGGCTATATAAAAGATCAGATTCACAAAGGCGTGAGTGTGTCCTGAGTCGTTGTTTTATGTCTTACAATATTAGCTTGTATTCGATCTCTTTAGGTGCCCTCTACGCCATTACTTGAAGTTTTACTGTCTTATTTTAAGTTATTTCATTCGTGTCATTCTGCCTCCGTTGACCATCTTGAAATCAGACTCTGACCGTCCTCGAACTATCCTTTTGCCAACCCATATGATTTTACGCAGCGCTTGTGAATAAGCTGGTGCCCTGCGCTTGGCTTTCGAGTGGGGCTTTCGAAGTTTCGAGATTACGATTAGGATCTATGTCTGCGATTCCCAACCTGTGGCCCGCGGGCCAAAAGTGGCCCGCCAGGCCTAAAAATGGCTCTCGACCTGTCAAAGATATTTTTAAAAATACTTGCAAAAATGAATATTTGTCAAAAAAACTTTTTTTCTATTATAAATAATTATATTGTGTTGATGTTTTTGCTAATCTAAAGTGATTAAACCGGAATTTATCCATGCGTAATTGGATTCTATTCTAAAATAAAAATCAGTTAAAATTTAAGATAATCATTTTTTACCTTGTGTCCCATTGTGGCCTCCAACTAAATAAATGTGGCCCTAAGTCGAAAAAGGTTGGGAACCACAGATCTGTGTTGTAAGGCATGAATGAAGATGGTTCGTGGTTGTCTTAATCTTAGATCTGCAGAAAACAGGATCTATGGTTGTTTATAACAATCTAACTACCAGGCGCTTAAGTTGCGTCATTAACCCATAGAGGTTGTATCTCGTGACCCCAACAGAAGGTCACCTCTGCACTCAACATGGGAGTTTCCTTTGGAGATCACGTGTCTCGGTCATCACGCGCTTGTTACGCGCGTATTCACAACATCCGTTGATATAGTTGAATATGTGTTTAAAATCCATGCATGTGGGGCAGATATTTGGTTAGAGCTTTCTATAGGCTACATCATTATCGTAATCTCTGAATTTCTTCAGCGCCTAAAAGGGCCAAGTCGCGGGAACCAGCTTATTCGCCGGCGTTCAGTCAAAACAATATCAATATTCTTGCCCTCCCTTCCTTGCCCGCTGTATTTTCTGCAGTTACGTCTTTGCCTAACCTCCCTGTAGGCATATAGTGTATACCGTAACCTAGGCTTACTTTATCAAGGAGCAGTGTATAAGAAACCGAGGCCGTTGATATGAAGCAAGTCGATGAAACTGAGTCTGGTCTGCAAAATAAATGAGCAAGTCTTATCCTAAGGAATGCCATCATCGGCTCGGTTATAGGTCGAAGGCTGGATGGTTCGAATATTAGCCGAAGATGGGATGAATTGTTACATTAAAGCAATTAAGTGCTTTGTAACGAAATGCGATGAATAATGGTAAGGTAAAGTGAGGAGTGGTATGAAGTAGGTCAGGTCAGACAAGTTCAGGTCAGGAAAGGCAGGAAGGCCCCTTAATAAAATCTAAGGCAACGTATCTAAGATGAGGCAGTGCTAGTGAGTAAACCGGTGACCTGGGCTTTCCCAATTTGTAATGCTTTACAATTTTGTAGCATACCCATTACGATTACGATGGTCAGTATAGCGGTAAAGGTAAGGTAACATGTCAGTATTACTGCATGAGTTTTTTATGAGCGATTGGTCCAAATTCTGCCTCGAGTTTTCGGATCATAAGATTATTTCACTGAATGTAATCGTGAGCACAAAAAAATTATTGAAAACACGATGTAAGATCTTGCTTAAGAATTCACAACCATGTGGGCTTTGTGATGTATTACTGATGTCACTTGTCTCTGACGCATTGAATCATATATCCAATAGATCATGATACTATAAACTTCTCGTGGTGGACATGATAATAATAAAATTATTTACTAACGGGAAATTTTCACATGTAACCAAGATGTAATCAGAATTCAGATGGGAAATTTCACCCACGCACGTGATAAGTAATTATAGTTCTCTCTATAATTAGTAGGTTAATTGGCCTCTGCATCATAATGCCTGCTGCTAAGTTAAGAGGAATAGCGCTATCTGCGCGCCAGCTTATTGTATAAAGGTCGACAGGTTCCTGGTTGAGCAACATAAGTGTCTTAAGTCGTCTAGTAAAAACCTGCTGAGTAGATAGAAGCTCTGGAAGATAGATGAGCCGCGAATTAAAGTTATCATAACAGCACTGGCTTCAAAACTTATCGCAGAAGTCCGCGCCAACAGGTGTCTTGAACTGTAGGCCACACTACCGACTGCGGAGCGTGGTGTTAGTTCAACTCCATAGCGCGATAGGTAAGTGGAATTGAATTAAGCATTCTTTCGGCTCCTTAATGGCCTTTGCCTATCATCCGTCATCATCTGTCACAGGTTTCAAGAGCTGTCACGCAGACTCACTTTATCGTACACCTTCTCTCCACCAAAGCGACGCCCTCCTTACCAATCACTCTGCCTCCTCTGACCCTCTGGACCATGACCTGCCTCGAGCCAAAGGCGGCGATCTCGTTTGAGAGGTGGAGGGGACACCCATTGAGAGGGGTAAGCAATGTGAGGGGGGGATAAACGTATAA
The DNA here is from genome assembly GCA_959347315.1 of Bimastos eiseni. Lineage (NCBI taxonomy): Eukaryota > Metazoa > Annelida > Clitellata > Crassiclitellata > Lumbricidae > Bimastos > Bimastos eiseni. The sequence continues at coordinate 6,067,732 of OY365822.1, read as the reverse complement.
CGTGTCGTCTCTCAGTAAAGGGTGAGGGGACTTGGTCCTCTCGAATCCCGGGATCGCCACCCAGGCCTCGAACTACACTTTGGACAACAATAGCAGCAGCAGTTGTAGTAGTAGTAGTAGTAATAGTAGTAGTAGTAGGTGGAGAAGTAGTAGTAGTTGTGGTAGTAGTAGTAGTAGTAGTAGTAGTAGTAGTAGTAGTAGTAGTAGTAGTAGTTGTTGTTGTTGTTGTTGTAGTAGGCGGAGTAGTGGCAGCAGTATACAATTATAGCCTAGTAGCAGTAGACCTATCAGTAGCTATGGTATACCTAATAATAGAGTTGGAGTGTTCCTTTGTAGCCATCTCATCTGAGAATTGGCAGGAGTTCAATCGCAGAATCACGATGACTTCAGTTCTCATTCTAACGTTTCTAGTGACCTACACAGACACTGGTAAGAACTAGTTACCACAATTATGTCTTCTACCATGTACGTAAAGTCTCGTGTAGATTTATCACATTGATATAGCGCCACTATTTGGGCCGATACCGGTCATGAAGTCAGTGATGACATATTAAGCTCACATGCAAATTTGTGGCAAATTGTTTTCTACTTGGCTACATAAATGTATTTTTCTCAAGATAACATGTTTCATCTAATTCCATGTTGCATTTATTGTCGTACCTACCTCTTCACCTGCTAGCTACATTTTGTTAGTAAAGACTAGTTAAGTTTTATGTTTATTCACCGTTGAATCAATTATCATCTCCCTTTAATCTTCTCTTACCGACTCTCACTTTTCTATTTAACCTATCCTACTAGGTGGCCCTAACTTGCAGGACCTTTGGTCCCTAATTGGGTCTCCTGGGCTTATTTCATCCTCCTTACTCACTCCATTCTCTCGTTTCTCAACTAGGATTAGACTTATTTACTACTTTGTTGTGGATTCGCTGTAATCTGTTGTATATAATTCTGATCAGCCAAATAAATTTCTTTGATTGATTGAAACACATATATGCATGCATATACATACAACATACATGCATACTTACTTGCATACGTACATACATACATACATACATACATACATACATACATACATACATACATACATACATACATACATACATACATACATACATACATACATACATACATACATACATACATACATACATACATACATACATACATACATACATACATACATACATACATACATACATACATACATACATACATACATACATATTAATATTGCATTTCCCTATAGACAAGTGCATATAATTATACTGTATAGATGTATTTGCAGATAATAAACATCCCATTGTATTTCAGCGTTGGGTCGTCTGACCGTTTCCCCCCGCGACACGCAGGTGATGGCTGGGCAGACGACGAAGTTGAGCTGTTCCACGAACAACTCCTCCCGGGAGATCTATTGGAACTATTACCCCATTGGTATCAACCCATCATTACCCTCCTCAACCCCAACGTACGTCTACAGATTTGGTGAGGTGACTCATCGGTTCCGCGCTCGGTTCCAGGTCGAGAGGAACGAGGGTACGGGTTCCACCAACCTGGTCATTGGTCAGGCGAACGCATCGGATGCAGGCACCTACTTATGCCAGGACAATGGTGGAGCTGGAGAGACTGGACGCGCTCAACTGGTCGTTCTAGGTATGCGCAGAAATTAATTCGACCCTATATATAATCTCATACAGAAGACATATATAGCGCCACTTAGAGATACTCACTCAGCCAAACTCCGACGATAGAACAGACGAAGTACAGAATTGAATGTGTCGGTTCTTCGTACAGCTTGTAACTGTTTTCCACGGTTCCTGCGCGTGGAATTACTAATACTATCCCTCTCAACTTCCCAGTTCCGGAAATGCTTTATGACTTTACTGTTCGGCGGTTCAAGCACAGACGCTATATAAATGTTTGATTACATTACATTATAACGTAGGCAGACTATGATACATGCGTGGTTAGGTAAAACAGAGCGAACCTTTCGACAATCTCTTAATTTGTTGGCAGGATCAGAACTTGCTTGAAAGTTGAGTGTGGCATCGATTCGGTCTTCGTAGGCAGTAGAATAATGGGTAAAGGCTTCAATCGTAGGGTTGATGGGGTGGAATTATTGGACCTTTAAACACAAGTTCTTCTCTCCTTCGTTAAAGAACGTTTCAAATCTCACCATTTCTCCATGGATTTATAACTTCTTGGTATATCCGACTAACAGCATTTCACCTGACGACTGCATAACCGAGGCTTAGATTGCCATTTCTTTGTGACCTTATAATACTCACATTAGATTATATAATAACTAGCTGTTCTTGGTTGTGTAGATCCGAAATCGATTTGCAAGTTCAATGTGAAATTTAATGAGGAGACGAACGGTTGTGGGAATGATCCACAAGAACTGGAACTGCACTGCAGCGTTTCCTTCGCCGGTAATTACAGACCTTCTCTGGAGTGGAGGAAGTTTGGAGAGACTGAGGCGATCAGGGAAGGAATCCGGGTGGAAAATTCATCAGCCAATAGCGTCTCTTTAATACTGACTCTTAAGGCTGAACTAAACATTAATAAATCATCTTACATCTGCCTTACAAGCATCCCACAAGCATCAGCAAGAGTAGCATCTGCAACAATATCACCACCAGCAGTAGCAGCCCAGTATAACTGCTCATCGGATGGCATCCAGATAACTTGTCACGGTAGGCACTGCAACTTGTTTCTTTGATTATGATTAACTTCTTCATCGATTTTTGTGTATATATTATATATATTTATATGCATATATATATAATTAACTTCCCATATGGCGCCTATTTTGGGATGTACAGTGATAAGGGCAAGATAAGTGTATATAGATGCAATACGAGTAGGCCTAGAGTTTATTTCTCATTTGTTCTGATTTATTCGTATGCATGTGTTGATTTGTATCGTTGTTCGCATGATTAGCCTACTTATCCCATTGGCTATTTTATTAAAATCTAAATCTATCAATTTATACAGCACCCCCTAGACAAGTCAAGGGAACCAGCTTATTCACAGGCTATACATGCTTCACTATTGTCGTGGCGCTCGTGAAGGAACTGCTTACTGGTTTTCCACTAAAGGATCCAAAATGTAAAATGTGCCCAAAGACCTTGCGAAGACGTTCGATTTCCAGTGAAAAAAGTACAACAGTAATGTGGCTTCAAATGGTTGTCCTGTGTGACCCGCTGATACACTGTTACAAATTTATTCCTTTTATTCTACGCCGAAAATCGAGCACAGCAGAAAGAAGTCTTTGGTCTAATTATTCGTATTAGTTTATTTCCTTTTTTATCTTATCAGGTGTCGCAGAAACCAACAGCGAGGAATGCAGATTCAAGTCCTCATGTAGACCTACTGTCGACATACGAATTTTCACTAAAGGTTTCACCCTTCTGACAGGTAAATAAACCTAGCCATGAATAATCATCCCTAAGTGTACGTCGTCAATTCTCCATACAAATCCATTGCTTAAGTGGCGGTCAAATAAATATTGTTGTGGTAGGCCTACATTCTCAGAACCTCATTCGACCAATATAAAGAACTAAAAATCCGGATCAGTTTTAATTGTACACAAGATGTATTGATATCGTATCTCATCTGATTATTTGTACCTTGTCCTGTCTTACATTACACAGCCCTACCTCAACCCTTCCGTAACGTACCCGAACCTTCTGATAACAGTTTAAATATTGCAATTAATGAAGTGTGTACTCACGCAACGTTGTAAGAGGTCAACCATTTAAGCATATTATCATGGTTATAGACCTTTTGTGACAGTTCCAATAGTTACCAGAATTTGCATGTAATTATTGTTCTCCCCTCACAACTCAGACATGTTTGAGTGAATAAACGGGTTGACTTGTTTTCTTTCAGTGACCTCAGGGCCAACACAATTTCCTTTCCAACCTGTCGTAATCGCTCTCGTAATCGCCGTCTCAGTTGCTGCGCTCGCAATTGCTCTCATTTTCATCTGGCAGAGACGTTAGTACAAATTAACTTCTCATTTGACTCGTGCATATGCATAAACTGAACAGCCTACCTATTGCAACACTATGAATTGCTTTTCGGATGTATTGTATTTAGACATTGGTTCATTTCCGACGACTTTCCAGAATTTTCTCAATTGTAGACGAAGTTGCTCCCTCGAAATTAAACAGAATCCAAAGATTGAAAAGATTGTTGCACTCTGAGATATTGTTTCACGTTTATATAAATCATAAAACAATGCCTTTGCAGTTAATGTGGCAGCAAGAGGGTCTGAATCTAAACCCAGTCTGACCAATAGGCCTATGTAGGCCTCCTATGTAAATCTAAAACAATTGTTTCTATTGTGATAAGCTCAATGATTAGGCCTAATAGTTGGCCTACTATTATTGATTGCATTGAATCAAACAGAAACAATTTTATAGCAAAGTTAACTGATTGTGTTTAGATAAAATTCAAATTCAAAAAATGGTCGGACACGCTGAACAGCTGGCATTCAGAAGACCACCAGGTAAAGTCGTTGATCCATTTCGTCTGCAGGTTTTAAGAGTTTCTAGAAAAGACCGGTGTCAATTACATAGTAACATTACTCAGTATAGCACAGCATAAACTAACTAACATTAATTAGTTAACTATTATTTAATTAAGTAGTCAAGTCTAGAAACTTTACCACTGAATAATTCGTCATCCACCACTATAGTTAATTTCGTCTCCGTAATTGGGTGACCCTGCTAGCGGGATCTCGGTCCCTTAAGGGTTTTCCAAATTATTGTTTCATTTATTACTCTGTGTGACATCAGATGGTATCTATAAAAATTTAATTCCCACTTTGAAGTCATAGTCTATAACTAAATGAATAATGATGTAAAGGCCTATAAGCATATAATGTTCACAGACATTTTTTTACCTACATTTGTATGATGATGGTGAAACAATAAAAAAAACCTGTGGTTATAGTTATAAAATAACAAGTGAATTGGTAACGGTAGCCTGTCAATATATCAAGACTCTTGATTGTGCTAACTTCTAAGCACCTCAGAAATTGACGCTGAAACTCTTTAGCACGTGTAGGTTGGGTTTTAAGTTTTCACTCAACGTTAGAATCACTACAAAAGCGGTGAGGAAGGTAATACGTGTTAAATTCTATAAAAGCATAGTTACGGTCTCGATTTTCGTGTCATAATTTTCCACTAATTCACTATCACTTGCATCACCTTGCCTTGTATTATTTGCTTTACGTTTCCTTGTTTACCTCGGCTTGTATTGTTTTTCTTTGCCTCGGCTTTCCTTATATCTTATCCTGTTTTACGTTGTCTTTCCTTACCCTGTCATGTCTTCCCTTGCCTTGGCTATCCTTGCGTTGTCTTGATTTACTTCGTCATGTATTCATTGCCTGCCCTACCTCGCCGAATCCTTCCGTATACAACCTCCCCCAACAGCGACTCCCCGAACCTCGAACAACCACGCATCACAACTTCTTTAAATCCTGACGCTGTTCATCTCTGTTGAACCTTCCAGAGAGGATCTACTACCGCGAGGACCCAATCGCAATCCACACAATTCGCCTGGTCCACGCCGATGAGCGACAGCAGCGACGGATCCGAGGAGTGACTGCCCTGGATCGGGAGGTCTTCGTCGTCAGTTCCCGCTGTCCAGAAATCATCGTCTACGACTCCTCCGACTTCTCCGAGAAGCGCCGCTTCGATCTTCCCGGTCTGGTAGACGCGTGGGACGTCGTATCCTGTCCCAAGGGGAACCACCTCTTCGTCATGGACGCGAAGCAGACGGACTCCGACAAGGAAATCATCCGGTTCGATTCGAGCGGCGACGTGAAGTCGTTCTGGAGCACGAAAGGGAAGGCCGGGTATCTTTCTGTGGCCAAAGATGGGAACGTCGTTCTGGCCGTCTACGAGAAGAACCAGGTCATCGAATACGACCCAGAGGGACGACTAATCCGGAAGGTGAGGATAACGTCGGTGGCCGGAGAGGTCCACCCGCACCACGCCTTCAAGCTGGACACCGGTCACATCTTGGTCATCCACGGAATCGGCGACGGCTGCCTCCACCGCGCGTGCATCGTCAACGGGGACACGGGGGTCCTGGTCAAGTCGTTCGGAGGGAAGAAGGGGTCTGGAGAGGGGCAGATGAACCTACCCAAGTACCTGGCGGTCGATGGAGCGGGGTCCGTCATCGTCCTCGACCAGAACAACAACAGGGTGCTGCTGTTAGGGTTTGATCTTCAGTACCAGAGGGAACTCGTCGTCCATAGACACGGGCTGGACAGTCCGTGCAAGATCCATCTGAATGAGTCGAGCGGACGACTCTACGTTGCTCAGTTTGACTCGATTCACGTCTTTGACATTCTACAGAGGAATGCAGTGATGCCAATTCTCTAGATATATATTATATATATATATGACATACGTATGTATATATATATGATATTATATATGATATACGTGAGCATAAAGTGCATGTAAACTAGCAGCAGAACTTTTCACATCTGACAGTGGCCGATTCGAGGGTTTCAATAATTAAACTGAAACGTTGACCTTAATTGAGATCATCTGGACTACAATGTGTGTGGACAACCTCTCTGATTTGACGCAGGGTTAGTGAAAAAGCTGGTGCCCTGCGTTTGGGTTTCAAGTGGCGCTTTGGAAGTTTGAAGATCACGATTACGATTTACACGGCTTTTACATGAACAGCCCAAAGGACCTGACAGTTTCGAGAATGTCTCTACGCATGGGCGGCAATCCAAGGGAGGGGGTCGATGGGGTCAATTTCCCCACCTCTTACAGAGAGGGGACACGCTATACGCGTGTACCCCCACCTGTCAAACGAGATCTAAGCTGATCAATGCTATTTAGGATGAACAGTGCGTATACTAGCAGAAGTGTAACAAGCGGGAAAAGCAGTGGGGCACCAACCCCCGTTTTAAAACTGGGGCAAAACCCAAGGTTTAGTGTTCAGTGCTCCCCATGTGCCCCCAAATCGGTTCTATTTTTTATGACGGCGTTATGACATGGCATATGACATGATCTAACTTCGTTGATGCCATTTGAAAATCATCAAAGAGGTTTTGACGAAATCCTTAAATTTAATCTGTTGGTTAGCGTGACGTCATCGTCGTGACTTTTGTGACGAGGCATAAATGTACTTTCCAGCAGCAGCAGTATTATTTTATGTAACTGTATGCATGTATGTATGTATGTATGTATGTATGTATGTATGTATGTATGTATGTATGTATGTATGTATGTATGTATGTATGTATGTATGTATGTATGTATGCATACATGTATGTATGTACGTACGCACGTACGTATGTATGTATGTATGTATGTATGTATGTATACATGTATGTATGTACCCTCCGCATTATTTTATGCAACTGTTACGCATGCATGTCTCATATTTATGTTCACATTCTGTTTATGTATTAAGACAGGTTTCACGCGAATCAAATTTTGCTTTAATATATTTCATCCGAATATTCTTATTCAGTATTTGCACTTGTACCAATGGGCGGCGATCCCAGAAAGATGTATGTATGTATGTATGTATGTATGCCTCTTATATTTATGTTTAAGTTATGATTATGTATTAGGACAGGTTTCACCCGAATCGAATTTTGCTTTATCATATTTCATCCGAATATTTTTATTCAGTATTTGCACTTGTTCCAATTGACGGCGATCCCAGAAAGATGATCATTCGCGTGTTACAGGCATAAATAGCAACGCAATGTTGAAGAACGTGTTTCTCTTTTGAAAGTCGAATGAAGCAATGATTGAGTGAAATGGCAACGCTTAGTAACAGTTTACTAAGAAGTCAAACCATTGTATTTTAATAAAAGTGAACGAAGATTGTATGCGAGGGTTCTATCTAGCCCTGTGCACTAAAATGTACGACATTCTTACGTATTAAAATTGTATACACTTTAAAACACATTTATCACATAATAAAAATAATGGTAAGTTGAGATAAGACAACGGGCGAGCTCGTAATGTACACTTGGTACTACACTGGCACTATTACACTGCGGGTGGTGATGGCGACTGTTCCCTCCCGTTGCACTTAAAAGCTACAACTTGCGCCCTAGGTCGCACCAATTTAGCCTCCCAACCAAAGACGATAGGTGCTCTATTCCAAGAATTTCGTACAAATATAAAGGCATTAATGAAGCTGCAGCGAAAAGATAAAGTAGAATTAACAGAACGCGAACCCTATACAACCGAATTTCACCATCATGGACCTCGGTGGTTCTTCAAAGTGAGAACGCCGCCTGCCTCTACTGGATATTCCCACCACTCACTTAGCTCTGCCATTAGCCGAGCCTATCATAGGCGAGAACAACACATGCGAAAATTGTCGGCAGCCATGGCGTCAAAACATATACATCTAATTTGCAAATAGTACTGATACATAGACAAATAATTATTATGTCATTCGCGTCGTAAATAAGATGCAATGCTACTTCCATGATTAGTCTGCGCAGGCTACCGTAACAGAGCATTCACAGAGGAACTGAGTCAATATCACGAGTTGTGATATTAGCCTACTAATCGAGCTAATCGTACTAGTCGAACAATCGAGCTAATCCAACAGGGCGATTATTCGATTAATCGAACTAGTTGATTAATTGGCGCTAACTAATCGCGATTAGTAAGGTGACTACTTGCCCCAGCCCAACCCTTGCATGATACACACGACTGGAAACTACCTTTAATGTCCTGATTTCTTCGTCAATGCAAACCAGCACGCCCGTAGTAGGACAAGGCTGTTTTGTTCCGTAGCAGGCAGATGCTGTTTTATTTTTGCTTTGAATTTCTCCCTCAGTGGGAACCACTGGGAAGAATTAGAAGCCGGATCATGCCGTAGCTTCTCCCCATCATCTCAAAGCCAACATCGTAGGCTACTAATACCAGGGATAGCGGACTGTATTATCTGATCACCAGCCTATCGACACATCCCGTATAGGACGTATCAGATCATTCTCATTTCGCGATATTCTATATCTTACTCACTCGGTTTGTTTACGAATGCGAATAGCGTCCTTGGATTTCCGGTTAGTTGCGTAAACTGCGATTGGTGAAGCAAGAGTTCGAAACGCTGTGTGATCGAGATAGTGTTTTTCTGTTAAATTTCATCTCTTAAAAATTAATTATGGCAGACGACGACATTGACGAGTTGTTCGACGCAGTTGAGAAACGTCTTAGTCGAATGAAAGTTGGTATACAACAAAATGACTCGGAGACTAAAGCGAAGAGCAGTGGCCCTAATAAGGCGAGGAGGTAATTTTGCGATTGCATTGATTGTTTTAAGTGGACCACTAGGTCTTATTGTGGCGAAAGTGAAGCATCGGGATGCTTATGTATACCGGGCGTCATAATGATCATTTAGGTTCAGGTCATGCATCGTGAGAGTCGTTTACAGTATGCTTACTGGCGTCATGAAGGTCTGTTAGGGCTAGTGTCGTCAGTTGAAAATATGGTACCTACCGCACAGCCGCCGCAGCATGCCAAAAAATACCGTACAATGCCCGAAGAGCTACGCATTTCGATACTACACGTTAGCCCGTATTGTTTAGTTCATTGCCAGGATCCGGATGTGTATAAGGATTATTGTAGGTGCGCTGCTCATTATTTTTTCGGCGGTTTTGAAAATATATGTGTACCTCATTGTTATCTGAGGATGCCCCAAATTTAGAGTTCTAGAACTGTAACAGTTCTAGACTGTTCTAGAACCAATTGTCTAAGTCTAGATAGATTTAGGCCATTGACTACTTGTATATACAAATATGCATACCACTGCAGATAAAGATCCGTGCAATTAACTTCATGTTGTAGCAAAGAAACAAAAGCGCTTGATCTTAGCGACATTTTAGACGATTTAACGGACGATGAAGATGAGATTCTATGCCAGAGATCGGCGAGAGGACGTGCAAATTCCACAGTAACTGATGTAAAATCAACTACCAAACTGCCACTTCGAAAGGAAAATAGTCAGCCTGGCACAACGGCAGCCTCAAAGTCAGTTAGGATCTTTGTTATCAGTGAATGCCTGTTATCAGGGGCGGCAATCCCAGGGGTTCGAGTGGGACAAGTCCCCCCACCTTTTACAGATAGAGGACATGTTATACGTTTGTCCCCCAACTTTTCTTACACCTCTCATTGGGTGTTTCCCCACCTCTCAAATGAGATTGCTGCCTCTGCCTGTTATGATTATTATTGTAATCATCATGCTGTGTGATTGGTGCCAATTGGTTAAGTAAGTAAATATGTACTTTATTGAACCGCTTGCAAATGCACTGCGGGCACATCATAATATGAACGTTCAAAACAATGTACACTCTCAGAATAAACATATCAAGCAATTACACAGCAATTAGACATCCTCAAAGTAGTTAGAGTAAAATAATGTACACTCATAAAATAATCAAAACTAGCACTAAGTACTTAGACATTACATGGACCCAGGGTTTAACAATCCCAGAGATTGTTATTGTGTAGGATTATTGACCAAGTCCATTATGCATTGGCTCACCAATTACTTAGATACATTACCAGATACATTGAATGTTTCACTCTGGAGTCAGAGGATCTCCTTGGCAACCAAGAACTAAAGTCACATCGTGTGTATGAAATAAAATGAGCACAACGACCATCTGATCTCATAGACAGTACATGCTTATTGTTTGGTATTTGGTATATTGACTTTTGTTGTTTGTATTATTGCCAGTTATGGGTAGCAACTTATTCAAGGTCGCTACGCAGTGGTTTGAGGTAGATTCGAACCTGCGACCCTCCGGATGCAAGGCACAGAGGATACTGCTATGCCACCTCCTCCAACAATCACAGAACAGCAGCAGGGGTGTTGTGCAAGCATTTCACTTGTTCTCATTTTTGGCATCAGTCATTATTGGTCTTGCACTTGCATGGAATGAAGTTATATTGATTATGTTTCTTTCCTGTTCAATGCACAGATGTTTCCAAGTTTTACTCGGAGGAAGTTCGTCTGAAATGGGCTTATCAACGACCGTCAACAAAAGGTTCTTATCATACATCTTTGCTATTTGAATAACACATTTTGTACCAGTTTATTTTTTATTTTCATGTGAGAGAAGTAAGTAATTTTTAGGTTTTGTATTGTAAAGCAGTATGAAATAGAATTAGCACATTGACCATCTAATCTCCGCACGTTGTTTGTAACAGTGCCAGTTATCGGTGAACAACTTGTACAAGGTCGCTACACAGTGGTTTGAAGTAGATTTCTGCCCTGTTTGGCTGAGACAGATGATGCCTTGCATACTGCCATACAGTTAGACTCGACTCCTGTTAAAATTGTCATCATCTGTTACTTCCATCAATTCAATTCATTTTATTGAAGAAATTGCAAGCGAAAAATAAATTAAAATTATTTACCATCAGTCACCAACAACAGTGGACCCAGAAAGGACAATCGATTTAGTCCTGCTAGGTTGGGCCTCCTAATTGATTTATAACATCAAGGCATATAAAGCAGAAATATCGTGTAATCTTACTGTGTTGGATTATTGACCAAGTCCATTATCAATTTGAATTAATAAATGAATATTGTTATTAATTTTTGTTGTCGTCTGGTTGTTAGGGCGTGCAACAGACTGCGTTGTTCTGACTGCGACTTCATGGTGTCATCGTTTGACAACCACCAATGGCACATGAGCACCGATTACCTCTTCCTTCGGAATAACATGCCCGAGTACGATCGCCTTCGATCGAAGCTAATCTACAAGAAGGGTTGGTACTGTTGCCTAAGCTTACTCGTTGAGTGTTGGCTGTTTAATTGTAATGTAATCGAGCATTTATATAGCGCCCCTTCAAGATGTCTACTCAGATGCGCTGTCTGTGCTAGCCTAAGTGATGCTAAAGACCATTGTACAAATGAAATAAATCTGTTAGCAAAGCTATGCACCGTAAGCTGAAAAGAGTTACTGGTGCAATACAATACAGGTGTTATTTGATAATGCCCTCCTTACAAAAAAAGCCAGGCAACCATTAATGCATATCTGAATTGCCACATTTCAGATTACCGAGCATATGCCTGCCAGTGTAGGTGGAAAACAGTGAAGGATTCGGTCGACCTTCAGACTCAATCGGATGTGAAATGGTTCTGTGGAAAGCACTAATCGCCGTTTCCGTGCTCTGGATGGTCATAGCCTTTGACCTTCGTGGGATCCAGCATGTCTGGAGCTCTCAAACCTTTGCTGATTGAGATTGGCATAGCATGATACGCGAAGCATGTCAACGGTAACTGTTCTGAACTAGTTTGCCAAGATGTTGGACTGAAGTCTTGCCTTCAGCATTGGCCTCTGCATTGGGGTTGAGGAGAGACAGAGGCCACATTTGTCGATATTGTAAAAGACATGACTTGTTGAATGACATGCAGCCGCTGCAAACTCAATAGACTTTGACGCTAAGTTTATACATGTAGTACTTTGAGCATAGCATTGTATCTGGTAATACAAAAAAACTGATTGCTGTGCATTTGTTATTTAAATCTGACCTTACATTGACCTGCCAGTTTTGGCCTTTGCTATGTAATGAGAGAGTCGATACTGAGAAATGGAACTTTCGTGAACCTAGTAGTAGTCACTGTTCAACAACACTGCATGATAACTAAGATCATTAACATCGCCCTCCTCCTTTATCCAGGCTTGGGACTGGTACTCTGGCTATACCAGGGACGATGCATTAAGCATAATGATGTCATACAGTAACCAGTCTGAGATTGATAACAGCGGGCACAGAAGGAAAATGGCCGACAAATCTCTTTGAGAAAGAAAGCACACCAAACTGAGAAACCAGGTTGGATTACAGCCTTAAAATACACTGAAAACGGTTGGTGGCTTTGAAATCTAGGAAATTTCTTGCCTCATCACTAGCACTGCATTCCTTATATATGAGTCCTATGAACTTCAGATTGGTAATGCATCTATTCAATGGGTCGCATGAATTGTGGACCACTAACTTCATGTTGTAACAAAGAATCAAAAGTGACATTTTAGACGATTTAACGGACGATGAGATTCTATGCCAGAGATCGGCGAGACGAAACGCAAATTCCACAGTAACTGATGTAAAATCAACTACCAATAATGCATTCCTTAAATGGGTCCAGTTAACTTTAAATTGATAGTGCATGAACTTGAAATTGGTAATGCATCGTTTACATTGGTCCAATGAACTTTAAATTGATAATGCATTATTTAAATGGGTCCAAGGAACATCAACTTGACAATGCCTCTCTATGTAGAATAGTTCAGATAAAAACCTAAGAACAGACTACAACCACAGCATCAATATTCTTACAACCATCGTCACCAATCATTGATGTCAACTTCATTAGAGAAACAGATCGTGTCCTTCATTTAAAAGAGTTGCTTCAAATCCAAATTTCTACAAATATCAGATCATTCAAATTCGTCTTTAGATGAAAAGATGGTAGGTGAGAATTCAAAGCATATACTGTAAAGTAAGTTACTAAGGCATTTCTAAAGGGCTCTTTGGAGCAATGAAAAGGTGCTAAATAAATCATTTTATATAGCTTCTCTTGAGAGTCTCTAAAATACTCCAGATAAATGTCAACACATTGTCCACATCGAGTCCATTGTGACGAAGTTGTACAAATGATTCAGTTTCTTATAAAAAATTAAACAGATCTGGTTTTGAATTAAGGCCTTCCATCATCTCTTTCAGTCTTTTGTGCTGTTCCTAAGTTCTAACATCACAGTGTCCAAATGATCATCCCCAAGGATCAACTCTAGCGAGGAGTGGCCAATCCTGATCTTGATGCATCAAGCAGATTTCCTCGAGATGCCCAGCTTGAAAGGTCCCTCTTTTCGCCATATTTGATCTCGTAGTTGACTTCCGCTATTCTCGATCCGATGATCATCACACCAACGATCTAAAGCAGTTGCAGCCAAAGTGAATAATCGGTCGTAGTCAACACATGCAAAAATTAACCAGCGGAATTAGCCGACCATAAAAATGCCGACATTCCGCAGAGTGCCTCTGCTTCGGGTATCGACGACTGGCATGCGAGTATATCTCGTATCATCCATATGTTGTTATCATCAAAAGTAGGAAAAATAACATCACAATTTTGAGAGCGGCAGTAGCGGCGTGTATAGGCAGTGGCAGGTATGAAGGGGGGCCAGTGACCCATCAACAGAGTTGGTGCCCACCCACCTCTGGCGGCCCCTCCAAATTGTAATAAAATTTCAGTTTTCAAGAAACCAGACATCCAAACAGAGAGAGGGGCCATCCAGGCCCCTCTCTGTCAGGTTATCTGCCCTCTGTGTGGCCTCTATTGGAAAGTCTAGAGCCACCGCTGACTATAGGATGTCGTCAAACACTGGGAACTACTTACATCAGTGTTTCATTAACTCCTGTGACAGCTCCTAAGATGGTCTGTAGCATTTCTAGGTTTGCATAGATTTCTTTGCAAATGATTAAAAAACTTACATTGAGGATTGTTCTTACTATCCAGTAGATGAAAGTGAAGACAAGATAGCCAAGTCGCTGTAAACACAGTTAGCACAATGTTGTAATCATTTAAAATTCATACAACATAGGATTTTATATATATTTATATAAATCTTAATTTGTTCATTTAATTTTATATATTATAAAATAATTATATATTTTTATATATTTGTCATGTCAATTGTATTATTACAATTGTTATTGCCCATCATTAATCAGGTATTTACAATCGTGCTAATTTCTAATGTCACCTCAAAATTCACATCAGAATTGCGGGTAGTTCAAAAAGACGAGTCTCCGATTGTTTCACGAGGAGCTATATAAATCTGTGATCAAGGATGCAATCATACGTAAATGGTGAAAACAGCGGGAAACTGAATGAAAGCATCGTTGTATGACAACAGTCGTCAGATACTTACGAATGTGTTGTTGCCGTAGTAGGAATATTTGTACAATCCGGTTCCAAGCTCGACGAGAATATAGCAGACAAAGAATGCAAGATAGTACTTGGTGATGTTGAACTCATAGTACGTAGGCTAAAACACACAATTTATGTTCTGTCTAAATAATTAGTTAATTATCATTATTATGCATTAGCTTATTATGTTTATCCTAATTTTGAAGGAAATATAATTTTATGGTGTGACATGATAATTAATCAGCAGATGATCTATTGCTGAATATAGTTTTTAACATTATTCAGAAAATAATTATTGTTATCTGATAATTATTGTTACTAAATAGTTATTTAATCTTGGACTATTCTTACCAATAGCTATTTTTACTAATTGTAGCTATAATTGATTATAATTAGCTATTAGTGTTATTTAGTTATTGCTAGATATTTCTCCCATTATTAGCTTATTCATACATTGCGATTAAGTAAATCACAGTAAAATGATTCAATCAAATCGTCTTTAAAATTCTGTGTCACTGTGTAGGGACCTTGAGCAAGTCCTTTGCACACCACTGCTCTGCAGTACAACTGCAGTTGCGCCATCGAGGCGTGTGTATGCACTTCTGAGCAAAAGATGTTGGAAGAAGGGCGATATCAAATTTCGGAAATGAAGTTGACTATTACTCTGAACAGTTACTTACAAATCTTTTGATGGCAATAATCTCAAGGACAGAAAACGAAATCATTATCAGATGAGAAAAGAACATGACCAAGTTGCAAGCAAGCCAACCTAAAACAATGCAAAATGCAGAACTGCAATGTTGCTGATGATGATGACGATAACAACACCGTATCTCAAAATAAACCAAGCAAAATTGTTTTTGTCAGAACTTCATCAAATTTCCACCAATTTTAATAACTGTTAGTAGGTATATGGCATAGTAGCTGAAGTTTATGCTATATATGAATGTTCCACCTCATCTGACTCATATCACCGCACCACCTTGTTAAACATAGATGTACCAATTTTTTATATAATGCTTAAATTTGACTACTTGCAAGTTCTGAAAAAAACAATTTTGCTTGGTTTATTTTGAGACACGGTGTACAATCATTTATACAGGTGATGATAATGGGATTAGAAACCAAAATAGTGTGGAAACTGATGGAACAGCTACTCTAAAACTTCTTTGCATGCATTCCCATTGCTTAAAGTGTAATGGCACCCTAGTAATGTAAGTGCATCAATAAAACTCTTCTTCAGAGATCCCACCATTTTTTACCCGGGTGCGTAGCGAATCGCCGAAACCCGAATCCCTGAAACTGATTTCGGCCGTATCCCCCAACACGAAGCTAGATTGATGAAAAGATTCTGTGTAAATGGAAGCTGGATCGATGAAAATAATTCATGCAGAAGCTGAATTGATGAATGAATCCCGCTGCTTTGAGAGTTGAGCGTTTTTCAATAGTACATTGCTGTATTTGGGGAATCGGGCTTTTTGGCCTTTTCAGCGTATTCGGGTTGATTCCTGTTTACCCTAACCAATGTAACCATCGCTCGTGACTGATGGGTGATGACAACCAATGTCATACAACTGTTGCTATTGGTAAAACGGTTGATGACACGGATGAAGATGAAGTGTCGTAACAGCGAAATGGAGAGAAATAACAATTAAAACTGGTAATTGTAACTCTACCTTCCCACGCATGTGCTCTCCAGTAGGATTCGAAACCATTCGATATCTCAAAATTCATATCTGGATTGAGTGCCACGACATCCAGAATCTCCAACAATGCAGCCACTGTTCCAACGATCTAGAACAACCACGAAACACAACGATTTCATTGTCCTGCCTTCCTTAAGTCAATACTATAACATCACACTCTCTCTCTCCTACATATCTTTCTTTTTCAAGTCCATACTCCATAGCCTGCTTACCTTAGCATCATTTTCCTTCTTTCCAACCTTCCTTCCTTAAGTCTATACTTCAGCATTCCTTTATTTGCTTCCGACCTACCTTCTTTCCTTAAGTCCATACTCCATAGCCTACATACCTTAGCATCATTCCCATTCCTTCCAACGTTCCTTCGTTAAGCTCATACCTCAGCATCATTTTCTTTCTTTCCTTCCTACCTATTACATCAATGCCAAGGACCAACATCCCTTAGCATCGCTACAGAAATGTCGAAACAGACTTCAAACATTTACATTCAATTGTCGTTTGACATTAAGAAAAACTTGAAACTTACACATGTGTAAATACAGACTGCGAAAGTCGCAATCTTAAGCTTCCAGCACAAAAAGTTATCCAACGGCAAGAATCCCATTTTAAAGTTTGAAACAACACCTCTTCATCAAATGCATTTCGATCACAGGTAGAATTTTACCTGTTTATTTTCGCCTTACGCACAGATGCTATATTACATGAAGCAGCGATATTTGCGACGTCAACAATTAAGTAAGTAAGTAAGCCTTGCTCTATCTGTCTGATATGTGAAATTTCAACTGAGAAATAAGATTATGAGTGAGCAAACCATTTTACACTTTCATCTGACCAAGTTTTTCTGCAAAGCCTGTCCTGACCAGAATGTACTTGCCCCTATCAACAGTCCTACACTCTGCTGCCCGCCTAATAAAAAGTCTTGCTCCTCGCGACCACATCACTCCATCCCTACAGCACCTGCGCTGGCTCCCTATCCATGCCCGTATTGTCTTAAAGATTTCTCTTCTCATGTACTACATTCATAATGGAACCTCCACTTCGTTGATGACGTCCATGGACAATGGTCGTGTCATGCGCTGCCTCTACCTCAAGAGGACTCCGTTCGTCTATGCGGGTAGACTTTACCTTACCTCACACGAAAAAGAAGTCTGGAAACCCTGCATTCTCAGTTGCAGGACCCACAGAATGCAATAGTCTCCCAACTACAGTCCGTCAAGCCACAACTGTTGCACTTTCCAAGACAAAAACTGAAGACCTGCTTATTTTCCCTGATCTATGACCAAAGATGTCTTGTCTTGTCAAAGCGCGATATAAATGCTTAGTTGTATTGTATTGTATCAACATGCATCAAATCTGAGCTGGACAGAACAACATAGCGTATCGTCGCGCGCATGTGGCGCCATCTAGCGAATCAATGTAAGTAAGTACCAGTAACATAATGCAGCAAAGCGCACACACCCTCTCTTTCTTACACCATGGTTAACAGAGAGTTATGTCTGCCTTATCTAAATATTTTAAATTACATGTTAAATTTCAGGTATTGTTCAAGAATAATATAAAGAAATCAAATATATCTAGTTGAGGATATTGTTATAAGAATAACAAAAGCTAAAGCGCTTCTACCAGATGGGCCTGTGGCGCAATGGATAACGCGTCTGACTACGGATCAGAAGATTCCAGGTTCGACTCCTGGCAGGCTCGAACTTTTGCACAACTTTATATTTATTTTACTACAGAATTTCTTACCTGCTGCACTCGTAGGCCTAAGCACCAGCGTAACAAGACTGATGCGTTGTGAGTTTCCTACCTTTTATAGTCTGGATTGCCCCAATACATGGACATCTGGCTAACTAGTTCTGAGGCAGCCATGGACATGAAATGTTAGGGCCCATCCATATATTACGTACGTAAAAAATAGGATTTTCGGACCCTTCCCTCTATTGCACCACTCACATCTCGTGGAACCCTCCCTATGCGCACGTACATTTGAGGTCTACCCTCCCCCATTGCAAAGTTTAAATAGCTAAAGACATCTATAAGACATTGATTTTACCACCGGCTATTTATTTTAGTTAAGCATCATATTTAACAGCTTAAATTTGTTAAGAGTTATGAAGAAATAAGACACTAACAATACTTGCATTTTATCAAGTTTTAATGCTACATAAAACTGATTAAGCAGGAATATATTGTGCTTGAGTTTGCAGTTCTGATTTTCATATTCCATATTGTGGATATCATAATTAGATAGTTATGTAACTTATATTTGCATACGTACATATTTATTCATTGGGACCCCCTCACCATACGCACCCGTACGCAAAATTCGAAATCCCTCCCCTCGCTGCATACGTAATATGTGGATGGCCCCTTAGTTACATCATTTGCTTAGTTTGGCATATGATGGCAATGGCCAGCCCTCTCCCACGTCATCTCGTCTTTCTACAAGCACAGTGTACGGTCTGTGTACTTGATGTTGCCGAGAGCTTGCTAGGGGCCACAGGTGAAGCAGAAATCTTTGAAATTTCTTAACAGCAAGGAGGACGCAACAATGACTCGAGATAGGCAATTCTGTTTGCTCAGACTCAAATTAAACAACTCTGTTTATTCAGAGTTAGAAAATTTTGTTTGCTCACACTAAATTAAACAATTCTGTTTATTCAAGATAGAGACAATTGTGTTTGCTCAAACTTAAGTTAGAAAAATTTGTCTATTCAGACTACTACAAGTTCGACATCTCAGTTGGAAGAACTGTCTGGAAAAATCCACTGGAAAAATCCACTGGAAAAATAACATGAGCTGCAGCTTCCACGAAGACACGCGGCGAAGTTGTTTCTCTGGAATTTCTTTCTCTAGAATTTCTTTCTCACTATATCCGGTTTCCAGTTTACCGGATGCGACTCTTCCGTCTGAAAGAAACCCAATACACTGTAGAAGTTAGAACAAAATTGAAACCAATATGGTATGTGAATCAGACACATGTGAACCACAAAAGATCTGATCATGGCATTATATGTAGAGAATGAAACTAAGTTCACATGTCAAATTAATTCAAAAAGTGAAACTAACTTCACATGTGAAACCAATTTAACAAGGGAAACTAACTTCACATGTGAAACCAATTTAACAAGGGAAACTAACTTCACATGTGAAACCAATTTAACAAGGGAAACTAACTTCACACTTGAAATTAATCCAATATGGGTAACTAACTTCAACAAGTGAAACGAATTCCACACACGAAATCCTGTCTCAAACTACATGCACGATTCTTTGCACTGGTTTCCAATCTCGCAATGCACCAGCTACAGAATAGCTGCACTGGTCTGGCTATGCCTTCTTGGCTTGGCTCTCCCCTATCTGCAAAAGCTTTGCTGCCCTGTTTCAGCCTTGGCTGGTCGCTGAGCTTTGATCCTTTTCTGGTGGCAAGCTTTTGGTGCCCCGCGCAAGCACCTCGACCAATCAACAATGCACCGTCATAGTTATTGGTCCTTCCATCTGGAACACACTCCCCTTGGAGATGTGACTCTTGCCAAGCACCAACGCGCCTTTGTTTCACGAGTCGCTTAAGGCTGGTTTGTATAACCGTGATTGGGCTGGGAGCGCCTCCATGTAGACATTCTTGATGGCGCGTTATATAAATGTTAAACTGCATGAATGAAATCAACTCAAACATGGAAAATCAATACAACTAATACTAAGCCTGCAAACAAATAGCTGTAGAACTATACATACAGCAGATTCGTTTTCTTTGTAAATCTTTATCGTCTTGTCCGTTTCGCATGTTATCAGCCGCGACTCGCTCTTGTCGAAAATCGAGGCAAATATTCCGGCCTCCGAGTCGATGGATCCGGGCTGAACAGCCGCCTGGAGTCGCTGGAAGTTATAGCCCGACTTCCAATCCCAGAAGTACATCGTCCCGTTGTCACCTAAAATCGACAATACACAGAGCGTGTGTTGGACCAAGACTGAAGCCTTCCAGTACTGCTTTTATACATAGGATTGACAATGCAGTTTCCCATACAAAATGACACCAGATAAATTCCTGATTACAATTACAATTTGCTTTTCACTTCTCTGTCATATGGCATCACATTGAATTGACATGTAACGAGTAACACACAACAAGTAACAAGTAATACACAACAGGTAACGAGTAACACACAACAGGTAACGAGTAACACACAACAAGTAACGAGTAACACACAACAAGTAACGAGTAACACACAACAAGTAACGAGTAACACACAACAAGTAACGAGTAACACACAACAAATAATGAGTAACACACAAGTAACGAACAACACGTAACGAACAACACGTAACGAACAACACTGAGAGACAAAGACAAGACCCAGAAAATAAGAAGCAAGAATCTGACTAGAAGTTTGTTACTGACCTCCCGACATGAGAACTCCGTCTCTGTTGCAAGCGAGCGTGTTGACGATGGCCGTATGGCCGCTGAGGTTCTGCGTGAAGACTCCATCTGGAAGCTTCCACTGCTTTATGTTATCAGGCGACGCAGAAGCCATCATGTTCCTAATCACGTGAAACATCACATAAGTAGACACTGTATCACATAACCGATCTCAATCGGTTACCACAGTTACTCAATCTCTGGAAATAAAATCTCTGGTAAAATTAAAGGTCTGGCAATAATTAAATCTCTAATAGTGATTAATCTTTTGTAGTGATTAAATCTCTCACAACACTTAAATCTCTTGCAGTGATTAAATCTTTTTTACCGATTAAAGCTCTTGCAGTGATTAAATCTCCAATAGCGACTAAATCTCTTTAAATAAAATCTCTGGTGATTAAATCTTTGGCATTTAAATCTCCAGTAGTTATTAAATCTCATTTCCCTTACAGGGCTGGATGAATGGCAATGGCGCGAACGCTCTTCTTGTGATTTGTCAGCGTGAGGTACGAACGTCCCATCGCTATGTCCCAGAAACGAACCGTAGAGTCGTGACTAGCAGTTATGACCTGCAAATGAAAGAGAGAAAAACCATTCAGTCGACTTTAATCAAGAAGCAACACTTAACCATTCGCCAGTAAATGAACGATTTGTCCTTAACGAACTTTAACTACTTTACAATTCGTAATGATCAATTTACATATCACCTAATCAACACAAACACCTTGCCTAACAACATAACTAACTCTGGACGGCCTCTTCGCTCTTTAGACCGTCAGGACCTTTTAGTACTTTGATCTAGAGCTGCCACAGCTTAGCATCGTGCCTATGCCTCTGTTGGCCCTTTGCTATGGAACAGTCTTCCTGCTGTGACTCGTGCTGCAATCATATCTAGTAGCACAACTGTTTCTGCTTGTTCTTTTCTCTAGGAGTTCTTCGTACTGGGAGCGCCTCTGATTAGGTTATACTGTGATAAGCCCTTTATAAATCTGTAAATAGAATAGAATAAGAACACTTTGGATAGAGTAGGTAGAGTAATGTATGTTACAGGCAACGTCTGATACCAGAGATTTTGTAAAATGCCTAGAGAATTGGTAAAACTATAACCCTAAATCATGGATTTTAAAAATTGCCTTAAAAACAGGCTTCTTAAAGGTTTCGTCAGTAACAGCCAATGTCCGATTTGTCGGGGAGGGGGGTCAGAGGCAGGGCGGTACCGAGGGGGAGCAGCGGGGCCGTGGCCTGGGGCACAAATTTCAGGATTATTATTTATGATTACTTATTATTCCATAAAATGCACTATCTTCAAAATGAGGGGGTGCCAAATTGATGCTAGGCACAGGGCACAATTATAGCTCGGTATGGCCCTGCTCAGAGGGGTTGGACCACCGAGCCTCAGCTACAAGGGCATTCTTCGGCTTCTAAGAAATTCCCATCAATCAACCCCTCTGCTTCTTTCTTGACAAATTGAACCCTAGTTGCAGTACAAAGGTAGAAAGGTAACAGGAAGCCAGCAACAGGACGATCAGTGCAGTGGAGGGGCTGAGATGGGACCCAGACTGACTGACCTCTGGTTTGAATCCCTGACAGCGCACTTGGGCCACCGTGTTTGTATGACCGGTCAAACAGTGAATCTGAGTCTTCGTTCTGATGTCCCAGACCTGCAACGATAGTAGAATCAATCAGTCAGTCAGTCAGTCAGTCAGTCAGTCAGTCAGTCAGTCAGTCAGTCAGTCAGTCAGTCAGTCAGTCAGTCAGTCAATCAATCAATCAATCAAATCAATCAATCAGTCAATCAATCAATCCATCAATCAATGAAACTTAATATAGCGCCCCTTCAAGATATCTGCTGAGAGGTGCTCCCGGTCTGACTACAACTAAATTTCCCCTAAAAACTGCAGTTTTCAGCAATGAGTAGAATGCAGATGCGGACGTTTTGGGCAGAAGGTTAAATGGTATGCTATAACAACTGTGTACATGTTTATGCATCATTATTCTATGACGACTTCTAGAGCACAGATTCATATAACTAAGAAGAAGTAGAAGAGCAGTCCCTTTAGCTAGCCCTGAGGCAGCCACGAGACCGGTCGGCCAGTCCTTCCCTTGCCGTCTCATCTTCCCATGAAAAGTGTGTGGCAGGGTAGTCAAGGTACGGCCATTAATAAATAAGTGTCGATGCTTGTATGCATGTGTAATCTAGTACCTTTCAAACAAATCAAGTATCTCCCAAGATCACTGCACAGCGGGTGTCACTGACGATATTCCTTCATCATAACAAGTACCTTGCCAGATGAAAGACCGCATCATAATTTATAGAAAAATTTGAATTAGAGGGGTATTTCCTAAAGCTTGCCCTTTTCACTACGCCACTGACAATAAATATCTAACCACAGACCAGACGGCAAGTCGCTCACAGTCACAAAAATTTACTCACTCGAGCGGTGGCATCTCTGCCGCACGTGACGAGCAGATCGAGCGTCGGATGTAAATCTATGGAATAGCAAGCGCTCAGATGGCCATGGTAATGACGAACTACCTGTTCAATAACAACCAACAACACACCAAGCAACATTTACCAAGATAGATTTTCTTGTTAAACGAATATTGAACTGCAAGACAGTAGGGTATAACCGAGTAGACAATCTCCACCAAGTACCGAATTTGAGTATTTGGATGCGCTATTTGCCGGATCCGAGTATGAACCGAATAGCAGTGGTAACTGTATGGCCAGGCAAGTACCATCTGCAGGCAAAGCTTAAACATTTTGACTTCGTCACCTTTTGCCGTTTCGAGTAATGAAAAATTAGCAAAACAAATGCTTGCTTGTCCCTGTAATAACTACTAATACGGCTTTAAATTTTTAGATTGCTAAATGTTTCTAAAAATTCTTTAATTAAATTTTTTATTTCTAACTATCTGTGTGAAATATTTGCCGAGGCGAATACTTAAGAAAAGTCCCAAAATACAGAATATTCGGCCGAGACTAATGTCCGACGCGATTTCCAGTTATGATAATAACATAGTTCTTATTTTGGCTCCCATATATAATTTTTGACAAATACGTTTGGCACACCATCAAAAACAAAAACGAATCAAAACCAATACCAGAAACTAAATGAGAATAGAAGAAACTAAAGCAGGACCTTATTTTGCTCCAGATCCCAGCACTTGACTTGCTTGTCTTCACCACATGAGAACAGATATGGCTGGTTCTTGCTCACAACCACACCACGGACCGTGCTCACGTGACCTGTGAGCGAGAGACGCAATGTTCCTGAAGACAGATCCCAAATCTATAAACATCAACAACAACCAACAAACATGAAGCACCAAGATATCAGATAGATACAAATGATAACATAAGAGTATTTAACATCCACTGCTTCGTCAAATAATTGATAATAAATAAATAATAATATTCGTTAACAATAATCCCCACTGAAAAGAAGACACAATATAGAACTAACAGATAACAACAAGTTAAACAGGAATCCAATTAAACTGTATGGCAGCCTGTAAGGTAGGGGCGTCCAGATAGGGGGTCCGGACAGGGCATCCAGAATGGGGGGGGGGGTCGGCAGGCAAATGTCTCCAATTTCGGATTAAGGGGGATTTTTTCTGAGTCTTAAGGGGAATTTCTTGCCTTTCCGACACTTGGGACCAGAGGGATTTCCTCCATCACTCAGCGGGGGATTGGCGCTCCTGGGTCCGGAGGCGAATGCCTCGAATTTCAGGAAGAGGGATATTTTTTGAGTCTTCGGTGGGAATGGAATATCTTGTCTTCCTGACATTTGGGACCAGAGGTTTGCCTCCATCACTTAGAGTGGGATTGATGCCCCCTGCCGTAAGGCACCCTTCTGCTCATTTAACATTCTTCCTCTAGTGAGTGGTTGGCTGAGTCAACCTTAAGGGACTCGCGGGTATAGAACCCGCATCCTTAAGATCTTCGTTTCAGCCATATCCCTGTCTGCTCAGTCTACTGTAGGCAATTTCAAACACGCGGTTTTGTGTTTTCATATAGGGAGCTCTGTCGACGAGTTCCTCTCGAAGGGGCGCTCTATTAATTAGCACTAGACGCACACTACAATATGTACTGCTGCATCAACAACAAAACTGATAGGATGAGATAAAGACATTGATCCGAATGCTAAATCACTCGGTAAAATACGACTCCGCTACAGCACAGTGCTTGAAATTACATCAAAATTGTATTTAATTCATTGTATTGCATGTATATATTGCCTATTGCAGTACAAAATAATCAGAGATACTCTCAGTGTAAAAATTCCCCAAGGAGAAAAAAAGACTATGAAAACAGGCAGAAAAAGAAGTACCTCCAGTTAAAATCAAAGAAGTCCTCAGTGCTATTGATTAATGCTTGGCCATTAGATGGCAGCAATTAGTTCATGCAGACAAATACTAATAATAATTAAAATACTAATAATGTCTTTCTAAATAAATTTTAAAGTTCCTGTAGGAACATCTATACCTCGAAGCAAAAACAATAATAAGACATAACAATAATAGTAATAATGAGCTTGCAATATAAAAACATCTGCTAAGACTACATATGTACATCATTGGCAAGAAATAATCAGACAAAGGTGCAATTCGCAGATCTGTTACCTTGATGATGCGGTCTGATGAACCGGTGACGAACCATTCGTTACCTGGTTCCACATCAACGCACCTCACCCAGCCCTGGTGACCACTTATCACCTGTTTAACAACACCAAACAATCTCTCAAATCTCTAAACCAGTAATAGTAAATATACGGATTTAACAGACTGAATGAGACTAGGATTATGGCAGAAACAACATCCGTTAGCAGCTGACAACTCGCGTAAATTAGAATATTTGAAGCCCCGTTTCAGTAAATTCTACACCAGATATTCTTTGTAACAGTATTTGCAATTAAAAATTACACAGTCATTATCATCATCATTATCAGCTCACAATAGAACAATGCACTGAGACCCCTCACCCTACAGAGCGTCCATGGCGGATGCCAGACAGGCTTTGGCATCACCGGTGCCTTCTTTGGCATCAGCATATTCTGGTCGCCGATGGTTACGAGGGTCTTGTTGACATTGGGTAAGAACTGCTGTGCCGAAGCAAGGCTATCTGCCTCTGTTGCGTCATTATCCTCCGTACTACAAGGAAAAGACAATCATCTCTATTGTCATCATCGTCGTCATCACAAGATGACTTTAATGCTGCAATAAAAATCGTCCACATATTTAAATGCAAAACATCATGGAGTTGTAATTTTGAACATTTTTATAGCACCATCAGTAACAAATAATGTCTAGGGAGCATTACAAGACTGTTAACAGTGCAGCATCTTTGTGAGTTACTTAGACGACGCCACTGTTCGTACTCTGACAGTGCCAGTCCCAAGACTGGAGAAAGTACAGGGCGATGCTGATCATCTTTGTTATGATATAATGTCATTAGAAGATGACTAACTGATTTACTTTAAATGCAAAAAATTAAGTGCCTTGTACAAACAAACACAAATGTTGTGAATGAATAAATGAATGAATGAGAGATTGAATGAATGTATAAAAAAGTGAATGAATGATTGAACGAATGCAAGAAAAACACAAGTGAATGAATGAATGAACAAAAACATGAATGAATGAATGGATGAATGAAGTGGAGCCTACCTCATGTCAGAATAGTCGAGACCATTTGCCGGACCTAATGAACCACCTACAAGGCAACCAGAACCAGTCCGATTAGGAACTTCCACAAGGAGTTTCCTAACAGGTGCCATATAGAAAAGCGGCAACAGTCACAAATTCACTATCATCCAACTCATCAGTATTGTTACTGTTTCAGTGGAACAGTTCGTCAGGCCTGAACATGTGATCATAGCTGACAATGTAAGTGTTGCTATCCTTACGTTTACAATTGAAGGAGGCGAAGGAGTTAGTACGATACCTGAGCCAAATCAAACCATCAGAAAGCCAATAAATATGCAAATATCCTTCCAGGATCGATACGGGGTAAGTTGGTAACCTAATCTTTAATTTATGATCTCTAGAAAGTTTAGACTCATTTGGAGGTTGTTTGCTCTGTTGAAGAGGATGGTAGATTCAGATCTAGAATGGCTGCTCAATGCCTTGTCCCTTATGCTGATGGAAGGTGGAGGGATCTAAAGAGGTTCCAGAGTAGATTAGAGAAGTGCTTGCAGTCTTCAGAAAGACACCTCAGAAGAGAGACATAGACAAAGACAGAAAGGCACAAATAGAGACATGGACACACGCATACAGACACACGCATGCATAGAAGCAGACAGACAGAAAGGCAAAGACAAAGAGACACAGACAGAGAGAGGGAGCGACCGAGACAGACAGAACCAGATACAAATAAATCGCAAGAACATACCTGAACCAGAGGAGAAGGGACTTGGTCCTTTGACCGGACCCTGTCCACTGCCATTCATCTCTGTTTAAAGATACAATCACATCCAGTTCTCACTTCCTCTAAACAGCAGTTGCTACACCAGCAAATACGATCACATACCCGGCGCTTGAAGTGGGACGGTATGAAACGGTATGCCATACCGGCACCTCTCCAGGCCGTCTGCAAGCATACCGGTACCTCTCCAGAACATATAGCCATACATGGCACGAGAGGGAATGGTTCTTGTGGCCATACCTGCATCTCTTTTTTTCACACTTAAATTACTGCATGTAACCCAAACAACCTCTGTCATCTTATAAGGCTATCTTATCTCCACTACCTCTGTACAGCCTATCCGCTCTTTGAACCGTCATGGCCTTCTAGTATCTTGATCTTGGACTGTCACAACACAGCATCGTGCCCATGCCTCTGTTCGTCCTCTGCTTGGAATGACCTTTCCGCTAAATATAACTCATGCTAAGATCTTGTCTTGTAGCACAAGTCACTGTTTCTGCTCAAGCTCATAAGACTTTTCCGTTCTCAAAGAGCATTTTCTTCACACTGGGTGCGCAATTTGGTTGTACTCTGAGAGGCGCTTCATAAATCTGTAATAGGATATATATTGTTTTTATTGGTTTTTTTTATTAACTACAAAAGAAGAGAAATATCTGTCTTTCTGTCTGTCATCATTCCACATTCGGAGAAGAGGGCAATGCGACTTGCTAAAATGCGGACTGCTGGCTGATTTTCAGTGGTAAACACATTTAGAATTGTTTTTGACCATCTCAGAAGCATCTAATTCTGTTGCAACCACAAATTTTATAGCACCACTTCAATAATATGAATAATCTATGAGCAATAAAAAAATAGATAGCATGTACCATGAATAACAACAATCACAGGGACTGGAATCTTACCATTTTGTAGCCTTTGTGTCGTTGGCATAAGTGCCAATGTCTTATTCTTCTTATCAACCAGGTCTTTGACAAGACCATACTCATCACGGACTTTGCACTTGACCAAAACCGCATCGCTGCAAAATCAAAACTAAATTGAATATGGTCGCTTGTATAAGATAAAAAAATAAAGTTGAATTTAATTATGCCATTTATATCGCATCACATTTAGACCATGAGGTCTGCTTTGAGCTAGGGCATAACCGGAAATCGCCTCGGACATTCACCTCGGCCGAATATTGGACTATTTGGAAGTATTCGCCTCTGCAAATATTACACCCGCAAATAGCTAAAAATAACTTTTTGATAAAATATTTTTTGGGATAAAATAATATGTTTTCATCAAATAAATACTAACGAACTTATTTTAATTGGCTCCACCCACTTTCCGGTAAACATTAGAGAGTAAAGACGTCGTTGATAACTTCATATTCAAAATTTAATAACAAGGTTCTACGTTTTTTTCACAAATAAAGTTATTAAACAATAAATATATTGATATAGCCTGGAGTGTGATTATAAGCTACATGAAGGATATTGCTATAGACTTCATTGATTATAGATAGTTCTCTGTAGCTGTGGCACATGGCAGACCGGCAGGTTATCTACGCTTTGCCTACGGATGGTACTCGCTGAATCACTGGCCAGATTTGCCGCTAATATTCGGTTCGTACACGGATCCGGCAAATAGTGCATCCAAATACTCGGATTCGGTACTCGGTGGAAATTGTTTACTTGGTTATACTCTACTTTGAACACCACATAAAAAAGAATGAAAATTGCCAAAATAGCCAGACACAGATAGATAACATACATAGATATAAAATACACACAGACATATATAGTTTTTACAAAGACAGAAAGACATAGACATACAAACAATAAAAAAATAATCAACTGATTGTATTTACAAGGTTTACATCAATCAATCAAAAATCTTTTATTTGCTTCCAGTAGATTACAGACTTTGTTAGATAGGAGTGTAAACAAAAAGGAGGCCCAGAAGGGTCAGATGACCCACTTAATAGGACAACAACAACAACGTCTTTTTATTACACCCAGTGATAATAACAAGGAACAGATACACTGAACAGTAAAAAGCTTTAGCTGGGCACAACAGGGAGGATAAAACCCAAATAGGACCTAAGTCCCGTTAGCAGGGCCACCCATGTAATAACAAGCATTTCGGCCGTTGTCGAGATGAGGACCACCCACTTTATATAATAGTTTAAAGGCAGCAGTGAGACAAATCATATGGAGGCAAATTATATTCTAGATATAGAACTAATCATTAAGAATACTTAACTATGAACTTAAAAACTAAAGAAGTCGATGGACAGTGACTGGCTGATTTAGGAGCAGACCAATGAAATTAATTACTTTTATCCAACAGGTAATATTGCAATGATTTTTCAAATAATTTCAGTCTTGGTAATTGTCTGATTTCAGCTGGTATAAACACTGGCGTTTTTGCAAACACATAGCAAAAACATTCAT
This sequence comes from Bimastos eiseni, assembly GCA_959347315.1. Classification (NCBI taxonomy): domain Eukaryota; kingdom Metazoa; phylum Annelida; class Clitellata; order Crassiclitellata; family Lumbricidae; genus Bimastos; species Bimastos eiseni. The sequence continues at coordinate 6,037,795 of OY365822.1, read as the reverse complement.
TTACAGATACAGATAGCTAGAACTAAACAGAAACTTTTCAAACATACGCCGTTTCATCTCGGGGTGGTGGGTTCAGCTGCTCTGAGAGGAACATGTCATGCGTCCGCTTCAGGCTACGAAAAACCAACGTATGCGAAGAATGCTTCTGTACTTCCTGCTCAATAAAAATAAATGAAAATACAATTTTATTTAAATGTTGCAATTTTATTTAAATGTTGCAATTTTATTTAAATGTTGCATGAAACAGTGGATGCTGAGAACTTACTACAGGAGCACAAAGAAATGCTTCTAATTTCACCAGCATTGCCGCCAAGCGAACGAGGGACTAGTCAAACTTAAGGGTAGCAGGAATTGAACTCTGATCTGTATGTCAGTGTTTTATACATAACAACAACTGGGTCTCAAACCTGTAATGTGAAACAATGTAGCAAAGTATTAAAATGCCACCATTTGTAGTCATTACTCAGTACTTGAGATATGTATATCTCAAGGGTATGACTTCCATAAGAAGTCATACCCTAGATATGAGAATTCATCCAATGCTAGCTAATGGGACTTAGTGAGCGACACGAGTACCTGCTCAAAGTTCCACAGTTCACATCCAATGAAAAGTGTTCATAATTTCTCGAGATTTTGAACGTTGGATGTATCTGGTGGATGAAAAGGGTGGTGGATCTGATAAGGCCTCCACCATTGAAACTCGTGGCTTACTTTACAATATTTTCTTTACATCACGTTATATGACTTCCAACAGTTAACGACACCTTGTTGAATCAAAGGCCGTTGATATTGATATCAACTGCGTAGCCATTCTGACCGTTCGTATGGCACAATACTACCTCGCTGTATTTCATGAGTTACGACTAAGTTACATGAGTTATATCAATCTAGCCTTAAACCCGTATTATCGTTCACCGCACCGAAGCCAAATCATATGGTTACAAAGTTACAGCGCCAACATTTATACAGTGAAACACTTGCCATGTTTTAAAGGGTTAAATGTTTTTCTTGGTAACGTAAAATCTTTCCAAACGACGATATTAATCTGGATATCGAAGCTCTAACGCCACAAACATAGAATACGTCGTTTCTGCGCGTGTATTATGGAAGTAAGTAAGTTGCAAGGATACCATTCTGAATGGAAAAGTTCATTCTGAAACCATGCATTAGTGACACGTGAATTACTGATTGAAAATTGTACTATAACATACCACATTATACTTTATAAGTAGTTACTAGTTAAGCAGGTCACTGTTCAATGCAAAAGTCATCGATGATAAATGACAAAAATTATGATTACGTAGATAACGTGACCCATGTCGTTACGATCATCAGTAGTAAAATCATCTTTGATAAAAAGTACTTGAAACATTAGCAGGGTGAAGACCATACCTTCACTATAAAAAGGTGAAAATTTTTCATTTAAGTGTCAGACAAAATGGCACATTTTACACGACATCTATATGTTAAGATGTTATAATATTATATAATTTATATGATTTAAAGGTTACCGACTAAATTTATCTGAGTTTGAGATTGGAAACGAATACATTAGGCAATTCTGTGCAGATTAAAGCAATCATAACGTTGACGACTTAGAACAAATATCTGATCCATCCGACAAACTCACCCAAGCCCCAATTTGCTATATTGCCCCAATTTTCCATTGGTCCTTTGCGCAAAAATACTGTTTGTTCAAAAATTCCTATCCTCTTCACCCTACATCTCTCGCCGTTTCAAGTCCATCCACTTTAACCGTTTGACTACAGTGTTTGGCTTTGTCATAGATATTATAATGTTCTTAAATAAGTTAGAATGTCGCTACAAAAACATATCAAAACATGACGGTGTCCTTTTTTCATATGGAACTCAATGTTCAACCGTCGAAGGTTTCGTGGAGTTTGAAAGCATTACGGGAATTTAAAGATATATTTTAAGTTAAAGCGTAAATTAAAGAGAATCAAACCGTCGTTGCAGATTATTAAAAAAGAGTACTGGATTTTCGTCCGAATTTACTTTTATTGCTGCTGGTCATGTTAGGGCTTAAACGTATTTAAGGCACAGACCTATCTTCTGTTTCTAAGAAGCGGTCGATTCAAACGTTACTTTTTGTAAATATGGTGTTAGATCAATATTTGATAATAGCGATGAACACACACCCCTATAGTTATTGATAGGGACCTCCCGAATGCGCTCAAATGCTCAAATAGAGCGTTGACATCATACAATGTACTAAGCAAGTAAGTAAAGAATACCAACATGAACCCGTTTTAGCTAATATATTTACAGAGACATTATTGACAGCTTGCATTATCAAAATGAGAACCACAAGCGCCAAATCATCACTCTTCCTGTAAACGCAGCAATTAACATGCTAACTACGAGTGATCAACTTGTCAAGAATCGTTTGAAGCAGATTCGAACCTGAGTCCCTTTGGTTAAAGGGACAGAACATACACCACTGCATCCTTTTGAGTGGCACTGTATAAATGTCTAGTCAGAGTGACAATTACTAGATAAGAAGATTGGTGATTTTGTGGTAATATTAACAGAATTATTCAACATAACATATATTCATGTTTATTATTAATCAAACTGACATACAGCAGTGTGATTACAGGTCATAGTATGAATGGATAATTACAAGTTTTTGCAGGAGTCGAATCGAACTACAGGGTGAAGATCTATTCTAGGACAAGTATAAATTATTTGTTGAATGTTGGACTTAGTATTGTGACAGTATTTGTTTTGGGGCAGATTATTGTTGAGACTGTGCCGGAAGTTCTCTTGAGAAGTCCTTACAAGACAGTGCGACATCTATATATGTAAACATGCAAGAGCAAGTGCTCAGATATATATATATATATATATATTATATATATATATATATTATATATATATATATATGAACTGTACACAGATTGTAGACTCACTTAGCACATTGTTGGCCTACTTGTCTGCTGTTCTAAGCCTAGACTGTCTATCCATTGTTTGCCATGCTTAATCAGACTTCATGTTCTGGACCTCTCTGATGGCACACATTAGTACTACATGGTCTCCATGCCTTCTCTCTCTGCTACACATTAGATACCTAGTCAGCGCTTTGGCATGTCAAGCTTGACCATTGCGCGGTTGACGATTTTTCGTAAATATTGTCGTCAGGCCTCTTAGTGGAGCACATTTGCGGTCTAAATTTACTTGTTTAGTCTTTGCCTGTCGTTTGGTGTGACATGAGCTAAATTGAGGCAAATTCGGCCTCTCTTTTCTTCATGTGTGTGAAGACCATTTTGTTTGATCGTGGTGTCATTTTATTAGGTCAAGTATATCTCTTGAAATGGTGCTATATAAATTTACAATTACCATTACTGGATTTAAGCATCAAGAACGGGCTTCTTGTGATTGGCTATTTATTTATTTGGAGGATTTATAGAGCACCCCTTCTAGACATCTACTCAGAAGCGCTCCCTACCCAATCCCGGATAAAGTAAAGCCATGTTTTCAAAGTGTGAGTATGGCTTTCTCTGGAATTTCCAAAAGCCATTTAATGAAAAACTTCATTCATTTTCTCATCAGCTCTGCAATTAAGATATTGACTTTGTTTTTGATGTGCAATGGAATTTTTGTATTTAACAGACGAAGAACCAGTCACAAGTCCCACTGGATATAATGTCGTGCAGGGTCTTATCGTTAGTGGAACAGTTTCACTGCGTGGCGTCGCATTAATGCCATTCAGGAATGTAAAGACAGTTGATATCCCTCCTGCATGGGGAGTCGACTCTACTGTAGAGAGAGGTAAACCATATATCCATAAATTTATGAATCAATGAAGATGATATAGTGGCTCTTCAAGAATTCTACTCAGAGCGCTCTCTGCACTATACTACATGATGTTAATCGTCATTTCAGCGTCTGTTAGAATTGTTAGCAAAACATTGTACAGTAAGCTAAAAGGGTCATCAGTGGTGGGCCCACGCACAAGCGTGGAACCAACCTACGGATTCTCATCAACAGATGGCATGGATGGAAATTTAGGCATACATATTATTATATTACATTAATGTCTAAATAATTTTGCAGTTCATAGATCTGAAAGGCGGTGAACATGACTGGTGTGTCTGTAAGTGGGTCACAAGGTTTGTTCTCTGTTGCTTAAAAACCGATGGCCAGTGAGTGCAGTTTGGTATCTTGCTGAATCTGATATTAGTTGAGAATTTAGGAATGACAGACTGCGGTGAGCTGATGAGCTTTGAGAGTGCAACGCATTCTCGGATATTGACTTCTCGAAAAGCTTATTATTTGTAACTTGGCAATGAATATAATTCCCATCGTGTGGGTCGTATTTATCCAAGGAATGTTTAATCCAAGAGATTCACTGAAGTGGCTGGTATGGAAGAGTTAAACGACGCCCTTGAGACTCCCAGGTCTTGCATGTACTTCTAGTCCTGTGTTTATTAGTACATTTATTTGTATGCTTTCCCGTTCGTCTGTGTGTCCAAGCGCCATTTTGTCCCTCCTTATAAAGCCTTGTCAATCCTTTACCTGTGTGTGCGTCTGTCCAGCCGCCCACACTCCTTTCTGTCCATGTACCTTTCCGTCCGTCCCTGTATATGTCCGTCTGTGTAGCTATATCAGTGTATGTTCCTGTCTGTCCTTTACCTGTCCGTTTGTTTACCTGTCCGTCGGTGTATCTGTCTGTTCGTCCGTGAACCAGTGAGTGTCTGTGTCCGTGTACAGGTGAGACGTGTAGATCTTGAGATGGAACAGTTTCATTACTCATCCATCCATGGTTAAGACATGTTAATTGCCATCACATGTGGGAACTCATTTGAGAATAATGGCAGCAGGTTTCAAAACATGCCCCTCTCGGCCATTGATGGATGGTGTCCAGTCTCCCTTGACACCAATCCATCATTCCTCTGCCTCCTTCCTCTGCCTCCTGCATCTCCCTCCTCCTCAGAAGGAGCAGGAGGAGATGTAGAGGATGGATGTCGAGGAGAAGGGAGTGTTGGTTGCTGTTCAGCCTGCATCGGCCTCCTCATTAGCATCGGCCTCCTCATTTAGCCAATCTTGAAACTGGCATTACCCTTATTCGGGAGTAGTGGAAATGTTGCAAGTTACATTCATTCATCGCGGAAGTTTATATAGCTCTCCTTCAAGGCTACTACTCGGAGCGCTCCCAACTCAACCCCGGCTGAACTGAACGGTCTTAAGGCTAGTATGAAAACGCAAATGAGATTCTGAGTGGACCCTAGGCATAAGACGCAGTGATAATGGGACCCCATTCCATGCCATAGGGCCAACAAGAGAAAAACACGACTATAGGGGAAGACGAGGAGGCGAAGAAGGAGGAGGAGGAGGGGTGGAAGTAAGGTTAACAAGAGAGGAGATCTAGAGATTAATGGGGAGGAGAAGGTGTTGTTGCCAATCTT
>OY365822.1:5991178-6032166 GCA_959347315.1 Bimastos eiseni | reverse complement strand
AGAAGGTGTTGTTGCCAATCTTAGTGTTAAATTGCAGTTTGTGTAAATGTCTCTGTGCTGCGACTTCTTGTCCCACACATCGTCCTCCCTCCTGTCCTCTTCCACCTACTCTTCCAATGTGACGTAACAGAATACTTGTGTAGCGCGTTTTAATAGTTTCTCAGAGGTACTTTCATGCAGCTATTTGAAGATTGAAGACATCCAATGGGTCGTGGTAGGCCTACAGCATCCTACCCTTATCATCCTCCTACAATTGCTAATTTGCTATGGTGAGCCATCCAACAGAGTTGGATCTGTGTCATCTTTTTGTGGAGTCAAACCTCTAACCCTTGTATCGACATATACCTGTGGTCCTGTGTACTGCCCTTGTAGAGTGAGAGAGAGAGAGAGAGAGAGAGAGAGAGAGAGAGAGAGAGAGAGAGAGAGAGAGAGAGAGAGAGAGAGAGAGAGAGAGAGAGAGAGAGAGAGAGAGAGAGAGAGGAGAGAGAGAGAGAAGAGAGAGAGAGAGGAGGAGAGAGAGAGAGAGAGAGAGAGAGAGACGAGAGAGAGAGAAGAGAGAGAGATGAGAGAGAGAGAGAGAGAGAGTGTGGGAGAGAGAGATGGAGAGTGGAGAGATCGAAGAGAGAGAGAGAGAGAGAGAGAGAGAGGAGAGAGAGAGAGAGAGAGACTGAGAGAGAGAGAGAGAGAGAGAGAGAGAGAGAGAGAGAGGCGTTTATTAGGAATTATATGGAAAGAATCATGTATGTAAAGAACCCACCATATCCAAGACATTTAATTAATTTGCAGCTCAATACAGGTCTTTTAGACTTTAAAATGTCACATATGACTGTCATTGATATCTTTGTAAATTGTTTGGCATGTGCACTGTACAGCACTCATTGTTTCGGTTTCTAGACTGCCGTATAAATCGTCGTATTGTTATCATTATGTAGAAATAAATATTACCATGATGGAACCGAGACTTGAGCTATAAGCCAATATACTTGCTGGTTCGTGGTAGGCCTACAGCTAGTCAGATGCAGCGGCAACGGTGTAATATCTGGTGTTGGTACATTGTGTGATAACAAAGGTCATTGGCGCCACCTCCTCCTTTATCCAGGCTTGGGACTGGCACTGGCAGAGTGCGAACTGTGGGGGAGTTATGAGGTGTTGGAGTTGGGTATGCAGTTGGAATTGTATATCCCAGTAACTTATGCTGACACCCGGGGCGTGTGGAGATAATGCTGACACTCGTAGGGACTGCACGCTCTTCGAGTTGACACAACGAACGGGTATGCAAATCTTCCACTGACCAGCCAAGTAAGCCAAAATAGGACTTTCCTCTGGGGCGGCCTGTCTGGGCAGGTAGAAGTTTAGAGTCTAGAGATGGTAGAAGGAAGGAGGTGGGAGCTGTCTGCTGTTGTCGCGGAACTGCATGTATATATATATTTATATATATATATAGAATTGGGGATATATATTATATATAGTTTATATATATATGTATATATATATGTAAACTATATATAAAGTTGGCTAATGTATAGAAGTTCTTTGCTGAGCATGCATGCCAGTCCTGTTCGTGGAGGGAAGATTAGGGGGGGAGTAGGGTTTCGACCCTGGCCGATTGGGGGCTTTAGCTCTAGGGGGCTTTGTTTGGGGCTGCCACCAGGGATGATAGCGTGGTCAGCCACTAGAGGTAGACGTTGAGGCCTAAGGGGCCAGTGTCGATGGTCGATGTTTGTGTATGCGTGTCTAAATTTGGCTGGCGATCGTCGCTGTGTGCACCGCTGTTGTAGTGTGGCTGTCAAGTGGCCGTTCGGCTTTGTCCATATGTCCTCGTTTAGATATAACTGCCGTGCGTGCGGGCGAATACACCTTTGCGTAGCTGCGTAGAGGATATCTATTGCAAATTGATCGGAGCTTTTGGCATTGAAAGTGAAAGTTTAGTTAGGGGAGTTGCTGGTCTTACTTTTGGTGGATGTGTTATTTGGGCCAACGGTTGGAAGGATCGAACGAAAGCAAAACGTTTAATCGGATGTATACATGCGTCGGTGACTTGTTAGATTCAGTTTGTGTGGATATGGCTGAAGAGGTGTTAGAGGTTTTGGATGTACACACGTTACACGTCTGGCTTTGCAACGTAAGTATTGCCTTGTCTGATTGGGACTATCTATGACACATCGTGACGTATGGATGCCAGCGTAATAGGAGTAGCTCATCATTATCATCATCATCATCATCATCATATGCCAGGTCCATTTCTTGCTTCCCTTAGTTTTAGTACAAGTGACATCTTACTAAATTGTAATAATAATGATGATGATGCTAGCGAGATTGGAGATTAGAGGTTCCTTCGTTTCTGATGCTTTACGAGAGGATCAATGGACCAGAAGGTGAGCTTTTGGTATGAGAGAGTCAATATAAATAATTTGAGTACTTGTTGAGTTGCTTTGAATTACTTAGAATTACTTTGTATAACTTGTAAATCTATATAAATATAGACATTATTCTGTGTGTGTGTGTCTGTCCGGCTATGCATTTGCACAGTTTTAGAGCTATTGACTCGAAACCTTCGCCATTGGCTCGGGGAACACCTGGGACACTCAGTAGAGGGGTTGGTGAACCCGCGGCCACCGTCTTCCTGCTCTCCAGGGCCAAAAACCTGTCTTAACCCATGCAACGCTGGGTCCCCGGCTAGTAGTATCATAAATGAGAAATTGAGTTTTCTTTTTGGTTTGTTTGATAGACATTTTTAAAGGCAAACTTGCGACATCGGAATAATCAACAAACTAATACCGATTTATAAAAGATCTCCAACTGTAAAAATTTCCTTTTTAATATCCTGACTGTATGTAGTCAAGCAGGACTTTGTCCTTTCTGCTTTGCTCTAATGATTCATACCAGTAACACAGGTTTGCATCTATTAAGATAACGTATAGGACTGAGTTTTTGGTAAAATGGTAACCGGTTTCATGCCTTCAGAGAATTGATGATGCGTTTGATGAGAAACATGTTGTTTGCGTGAGCCAAGTGAGACGCCGATTAGATATCCTTCTTTGTGTGAACCATCACTAAATCAGTCCATGGGTTGAGCATGAGTTGTGACTATAGAGAAAGGGGCAATCTCCCTCATTTGTGCCTGGGAAAGTGTTTTCCCCTTAGGGCTTCACCCATGGATGTGGGTACCATAAAGTAGTTAGTTATCAATGCAGTTGCCTGAGGCAATCTACTGGGACTTCTTGAAATTGCCTTTCTTTGATTATTTCAATAGTACTCTGTTGCTGTCTTCTGAAGTGTTCTGAGTAATAGTAAATATTAAGGTTTTTCAAGATGTATCAGAGAGTCAGTCTGGCTAGAGACAGCGGTGTGTGTATCAAAATTGTGCCTGCTACTTGTGAAAATTGTGCCTGTTACTGCTACTTGTGAAAAGTGTGCTGTTAACGTTACTTGTGAAAATTGTGCCTGTTACGGCTACTTGTGAAAATTGTGCCTGATACCGCTACTTGTGAAAGTGTGCTGTTAACATTACTTGTGAAAATTGTGCCTGTTAGCATTACTTGTGCAAATATTTTCAGTTGTCTACTACTTGAGTGACACAATTAAAAACTCTTGACACTTGTAACTGAAACTTTATAAGGCTGACATGAATAGAATTTTAACAACCCAAGTGAATGAGGTCACTGCAGCGTGTAATGACAAATTGTGCCCTGTGTGGCACTATCGATTGAGGACAGAATCTGAGGCAATGTGACTATCTAAATTGCATTTGCCTTAAGTTTCCTTACAGAAGCACATTCAGTCTACCGGGAGCTTCTAATTCCAATTAAGGAATCATTACCTAATCAATTTTCCCTCAAGTTTTGATGGCGCCTGATATCTGCCCAACCAGATATACTGTCTTTGTTGAACTGGCTGCCACCAGTTTGTTCTTTGAAGCTTTTTTTAAAGTGGCTCGCTAGCAATTATAATATGTGCTTCATGCCCCATCCTTTTGAGCTAACTTAGCAAGAACGATAAAAGCCGCATACCGATTAGGGGCCATCCACATATTACGTACACAGCGAGGGGTGTCGAATTTTGGCGATTTTGCGTAAGGGTGCGTACAGTGAGGAGAAAGAGTCACGAAAATACGTACGTACGCAAATATGATTGTCTAATTATGATGTCCACAAAATGGAATATTAAAATCAGAACTGTAAACCCAATCACAGACTATATTCTTGCTTAATCAATTTTATGTAGCATTAAAACTTTGTAAAATGCAAGTGTTGTTAAGTGTTGTTAGTGTTTTATTTCTTTGTAGCAGTTAACAAATTTAAGCTGTTAAATATAACGCTTAAAAAATAAATAGCCTGTGGTAAAATCAATGTCTTATAGATGTCTTTAGCCATTTTACCTTTGCAATTGGGTGGGGTAAAGCTCTGATGTATGTATGCATGGGGGAGGTGGCCCACAAAATGTATGCGGTGCAGCAGAGGAGTGTGGGAGGGGTCCGAAAATCCGATTTTTTGCATTAGCAATATACGAATGGGCTCTTATGCTGTTCAAAACGTTTACTAGACCAATTCGGCCATTCTCAGGACACTTGTTAACAGTTGACTGATATATGATGACAGGATATATGCCTCAATAAAGGATACTTAAGGATGATTTGTTAGATGAATAGAAGATAAGCTTGTAGTAATTCAGTCGATGAATTTGGGACTTTAGCAATGACGATTGGTGCAATTATTGGCGAGATTTCTGCACAGTTGAGATTTATGTAGTTTCAATTTTTTTTCATTTTAATAGTGATTTTGTGACAGGTTGCTTGATAGTGTAGTGTTTATAAATTTGGATTGAGATTTTAATGAGTGGTTTTAGGGGAAGAGGTCCATGTTGTTGTTTTGTTGATCTGCATTGTTGTATTTTTTTATACACTGTTGTTTTTTTATCTACCTTGTTCACTGTTGTTTTTGTTCGTCTATGTTTTTTGTTGATCTACGTTGTTCTGTTGATCTGCAATTACTATTAAATTAATGCATATGATTTCTTTCTGTTTAGTACAAATAATGGCTGGAGCAAAGGCTGAGGTTTCTCCATCCGATAGACTACGCCTGGCTGCTGGAAAAGGAGACGTCAGGAGTGTCAGCGACCTTCTCGACCAGGGTATCAGCGCAGACAAAGATAAGGTATGCTCACTTGTCAGTATCGTGTCTGGTTTTCTTATCATGGACTTTGCCTAGTCATTGTCCAAAATCTATCCATCTTACCTATCTATCGAGACCTGTTTGATATCTTTCATCAAAGAGAGCATCACTGTACAGAGAGACCACCTTGTAATCATTGTGTAAATGGTTTAGCTACACAAGTTGGATCTCTTCTGATCAGTTAGTGTTGAGGGCTCTTAATTTTATGTTTGTCTTCTATCTGTTTTGCATATTGCATTGTCTGAGAGCTTATTGTTATTCTCTGGTGGTTTTTGCTGCATTGGTCTTGTCTGTTTAGATCAGTTAGATAAGGTACCCACACAAGTGCAATGCCCTGAAGAGGTTTTTTTAAGTTTTTGTGTTTGAAACAATATGTGCATTAGTAATTCTTGTATGGGGTTTATTGTTCTTTGCACCTGCTAATTGATCTTTCAGAGGTGTGGCAGTCATTTGCAGAGGTGCTGCTTGTTTGACAGTGGTTGCTAAGAATGGCCATGTCTTTCACATTGGTTTAGTTCTTCAGAAGAAAAACATGAATAGACTATTCTCAGTTGAAATATTGAATTGTTGCCAACAGCAAATTATTGGAATTTGTTGCAGGAGAGGAAAGCTTTCTTCCAGCTGTCTCAGGCCCTCTCCCACTGAAGATAAATTTGCCCCTTGCATCTTTCCCCATAGGCCTTATATCCATGGGGAGTAACCAATAATAATCATCATTGCTTGGCATCATTAAGGCCGTTAAGGATCATCACTGAGCATTATCATCTTCATAACATGATCGTCCTTTCATTATCAGAGTACTTCTTTTAGTGTAAGATGTTGATTTTTTAACAACACTGTTTCATATCAAAGTTGATTTTGTGTCACCCTCCTCCTTTCTCCAGGCTTGGGACTGGCACTGTCAAAGTCGAAACAATGGTGGCGTTTTGGTGTAAAGAAATCATTGTTATATATATACAACCGTGTCTTTGTAGCCATCTGGTGGCTTGTCACAGTGTCTTTTATTGATGAGGCCTGGGATACCCGTAGACAAGCATCCGTCCAGGGAAACATTAAGTTAAATCCTCTCTTATCGCACAGTCTCACTGACGTTGGCACTAACCAAAGCAAGACCATCAGATCTTGGCTGACAATGGAGCTGAGGAGTTGTTTACCGTTAGGATGCTTGCTATCCTTCTTAGCCTTCTTATCTTTCTTCTCAGACTCCGCATCTGCAACCCTCCTGGCACCAGCATCCAGTAGCATCCCTCCCGGTAGCAGCTGGAGCGGCCGTGGCAATCTTCTTTCATGTCCAACGATGATATATAGATGTTGGCGGTTAGGACGTGTGTCAGTTGTGGTCGTGGTCACATTATTCCAGTTTTGAACAACTGGAGATGGGTTGCTGGATAGACTAAGGTCCTTCTGCTTTCAGGAACAAGTGCTCTTGTTGTTGATTATATTACAAGGTGGTTACAGGTGGTTAATCTTTCCAGTAATCACAATGGTGGTTATAACCTCTGAGAGAAAACCCAATTTAACTGTATCACTTTAAGACCAACAAAGCTATATATCCCAGCTCCAGAATACTCTATATATATATATATATATGTGTGTGTGTATATATATATATATATAAGCATGCAAATTGACATAACTAAGTTGGCCATCCTATTAGCATGCAAATTGATAACCCAACCTCATTGGTGCCTGGTCCAGACCTCAGATGCCAATGATTATAAATAAGTTGCATCAATTGTTCAATTAAGGAATTTTGATGTATTGATTTGATTGCTATGTGCCTTGTTAGGTAGTCGTCTATATGGTTATGATGCATTGCACGTGGTTTTGTTCAATGCACGTGGTTGAAGTCATGTATACATTGGCTTCCTGTTAAGATTGGTTTCAAACTGGGACTCACTGCTTATAAGAAATTGGACTCATATCACAATACTTCAAATCAGTCCTTTTTCCCATGACTCGCCACTATTTAATGAGGTCATCTGATTATCTTTCTCTGATATCGTACCTAAGACAGCAACTGTTCTTGGTGAATGAGCTTTTTTTAGTCCTGGAACTCTCTTCCTCTACGTCCAATCTGCTCATTTGCTTACAATTTCATTTTGTTCTCTCTCAAACTGCATATCCACTGTTCTGCCTATGTGTCTTACAGAATAATCTTCAAGATATTGACCTCATTATGACTGGGTTGTGGTGTGCCATTGGCCGATGCCTAGTGCCTTAGATACCAACGGGGTGAAGGTACTAATTAAATTATAATTAAGTTTTAGTTTGTATGCTGTTCTAAGAGTCATTCCTATTCTGCTGTAGGATGGTCGGACCCTGTTACACCTAGCAGCCCAGAACGGCCACGTGGACGTCGTGCGGACTCTTGTCGCCAAAGGCTTTGATATATCCGCCAAAGATACTGTAAGACTTCTTAAGAAGTTGAGATTCACATTTCGGTGTGACCTTGCGCTTGCTATAAATTTTATTACTAATAATAATGTATTACATGTTTGCAAAATGTGCACATGGATGTACATGTATATGTGCTTTTGTTTCCACATTGCTTCATCTTCATCATTCTGGGGCACAAAGATGTATGTAGAGTTTTTTCATGGTGAGAAACTGAGCTTAAATTTTATTGGAAATCTGCAGTCTTTAACTTGAAATACCGTTGTGTCTAGTTGCATATGATAAGAACTGATTTCTTTTAACTGCTTGGATATATTTCTTCGAAGTGGAGCTCGCCATTTTTGTTTCCTATACTTGTGTTTGTCTATCAGTTGCAGGTCATTTAGCTGATATGATTGAATTTTCAATGTGGTGAAATTAATTATGACTGTTGAAGAAGTGATGATATATATATATATATATATATATATATATATATATATATATATATTTTGTGTATATGTATATATATATATTGTATATATATATATATATTGTGTATATATATATATATATATAAAAGATTTTTTATATTATATATGTATTTATTGCTGCATGTTTATGCTAACATGTAGATAAATATCGTTTAATTGCTGGTATTGTTTTGAGAACTGCTGCATCATTGTACTTCTAGGCATATTGATATATGGTTGTACTTGAGAAATGAGTGCTTTGTTTCTCATTAGGTTGATTTTTGTGTTGTGAAGTGATCTGAACAATTTTGAACTTTATCGCGACCCAGAAATTAGTCACGGCCCAAATGCATATTTGTGTCTGAACATTCACACAGCATCATCAGTTAAGTACTTCACAAAGGACATAGTTTGGTTGGTTGCAGTTTAACGACGCTGTGTGATAATGTAGATCATTAGCGTCGCCCTGCTCATTTATCCAGGCTTGGGACTGGCACTGTCAAAGTGCAAACAGTGGAGATACAATTCTCAAATTGCCTTCTTACGTATTGGGCATGTGATTTGCATTCCTTCTACAAACGATTCCCTCTCCCTGCTTGAGGAGTTTATCTCAAATTGGTGCTATATAAATCGTTTTTTGTGACACATTGAACTTTGGTCTGGTCTACTTATGCCCAATCATAAGTTTTCATTCCATATTCATTAAGTGGCTGAGTAGGTTATAATTTTGTTTAATTGGCCTCTGACCCTGGTGATCGTGTGTGGCCATTTACTGCCGTCAGTGTTTGGCAGTTGATCAAATTACTCCTATTTAGAATTGAAGATATGGCTATTAATCAAATGGGTTATATTGAGACCTTGTGTAATTCATACCATTGTTTACACCGACTTTATATCAAGTGGCTGGGAGTGTGGATCCAGATTTTGCTGACTTGATTGGGCTACATTTTTCTAATGGAATCTTATCAGAGTGTGGTAATTGATATGCCTGTCTAGGACAGAAATTTCTATGCAACCGTCATTTATTGAACCAACTGAATCACAATAAATACAGACAGGGTAGGTTGGAAGATGAGATGGCCAGTGAGAGGACTGGCACCATATGCCGAGGCTAAGAATAATGAGGTCGGTAAGACTACATACTCATGGCTTAAGGGACTGATCTCCTTCTTCTCCTTCTTCTTCTTCTTCTCCTCGTTCACCTTCTTTCCTTCCTTCAGTCTCCTGTGTTCTCTTCATTGTAGCATGTTTACACTCCTCTGCATCGCGCTGCCGCTCAAGGTCATCTTGAAGTCATCGAGTTCCTGGTGAAGAATGGTTGTCCGGTAGACGAAGAGGATGAGGTAAGATGTCCGAGAGACTGGAACAGCAACCGGTTGTCCTGGGAAGCAGTTACTTTATGCTCTGAAATGTGCTCCCAAAGTTAATTCAGAACATTTAGCCAGCTTTTTTGCAACACTGGCGTCAATATGGTTGTATCTGGCTTGTAAATACTTTGTCATTACTGCTTTTGAGTTGGATTTGAATTGTATTTTGTATTTAAATGGCAACTACGTAAATAAATTTCTACATATAAACACATGCACTTGGATGTAGACGACCATGCTTCTTTTCCACATGCCATTCCGAAACACTACAGTACTTCCCCTCTAAGCCAAATTCAATTAGTAGCTGTGCTCACTAGGACGACTGCTATGTGTTTCATGGTGCCAGAAAGGACATGTCCAAGACACTTTTATCAAATCGGGAACTGTCCCGGACAATCCGTGGCATGTGTGTACCCTAAATGGCTGACCATCTGGGTTTAGAAATTGGCATGGTAGAATTGAAGCCAAATTTTGAAATGTTGTCCTACAAATTGTTCGAGTGATATGTGACCTTTCTCCGTTTGATGTTCCATAATTGTAATTGATTTCATCAGTAGTGTCTTTATGGTTTGTTGTGTTTTAAATTTAACTCTCATCGTGATTCTGTGCTTGCAGTTTGGAAATACAGCATTACATGCAGCTGCTTGGAATGGGTACAGTCAAGCGATCGATCTCCTGCTTAGAAACAAAGCACGTGTCAACGTCGTCAATAAGGTATGTCAGGAATGACTGTATCAAGAATGTAATGTGATCAAGCATTTATATAGCACCCTTTTAGAGACCTACTCAGAAGCACTCTCTGCGCTGGCCTAAGGATGTTATATGCTTGGTAGTTCGTGAAATGCAATACGCTGTTATAGATTTTACTCTTCTTACATGGAAAGGTTTGTTTTTGAATAATGCTTTTGAAACTATTTGGATGACACATTAAGGATAGTGTTGGTTAAATCATTATGTTGTTCTTCTTGAAACCAGGTTTTGCTGGATGACTGGTTAGATTTTTGGCAAAGCTTTGATCTGATGTACTATTGTGAGTTTCAACAGTGTTTGTAGGGGTGTTGGTAGATGAAGGTGCCATATGTATGTGAGAAACTGAATGGGCTCATTGTGTGTGTGTTTTTTATTTCAATTTCGGTTGTTTGAATAGTTGCATTCAGTAGTTGTGAATGGTGTCGGCTGTGTTGCAGGTTGGCTTCACCGCATTGCATTCGGCTGCTCAGAAAGGGCACAATCAAAGCGCACGGGTTCTGCTATTTGCCGGATGCCAACCTAACATTAAAAATAAGGTTGGTGTGATTTTTTTATATATATATATATACATTGAATGAGGTGTTTGGTTGCTAGACTACTGTGCTTTAGCATGGAGACTGTTCTTTAGAGTTGTGCAGGCGAATTGAGTATATGTGATTGTAAGGGCTTATTTATATAGCACCTCTTCTTGGAAACCCGCCGGAGGTGGTCCTGACCCGAGCACACAAGACGATAATCATACAGAAGGGTCTCGACCACTTGCAAAACAGAGGCATGGAAAGTAGAAGAGGCTGACCGTGACAAAGCTTCCATGTTACATTGCATGAGTTTGGGACAGAGACCTGTACTGGAGTTACTCATTTGTTGTACCCTTTGAAATTGAAATCCTCTCCGAGTTACTGCACGTCTGACTGATAAAGAAGATTCCATAGGTTAGATTATTGATGGCAATTCAGTCATATTTGATCAATATTTCTCTGCTATTAGGTTACTGTTTTATTTGTGGCCTGGTTTAATTTTCGTCATCTTGCTACACGTTATTGTTAGAGGTTTTGTTGTGTTATTATTTATTTATTTCTGCCATGATGATTCCTCCAGGGGTTTAATAATAAATTATCTAGTGTATCTGAAACGGCTACCCCTAAATTATAATTACTATTGCTGTTGTTATTATTTTTATTGTTATTACTGTTGTTATTGTCACTAGTACTATTTTGTTTGTAGCTCTTGGAGACCATGAATCACATCTGAATCTTACTACTCGTCTAGTTAATTAGTATATTCAGTATTATTTTTATATAACTATTGTTAAATGCATCATGTAATATATTTGCTGTCTGTTTTGCTTAGTATGGTGAGACGGCATTGCACACATCTGCTCGTTACGGTCATGCAGGCGTTGCGAGAATCCTTCTCAGTGCCAAGTGCAAGATTAACATACAGAACAAGGTTAGTTCTGTCTTTGTAGATAGATAACAAATGGTTGGATTTTGATTAAGACTATGAGGAAGAGACATTAACATTAGGGCTTGCTGTGGATATGCAGATTGTGTTGTTCTTTCAATAGTGGCGTACTGCTGATATTTGAATCATTGGCTAGCACACATGGCAACCTGAACTGTTGTGGAATTTGTTAAATTCAGTGGTGACTGAAGGATCTTGCCTGATCAATTCTTCAAAAAACGAGCATTGTTAAGGCCATACCATCACTATTTGAAATCATTGAAATTTACTTGAGTCCATGTCCTAGAGGCCATTTGACAATTGGTATTGTTGTTGCTGCTCTTTGAAAAAATATCATTTTAACAGGTCTGATTGGTTTGTGGCCTAGAGCCCTGTGTTTGATTGCCCAGGACCTTTATTGAATAGGATTGCTGCTGAAATTGGGATGCAATTTTTTGTCCTCTGGCGATATGGCTCTGACCCTATCTTCGTATTTGATGAGTAGTAAGCCCGGGCAGAAGATTCTTTGTGTCATATTTTCTCTCAATTGAATAGGTATTGGTGGGGAGGGGTGGCCTATTGGTGGGAAGCGCCTGAACTGAAACACACAGTACGGGTTAATGCCTCCACTCAGGTAGTTGATCATTCAGTGGGACTTCAAGAGCAAGTTCTCCATGGCCTACCAATGCTCTGAGGGCTCCATCAATTCTGTTGTTTGATCGTCTGCACTTCTCGACGTTGAAAATAGGGCAGTATTCAATACAGTTGTACGGTATCATATCGTTTAAACAGAATCGTATCGTATGACTGCAGTGTATTGTATTGTTTAAATACATGTGTATGGTATTGTATGAATACAGTTGTATTGTATCAGTACTATTGTATTGTATAAATATAATTGTTTTAAATGTGGTCAGCCTGTCAAATCATTGTTTTAATCAGATAATAATTTATATAGCACCCATTAAATGGTGCTCTCAGTTCATCCATGCTGTTTGTCTGTTGGAGCAGAATGGAGAAACTGGTCTCCATGTTTCCGTCACATGCAAACGCCAGAAAATAGCGAAGCTATTGATAGAAGCTGGAATCAAGAAGAAGCTCAAGAACAAGGTATTGTCACTTGATTGGTTAAGATATGTACTGGGTGAATTAATTGGGGTAAGATAATGCAGAAATCAGGAGGAAGGTATTGAATAAGCTACTTTTGCTTGATATATGGTGCTGATGGGGCGAGTTTGATAGGGTCAGAAAAAGCAATGTCATTATTTAGTCTCTGTTTGCTAGTAAATGTATTGTGCTTATAAAAAAGAAATATATGTCCCTCCTCTTGGGTGGATTCAGAGGGTTGGGCCTCCATTTGAGTTAGAAAGTCCAGTGTAAAGAATAAAGTGCAAGTCTATTGTTTTGATGAACAATGGAAACCGCTTCCTGAGTTTAATAAGCCAGTACAATGGGGGCCGTGCCAGATGTGTCCAGCAAAATCTCCTATTATTTGAGATTTGTGAAAATCATTTTGTGACTGCATCCAACACAGACTTCTTCATTTTATGTATCTTTGAGTAGGTTTTTTTTAAGAATAACCTTAACGCTAAAATAGTCTATAATAATCTTAGATGCATTCAGTAGGTAGGACTATCATTTATATGCGATAGGAAATATTACTGCCACACGGAATAACCTCTGAGCAGCAGTTACTTATGAGACGTGTATACTATACACGACCCAGCAGACCAAAATTGGGACGTATATACGTGTCCGTTGTAGTCAACGTGTTAAAAGCCAGTTTTGTTCAATCTAAGAGACATTCCTGAAATGCAAAGCTTGCTTGACATCCAGTAAATTAGCAAGGCAGTAGTAGGTCACTGGTGCCATATATGTTTAAACAGGATTTTGCAGTTCTTATCTTATCTCAAACTTCTCACGTGTAAGCAGTGTTAATCAAAGGCTGAAGCTGGCAGTTGGCACTGTGCCAGCCAATTAACTAAACGTTTTTTGGTTGTGATTTGTTTCTCTGTTGGCCGTTTTTTTATGCCTCAGCAATTTATGAGGGCAGCAGACTAAAGCCAAATTGCTAGTAACTGATCAGGGCTTTGTGGCCTCAGGCTAGGCGTTGGTATC
Organism: Bimastos eiseni; assembly: GCA_959347315.1. Taxonomy (NCBI): domain Eukaryota; kingdom Metazoa; phylum Annelida; class Clitellata; order Crassiclitellata; family Lumbricidae; genus Bimastos; species Bimastos eiseni. The sequence goes on along the minus strand of OY365822.1, from coordinate 6,018,468 downwards.
TCTAATACTCGTTTGATTCATTTCAGCAAGGTGAAACTGCATTGGAGATATCGAGGAAGATGAACGACTTAGAAATGATTCTCATCTTGACTTTAGAGGAGAAGGTGATTGGCATTGTTTCTAGTCTACCCAGCCCACTCTGTGAATGGGAGAAGAAACCCCCAATCCATTTTAATTATATATAAGAGACTCCAAAGTTACTCAGAACAATTATATTATCGAAAGGCATCAACAACCCCCCAGTAATAATAATGGCAGTAGTAATAATCATAGTAGCAATAATATTGCATATTAATAGAGTTAGTAATGATTTATAATAATAATAGTTTTCTTGATAATATTTAACAGTAGTAGTGATAATTATAATATTGTGCTGACATTGTCATTGTGCACAAGGCTTGGGTGTTATATTGCTTTGGGTGTGGGTATAGCATTTGCTAGGTTCCTGTTATGACATGACTGCTTATGTAAAGTCTGCTATATTTTCACGTAAAAGTTGTAGGCTAGCCTGGATGGTTTCGTGATTACGATCACCTGATTGGAAGTATTGTTCGTATTTCATTTGTCAGTTATTTCTTCTCATTTTCTAAATTGAGTCTTTCTGGTCTCTGTCAGACGACCGTGATACGGCGTCACAGAAGCGAAGACATCCGACCGTTGTCGCCTGCTGAAGACACGATGTCCGACACGAAGAGTGACTCTAGCAGAAGACGAAAAGACAGCCAGTCAAGACAGGTACACACCTAGCAGCAGTTGTCATTTTCAGGATTTCTCTATAAGTCGAAAACACACAGGGGCCTTGCTTTGGTCGACTTTGAATTAAGCTAAGAAAGTTCTGTTTACTGTGCACAAATAGGTCCAGGAATCCATCTGTCTGTCTCCTTCCTCCCTTCTGTTTGTTCTCTTTAAGCTGTGAAAAGATGCAAGGGTGGCTCCCAGCTTGAAACAATGTGCGAGTCATGGGAGGAAGTTGGTTGCATAGGGTGGACACCGAAATAATAAGAAAACCAATTAACAATAATAATAACTATTACAGAAATAATGGCCACTTCACATGTTACTAATCATCTCTGGACCATCTCTTTCTTATGTGAGTGCTTATTAACTTACCTTTGGTCAAAGTAAGCCAAAATACTCTTTTATTAAAGCAAGAGATTTGGTCCTGGCTCATGGAACAAAGAACAAAGAGTTGACGTCAGTCTAGCGAGTATTGTACAGTTATTGCAATGCTCAGGTCACCCCCGATTGTTGGTTGCTTAAAAGGTGTAGGACAGCCCACATAGTAACTTCATCCCTCTGAGAGCTGGGGTGATGGTGTGGACTCTTGGCAATGTTGAGCTGGGAATGCATCTGAAGAGTTCACTTAAAGTTGTGCTATATAAATGTGAGTGTCCAAATATGCTAAACGATGATTGGAATTTCATTTTATACCAGTCTATGAATGTCTACTTATCGGAATGTTACTGGCCTCTTTATCAAATGCAGTGACACTTCTGTAATCACTTGATAGATTAAAAGCTGTGTCTGTTATCAGGAGATAGACAAGGAGAATTACCAGACGATAGGCAGCTGTACTGCTGGTCCAGCAGCTGCAAGCGCCAAGGCAACCAAGAGCTGCTGTGCCCCAGCGCCGAGCAAGGCAATGACTGCTTCCAACAGGCTGCTCTTCGACAGCACCGCGACGTCCAAGAAACTGCTCGACGGGTTTAAACAACACCAGATCGAGAAGCTGATGAAGCCATTGCCAGATTCTGTTGTCTCAGAGAAACACAGTCAGTGTCTGAAACTTATTAGCTTTTGAGACATGGTAACTGATTGGTTTAGGCGCATATGGATAAGCTTGCTGATGACGTGAGTTGTCACTACTAAACTGATCTATTCTGAGCCTTTACTGAGAATTTCCATGTACCAGGAAACAGTGTGTCGTCCCATATATCAATAAACAGACAAATATCTACCTGAGATATGCGTGCTTGCATAAAATGTTTGAACAATTACATGCATGCATATGTGTCTCTCCGATAGCTGGACTTAGTCCCTTAGGGGTTGTTTCTTTCCCAATGCTTAACTGTCAATGGCCCATTGAACTTTTATGCTCTGTTTTTTCGTTTTGATTGTCAGTGACCAATAAAAACTGTGGATTATGGTAGTGGTCATGGTTTTAGTTACATGCGATCACTTACATAATGTCTCTATGAATGCAAGCAGAATAATTAATCAACTACTTACCAGATTGGTGTGTGACATTCACATAAAAGGCTATTTTAACTGTGGGAGATGTTGCTAAATCTTCTTTAGCAAGATACTATTGTTATGCTAACTCGGAGGTACGGATATGTCGCTAGAGTTTGTACGTGATTCTATTTTACAGGCAAGAAGGAGAAAATGGTGAACGGCCTGCAGAGCGAGTACGGTCCAAAGCCTGGTCAGGTGTATTATCGAGACCTTTCAGGGAAAGTGAAGCAGGTAAATCAGTGTCTATAGTTTTGGGTAGTTGTGTTTATTTTTTTTAGTTCCCTTATTATGTGTACAAGGTCTGTAAATCTGAACATGAAGTGTAGGACGGACATGCACAGCAACTCCACTCCATTGTCGTTACACAAGAGTGCTTTCAGCATATTGGAACATAGACCCAAACACATTACTGAATAAACCTTGTTATTAAATATGAAATATGAAGATATCAAGGACGTCTTTACTCTCTAATGTTTACTGGAAAGTGGGTGGAGCCAAATAAAATAAGCCCATTAGTCCCAAATTTATTTGATGAAAAAATATTATTTTATAAAAAAAATATTTTATCAAAAAAAGTTGTTTTTAGCTATTTGAGGGTGTAATATTTGCCAAGGCAAATAATTATGTAGCATCCTTACTTACATACTGCGCACTAGTATTAAAACTGAGTGAGTGGGTTCGACCCTCGTCCGAGGCGTCGCTGTGTAGGGACCTTGAGCAAGTCCTTCATACACATTTGCTATGCAGTACAACTGCAGTTGCGCCATCAAGGCATGTGCACTTCTGAGCAAAAATGTTGGAAGAAGGGCAATATCAAATTTGAGCAAAAATAAATAAAAATAAAACGTTAACTGCATTTTTGTTAGATTGTTTTTGGTCCAAATACACGAATATCACACGCACTCCATCTGCAGCTTTCTTGGACTTTACCTGTGAGTGAGTTTAAATTTTCTTTCTTATTCGCAGGGTCCAGTTGGATATACATCAGGCGGTCCAACTCTGCATCAACAGGAGAGGAAGAATAGTGCCAACAACGACTGTCACTATGAACCCTTTGCTTCTGCTAAGGCAGAAAAGTGCTGCCACCGGAGGATGTCTAGCCGGCTGATCGCAGAGCAGAGTGGTGTTCAAGGCAGGAATAGCTGTACGACACTATCCGGGGCGCATAAGTCAACCATACCCGTCGAAGGTCGTAGATCACGGGTCCAGTCGGAACCCCGCCAGAGCGGTCGTTCGCGTCACTTTGCTGACGTCGAACATCACCCTAAAGGTATGTCAGTGCAAGAGAGGTCATGTGACTGTTGCCATGGCAATGCAGTTGTTCAGATCGTGGAAAGCCGTGGCGCAACTCCTGACGTTGACTCATACGGTTTTGTTCAGTCTCGTTATACACGCGGGATTACTGGGCGTGCAACTGAAAACCTTTCCCCTCAAGGTAAATTGTTCAGGTCTGGGTCGGACGAGACGCTGTCGAGGCACCCTGGCCGTCGACAACATCGTCAGTCCACACGGCATCAAAAGACGGAAGTTCCAGCCATAGATACGTCGGGCAACAGGTACTGGACTATGTCAAAGGTCCACAGCAGAGCAAGGGACGTGAACAGAGACAGAACGTACGAGACACTTCGCTCGCACTCGAGTTTTCAGACCCGAAACGATTCTCGTCCATACACATACCACGAAGAGAGCGACTACGTTCTTCCCTCTGCTCTGCGTTCAGACCATGTGGAACACGCCGGTCGTGGTTTTCTGGCACGAGACTATGCCCGGCCGAATCAACCTACGTCCTCGAATCCTGTTTCCACAGCCCAAGAACGAGTTGAGGAAGGTTACCAGAACTATAGCGAAGTGTTCGATGGCTCGGAGGAACGTCTCAACTCTTCAGGGATTGTTTTCGGCTCAAGACAGCTCTGTAACGATATCCCATCTGCTTCAAAACCTGGTCTTCCGCTGTTGCAGTCCAGTCCATTTGTCGAAGAAGAGCTGTCTGTAAACATCTTACAACCGTGCCCGTGTGTCGTAAATCCGTTGCATGATGGTCCATGCCCCCCAATTATTCCAGCAACTTCACCGGTTTGTGCCGCTTGCCAACACGATAACTTTTGCTCATCAACCTGCAACCATCCAAGAGCAGATGCCGGTAGCAACCCGGACTCTGGCTATGGAAGCAAGAGCTACAGGACCAGAGGAGATCCGGTCATGATGTTCCGGCCGCAGGACTCCAACTCAAGCGGCAAAGAGTCGAAGCAGAGCAGGGAGGACGACAAGAACAGTTACGGTTCGTCGCACTGGAACACGTCCGAGTGCACCGTCGCTCCAAGATTTCCGAACCCAGGCGCCGTGACGAAGCCAAACGAATGCAGACAGACACAGCCCACGAGAAAAACCTCTGCACACAGGGAGCAATCCCTCAGGGAAATCACCAACCCATCCCGTCTTCCTTCTGCCAACCACGAACCCATGTCACCACAAAATCTGCACTACACCTCTTCCAAGGACCGAGTTCTCACCGGAAGATGTCCCTCTGAGAGACCGACTTCGTGGTGTAGTCACCATCCAGAACCATCGCTGTTCAACTCCAACCAGACCCATCGCTGTCTGCAAGCAGAGGTTTACGGTGCACAGTATCACCAGGGTGCGAATGGAGGCGTAATTACGGAAGGCAGCAACTCGCCTCGGCCTGGAAAACCGTCCAAACATCGCGACAGACCGACAAGCTACCACCAGTATGAGCCAATTGCCACAAGGGAAAGACGCAGACCGTCCGATCAACCAGTGCAGCAGAACGACAGAATCAATGATCAGTCCGATTTGAAATACATCCGGCAGCATTCTGACAGAGATTCAAGGCAAGGAGGGAATCGAAAAGAAACCAGATATCTCCATGTGACAAGGACAGATGGACTGAATGCCGCAGAACGACATAGGACTGATGATGGCCCACAGGTACGGGTTTGTTCTCCTGTGGAGCCTTCTAGCATGCTCCAAGTTCAACCTCACACTTTGAATCATCCTTTGAATCAAAGCGGTCAAAGGCAGCCCGCTGTAGAGATTGGACGATCTACAACAGTCTAATGTAGTTCTGTCATGGACCAGTTTATTTTCTTATTTTCAAACGTGATTAGCATTGTGGAAGCGAGGAGGTGCAAGATATCCGTTTCTATTTTAATAGTTTGTATTTTAAATTAATGCTCATTTTTGACTTAAATTTTAGTTATTGCCATCATGACATCAAATTGTTCAGACTGTATATCGGATTGTCCTTATGAAGCCTTTCTTGAATGCATTTGCAATTAATTTCAATTTCATTTTAAGACCAGATGTTTTCTGGATGATGTGTTTGCCAAGAGTTCTGTCACTATTTCCAGACATATTTTGTGTGTGAATATTTAGTAAATATTTGCAGACATTTGAGTATCATTATAGTAATTATTTTGTGGCATTAGTTTTTGAAAAAACCAACTATGGACTGCTACTAGGATGTTCTTGTGATTTGTTTTGCCAGAATAAACTGTTGTATCTGAGTTAAAACAGTGTGGATTTGCTTGGTGAAGATTTGCAAAAGCAGATCACCAGAACATTTCTAATCCAGTTTAAAATCAGTTTGATAAAATAACATACACTTGATTGTACTGTTCAATCAACAACACCTCTGAGCATTAACATTTTAAGCTGTCCGTTTGCAATATTATAAGATATGTTCAGCAGTACCAATCCAATGTCCAGCTCCCACAAACCAACAGTTTACACCACCATATTCAGAGACCCTGAACGAAATCACGACCAGTGTGACACTCCATATGAAAGCCTTCGCTTGTTTTTTGCTTTGATGCTGGGTACAACTAGCAACACCAGTAAAACTTCTCCGCTTCAGATCCAGAACAGCTTGAATACACAAAGCACCAATTTCTCCAATATCTGTATCGATGATCAATTATTTTAATGTGTGTATAGACACATCATAAACAAGTCCGCAGTCGGACTAATGTCAAAATTTCTATTGCCCGATGTTGCACCAGGATTACAAGAAGTGATTGACAACTGAGCATTCATATCAGTAGGGTTAAGATGCTTTCTTTATGCAGGCAGTGCATTTACTGATTAAACTAATTCCTACTTAGGACGTAGGTGGTGGTTGTGACGATGTTGAAGCTTTTAGCATGGCAATAATATCTTTATTGTCAGTACTGTCGATGACGCTCGTGCCGTCCGAGTCCGTCAGAGTGGCATCGGCTCCTCGTGTCAGAAGTGCTCGCACGACTGCCAAATGCTCGCAGGATGCGCCTGAAACAAAGATTATAAATACATTGTAAATTAACTCTTCAAAGACGAGTGTATTAATAGTTACTGGAAACCAATGCAGTTGTTAAAAGTGATAAGAAGTTTAATGGATAAAGCAGCTATTGGTAGTCATAACATTTGATGTGACTCTTTTATGTCAAGAGTACTAAAAGTGACTGGGAAACTAAGGACTAAACTAATGACTGGATTCTCTTCATCGGCTTCTCGCTCTTTAAAGGCGTTTCTTTTTCCCAGGGTTTCTGTGCTGAGAGCGCCTCTGAATGGCTATTCTGTGAGTGGTGCTATATAAATCTAAAGATACGATACAATACGATAATGCAGCTTGTCATCATCTTTCTCAAGGGCAAAATTGTTTGAACGTACGGTAGTCCTATTCACGATGCCAGGGCATTTTGTTTAGGCATACAGTTTTCAGTCCAAAGCTGGACAATTCTAACTGTTAATACCTACATATTCTGCAGTGTGAGAAGGTCCATTTTATTCTGTAAAAGACGCCCACCAGCCTTACCGTAGTGAAGAGGCGTCTGACCGTCACAATCCTAGCAAAAACAATACATACAAAAAACAATTAACCTCCTCTGCTTGTAATGTAGTATTACATAGCAGCTTAGCATAAATAGAAGAGCACAGTCCCCTAAGCTAGCAAATGAGACAGCTATGGGTATTGCGCTAGCGAATTCATTTTCTTAGCCTCGGCAGTCGGCATATGAGGTGGGGGCCAATCCTCTCCCGCTCATCTTCCCATAAACAAGGTATGGGCAGTGTACTTGTTATAGCTGAGTTACCTAGGGGCACACATGGAGCAGAATTCTTGAACCAAATTTCTGCTCTGGCAGGTATTAGAACCCTCACCTCTCAGTTGACAGTTGGACTTACTAACCGCTACTACAATATAGGTCAGCTAGAGTGGGGCTTTGTTTGCCCACACCAGGTGGAAGGTTAGGCCAGAGGTCAATCAGTAACTGACCTGTACATTTATGGAGGCACCGTGGTTCAACAGAACGTCAACTAAGTCTTTGAACCCTCGGTCACACGCCCAGTGCATCAGAGCGAGACCCTGCAAACAGCATGCCTAAAAATTACCCATAGTGATAGACGTATCAATATCATTATTGTCATTAATATATTCCTATTATTTTACTCCTTATTATGTAAACAATAAAGACCACTGCAAATTCAGTTGAGACAAATACTTTTTTTCCAACAAAACAGGCTAAAGTACAAGAATAATACTATTTTATTTTATTAGTGATTACCCTAACAAAAGCGATACTGGAAGGGTGTAGGGGCATATTACCTACTGACTTATTTCGCTTTACTAAGCCTCTCTAACCATAGGTTAGCATATTAAATTCCCCACCTCAACCATGAGATCCGTCACCCAACAGATGAGATCAACCGCCTAAAATTTCCTAATACATTTCTTTAAAAAATCAACCATGCGTACCTTGATTCACACATTTTATGCTTATTCGAATGGCAAATAGTGATTATATCTGTTACAGATTCGCACGTAGCCAGACTTAGACTTGAGTCTTTAATTTTTAAATTTGTGGAGACCCAGCATCTCTGGATGAGAAATTTAACCACTGGGCCGCACCACTATCCAATGACCAAGCAGTGATAGCAACAAGCAATCGCGTGAAGAACTTGTTCAAGGCCCCTTGCACATTCACACAATAATTATCACAGACAGGCTTAAACATTATTTGTATTATATGAACTGCCCCCATTATCCTTAGCAACCTTTTAATCAAGCTCCCACCCTCATCTGTTCATTGCCTGAAGACTTTCTTACTTCTTCGAGGCTGTCACGCCGAGAGCGCTTCTGAATAGCTAGTACTGTAAGAAGCGCTATATAAATAATCAGATACGATATGAACATTTGTAAAGTGCTTTCGTAGTGAACTATTCAGAGGCGCTATCAGGACAATGCTGTCTGTATTGCTAGGCAAATGCTCGAGCCAATCACCAGCCATGTGTGAAATGTGCCAAAGCAATGAAGCATGGAAGACAAAGACGAATGTCAACAACAGTTTTCATAGCAATGAATATTTCTCCTTACATCCTCATCCAGGACATTGATGTCGATTTTATCAGACGTCTTGAGGTGTCGAGTAACTTCATTCACATTTCCTTCCTTACACCAATCGAAAATCGTTTTGCAGTCGTCCGTAATAAACTCATCGGAGTTGTGCATCGTACTGACCGCCACACCCATCCCGGACTTGGCCTTTACCTTGCCAGTCTCCATCTGCAAACAATGCATAAATTATTAGTTCCTGATTCATTTCTATGATGCCTGAGCCTTGTTGCTTACAGAAGAACCTTTTATGCTCATGATAAACCATACTGCATTTTAAAGGATGTCCAGAGTACTCATTGTCACATTTTCCCACACAACTAATACACAAAATCGTGCCTTCTCAGTGGTAGGCCTTCGCTCTGGAGCACGCTCTTGTTGGCGTTGTGCTTGTCGCCTACGGTCCACTCAGACATTTTATACTCACCTTAAAACTGTTCTTTTCAGCCGTGCCGGGGGTCGAGAGCGCTCCTGAGTAGTAGCCTAGAAGGGGCGCCATAAAAATCTTCGCAATGAATGCATGAATGAATATATAAAAGCACACAACTTTATACATAAACACAAAGTTTGAGATAAAAACAACCTTATAGCATCCATGGTCACCAGGAAAAGAATATCTTGAGAAAGGCTGTGATAGAAGTGATGCATAAATTGCACAGGCCAATCGCCATACATCTTAGTCGGGGTGACACCCTCATCCCTTCATTGCCTGAAGACTTTCTGATTTTCTCGGGGCTGTCACATTGAGAGTGCTTCTGAGTAGCTAGTACCGTAAGAAGCGCTTTATAAATTCTCAGAAATCATACGTGAAGCAGGACATCAGATGATGCAACGTCTACCTTTTCGTCCCATTCTGGATCGATTGACGTCAGCATGTTGATATACTCCAGCATCGCATCCTTCCTACTCTTGTCGCCCAACTTCTTCCATGCATCCCTAAATTACAATGAAATATCAAAATAATCTAACAATTCTTCAAGTGCAGATGGTCACAAAGCATTACAAATTGTCACGTTGTGATTTTGCCTCTGTTGGCCCTTTACGCTGGAATGATCCGCCCTCTATGACATGCTGTCTCATCTACGCTATTTCTGTCTCTGTTCGTTATCTTTTTCGTGGGGCTCTTTGCAGTGGGAGCGTCTCTGTCACTCTCTGATTAGGTAGTAGCAGAGGCATCTATCCCCATAAGTCATTGAAGCAACTTACTCACCCCTAAGTCATTGGAGCAGCTTAATCACCCCTAAGTTATTGAAGCAACTTAATCACCTCTAAATCATTGGAGCAACTTAATCACCCCTAAGTTATTGAAACAACTTACTCACCTCTAAGTCATTGGAGCAACTTAATCACTCCTAAGTTATTGAAGCAACTTAATCACCCCTAAGTCATTGGAGAAACTTCCCATCAATTTTTACTGACAGACAGACTAATATCATTCAAGGATGAATAATAGATTGAATCAAGTTAATTGACACTGTGGAATAGAACAGAATGGCGCCACTGCAGATAATAACAGATTTTTAAAGCATAATATTTAAACAAATTACCATCCCCTAATTTCTCAATGAAATTTTTACCCCACCAATTTCTTTGATGGAGCATTTGCTCTAAAGTTTCTATGGTGGAGTTGCCCCTAAGTAGTAAGGCTAACTGTGAGAGGGCCTTTAGAAAATCCATTAATACAATATAGTTAATGCTTTAGTCAGAAGATTTTGCAAATGCTTAGGCTTCCTACGTCCATAACCGGACTATTCTGCATTTTGAACAACACGGCTGTTAACATTAAGACTATAGATGTGGCTTTAACTCACGGCCTTTCAATGGAAACTCTGCATCCTTAGCTTGTTTGCTAGAATAGACAATGATTCCATACCATTTCTGTTTTCCACTGAAGTCGAAAAGACCGGGTCTTGGAATGTTACAGGGTCCTTCGTTTGCCTAAACAAGAAAGCCAGAGAAATTGTGAGGTTTGCTAGTTCTCTCTGGCAGTCACCCAATGCACTTTAGGTACCTCAACATTTAACACCCAGACAATAAAGTCCCTTTTACTGTTTGAATGGGGGAAGGCATAGAGTAATGGACGACACACTAGTGTGCAGAGTTGAAGAACTGGGTTGAATTTCCATAACCTGGTGAGGTTTACTAGTTCCTTTTTTGCCAAGCGGTGGCATTGGTCAAATTAGAAGCAAAACGACAGGCATGGCTACAGACAGTTAAATTCGACTCCTGTAATAACTTTTCAACATTCGTTTACACTGAGCTTATAATTATACTGCGAGTTGTCAGTTTAAACTGAGTAAAAAAATAATTTTTTAAAAACACATGCAAGCAAGCGGCTGTATGGTAATGTGATATGAAGAAGCAAACTTTGACTGAGTTAACAAGTAAGGCAAGGGTCAAATGTGCTATGATGGACTTTTAATATGACATCACACAAACACACGTACCTGTATACAATTTTTTATTGTATATAAATTTGGATAATGTATCTGCGAAGTAGTGAGAAAACTCGAAACATGACTTGTAAGTCTTCATGAGTTTCTAAGAAGCAAGGTAGTACGATTCGCTTACACTTCATGTAATAATGCTGAATGCTCGCTTTTGTAAGCACATGCTGGGGTTGACATCACACGTCGCGTCAAGTAGGCCTACGTTGCTATGCGTCACGCCAATCCAGCGGTTAATTACATAGTAACATGAGCGAGTTACCTGTTTAAACCTCGCATACAGATAGAGCAATTCTTCGTTTTTTAACCTGCCGGCAACTGTCTTAACAAAGTTGCCTGCATTTTCAAATATTTCATGCAATTCCTTCTCAGCTTCGTCCGCCATATTTGTATCTAGGATTTTTTAAATATAGGTTCGTAGCGTAACACACGTCACGCCCGCAACACATGCCAGCATCTTGCATCATTCATTATTTATCTTCTTATTGATTGGTTAACATAGCATAAGAGGGATCTACTCTACAGTGATTCAGAAGGTTAAGTAATTTTCCAGATTGAGCCAATTGGTAGTCCGTATTTGATTAACACTTCATAAACGTTAGAAAACCGAACAGCAGATACTCTGCTGTTCATTCTCTGCCGAACAGCAAAAATTGTTTTTAGTCTTAGAATATTGATGATCTTTGTTTTCCTATTTGAGACGAACATGGAGCGTGATATAGTTGATAAGTGCACAGCAGAGCACACAAAAATTGGTGATTACGGCAACAGAGATGCATTTTTCAGCCATCCTGTGGTACTTAGCAGTTGATCACTTTAGCCATTCTGCTGACTTGCAAAACTTTTCTTTGTCCCTATGAACGGACTTGATTTAAATTGACTATTCTCTTTCAGGTTGCGTGAAAGATCCACTTTAGTCTTGTTTTTGGCCTCGAAAACACGTGTTGTCTCGTTTGTAAACATTGTGCATTGTTTATTTCTATCCTGTATGAGCTATTTGTTAAAAATCTAAGTAAAAAAGACAATGCTGTATGGTTAAGCGCAGATATAGAGTTCAGTATGCCAATGCAATCGTTGGGAGCAGCTCTCGCGAATAAGCATTACGGGTTATGAAATTACCTTAACATCTTCTATTTCTGGAATTACTGTCATTTGTAATATCTGCTAGTGTTGGTTTGACTGTTTTCTTTCTAGTACCAGTCTTTGATCAGTCGTGGCTTAGGCGACGAGGCACAGTGGATGCGCACATTTCTCGTCTACCTCGATCTGATAGAAAGTAAGTTTTACGATTTTGCCTCTCCAAACATTGACCTTAGTACTTTACATCGGTATTCTACTTGACTCAGAGACTTTGAACATCCATGCCAGCTGTTGATGGGAATCTGTTGGCTGGTTCCCCGCTTGTGCATGGACCAACCATTGGTGACTCTTTCAGCTTAATGTGCACTGTTTTGCTAGCTGTTGTAACATATTTGTTATTGATGACATTTAGCATAATACAGGCTAATGCAGAGTGTGCCTCTAAGTAGATGTCTTGATGGATGCTATATAAATGTTCGATTATATTAGACCTACAGTAAATATTTGATTAAATGTTTCATTACATTACATTACAATTATTTGTTGATTCTTCTGTTTTGTTTGTCTGTTTTTTATGTCAATTTGTATTTTGCTGATTTTTCCAGGCAAGGGCTGGTATGACGTCCAGCTGTGCCCAGTTGATCAGCTGAAAACGGTGTTGGTCAGTGGACGTTCGTCGGGGAATAAGGAAACAAGTTACGTTCTGGCTTCATCCTTGGATGCGACTTTCTCTATGGCTGAACTGCAGGTGACTTTCAACGCGATTGAAGGATTGTTCACATCGTCAAGGCAAGCAAGATCTCCTATGGGTGTTGGGACATTATGGGAACCAAAACTCGGTTCGGAACTCGACTCCGTCCAATTCTCTTGGCACTCGGCATTACTTGGACTCGGACAAACAATGGGTCCTAGTATTAATCTTTATCAGTTTCTGTTTTGACCTAACTAAAAACACAGATACTACTATTGTTAGTGTTTACAAGTTACTACTCCCTAGTCTTAAATGAGGCAAAATTGAATAATTCATGAAAGTTGTGCAAAATGCCAATTTAAACATCATTTGAATGTTTTTTGAATATTCGAAACTTGGACTCAGTAAAATGAATTCCTATTGCACTATACACATGAGTTCATAGCTGCAACTGTAATCCATGTAAATATCTATAATCTATCTATATACCTAAATCAAGTGACTACGTCCAGAGCCGTGCCGAGGGGGGCCGTGGCCCAGGGCGCAAATGTGGAAGGGCTCAAATTTCGGAATGAATAACTTTTATTCACGCGAGCGTGATTGGACAACGCGCAAACCCTGTCTGAGTATGTCTGATTTGAGTTTCAAAAACGTTTTGTTCATGTCTTTGTAACTATATTTGCAGTTATTAACAAGAAATGCACACTAATTGGATGAAACTCGAATTTGAATTAGTTGAATTGCCGTTACTAATATACGGGTGTAAACATCGTTGTTCAAAGGGCGTTTCACGAGTAAACAGTGCTAGGGCCACTGAATTTAGTTGCCTTCGTGGGCAAGTTGTGGCCTTTCTGTGCAATGGGAGTAAATGGGTCGTGAGCTATTATATTTTCTGACCCGTAATTCTTCACTAGTTAACAGCTAGTTGTACAACAAGCTATGTCATTATTTCTGTGTATATCTGTAGGTGAGTGAGTTGAGAGTAAGGAGTAATGCCATTATTTTCCTTCTGTCTTGTCGTCAGATTGTTGATGGCGTACGTCGATTCCGATTCGAGCATCGTCTACTACTCAATGACCGACTCGCTCGTGCCTCCGGAGCAACCGGAACAGGAACAGACGGAAAGACAGAGACGGAAAATGCACCGGAAGAAACCGAATTTTGTTGTCCATAGGACTGGGTAGTTGCTTATCATACTAGACCAGACATGCATTTATGTCTCTAGGCTTCAAATATTGGTTCCTCTTCAGTTTTAATATGTTGGTACTTGTTAGGTAACTATAAAGAACAAAATGCTCTGATTAATGTAGACTTGGGTTTTGTGTGGCTCTTTGGAAGTTTGAGTTTATGATTGAGAATAGTGGTTGTTTTGCCTGTTTGAATCTGCGGTCTTGGTCTCGAATGCATCGGTCTTGGTCTTGGTCTCAGACCATCGGTCACGGTCTCGAATGCGTTGGTCTTGGTCTGAAAGGAGCGGTCTTGGGATTGGTCTCCGTCTTAAATTAGCGTTCTTGGTCATTTGCCTTAGCAGAGCAATTTTTTGTATATTTGTTGGTTATTTCCGATTATTGGAGACACCAGATGTTTAGGCTGTACACGATTGTTACATCCATGTTACTTTGATCAGAAAAAAATGCATTTGCAATGGAGCCAGCCATTTCAAAATTTGCTTTCACAAATTTCAAGGTTTTGTAACAATCTAATAATTATGTTGTCGGCCATGTGTAGACACTGTTAACCTACAATTCCGACGTCTGTGCTTCTGTGGTACAAGTAGTTAGGCTTACACCATTCAAACGGAATGTTAATCTACTTGTTCAGCTGTCTTAAAGTATTTACCTATTGTACTATACTGTAAGTAGTTTTTAGTGTGGTATTCTCGGGCTGAAGCCCATGGCTGAACCCACAATAGTTCAGAGTGGCCAGTAAAACTGTTTTCTCAACAATTATTAAGATTAGTATTCTTTAGCAATAAAATTAATATTTCAAGCATGTTATTCCGTTTAGCATCTCTATAAATTGATTTGTTTATATAAAAAGAGCATCGGTCAGGGTCTTCAATCCTTTGTCTTGGTCTCGTACCTCTTGGTGTCGGTCTTGAGTTTTTGGTATCGTGCCCAACACTGGACAATAGCCTAACCGTTGACGGTCCTAACCCGAGGAGCAAACAGAGGAGATGATCCAGAGATAAAACCGGGCTACTATTTTAGAAGCAATCAAGTACTGTTTATGAATATTCAGTGCCCAACATCCTTCTCTTGAATATTCAGTGCTACTATCATTCTCATGAATATTCAGTGCCCACCATAGGCGCAGACCAATCATAGACTCCCAATGGTACTTCATACATTTCATTTCCGAAGTTTTATACCACCCTTCTTCCAACATCTTTTGCTCAGAAGTGCATACACACGCCTCAACAGCGCAATTGCAGTTGTACTGCAGAGCAATGGTGCGCGAAGGACTTGCTCAAGGTCCCTACACAGTGACTGACGCCCCGGACGAGGTTCGAACCCGCGCGCTCAGCACACACTGAACGTTACGGGCTGACGGCTCTAACCGATCGGCCACTATGCCACACCGACATGACTGATACATAGTCTTAGCTGCAGATGCGTCACATCAGCTGCTCTATAATACTACTTGTATGCCATTTTTATGAATGGAACACCTGCTTACAATATTATGACTCATGCAAAGTAATGAATGCGGGCTGTGTATGAGGTAAAGAGGGAGAGAGAGAGAGAGACGTGTGCGGGCAGTGTGATAACAAAGATCATTAGCGTCGCCCCTCCTCCTTTATCCGTCTTGGGATTGGCACTGTCAGAGTACGAACAGCGGAGGAGCTTGTGTGCGGGCAGGCACCTGCTGTTCAATTCCGATATATTCTATTCAAGTGTCCATCTATTTATAGCAGCCTATGGTGAGGGCGACTAGTGCTTTGTCTCACGTGGCGGGAAACTCCGATGGAGTCCTACCCCGCCATTAGGGCTGCACAGATACTTGGGTACTCGCGAGTACCCGACTCCAAAAATTACTTGAGTAATTTTTGTAATACTCGAGTACCCATTTAATTCCACGTCCGGTCGGAAAATTGCAATTTCCTGTTCCAGTTTTCCAAATTATGGTGAGTGAATTCATTACAAATTGACAATTGCAGGCTTGCAGGAATTTAAGTTGCAGCCTATGCCACATCCAGGTTATAGACTTTCATAGTTTCCTTACTTACTATTACCACATAAGCTATTACTGATTATAGGTGACTATGTCATTCTTATATGTCTGCTTATTCTATCTATTGTGCTAGATTATTTGTCTATGGGTAGAAGACAAAGATTTTAACAGGGAGGATCATCATCATCGTAGTCATCATCATCATTATCATCGTCATCGTCTCCCTGTTATAAATCGTTGGTAGAAGCTACGCAGCTTGTATTACTATTAAGCAGCTTTGCATTGAGGACTTCCGGTATTAACGGGTACTCGACTCCAAAAACTCCTCAATAGCGGCAGCCCTACCCGCCATATTATCGTTCTATCATCGTTATGATGGTTGCAGTCGAGCAAGAAGAGGCTGGCTAGTCATAGCCGCTTTAGGATGGATAGTCGTTGGCTTTTAAATGGTCTTTACATCTTAGAAATTCGTTCAGCTGTAGTTATATAAGTCAGAGGCGTTTTTGGATAGACTCGCAGGTGTAATCGATTTGAATGACAGGTACAAGATTTTGTTTGTTTGTTTGTTTATGGCAGCGGTGTTATTACCAATGGCCGCGATTCGTAGGTGGTGCAGTAAGAATAAAAACAACAATTTACATGGCGCCGTCGTAGCACCCATGCCGTTACATGGGCGCCTATCAAGAAGTAGTCCTTGCTAGATCTAAAGGCCGGCAACTATCGACAAACAACAGCTAAGCAGCCTAATGGTAACTGTGAATGTACTCGGAATTTATATAGGGATTGTAGGCCTTATATCAATTTTCAATGAACAGGGTCCTTCTCAACTCTCTCATCTTCAAACACAATCCGTGCATTCCAAATGCCATTGCACAATAATTTACAGATACATGTAATAAGGACTTTAATAATGATAATAAGAATATTTAAGATAATATTCACACCATCATTATTAAACCCGACCACTGATTGCACTCTGACAGTGCCAGTCCAAAGCCTGGATAAAGGAGGAGGGCGATGCTAATGATCTTAGTTATCACACAGTGTTGTTAAACTGAAACTACTGGGCCTACTATTGAAAATAATAAACTCTGTACTAAGTAAATGTGTAGCCTTTCTCTTATTATACTGTCCACTCAGATGCTTTTTATAGTCAATCAATCAGTCAATCATTGCTTTATTGTTCACGAACGAAACACATGACACATAACATAATAACAGTACAGCAACTAGACATGCTGTGAACAATAGTATGCTATAGTAGCCTTAAGACCGTTCTGTTCAGCCGGGGTTGAGTTGGGAGCGCTATTGAGTAGTAACCTTGAAGGGGCGCTATATCAATTTCCATAATAAATGAAAGAATTGCACACATATGCATGCATAATAATATGGTGAGCTATTTTGTATAATAACGCATTATACTAGGACACACTGTTTCTGTTTTGCAGCCTGACTGATATCCAGTCCCCAAGCTTCCTGGAAAGGGAAGCTATATCTCGGAATTGCCATGACTCCTCTTCCGTGCAACATTCGTGGCCTCTTGGTCTTCCGCCTGGTTTTCGTTGTTGATCTACTGATGCTTCTATATGTTCCAGTCATTCCTTTTACAGTCCAGTCATCACATAATTCCAATCATGTGGTCATCAGCACCAAATTGGGTCAGGTCAGGGGCAGGGTCGTAGAGGTTACCAGCAATGAAACGTGTCGGGAAGAGGACGACCTCCCCTTGACGACCCAGTTTCTTGGCGTTCCGTACGCTCTTCCTCCGGTCGGTCGGTTGCGGTTCCAGGATCCGCAGAAGAATAATGGATGGGTTCTCCAGGGCGTCCTCGATGCCACGGTTCCGAGACGACGCTGTCCAGTGGAATCGAATAAACACCACATACCTACAGACACCTACGATGAAGGAAAAGAGAGTGAGTGGAACAGGGAAGACTGCCTCTACATGAACATCTACGTGCCTGGAAATCTGTCTTCCACTGGATATATTGATGCAATGGGTCTGCAAGTTCTTGTGGTGTTCAATGGAGAGGAGGAGGAGCGGGACTTGTCTGGACAAGAAGACGTTCTGAGTCGGTTGGCCTCCTATGGACAAATCGTTGTCATCGACTTCGGTTACCGCTCAGGCTTGTTGAGCTACCTGAGCATTTCTGGTGAGGAATTCAAATTTGGGGATAACGGTTTTCGTGATCAGCGACTTGCGATGCTCTGGATCTGGGACAACGTCCGGGAATTCGGCGGAAATCCCGAGGAGATAACAGTCTTCGCTGAACATCGGGCGAGTGTCAGCCTTGGGTATCATGTCCTTCAGCCTGACAGCCGCGGTCTGTTCGCCAGGGCGGTCATGCACAGTGGCACACCTCCTGGTAGAGACTATCTCGAAAGTGATTATTTTGCCCTTTGTGCAGCAGTGTTAAAAGCAGTGGGCTGTGACAATTCCATCCCAGAGGATGCAGAATGCGTGCAGTCCGTTGCTCTGGACGAATTACTCAGGGCTGCAGAGGCTGCTACATTGAATCTCACTTCTTGGACGGGACGCATGACCGATCGTAAGCCAGTTCCCTCGCTCGAAGATGGACGCTTCAGTCAAGTGGATCTTCTGATTGGCTCCGATGAGCATGACGGAATCTGCCTTTTGCGTGAAACCGACGATCCTGGAATTCAAAATATAATTTCGGGAACATCAATGGAAGCTCTCGTCACAAACATCATGAGAGTTCGATACGGCAATGCGAGCAAGTCTGAGCAGACCCTGCGAGCGGTCGTGGCCGCTGTACTGTGTGAATACTCCTCTTCGTGTGACGTCGAGCAGAACCTGACCGAGACTGTTGCTCGGTTGCTCACCGACATGATGTACCGAGCACCGGCCGAGTGGACTGCTCGGCTGGCATCAGGAGACGACAGCAATGTTTACCTTTATGTTATTTCGTCCAGGAACTACAGCTGCTCAAGTGTTAGATCGCTCATCAGGTTTACAGAGTGTGGGCAAAAGCCGGCGAATGAACTATCAAAGAATGTGATTGATGCTCTTGTGAGTTTTGTACGCAAAGGGTAAGAATGTGCTTCTCTTTTGGGATTTTGTTTTAAAATTGTTTCATGTAAAGTTGTTTCGAAGAAATTTTATTGAACGATAAGGTCGGTTGAGCTCATTGGTCTTGTGGATGATGTGGTCAAGTATTTGTGTAAGACATTGAATCGCAAACTTGAATTTATATAGCTCCCGACATAGCAACATCAATCCACGATCGAAGAGAATGGTTTTAAACGAGACAAAGAAGTCATGTCGGCTGCTAGTGTTTCTAGAAACAATCAAGTACTGCTTATGAATATTCAGTGCTCACCATCCTTCTCTTGAATATTCATGAACCACCATCCTCATGAATATTCAGTACTCACTATCCTTATGATTATTCAGTGCCATCATGCTTATGAATATTCAGTGCCCACCATCCTATTTATGAATATTCATGCCCACATGTATTCGTCTCTTTCAATGAAATTTGAGTGATTTTAAATTGCTGCTTCGATCCTTTGATGACCAGCTGCATTCGTTTCCCATACACTGGATTAATTGAATTGATTGAACTGAATTTATATGATTTAAATATAGTCCCTCCTGATCTAGGCAAAAAGAACAGTCGTGAGGTGTCGATGAAATGTATCAGAGGGTACCCTAGGAAGGGAGTGGTTGATCGGAGAGAGGCCATTCCACGCTGTGGGGCCAGTAATGGCAAACAACCTGGACTCTGTGTCATGATTGTGGGAGCAAAAGGTACAAAGAGAGTGTTAATGACAAATTTGCCAGGTCGAGGTCATACGTTACTATAGAAACACTTGTGCATATACATTGGCTAGTCGAGTGTTTATTCCCTCTACTGTGGTTGATTTAATATCCATATTGGGAATTATTAACTAATTAAAGCTCTTCAGTATTGCTTTGGATGGTTTCCATTATGTTGCCACTATAGACTGCTTTCTTTTCAGAAGTCCAGGTCCTTTGAATGGAGTGAACAACTGGAGACCGTTCACTGAAAGTCAACGACATTTTCTTCAATTTACCGACGAAGGAATTCATCTCAGGCAAAACATTCGCAATCGGAAGATGACTTTCTGGAATGATTACTTTCCATTCTTAAGTGATTCTGAATTGGATTCTTGTCGACCGAAAGATGGTGAGTCTAGCCTTGACCTTCACGCTTAAGATTATATGTTTATTGTGTAATTCCAAGATCGTTATTTATTTTTTAAAGTTTATTATAGTGTCCCTTCAAGACATCTACTCAGAAGTGCTCCACACCCAACCCCAGCTAAATAGGACAGTATAACAAATGGTGGAGTGTCTCTTGGGCACAAGGCAGAGAGTTACAGGGAGCCCATTCCAGGTTGCAGGGCCAGCAAATGAGGAGGCTCGGCACTGCCAATGGAAGTCGGAAAGCGAGTGACAAGAAGCTCGGCATGTAAGGATGCAGAGCACACGTGAAAGTTGTATCTGTGTGAGGGAGTATTATTACTGATTATGACCCTAGTGATGTTAAACACAAGAACTGTCTTACTTTTAGTTGTGCCAAAGTCTCCAGTGAACGATGCGATTGACGAGGGAGCCTTACAGTTTCCAATGTTCATTTGCTTCCTAGGCAAGTATATGCTGGGTTTGCTATTTCACCTGATTGTCAAGTGGCGTTGTTTAGAGTTGATTGGTGACAGTGCGGTGAGTCAGGCTATTGCCTCAACCAGAAGGAAGTTTACTCTGTAGGGGACTTGATCCAGTATTTCACTAACATGTGCTTAGTTCCATCAATTGATGCTTTTAATAAAGAAAATAATGCTAATAATTATTATTATCATTATATCATCATCATCATCATCTATTTCAGTGTTGTTGTCATTATCATATGATACATCAATTGGGTCTGTGATTAGATAACAAATGCATAATAATTATCGTAATAATGATGATAAAGTAGACGCTGTCACGTCCTACCTCTAATTAAACGACGTCGCCACCTAGCGAATGGATGAACTACTATTAAACCTTGTGAGGTTGCAGGAATAGATCTCACATCCTAACGCTCTTCACTCCAGTGTGTTATCACTCTATGCCCGATGACATCGTATACAGTGATTTATAATTGTTATCTCCGTTATTTTATCATCATTGTCTTTTGCATTGTTTTATCATCATCATCTTTATTGTTTGTTATCATCATCATCTGCATTGTTTTATCATATCATAATCATTTGCTTTGTTTTATCATCATTATCTGCATTAATTATTTCATCATCATCATTAAAATATGTACAGAGTTCCTGTTGTTCTTGTAGTTGTTGTTGGTCTGATTCTCTTTATATTTCTCATCCTTATCCTGATCTGGTTGCGTCGTTCGGATCCTGTGATCAGTAGACATCACGAATGCTTCAGATGCTGGAGAACTTTCCATCGACAAAATCCTCATGATCTCATGACCTCTGCTGCTGTGCCTGATAATGACGATTGCATACTCCATCCGTTGCCTTACAGCGATGAGTCTGCCTGGAACTAATTGGTTGCTCGCACAACTGGAAAGATTATTTTAGAAGCTGAAACGTTATAAATTTAATTATGTGTGAACATCTGAACTGTTTCGTGCATTTGCAACTCATATGTGCGCGTTTTATTTATTTATATTTAAGTATGCAGTTACCTTGGCAACAGAGCTATGCATGATGGGAACGAATTTCGAAAATAATTTATTATGGATAGTAACCTTTTTTCCTGGTTTGTGAAAATCCGATAACTCTTATAATTATGCTGGTGAACAGCATTGATGTGTCTTGCTAGCACATCTGATTTATTGATGGCGCTATATAAATGAATATTCAATCACAACTACTTTGCACCGTACTGGTACCGCGTTGTGGTTTCAGTTTTACGACACTGATGACGGTGATCTTTAGCGTCGCCCTCCTCTTTTATCCAGCCTTTGGACTGGCACTGTCAGAGTAGCTGGTATACCGCGGACGGTCTTTGGATTATACAATCTAGTCGTATAGACTTATCCGTATAGGCACCGTGTTGTCTGGACCATGCTCGTTTTCACTAGATGAGGTTGTTTTGCCCATGACGGACACTTCGAGGTGAATATCGGACACTTTGAGGTGAATATTGGACACTTTGAGGTGAATATCGCAATAGGCATTAGACTTTGAACAGTGTCCGATTTGCTGGGGGGACGGTTCTTAGCCTTTCTTTTTAAGGGTCTCATATGACTCCATGTGGGCATTCACTTTCAAGTTTCATTCATTCGTTCATGTGGGTCCATTGTAATCGCTTAGATAGAACTCTTCCACTGTTTGCACTCTGACAGTGCCAGTTCCAAGCCTGGATAATGGAGGAGGGCGACGTTTATGATTGATGTTTTCACACAGTGTCGTTAGACTGAAACTACTACCTGTGATATTCGTGTGTTTATTAACGATTATTTTAATTTTAACTGTTAACTTTCGAAAAATTAACGATTAATTAAATTAATAGTTAATTTCGATTAAATCTGAAAAACTTTTATAGTTACATTTGTCAAATTGTCAGACAACTTAATGACACTTCATATAAAATTATCAGTTTCTGAATTTAACACAGGAGGCTTTCTTGCTCATATCGAAGTGTTAAATCCGTGGTGTGCAAAAGATTTGTCGCAATGAATGCAATAAACGTTATCAGCATTTTCGATATTAACGTTAGTCAATCATTTAAATCCAATATGTTCATGTAATCGGCCTGAAATATGTTTATATTTGATAGCTCGATTACTATGTGCCACTGTATTGCAATGTTTACATGTTTTATTTTTGTTTCCACTGCCTTCCAGACATCCGGTAAGCCTACGTGTTAGCGATGGGTAGAAAAATCGAAACGATTAATCGTTAAAAAATTTAATCGTTAAAATAAATTAACGATTTATCGATTAATTAATCGTTAATTTCCACAGCCCTGGTATTTATCTGAATTTGTAAAGCGTATTTAAGGAACCACTCAGGCCAACTCGGTGAGTAGGTCTATATGGACTGTCGATGGAAAGACGAGACGGCGAGAGAGGACTGACCATCCGATCTCATATGCCGAGGGTAAGAAAATGAAGTCGCTAGCGCTTCATACCCTTGACTGCCTCTCAAGGGCTGCGCTTCTTTTTCATAAGCACGAAGAGAGCAGAATGATCTATTGGCCCACTCTTATTAACCCAGTGGCTGCCGGGGTGATCGAGGGCCAATTGAGGAACCATTAATGGATCATTGAAGAACCATTTAAGGAACATCGAGGGATCATTTGAGGAGCCGCACTCCAAGGCTCGTCTTATTGTTGTGTAAACATTGTTCTTGAATTTCTGTCCATCTCATTCGTGGCAATTGGACCGAACTCGGTGCCTGAAACAGCTCTAAGAGAGAAGGCGGGTTTTGCCACTAGTCGAGTGCACGTCTGCTCTAGAGGTGGAAGTGGAACTCGTTATTAGCGAAGAAGCCGCGAGTTGAATGTCGAGTATATATATATATATATATTTATATATCACGCATATATATATCTATATATATCACGCATATATATATATATATCTTTCGTTGACGTCTCAATTGTGGTGGCGCATATATAGTTTGTTTGTTTTACACGTTCATTAATACGCATTAAGAGTTCATTAACTCTATATCGAGGCCCATAGAACGAGAGGATGTTCATTTACTGTTTACTGTTCGTACAGTCACTGGTGGATCATAATTCTATAGCTTTCTAGGAGGCTGAATCATTACGCATTTCATTACAGCGTATACGACTTAATTGTTCTATTGGCAAGCTTGTTGGGTGCAGTTTGGCTAATTAACTAGCCTATCAATTGGTGAGCTATCTGGTTTCGTAAATATGTAGCTTGAGCATCTTACTTGCCTAAACTGATTATTAGACATACAGTCACATACTTGTATATATGCTATAGTCCTAAGCTTACATGAATTCACACTTAACATTTCTGCTGTAGGCTATATATCATCCGTAAAGTCTTTGCACTCGACAGAAGTCTAACATGTATCCTAGATAATATTATTGATCAAAATAAGAGGTCTGTATCTTAAACACCTTGACTACAGGATATATATATATATATATATATATATATATATATATATATATATATATATTATGCATAGACGAAGACTTGATCCTGGGTTAAGAGGCACAGGTCTGAAAGAATTACAATTCCCAAAATTTATAATATTCATGCAATATTTATGAAATATTTTGAGTTATAAGCAGCTTCGTCATATCCACTTGAAATTTTGAAGGGGACCATCCGCTCCTGCTCCTCCCATGTCTCCGCTCCTGCTCCTCCCATGTCTCCTCTCCTGCTCCTCCCATGTCTCCGCTCCTGCTCCTCCCATGTCTCCGCTCCTGCTCCTCCCATGTCTCCGCTCCTGCTCCTCACATGTCTCCGCTCCTGATCGCATGGTTACAAGATAATCGCATAGCCCAGAGGCGTGATAAGAGGTCAACTATATTACTGATGTTTTATTGCATGGGCCCGTGAGGCCTTGCCCGTTAAGTTTACATTATAATCTGCTGGAGAATAAGAGTTACAAAGAGTTATTATCTGGAGAACAAAAGTTACAAAGAGTTATTATCTGGAGAATAAGAGTTACAAAGAGTTATTATCTGGAAAATAAGAGTTACAAATTGCCCATTTGGCATTGTTCATTGTGTATACGAATCGATATGAAATTGATGCGTCGGTCAATACTTAAGCCTCACTCCGCTAGAAAGGTTTTTGATGCTGAAGATCAAAATTTGGGTTTAAGGGACAAGTCTGACAAAATTACATTACATTATATGATCAAAATGCAACAGTAGTAGGAAAGTGAATAAACTAGGAGCTGTATTCTACGGAGAACGAAGAAAAGTCGTGCGTTGTTGAGCGTTGGAATAGAACCATGCGTGAAAAAATGTTTAAGTATTTTACAGCTAATTCAACTAGACGATATATCGATGTGTTGGATTAAATGGTTAGTAATTATAATGAAACTAGGCATTCTTCCATTAAAATGACTCCCTCTAAAGCTAGTTTGAAAATGAATGAAAAGGTAGTTTGGATGAACTTATACGGTGATGAGATCTCGGAACCTATTATACCCAGGTTTTCGATCGGTGATAAAGTTAGAATAACAAAGAAGTAGAACATCTTTGAAAAAGGTTTTATACCGAGATGGACGGAAGAGATCTTCACAATTTCAAAGATTCAATA
The DNA here is from genome assembly GCA_959347315.1 of Bimastos eiseni. Classification (NCBI taxonomy): domain Eukaryota; kingdom Metazoa; phylum Annelida; class Clitellata; order Crassiclitellata; family Lumbricidae; genus Bimastos; species Bimastos eiseni. The sequence goes on along the minus strand of OY365822.1, from coordinate 5,993,199 downwards.
CACGGATCCACCAACTTATAAGATCACTGATTATAATTGTGAGGAAATACAGGGCTCATTTTACAAACAGGGGCTACAGAAGAAATATTTACTCAAGAAATATTTAGAATAGAAAAGTTATCAGAAAACGGGGAAACAAGTCGCTGGTGAAATGGTTGGGTCATCCTGAGTCATTTAATTCCTGGGTTGATAATGAAGACTTGGTGGCCACGTGATGACTCATCATCGAAACTATTGGAAATTCCCATGACTTGTGACCTATTGGCGGACGTTTTGACCATGGTTTGTGCACGAATTGTGGCTCATTTTTCAATTTTATGGTGGCCTATTTGGCTGGTATTAGAACCATGATGTGGGTTGTTGTGATTTTTGGTGATTTTGTAACCTAATTATAGGTTAATAATACGTTTTATAACCTATTAGGTGGTGAATTGACCATAATATTGGTCAATTGTCCCAGTTTATTCACTTTCCTACTACTTGCAACGTTTGAGGTTTAGTGTTGCAAGGATTTTCTGGGAGCTGACTCACCGTGACCCATCCCAGACCGATAACCCATCTTGCTGCTGCTGCTTCGGTACCTTTGTCCACCACTTTATGGAGACATTGTCACTGACCCGGCTTTAACACCCTCGGTTGATCCGTGGCATTATATTATTGCAGGGCTTTCGGCAGACGTTAAAAAACATCTCCTTAAAACCATTCCCCATTATCTTATTTAACCTTTTTTGTTATCTTCTTTTACCTTTTTTTGTTATCTTCTTTTACCTTTTTTGCTATCTTCTTTTACCTTCTTCCATGATCTTCTTTTATCATCTTCTGTTGTTTTCTTTTACCTTTTAAGCATCTTGTATGTCTTGTTCCCTGCTGTTACAGTCGCATTTATAGCCCTATTGCAAAGCAATTGTGTGCGACGGTGTTGCTCATTGCTCAAGGTCCCTACACCGTAACTCCTCGAATGAGGAAAGAACCCGCACTACCCGCTTCACACGCCTACCACTCTAACCAGTTGGTCACCGCGCCACGCAGTTGTTAGTCATTGTATAATTACGCCAAATAAATACCTGACAATACCCAGAGCACTGTTCTGCAGGCAAGAAAAACTCCGCCACTGTTTGCACTCTGACAGTGCCAGTCCCAAGACTGGATGAAGGAGGAGGGCGATGCCAATGATCTTTGTTATCACACAGCGTCGTTAAGCAGAATAGGAGCTCGTTTTCAATCTGTTTCTTTGATCAGCGTCATAGACCAAACGCCGACGACTGTCGTTAAAGCAGTGATTAATTAAAAGCGTTAATTATATAAGCCATGCTAGTCTACGCCGTGGCTCCGATCATTCCGTTATTGGAAGACAGACCGAGTCCTGAAGCGAACGATCCGAAACCATTGGAAGACAGGTTTCCCCCGTGGCCTGGCAGGCCCATCGCCCCATGAAACCCGCCACCCCCGTGTCCAGCGAAGGCCGCGAACGAGTTGACGGACCCTGCATGGGCGACAGCAGCGGCGGCGGCAGCAGCGGCTGCTGCTGCCGCCATGTACGGCGGGATGCCATGAGCGGCGGCAGCGGCGTGGGGGTTTGTGTGGTGGAGGGAGGAGTTAGCGAATGAGTGACAGACGGAGAACGGACCTCGGTTGTCATAGCTACACGGCGTCGTCGTCATGTCGAGCGTCATCGCATTGTTGTTGTTGTTGTTCCGCTTCGCCTTCTTTGCCTTCGTCGACATCTTCCGGTTTCGAGTCTGGATTCCCTCTTTCTTCATTGTCAGCGGTCGATTCACCTTTCAACGCATTTCAAACAGAAGACTTCAATAAAGCCGCAGAGGCGTGGTTCTAGGAAGTGGGGGAGAGGGGGCAAAGTTTCGCATCGCTTCACAAATGCAACTTAAATTATCATTATGACGCCCTTTTTGTCCATGCACAATAATAATATTTAAAAATGATGATGATGATGATGATGATGATGATGATGATGATGATATGATCACCCAATGATCGTGCACCCATGATCACCGAAAGACTCT
>OY365822.1:5933678-5986178 GCA_959347315.1 Bimastos eiseni | reverse complement strand
CGTGACAGTTTCGTGTCCGGACTGCTAAAGTCGCTTCTTGCGCCGGTGGAAAGAGTGCGGCCGTCGCGGAGATGTTGATCTTGGCACGGGCTGCCCCCGACCGCCCTCGCGGGGGCGCTCCCTCCAGGGAATCTTGATGACGTCGACTGAGGAGAGGAGATGACGTATCGGTCGTACGGGTCGTTGACTCGGGTTCCCTGCTGGCCAAGATGATCGTAGGACGGCAGGGAACCAGCGCAGGATGGCCTGTCGTTTGACGTCATCATTTCTGCGGTGACGTCGTCACATTGTCTGGCGCCATCTCTTTCGATTGTGTGGTGGTGGTAGGGTGAGAAGACGCCGGCAGCGGACCCTGCAGTCGATGAAGTGGAGGTCGGCTGGAGAAGGTCGGTTGCGGCCTGGCAGGCCACGTCTCCGCTGGAAGACCGGGAATGGTGATGCTGGCGGTGGTGACGGTCTAGGGGTGGGTGATAGTGGGGGTGATAGTCGGAGGGTGTACGGTTGAAGGCGGAGGGGAACCAGCCCCTGTTGGTCGACGGATGATCGGGAAGTTCCATCAACGGGGGTTTGGCATCTGCGATCCACGGAGAGTGAAGGCCAGACCCAGCCGAATGGTAGGAGGATGCTGATGCTCCTCCTGAAGGGGTCGACGGAGTGACGTTGCCAGGATGGGAAGCCTGGAAGAAGGAAGACCTTCCGACGGAACTATCTACAGCTAACAACCAATGTTTCATAATCGTAAACTCCAAGTTTTTAAAGAGGCATATACTCTAAGGGCACAGACTTATTCACTCACTTATTTACTTATTCACGAGCATTACGTCGAGTCATATGGGAGTACTACGGAGTGGCTATCCGAGTCTGAATCCTCAGGTACTATATATAAGTTATACAAGGGAACTAAATTGATTTAAATTGAACTGATTAAACTAAACTATATTTTCTTTATTTGAAAGTAAAGGTAACTCTGCTACTGCAAGCACTCAGGCAATGCCAGTCCCAGGCCTGGATAAAATAGGAGGGCGACGCTAATGATCTTTGCCGTTACACTGCGACCACTATAGCCTATGTTATATATAGGCTACTTGTTGATAGGTTGAAAAGTAGGTCGAACGGCGCTTACAATCTCAAATCAAATAAATAACTGATTGACTGAGTCTAACAATTAGACGTTATAAAGCGACTTCATCTTCTTAGCCTCGGCATACGAAAACGGATGGCCAGTGCTCTTCTTCTTCTTCTCATCCTCCCACCGACAGCGTACGGTCAGTGTACACACCATGGCAGAGTTGGCCAGAAATTTCTGCTCTAGCTGGGATTTGAACCCCGACTTCTTGATCGACAAATCAGCACCCTTACCACTACACCACTGAGCACACTATTTACATGAGAATGTGATAAAGTGGTTGGCATTGAGTCATACGTTACCTGGGGTCGTTCTCGCATAGCCTTGCATCAGCCTGGCTGGATCGCTGTAATACGCTGCGGACTGACCGTGACCGTGGCTCCTCGCGTGGAGATCGGCGGCGACCCCGGCAGGTGGCGTCGCATGTAGGAAGAACATGTCGCTGGTGCAACCGGATGTAGCAGCCCCAATCACCGGATCGGCCGAGCACGCTCCGACGCCAGACGACGAGGAAGCAAACGAGGAGGAGGTAGACGACGACGAGGAGGAGGAGGAAGTGGAGGAGGAAGGGGATGAGGAAGGAGAGAGGCGGACTGGAGAGACAGATGAAGGAGTCGGTGGATTATACTCATCCAGAACCAAGTCCATCGCTCTATATCATCACGTGATCGCTTAGACTAGAGATGGAGTCTATATATACTCGGCCCTGTGCCTATATATATATGTTCCAACGTCGAACCTGTCCGTTTAAATCTCTGTGTCTGTCCATCTGTCAGTCGTGTTCACTGCGTCTGTGCAACTGTTTGTCCTAAGTGGTCAGTTTATCGATTACTGATGACGTCTAATTGGTTCCAAGTGACCGCATCCGATGGAGCTAACTTTCATCAGTTCCTGCGTGCACATGGACTTCGCGACTTCATCTGACCTGCATGTTTTGACCATGAGCTGAACTTTCTTGACCAGAGGCTGACCTTTCCTGACCAGAGGTTGACCTGTTTTAATCAAAAGCTAGGCCGTCTTGACCAGAGGGGTTGACCTGTCTTGGTCAGATGTTGACCTGTCTGAACCAGAAATATTGACCTGACTATATAGACCAGAGGTTGGCCTGTTTTTCACCAGAGATTGATCTGTCTTGACCAGAGGATGACCAGTCTTGGCCTGCAGTAGTTGACCGGTCCTATAGATATGTACCTCGGCTTCCTTCATGCGCTGCATAGTCCGGTCTCCGCAAGTAAACGACGACTCAGATTTAAGGCCGACAGCACATTTGAAGGAAGAGCGGACATATAGCTTAGGGAAGAGGACTCGGAAACGAAGAGAGAGAAAGCGACAGGCAGGCAGACAGACAGAGAGACAGACGGAGATCGCGAGGGACGGAGGCAGGGTGAGATATACAGACACGTGTATGATACGCGTTCGATGAGTTCCTGTTAAGTAGATCACTGATCAGGGATCGTCGGTCGAAGAAGAGGTCGACAAGTCTATCGATGGAGGAGAGATATTGTGACGGACGGAACAGACAGACAGACAGATGAACAGACAGACAGACAGACTGTATAAGAGAGAAATATAGAGACATACAGAGCGACAGAGAGGGCGAAAGACACGATATTAATCTCAATATAAAAGTTGTAAGTTCAATCCAGGTGTCCTTTAGGACGAGTCACGTGACGGGCGTACGTAAGAAGCCGATGACGTCAACGGTAAAGATGAAAGAAGGCCGGCGAGAGAAGAATTCCAACAATTTCGACAGATCTGCAAATAAAGGATTGACTCGTCAATCATGTATAAATTAAAATGTGCCATTGTATCTTACATCGATTTCCTGATATCACAAAAATATGAAGCCGATGTGTATACATGCATAGGCATACTGTATACAATACATGTTCTCTGCAAGTTGATTAATCAATGCGTCATAGACCAGAGACATGGGAATCGGATTTTTGATTGAGATAATTGCATGCAAGCGCAAGAAACCCTGCCATCCGTTTTGGCTGACCGCATTTATACAGGATACTCTTAATGAGTTTCACTCTGCTGAAGTTCCTGTAACTTCATGGTGTGTTCCATGGACATCCAATTAGGGTGGATCCGGAGGCAAATGCCTCCAATTTTAGGCAAGGGGACTTTCTTTGAGTTTTAGGTGGGATATTTCCATCACTCAGAGGGGATTGAGCTCCATGGTGCACGTGGTCAAAAGAATTCCGATGTAAATGCAAAAATTCGGATATATCTCCAGAAGGCTGTTCTTGTACATTGACCCCCTACGTTAAGAAATTGTATGCAGTTTCAAAGGATACAAATTTAAACAACTAATTTGATAACATTCATCCGCCAACCGCCATCATGAACGCAAATACACTTGTTCCTTTGAATGGATCCAACTAAAATTCTAATATGACCGACAGACCCGTTCATTGCGGGGGCCCCTCCGGTTATAGGGTGCGGAGGGCGGTCTATATACGCCTCTGGGAACAAATAATATTATATTGGCATATATGTCGATCTGCAGATATTGTAAGTGGACATATATCGATGGCAGCGTTTGCGCCTATATATCAGTGTATGATAATTGCTAATTGTCTTACTTGCGCGGAACTGTCTGTTTCGGTGAAGAGATCGTTGCGTAGATAAACCATTAGGCCATCGATCCTTATAAAAGAACTGATCGAAGTATCGATCTCTATCGAGTATCGACGTGTACATATAATCTAAGACGACGACGATGACGACGACGATGGTGATTATAATGCATTGAGGCTTAACGGTCGTCCGTTCGTCTTCTATACCCAGGTGACTATAGGAAGCGACGGAGGCTGGAGCCTAATCTACGGCACCAGAGATCACTTAAAACCACGATAGATGGATGGATCAGTGACGAGATAATCCTGGCTGTCAATCAACGATGGTCCTGCCACGACGTGAGCTGCGATTGGCGGAGCGTCCGTTGAGAGCCGAATGCTGATTGGCTGGAGTTGCTGTTGTGGGCGGGGACAGCGCGTTGTACGCTGCTAGGATCATCTCTACTGCAATTGTCTGTCTATCAAGCTTTCTGTCTTGCATTGTCTCTCTCAATCTGATCAGCTGAATGTATATTCTGTCTGTCTATCCTTCTTTGTCTATGGTTGTCTACTTGTCTCCCTATGTCTCGGTCTGTCTGTCTGTTTGTCTGTCTACCTGTCTGTCTGATTGCCTCGCTTTATCTGCGGATGATCAGCCACGCAGAAACGCAGAGCAGTAATCACCGACGGCACGGAAAAGACTGGGCCACGAAAATCTAACCATCGATTGCTCTGACCAGTCACGTCGGGTAGTATAGATCCCTCAAGGCTTTTTACCCTCTTTTATTTAACTTCGCTTGCGTAATGTTTATCACGGACAAGCATAGCTACAAAAACATTCTTTTCAGGTATGTTCCCGTCGACCTACAAAGCTGAAATTTTGCATACATTTCAGGTTTGCATGACAATGCAATGCATCAGTTTTTACGGACATAACTCAAATACTGAGAGAAAAAAATGACAAAACTCCAAAAATGAAATTTCGTTTAACCACTCAAACGCGTCATCCTCCACTCCGGCAAGTTTACATCATCAATAATATTTAATAAAAAAATCTCTTAAGGAAATGGAACGATTGCGACATCTACCAGATGAAAGAGGCTATAGAAAAACCCATGTTTTTACTTTAACACTTTGTTTTGGTTCTTTAGCCGTGACAGACTCCATGGCACGATTTTCAGCAGTATGTGTTACATTGAATTGGCGCAACAAACGAGGGCAGAAGCTGCAATGAATGCATTCATGCGGAAACGCATTCTCTTCTCGACATGCCACAATGGTCGTCGTCATCATCGTCGTCATCGTCATCGTCACCGTTACCGACATCTTTACCGTCACCGTCGTCGTCATTGTCACCGTCACCGTCGTAGTCGTCGTCGTCCTCATTATCATCATTGTTATCGTCAACGTGACCGTGACCGTGACCCTCGTCGTCGTCATCATCATCATAATCATCATCATCATTGATCGATGCACCAACGCGGTCAAATGATGCTGACGTTGCCATCTTTTGCTGGTGCATAAACTTGTCCTGCAACCCACGGATTGCTGTTTTACGATGCTGTTGCCTTGGATACGACAAGAGCCGCTGTATATACATAGATTCCGTTGCCGTGTGATGCCGCATAACTGATGGGGGAGGTGATATCCCTGGTTGTCCTATACAATGTATCGATACGTCGCTGCGAAGGCTTCTCTTGCAACGCTCAGACGTGGGCTAAGCATTGGTTGAGGTCGTTCGTACATCCACCGTCTGCAGGATGCACAGTGTGGCTGCTGCTCCTGCTGCCGATTCTGTTGTAAGCCTGTTTGTCGATTGGATCCATTTGCCAGATGTCGCTAAACGCACTATGATGACGACGACGATGACGCAGGGGTTCGTAAACTCAATGATTGATCTTTTTTCGCTGACTGACCGTTGTATACCCAAACTTTATAATGCAATTCTTATATGTATATATACATATATATATATATGTAAATATATTATATATATATAACACCCATCCTAGTTGCCAGATATTATATAACTGGTATATACTCTCGCATCTATATTTACTTTTATGTTTGATGAGCTTCATTGGATTCCTCTTCATGCTCGCATACAATTTGAAATTCTCAATTTTAATGTATACAAGGCTTAGCAAAGTATTGCTCCTTAATATATGGTCGATGTTATATACTTCGGCCTCATCCAGCTCCTTCCCTTGCATTGTCCATGCACAGCTATTATGGCTCAGTCTCGATCCTCTGCTTCAAGTGGTCTACATACATACATGCATACATACATACATACATACATACATACATGCATACATACATACATACATACATACATACACACATACATACATACATGAATGCATACATACATACATGCATATATACATACATACATACACACATACATACATACATACATACATGCATATATACATACATACATACATACATACACACATACATACATACATACACACATACATACATACATACACACATACATACATACATACACACATACATACATACATACATACATGAATACATGCATACATACATACATACATACACACATACATGCATACGTACATACATACATACATACACACATACATACATACATACATACATGCATACATACATACATACATACATACTTCTTTTGTATTTACTTACTTTTCTCAAAACCTGGTTCTTCTCGCGGGATCTTATACTCCATGGCATGTAGCGTAGGAGCAAATTCTCCATCCGAGAAATATATCGCATAGAGATTTCATTGAGAAATCTCATATCAATTATAGGGGAGACGGGAACGTTGCTCAAATGACTTAGGGGATGGGTACATGTAGACGACCGTGCCATGTTCTCTCCTTGGCTTGACCCCTCTGATTCTGACCTTACCCCGAAACTCATTAAATAACCCATGGCCATTTTGGGCTGAACTTGATCAGGCGCTGATGTTGTATATATAATTATATAGTCTACCTGTGAAGAGTGTTCTGTGTGACACCGAGAAATTTATGTTACATTACATTATTATACATCGACGTTCCCATTATGTACTTGCCCGGCAGCTTCTCTAGAAAAAGTCTCCCTGACGAGGGTCCTTAGCCTAAATAAAGTTCCAGTTGTGGATAAAGGACGCGACATTAATGAATAATGATCCTTGTTATCACAGTGTTTCAAAACTGAAACTATAATACTATACTCTATTACAGAAAAGTAACGGAACGCCAGGGGCTAATACTACGAAGCCGACGAAAACTGGGTCATTGACCTAGATTGTGTCTGTTTCTGTATGCGGGACTTTTGGAGGAGAAATCGACATTGGCGCTTGGTTTTGTTAACGAAATTAAGTGTCTTGATATATACCGGTAACACTTGCAAAATAAACAAAAAATGTTCAAAAGGAAGTTTTTAGACTGCTTGGAGTATTTAGATAAACTTGTCGGCTCAACGTTATCCTACCGAACACCAGGATGTCACTTCATTCATTAAATGGCCGACCGCAGACATTGTCGATCAGAAGAGACGAACACTGATTAGTCGATACGTTGCAGCTTAATATCCCCTCCACATATATGAGTCCCAGGTAACACTGTTAAGATTTAAGTGCCTTTCGCCACAGGCGTGTGGCACCCGAAGACATTGAATGAGTTAGCGCTATTGTTCGTCACAGGCGGAAGTTTAGATAGCGCCGCTGTCAGTCTGTGTTTAGCCGATAGCGAGTATTTATCTATAACAGACAGAGGACAGGACGCAAGCGCAGACATTGGTACATATACACGCACACAGACAGACAGACAGACGCACAGAGACAATCACGGATAGAGACAACACCAGACGAGGCATTAATTGTAGAACCTACCTCCTTCTCTACCTCCCAGTCGTCGTCCTCCTCTCTGCGCTCCTTATCAGTCGAGACCAAGACTGCAGAGGCAGAGGCTGATGGAAGGTCTTCGTTCGTCGTTCCGTCGTTCTCCGTCCGCTGTAGCGATCGGATCGACGGCTGCAGAGGCAGCAGAGAGGGATGATGAGCGGCGAATATTATGGCACTCCCGATGCCGTTGACGATAACGACTGCAGAGCCTGTTATCAGCGGAGAACACGCTGCATCTTTCGCTTTATCAGTCGCTCGCAAATGCCTTGATGGATGGGCCGCCCTCTGTCGCCACAGCAGCCGCGCCCAGACCTCTACCTCCGCCTCCAGCTACTCTCTTTCTCCGTCTCTGGCGGTCAGTCCTTCTGTCTCCGCCTTCTGACTCCCCATCCCTCTCTCTCTCTCTATCTCTCTCTCTCTCTCTCTCTGTCTCGCTGTCTCTGTCTCGCTGTCTGTCTCTCTCTGTCTCTCTCTCTGTCTCTCTCTCTGTCTCTCTCTCTGTCTCTCTCTCTGTCTCTCTTTGTCTCTCTCTGTCTCTCTCTGTCTCTCTCTGTCTCTCTCTCTGTCTCTCTCTGTCTCTCTCTGTCTCTCTCTGTCTCTCTCTGTCTCTGTCTCTCTCCATATCTGGTAGTAAGTCCCTCTGCCTCCGCCTCCTCATCTCTCTCTCTCTCCGTCTAGCGATCTGTCTCTCTGCCTCCGCCTCCAGCCTCCCCCTCCCGTGCATCTCCATATACATCGTCAGTCCTTCTGCCTCCGTTTGCTTCCATTAATCGCTATCTCTGCCCTGCAAAGCGCGGGCTGGTGAGGGTGGGCGCTCGTCGGCCTGATTCCGTCTCCTAGGCACGCCAGTGGCCAGAGCATCTTCGCCAGCCTCCGTACCCGACGACAAAATCAATGGCGTCGATGACGTCTCTGATATATGCCCGTCCAATGGTTAAACGCCGATTCCTATCGGACGATAAGCCACCCCGACTTGACTGAGCGTTGCATATACAGCGTACACCAGCCATCGTCCGATTCGCGCGTAAGCTTATACGTATCGACCTCAAAAATCCTCATTATGCATTTGTATGAATATGTGCATATATATATATATGTTTGTGTGTGTGTGTGTGTGTGTGTGTGTGTGTGTGTGTGATGAACGCATGTATAGCGTAAAAGCATGCCAGAATGCATTGCAATTATTAATTTATATAGCGCCGCTTCCAGCTGTGATCATTTTAGTAAGCTGGGTCTCACTCCTGCATATATATCTTCGCGATCTCTGATACTCTATACTTTGAGTGCACCGGGTGGCCGCTCTCTCCGCTCTCTATACTGAGCGAGGCCTATAGTTATTTTCCCATTTGTCCGTACAACTATACGAATCAAAACCGTGACTTCTCAAGTTCTCGTGGTTGACTCCTCACTCTGGAACACGCCCCCGTTGGCGTTGTCTCCCAGGGTCCACGCAGACTCTGCTTATACTATAGCCTTAAAATTGTTCTTTTTAGCCATGCCGGGGTCGGGAGTGCTCTGAGTAGTAGCCTTGCCCTTGAAGGAGCGCTATAAAAATTTCACATGGCAGCGGGGCAAAAGGTCCAGTTTGGGCGAGAGTGGTCCTAACTCCTAACTTGCGGAATAAAAAGAATATGCATGCATATATATATATGCATCCAAATTTCTCCGAGTCACGAGTTTTCGTAGGCCTATTCTTCAGATTTAATTTAACCTGATTTATCCATTAACAATAATAATAATAATAATAATAATAATAATAATAAAAATAATAATAAGTAATACGAGTAAATTAGCAATGATAAACCGATGATCCAATTTCGTGGTATAACTGTGCATTTGAACAAAGTTCAATTAGAACGTATGCCAATACGAAACATGTGTGAATTAACTCATTTAACAACTGAGTTTGAGTTAACTCATTTCTCGGAGGATGATTTGAGTCTGAGTCTGAACTCATTTGAGGTGCATGAGTTGAGTTTTGACTCAACTCATTTCTTGTATGAGTTTGCCCAACACTGATATCATGCAACACGATTTTAAATGCGACAACACCTTTGTCCATTGTGCACCGTGTCTCAAAATAAACCAAGCAAAATTGTTTTCGTCAGAACTTCGTCTAATTTCCACCAATTTTAATAACTTTTGGTAGGTAAATGACATAATAGCTCTGGTTTTGTACCATATATAAATCTTCCACCTCACCTGACTCATATCACCGCACTACACTGTTAAACGCAGATGTACCAATTTATAGTGTATATATACATACATATATATACATATATATATACATGTGAAGACATATATATATATATATATATATATATCTGAGTCTTTACTTCCAAAACAAAAAAGATCACTTTAAAGATATATTTATATATATATATAATATATATATATATCTGAGTGCATACGGATAGGTCCCAGTATGAATAAAAGGTGACGAGGAATAGGAGGAGGTGACCAAAGACAGAATGTAATCACGACCGTTGACGAGACGCATACATCAGTAATGCATCGATTTCAGTCGCATGCATGGTTTTGCATTGCATACAGAGGCGAGCATCAGTTATCTCGATGACCGCTTGAACGCCATCACCATCTACTCCAGCCTCAGCAGCAGCGAAATGATGAGGACGACGACGATGGCAGAGAAAGAGAGAGGAGAGCGCACGGTCGATTCATCGGCATTCATTCAATGACCAAACGCCGATTAATGGCGGAACAATCTCAGGCGGTGCATCATGAGGGGGGAAGAGGGGGGCTTTGGACGAGATAGTTGCCATGGAGACAGCGATGCGTCAAGGGGGAGGAGAAGGGGGAGGAAGAGGAGGAGGAGGAGGAGGAATGATTGATGATCGGCGACCATCAAAGATGAATGGATGCTGTTAAGTCGTGACTGTTCATTCTCGTCGTTCTCATGCATCGTTCATCCTCCCATGATGTGGCTCACCGCATATATATTATATATATATAATATATATATATATTATATATATATAATATATATTATATATATATATTATATATGCATATATATAATTATATTTACTATGATCCCATAGATGGTTCCGAACGTCCATCCTTAGGTCTCATACGGACATATGTACATATATTAAACGCACGTGTATCTATATATATATATATATATATATATATATATATATATATATGAGACCTGAAAACAATACGTATTATATATTTGCATATAAATTTAATATTAGGCCTACAATTCCTCAAAGACTGTATCTTCGGCCGTCTCTCACTGTATACATAACATATAACAAGTCAATCGATTTTAATCGACTAATCGAGGTTATATTTGTAGTGATTAATCGACAGTTGTTTTGAATAAGTATAGGCAGAGGCATAGACCTACCAAGTTACCAACCCTAGGCTAGCATACATATATACATACAAACATATATACATTTATACTTATACGCAGTCACGCACATATAAATATATATCCATATATATTCCTCGTCCTTCTGCTGTCCACCTTTTCCTATTCTCCATCTCATTCTCCCCATCCTCCTCCTCTTCTACCTCCTTCTCTTCCATATATATATATATATATATATATATATATATATATATATATTAATAATATGTATATATACATGCATACATTGAAAGAACGAGTGCACTTGTCCATCAAATGATGCGATTTAGTGCATTAAACCGTGTAAACTGATAAGACTTTCCCCTCCCGATCATGGCTCAACAGTACCAACGATGTGCTGCACCATGCAGCCTGCAATGTTCATTAGCTCCGTTCTTTTTAGGAGTCTCCAGCTCCCTGTTCGTCGACCCTCCGTCGTTCGCCCCTCCGATGAGACTGAGTCAGCGGCGTCTATACCATTGGATGGGGATGTTGGGTAAGACGGTCTCCCGTGGTTACCAGAAATGGGGAGGCCGAACATACGCTTCGGACATAAACTGGATTGTAGTTGATTTAATCTCTGTTTATCTGTCTGCTTGTCTCTCTCCTCTGTCTGTCTGTATGTATGTATGTATGTCTTTCTCTCTCTCTCTCTCTCTCTCTCTCTCTCTCTCTCTCTCTCTCTCTCTCTATATATATATATATATATATATATATATATAGATATTGTATGTATATCTGTGACCGCTCATTATTAGTCACGAACCAGGCGATATTATAAGTTGGCAAAGCGGACCACTTCTGAGCTATATAGGACTTGCTCGAGGTCCCTACAGAATAATCGTTTCTGAACGTTATCTGAACCAGCGCCAAACTTCTAAAGCGCCACTATAAACCCAGCGCAAGGTAGGCCTACCAGTAGCCGATTGTGGGTTTATGCCGTCAGTAACACAATAGGCTTAATTGGCCCTGATTGAGGCCGATTGAAATTTATATCTGCATGAATCGACCAAACTATATGCCTGAATATACGAGTCAAAAAGAATATACGAGCTACATAAACTTTATAACGAATTTGCCACAAGATGTGTTATTGAAATTTCATCAAACAGACGTAAATTCAAATTAATATAATACCATTTTGTATTTGTTTAGGACGCAATTTCGATCACTCGACGATCATATATCTTGCAAGATATTAATAATTTTTACCCATGATCTGGATTGTTCTGCTGTCAGGCCATTGATTTCTGACGCCATAGGAGCCTTCATAAAAGCGCACACCTGCGCCATCTAGCAGGCGGAGCGCATCCAATCATCGGCAACACGGTAGCTTTATACGAGTGTAATTACTCGTCAAGTGGGCCTGCCTTTATATTGAAAACAATCGACGACGTATCGTATGGGTCGCGAGATCGCGCAACGGCAAAGGCTGTTGAACTGAGAAGCGTTCTCAAGAAACACTGTTTGTTGTTATTTATGAGTCTCATATATCGATGAGAGAATTGGGTTTTCAGGATATTAAACCAATTTACGCTCGAAAGGCTCTTTGTTAATATTCAGAGCATGAAATTATAGGCATGCATCTGTATTTATATCATACTTATAGGATTGTATGTGATATTATATATATATATATGTATATATATATATATATATATATATATATATATATATATATATATAATGTGTGTATGTGCTTGTGTGTTTGAGGTGCAAAGTATTGTAGATCTGTGAGTTAGTGAGTGAAGTCATGAATCTATATAGATCTTGCGTATAGGTACATTTGTCGCTTATAGCCAGGCCTATTCATGTAGCCCACCTATCGACCTGTAGGCTATGCATACATAGATGTGTGACATGTGCTTTCGTATACATGCTCGCTTGCATGTATAGGTTCGTTAATTAATAACAAAGATTTATATAGCACCTCTCGGAGGTTGCTCCCGATTCCAACATAATTTCGCTTGATCTTATTATGACTTTGAAAAAGAAGAAATCTGAACTTGAGGAAGATTCCGAGCGACAGAATGTGTTCAATGGCGTCAGGTTCATAACAGTTCATTTGCACACATTTATTGCTGAGTTCGATAGGTGTCGCAACTTGCTGTAGACTTAAGCTGAGGCACGAGTCATTGTAGCGTATCAGCGCTTAGTATTTTCTGTAGTCCTTGAGCTGGTTACTAGGGTCAGTGAATGCAGCCAGATCTTTCGGGAACTATTGTAATCTAGGTTGGCAAACTGCACGATCGTTAAGTGCCATGCTGTGAAAACCAATCATCGTAGTATTTCAGCGCTTAGTACATGTGTGTGTTTTGAGTAGTACCCCAGCTCACCAATACGTCGTGTGAAGTGCAGCCAGATCTATCGGGGAGCAGTATGTCATTTATGTTGGAAAACTTGTTGTAGGGTCGATGTCCCATGCTATGAAAACAACTGCAATTAAAAGGTCATTTTGAAGTGCAACCCCAGATCTGAGGCACCAGTCATTGTAGCGTTTCAGCGTCTTCAGGTATGTGGTCTCGAGACCGGAAAACTGCGGTCTTGGTTTGGTCTCGAATGCATCGGTCTTGGTCTTGGTCTCGAATGCATCGGTCTTGGTCTTGGTCTCGAATGCGTCGGTCTTGTTCTTGGTCTTAAAGGAACGGTCTTGGGATTGGCCTCCGTCTTAGCTAGGTTAGCGTTCTTGGTCATTTGCCTTTTCAGAGCAATTTCTTTGATATTTGTCGGTTATTTTCGATTATTAGAGACACCGGATGTTTAGGCCCATCGCGATTTTATTGATTTATGACGTGCTGACCATCTTTATATACATGTTAGTATGGGTAAAAGATGCATTTACAACGGAACCAGCCCTTTCAAAATTTGTTTCACAAATTTCAAGGTTTTGGAACAATCTAATAGTTATGTGGTCGGCCACGTGTAGTCACCTACAATTTCGAGTAGGCCTACAAGTATAGATGATGGTCAACCGAGGATGCGTTAATAAGTGAACTGAGGGGGGTAGTATAGAGGATGGACAAGAGGGGCCCAAGAACAGAACCTTGAGGAACGCCACAGATGAGCGGGCATATATTAGATGACGTACTCGAGGTCTTTACTGAGAAAGAGCGCGAAGATAGATAGGACCGGATCCAGAGAAGAGCAGTATCAGAAAAGCCGAACCAGGTGGAAGGTCTCTGGAGCAATACATTGTGATCGATGGTATCAAAAGCTGCAGATATATCAAGAAGACAGGAGACTTGTTGATGAGAAATGGCAGAAACAAGTTTATTGTAGAGGGAGGTGAGGAGTGTTTCTGTTGAATGCCGCTTGGTAAAGCCAGACTGGTGTGGGGTTAGGAGCGAGTTAGAAGTTAGGTAGTCATTTATCTGGGACAAGACAACGCGTTCGAGTAATTTAGAAATGAATGACAGGTTGGAGACAGGTCGATAGTTTGAAAGGATTTCTTTGTCGAGCGATGGTTTCTTGAGGAGTGGAGTGACTAAAGAATGCTTGAAGAGTTGTGGAAAGTTGCCAGTAGATAGAGAGAGGTTGATTATTTTGGATTGATGCGCAGTCTTTCAGTAAGGAGGTGGGTATTGGGTCAAGTTCGCACTGCTTGTTATGCAGAGATTGAAGCATATTGAGTATTTCTGTCTCTGATGTTGGTTCGAAGGTGGATAATGATGATGGAGGTGGGGATTCGAAGCGGGAGAGTCATGAATAGAGGAGGAAACTTTTGGAAGTGGTTCAGATGTTTTAAAGTATTCACATATCATGTACTGCAAGTATTTTATAGGGTGATATTCTTAGGCCGAGGCCAAGGGCTGAACCAGCAAAAGTTCAGACTGGCCGGTAAAACTGGGTCTCGGACCCTCGGTTTTGGTCTCGGACCTCCTTGTTAAAATCTTTGGTGGGCTCTGTGTGAAACACATAGACATCATAATTATATTGTTTACTATAGGGGACTGTAATATATGATGTTTATGGTGAAACATAGATATTCCTCATACATAGAATAGCCAGCCGATGGCGTTGTTTAGCGATAATGCAAGAAGTTCCGAGTAGACTCTTAGAATTTTAGAAGCATATTTTGTCTTACAATCCAGGTTTTGAGATTAAAACAATTCGTGGACAATGGCATGTTTTGAAAATAGAGTGAAGAACTCATTAGCATATTTATCTGCTTTTGACTCAAAATCAACCGAGTAAGTGAATTGTTTTGCAGAACTTTGTTCAAAGCATTTCGGTCTGAATTAATTTGATCTCTAGCTGTACAGTCAGTTTTACATTTGTGCAGTGTCTTAAATTTGAATTTGAGCATTCCCTTTCCATTGCGCCCCTGCTGCAGGCCAAACCCCCGGACAAGACGGTAAAAACTAATAACTCGTCCATGAATGCGGGTGCCTAATTTCCACCAGACTCCCGAAATATGTTTGGGTAGGGTGTGGATAAAATGCGAACTGCGAACCGGTAAAATGCGAACCGTTTACGAACTTGTTTTAGATTGGCTGCCAAAAGTCACGGGATCGGTTCGCGCCTATGGTTGCCATTTATATTTTCGTTCATGCGGCTTAAGGTTTTCGGCAATTATCTATAAACTATGCTTGCCATGACCCAGAATTCTATCTATCAACTACACTAACCATAACCGACCATCACGATGCCCACGCTGACCCTAACCTAACGAAACCTTAACCTGATCCGTTCGCGCCTGTGGTTCGCATCTTGGTTCACGTTTTACCAGGTCGCCGGTTCGCAGTTTTCATTTTACCAACACCCGTTTGGGTAGAGGTTGTCATCTGTCCAATGGCGACCGATCACCATAATGTACAACAGAGCCGCCCCAGACTCGGAAAGAATAGATGGGATTATAGTCATCTAAATTGTATTTTCATCAAATTCGTTGATTTGGTTCTAAAACCAGATTTAGACAGAACAGATTGGGGTAAATGCGAAGAATACAGTCCCCTATGGTAAACAACATGGCCACCTCTAAATGCGCTCAAATAGAGTACAGATAGTTACATTGCAGCAAGAAAGTAAGTAACAATGCGACCAAATTGTTGATGAAAAGAATGCTGTTCAAATGGAAGCTGGTTAGATGAAAAGAATTCTGTTTATCTAGAAGCTGGATCGATGAACAGAATGTTGTCAGAAGGGAGACAGATTGATCAAACGAATCATGCTTGAATGGATCCCCGACTGCTTAAGATGAAAAGAATGATGCTTAAATAGAAGCAAGATCGATAAAAAAATTACTCTTAAATGGAAGCTGGATTGATGACTAGAATTTTGACTATTTAAATACAACAGCTGAAACCGGTTTCGATGTGTCAGGCTGACTATCAGCTCTCTATTTAAGCGCATTTAGGGGTGGCCATATTGTTTACCATAGGGGACTGTATTCTTCACATTTACCCAGATTTGGTTGCCTACATCCACATGCATATGGTTTATTAAATGCATTTAGTATTCTAGACCTTTGTAACTTTTGCTGTTGTGTGCGGTTTTTATGGTTTCAATACATTTTTACAGACTGGTGAGGTTGAGTCCAGGAGCTTCACTTTCAAAGCCAAGATGCATACAGAAACTACTAGCAAGAATTCGGACATTTTCAATATCCTTTTATATTCATAGCAATGTTAGTACATACATACGTGGACACATACATACATAGTATTACATACATACATACAAATAAACGTGCATAAATACATATACACACATTTACGTACATTGATGCATATGCACACATACATGCCCATGTATGCATGCATAAATGCACACATATGTGATACATATATACATACACAGATACATATATGCATGCACACATACATACACAGTGTCACACACACAAAATACATTAAAACATACATACACATTTATGCATACATACATACATATACACACACATGCACTTATGACATATGCATACAATTTTTTATCTGATGTTGCCTGCTGCCATCTGTCGTTACTTAAAGGAAATTGAATTGTGTAATTTTGGTAAACTAATCGGCAGAACTAAATTTCCTTAACATGATTTTCACCAAATGACTTGGTTCGCTAAACCTGACTGGCTGTCGCCGGTCAACTGTGCTCGGCTCGGTTGGCAGAATGTTGACGTCGATCTCTTGGCATGTAGCAAGTGTAAGGCCGTCATCAGTGCAAAGTTGCCGTCATCCCAAAATATACAAGTCTGTGAGTATAGTCTATCTTAGCACTGTGCAAACCTGCTTACGTACAGCAGCTGGTTGTTGTGAGGGCATGCTAACAGTTTATTGGTTATGAGAGCCATGCTGAAAAAATCCAGTAGTATATGATCTATGCAAGTCTAGTGTCTATAAAAAATCTGAGTTTCTAGCCTAAAAAATGGTTGCCAAGAAGAGGTTTTCTGACAGGAAATTTAGGAGGAATTTGTAGCTTTTGTAACTTAAGACTGATTTGGAAGACGCACTGTTACATCTGGGAATGTTGTTGATTGATCTAGACGACGAGTGTTGCAAGCGATTGGAGTCTTTGCTGCAGAACGGTCATCACAACTGCTGTTCGCGGAGGAGTCAACCGATGTCATGTTAGTGTCGACATGACTTCATAATAGTAATAATAATAATAATTTTTGTTTGATTTCAAACTGACAATAACACAGTATGATTACAAGTATAGTGTGAACGAGTTATAACAGGAGTCGAATTTAACTGTTGGCGGACGTGCTAGACGTCCATTACATTACACATCTAATTTGAGCATTCCCTTTCCATTGTGCCCCTGCTGCAGGCAAAACCCCCGGACAGGACCAACACTTCTGCCTTGCAAAGGAAGGACTAGTCAATGAGAATCAAACTCGATTCCTCAACTCTGTGCCCCAGACTCCCAGTGTGTGATCCATTACTATATGCCCCAGATTATTGTTTTTTGATAGCCATGGCATTTTTAAGACACTCATGGATTCATGCCTAAAAGCTGAATTCTTGTGGAAGTAGTTGAATATCTCCTTTATTATTTGGTGATAAGTTCTGATTTTTCCAGCTGATCTTTGTCGGCTGACACTGCAGAGTCGATCGGTTGAATTACAAGAGTTCATCAGCCGAGTTAAAGGATTGATCGAACTAAAGTCTCATCTTCAAATCTTCGAGCAGTCTGCCTTTGCCTCTCTTGTGAGCAGATTTCTACGTTAGTCTAACTGCCATCGATCTTCTATACATAGCATGGCAGCTGCATGATATTGACAGTTCTCGCCAGCTAAGACTAGCTTTTCATCTAGCCTATTTCAATATTATGACTTCCATAGTGACAAGGGGGTGATGGAGCAGTGGTAGCAGCCTGGTGTGAAGAGTGGAACATCGAGCGGGATCAATGACCGCTACCCCGTTAAGGACGACTGAGCCTTCCATTCGCTAGGTCAGCGTTTCCCAATCATTTTTGGCCATGAAACCCTTTTGATCTTACATTTATGTGGCGGACCTCTGTCGAAAAATAATCAAATTCTGTTGTAGGTACAAACACTTGAGAACGCAGACAATTATAGGTTTAGGCCTTGATTAGATTAATAACTACACAAAACTTCGATGACAATGACATATGAATTCTCTCTCATATAAAGTTATATATAGATGTTAAGCAAAAAGCCTAATATGAACATTTAAAAAATTTTTTTTTTTATCGTTTGCAGGTTCAGAGAGAAAGTTTTTTATGAAACTCTTGTCTTGGTGATGTTAAACAGTAGGAGAGATAAAAAGAGAGATAAAAATCATAATTATTTTTCATCGTATGTTTATTTTTTGCAGAAGCTGACAACGGATGATGTTGTCGCTCTGTGTCAGTTAGCAGCTGACTTCTATCCACATTTTGTTGGTGTGGATCGGTCAGTTCTTATGTCCGCTTGTATTCTCGCCCTCTGTGGTTGGAATGTCTCGTGAGTGAACTCCATTCATAGCAACTTTAGAAATATGTTGGATGTTAGTGTATTGCACAAAACAAGTATTAATAATGCAGGCATGAATCACAATTTCTGTGGAATAGGAGCCAAGAAAAGCTAGTAGCTTCTACTCCAGGTGTGTCAATCCCCCTCTGAGTGATGGAGGCAAACCACTCTGTCACAAGTGTCGGGAAGGCAAGAAATTCCCCCTATCTGAAATTGGAGGCATTTACCTCCAGACCCTCCCTATCGGAATGCCCCATTCTACTCACCTTGACCTCTCTTGATTGCTACAAAATGAATTTATTGTTTAAGTTTTCTAGATGTCATGCAGAGCTTTTTCTTTTATTAACCATAACCAAAATTTGCAGCTTAACTAGATAATTACAAGAGGCAGGGGCATCAATCCCCTCTGAGTGATGGAGGCAAACCCTTGGTCCCAAGTGCCAGGAAGGCAAGATATTCCCCACCTAAGACTCAAAAAATGTCCCCCCTATCTGAAATTGGAGGCACTTGCCTCAGAACCCCCAACTGGATGCCCCTGTAGCCTGTACAAGGGTAGCTGATTAGGTGGATACATTTGAATCCTTCATCGGAAGAACTGCGGAAGTCCATTTTCGGTTTATTGATATATCCCCCAAAATTTTTTTTAAATCTACAGATATATTTAATATATCTGTATACTTAGAAATTTTTTTAAAATCTACAGATTTAATATATCTGTAGATTAAAAAAATTTCGGGTTGATATATCAATAAACCGAAAATGGACTTCCGCAGTTCTTCTGATGAAGGCTTCATTTAGTACAGTGTTCTGAAACTTTAGAGATGTTCTTATGTATATCCTGAGCCTAGTTTAAATCTGCATAGGCATGGCTATGTAATGTAACACCAAGTTTTACCTGTAAATGTGATCAAAAGTGTGGTGCAATTATTGGCTAAACTGTTGCAGTACATCCGCCTCGTGCGGCGAACTCGTGGAGTGCACATTCTGTAACCGGAAAGTCGGTCTGTGGAACTACTTCAGTCAGAATCCAGACTTTGACGAAGAGGCAACCACCGCCATGTCGGGTTACTACGACGACGATGACCTTGCTGCGAATGGCAATGAGGAAGCGGATTTCGGAGTGGTCGTTTGCAATTCGATTGTTGTGGCTGAAGAAACTGACGTCCAACCGATGAATGAAGATCAGGAGCTTTTACATGGAGAGGGCACAGATGGAGGAGTGACTGGAGTGGAAATGGAGCAGAGCGTTGTCTTGACTGAGGGGAAGATTCCGGATTTGTATCAGAGTCCAGAGGATAACAATGAAGAACAGGAACCAGCAGGAAACGTTCTGCTTCAATTTCCACATGAAATACAAACAGGCGTTTCACACGAAGCTCTTGTAGCTGACGGTTTGTTTGGTGGTACGGAAAATGAACAACTTCCAGATGATGAAGGAACTATGCCCGAACAGTTACTCTCTGGCATTGTCCTTGACACCACAGATGTATTTAAAACTGCCAACTCATTTTGTGATGCCGAAACCCTTGTTGTGGATGAAGGGACGACATTGCAGACAACTGGTGAAGATGGAGGTCGCTTGACGAACCAAGAGGCTGCAGCGTTGTGCGATGCTGAAATTGGTGTCAAGCGTCCGAACGATGGCGGCAAGAAATCTCAAGATGAAGATGATTTAGGCGATGTGGAAATAACTCAGGAGGAATGCGCCATGGCCGACTTGGCGCCTGAAGAAGAAAGTGCAGGCGTAAACTTAGTGCATGGTTTCGATGTCGTGACAGATTTATCAGGAACCTGTGATGCAATTGACAGCGGCGACAATGTAAGTACCAGCGCTGTCTTACCTGCACAGCACAATCTAGGTGATGGCGATGGTGGAAGAGATGGGGACAGTTGCAATAGGTCTGATGAGATAGGGGTAGATGCTGAGATTGAAGGGCAGCAAGGACTTGCAAAAGCGACAAACGCTGTTGCCAGCGAAACATTTCCTTCTGTGAGCGACGACATCACTCCGGCTGCAGATGATGAGGTCACAGATGGTGTCAACACCGTAGGTGTATCGGACGAGAACTCTGGAGGTCAGGAAGTGCAAATGAATGTGGAGGATGGGTTTAATTCTGGTGCAGCAGCTGAAGATGGTAACTTGGAGCAGAGAAGCAACAATATTTGCGAGAAACCAGTGGATTCGAATGATGATGCTACATGTTTAAACAGCACAGAAGGGTACTTATGTCAACCTACAGATAATAATGACCTGTCAACTGATGAACTTAGACATCAGCAAATAGCCCAAGTAGCTAATACGCCTGGCCAACCAGTGACCAAACCACCCGATGAATTGACTGACGAACTCACTGAGCAATTGACACCGCAATCTGCTGTTCAGAATGGTGAACTAACTGCCAAGCAATTCGATGAAGTGAATAACCAAGCCACTGAAGAACAGTTGTCTGACCAGGCGACTGTTACACATGTCGTGGAGTCGGAGGCCAATGACGAAAGAGACGCTGAACCGCATTGTCGGGAATCGACAAAAAGACGAACAACAACAGCAACTCCAGAGGAATTGAAGAACAGCGCAAAGAGAAGACGTTTGGCTGTAGGTCACCTTTCTACCTTCGTAATCTTCAAGCTTCTAAAGCGCCATTCGAAAGGGCACCCACTTATTCACGAGCATTCTCGGCATTTCAGCTCACACGGTCTTCTGCTTGCTTGCATACATACTGCGACCAATTCTCCCTTAAGTCAAACGCCGTAGTTTCGAAACGGGTGCCCCCTCTCTTTTGTGTCCATCAGCTCTTGCTTCAGTCAATGTAGTCTCCATCAGGTTGGGTTCAGGCTTAGTGGAGGTCGAACGCAGACGACGAGGGTTATGTGGAAGGTCATTCCTTGGAGAAAGGATAATGCGCTTTGACAAATACCAGTCTGCCTCGTTTTTAGCTTCTCTTAAGACTGTTTTGTTCGACCGGGGTTGAATTGGGAGCGCTCCTGAGTAGGCAAACTTGAAGTGGCGCTATATAAAATTGCTGAAATAAATAATAATATTGATTAATATGAATTAATCGGAGTTACAATTTTGATAAATGATTTTTATTCTGCAGAGGCCGGTGCGAGTGCATTTCGATCCTGTGGCAGAACATCGTCCGTGGTGTATCTGGGTGCAAGATCTTGTCGTCAAAAGACGTCCGAGAATGTCTGATGGAAATATGGAGAAATTGAAGGATGTGGCTAGTTGTTCCGTGCCTCAGCATCCGTGGATTCGACTATTTCACCTGTTGCTGCAGCCCAGCCCACCAGAAAAGAGAGATGTGCGAAGAGCACTGTAAGCTGCGCATTGTATTGCATTGTGTCTTCGTTGATTGCATTGGCACAGTGCAACACGTATTAGAATAGCCAGATTCCAGTTTGATGCGTCTGAAGTTGAATCGGTTTTTTTTAAAGGAAACTTTGAAATGAATTTCCCTCCCTGCTAAGTATTTTTTTAAACAGATTTGATTTAAACGTACAAGAACATAGTCAGTTTTATTGAAGGACACTTTAAAATGAATTTCCCTCCTTGTTAATAATCTTCTTTAACAGAAAAGTTTAATTTCACAAGAGCTTGGCTTTATTGAAGGAAACTTTAAAATGAATTTCCATCCTTGTTAAGTATTTTCTTAAACAGAAGCCATTTAACCACATCGAAGTTAGTCTCAGTTTTATTGAAGGAACATTAAAATGGATTTTCCTACTTAATAAGTTCTATTTGTATCTTCTGGTCTCTGGTATGAAGTTGCCTCAGCTCACAGAGTTCTGCAGTGCTACACTTTGGCACTATGCCCCAATGGAGGATGATTTTGTTCAAGGACTGGAGGCACAGAAATGTTCTGGAGAAAATTATGGCCATTCCGTGTATAGAACAAGAATGATTAAGGATTACAGAAAATGTCAGATAATATGCAGATGTTGGGCAAAAGGCAGCATATTTATATATTCTGAAATTCTATATTGCCCATCTTCCAACATTTTTTGCTCAGAAGTGCACACGCTTCGATGGCGCAATTGCAGTTGTACTGCAGAACAATTGTGAGCAAAGGACTTACTCAAGGTGCTTACACATTGACTCCTTAGACGAGGGTCGAACCCGCTCACTTAGTGCACACTGAACATTACAGGCCGACCACTCTAACCAATCGGCCACCGTGCTACAAAATATGGCATAAGTAGATAAAGAAGGCCTTTGTGAATGCCAAAGGGATCCTAGAACTTACAACATGTCACAGGCACAGACAGAGAGGGTTTCATTGGATCCGTTATTAGCTGCCCTAAATTAGCAGTCGACAATGACGAGAGTAATTGGATGCGACTTTGGGAAACAGCTCTTGTTCAGTTGATGTGGTTGACGAAATTACAGTCCAACCCACCAAGAAAGAGTTAATTGTTTTGAAATGGATTCTGCCTTGTAACATATTGCGTTGTTCGTTTTTAGGTCAGTTATCAAGAGCTTCTGAATGGATACTTAGACCAAAACAACTGCATGAAAAAGATACGGCACACAGACCCAGTATGTCTTCAGCACTGGTGTCCATCTTTAACACAATTTAATGAAGAGAACATACTATAAGTGACTGGGAAAGAAATCCAACTTGTTGTTAAAGTATTAACACTTTGGATGACCAGCACATACTAAATTGTATGGAAACTAGGGCTGTACCGAATATTCGCTTTTGTATTCGCTTCAGAACCGAATAGTGGGCCATGTAACTATTTGGTATTCGGCCGAATAGTAGCGGTCTGACCGAATATGAATCGTGGTCACATGACATCTGTTTCTGCGGCTACTATGTCGAGTGGACTGAAGCAACTCTCTACTGTCTGAAACAATGTATCACAATGTCAGCTGTCTCATTCTAAGTTTAGTTAAATTAGTTCCGATCCTAGTTTACACAGACTGGCAGAAGATGTAAAAATTACACGTAGTTGACCGTTTACTTTTAGTTTATGTATTACATTTACTGAACTGAAACTTTTGCTCTCATTTTAGATTTGTCAGTGAACCCATTTTGTACACTATTCGTAATTTGTATTCTGCTGAATAGTTGGTCCAATTATTCATTATCAGCCGAATCGGTACAGCCCTAATGGAAACCAATCTGGTTGGTCTTTAAGGAGTTGAACAGCTCTACTGCCAGATAGTCGTCAACCGCACCCCTGTCAGGTGACTTGCAATGCTTGATTGAAGGGGAGAAGTATCCAGATCATAATCTCACTGTGGAGAATATAATTCATCTACATCTAAATTACCAATTCTGAATATCTGTTTTTGAAACGGTCAAACTGAATGAATTTGTTTTTATTGTGTACTCGAAAAATATTTTACGGCCGTTTGTTTACAAGATGTTTGATATGATTTTAAAAAACTGCTTCGTGCTGAAGCAACTCTTTGTGTTTATCTATACGTGTGGGGTTGTAAAAGGTTAAAATTGTAAAGTTTCTGAATATAAGATGATAATGAGTGGAAACAGATTGTGTGTGCAGATCGTGGATAGTATGGCTTTTTTAAAACACCATTCATTAGGACGAATTTCGTCAGTCGATACATATGGTAGGCCATGATATTATTATGACAGAGCTGTGTGAATCTGAGGTGCCGGCTAGAGTCATTTCTGTCGAGTTTCCCCTCTCATTTCCCCTCTCATTGGGTGTCTCCAATGAGAGGGGTAGGAACGAGGTTGCCGCCTCTGGACAGTTGAGCATGGTGACTGCCAGGTGACCCATACTTGGCTGAGGTGAAAGAATTGTATGTTTCAATGAGTTAATAGAAATTAATAGAATCGCACCCTCTCAGTGGTTGACTGGTCGTTCTCAGAGGCGCAAAAACCAAGATTTTTTTAAAATCAAGTTATTTGGCTTTTGGTTTTTTTTTTTTGATTTTGTCACAACAGTTTTGTTATAAAAAGCATCAAACACAGCATGAAGAGGAGCTTCAATTCGTTTTTATTATTAATTTGGCTTTAGTTCAGACTGAATAACACAATCAGTAATATTAGTGTAGTTAATAAAAATATTTTTATAAAACCCAAAATTGCCATTTTTAGGAACTTGTTTTTTGTAAAAAAAAAACAAATAGCCAAAAAATGAACACGTTCGCAGCCCTGGTCGTTCTTGAACGGGCTCCCGTTGGCGCATTTTCCGGTCGATGAATTTTTTTTTAGGAGTAGGGGCTGACATCAAATGTTCTACAGGGTCCACTCTTGACTCCTTTCATGCTCACATCCAAAAATGTCCTTTAATATTCGAACAAACCCACACTCCGGCCAACTTAGGTTATGTGCTTATAAAAGGCTTGGAGGTGACTCGGAACTGCAAATTAATATACGTAAACCTCATTGGCAACACGTAATACTTCGCTGCATGCAGAATGAGTCGTTGTAACATAATGTGAACGTAGTATTAAAATGAGTTTCCCTTTCGTTTTATAAGTGACGGAATTCCCAGTTACGCGAATTTTTCAGTCACTTGGCGCAGGTAGGCTAATCAACCTTAAACTGGGAAATCGACGAAAGAAAATTATTCTACCTAAAGAAATAGGCTACGACTATTGTTGTCGCGTGATGTGAATACACTACCGAGAGGAATGATTAATGAAAATCATAACAAAAGACCGGTGGGCGTAAAAATCAATAGCGGTTCGATCTGGGACTAATATTAGTCCCAGGTTAGAGTTATCCTTCGTCAACAGAGTTGAACAGACGTCGTTAGAAAATGCGGCAGAACGAACAAAAGCTTTGCTTTAGTTTAATTTGCGTTACTTTTAGCGCTTTGATTCAGGTCAGAGGTCAGCAATATGTCGATGATGACCCTGCAAAACCAAATCTCGTGCTCATGCTAATGGACGACGTAAGTAGACCTATACCAACCTGTCTTACAGTAGTCTATTTGTTTATACTCGGACAACGCCTTTAATATAACCCAGCGTATGCCTATACTAAAAATCTATTCATGCATCTCTTCGTAAAGGACTTAACCTCGACCGTGTGCACAGCTCGAACGGCGCAGAGTCGGCCCATGTAAGCCTGGCCCTATATTATATATTATATTTATTCTACTTAATATTATTTGGACAAAAGCTGTTTGAGTTATTGCGGTAAAGTAGAGCAGAGACTATATATGCAATTAATGTCGCGCCTTTTTCAGACAACTAGGCCTATTCAGATCGAGGCGCATTTATTAACTAGCTAGTTAATTAGTTACTTTATTAATTTTGAGCTATTGTTTATTTGATTGAAGTCTTAAAAGATATTTTTCTTATTTAATAATTAAAGGTTGGCTGGGGAGACTTGGGAGTTTTCGGTGAACCCAACAAGGAGACGGCTTTTCTAGACAAGATGGCAGCTGAAGGCTTAACATTGACAGATGTCTATTCCGCAAATCCTCTTTGCTCTCCGTGTTAGTTATTGAAATCTATTTGTGTCATTCATGCACTGATGTAAGTAAGTAAGTTGCAAACTTGAATTTGAACCGTTTTCTCATAGGCCTACTGTGTAAACTAACCAATGTGTATACAGATCTCGAGGACTATGATCAGGCATCTGTGACTAATATATGGAAGGGATATGAAGCCGGCCAAAACCAGGTCATTGATCTAGATTTTGTGTGTGATTGCATCCGGGACTTTTGCAGCATAAATCAACAGTTACTAACTATTGCCATTGGTGTATGATGCTTCGGAGGGCTATTCCGTTACAAGATAGGCCTAATATTTCTAAGGGGCCGTCCATAAATGACGTCACGCAATTTTGAACTATTTTGGACCCCCTCCCCTTCGTCACACGTCGTCACAAATGCCATGACCTTCCCTCAAATACGACGTCACAAAGCGCTGACCCCCGCTTCCGAAAAAAAACATATGTCCAGAATGTAAAGCAAATTTTTATAGAATTACCAGAAAAATAATTATAACTATAGAAATACTTGAAAAATACTATAATAAAGAAAAATGAAGAAAGTATAATTACTACCATCTTATGCATTTCTCAAGATGAACGACTCCAGCAGAATCAGAACAATTATTTTTAAAATGTTTACTAACAATAACTCGAAACAATCCAAACTTTTTGCCTGTCCATTCACCCACGGTGAAACAAAATGCTCCTCCATGGAATAAATAATATTCAATCCTCATACTGTCCATTTCTGTCGTTTCAGTGACTCTCTGTGGCCCGTGCATTTTGGCAGATAATTGATGCCTGCTTGTGTGTTACAGAATGGCTACCCCACTTCCAAAACCCCAAAATTTACACCGATTGTAAAGCAAACAATCCAAGAATTAAGACTGCAATAATCATAATAATAATCATATGATCATGCTAAATTGTGGCAAAAATTACTGTTAGTTTGGCCTTATGTGAAACTTGTTTCATTGAGTAATTTTGTTCAATAAAGTTACCCATTATGATGTTTGATGTGATGATGTGACGTAACATTTCATAGACCTCCCTCCCCTCTTCACAAATCGTCACAAATTTGTGACCGCCCCTCCCCACTCCAGGCGCGTGGCGTCATTTATGGACGGCCCCTAACAGTGACGTCTAATAATATGGAATTTCATACACGACCCATTATGCGTGCATTCTTTTGTAGCTAAGAGATGTCAATGTGTTTTCTTGACAGCCAGGGCATCTCTTCTGACAGGAAGGCTTCCGATCAGAAATGGATTCTATACAACAAATGCTCACGCAAGAAACGGTCGCTATATTATCCTTTCATTAAAACAGATTAAGCGTGTATAAACACATGCAGGTAGGCCTATGCAGTATGCAGGCACACACACACACACACACACACACACACACACACACACACACACACACACACACACACACACACACACACACACACACACACACACACATATATATATATATATATATATATATATATGTATGTATACAATACAGGTTTAAATGTTTAATTTGTGGGTTTCAAGAACATTTTGGTTTTGTTTTCTTCCGAAAAGATCACATAGCCTATTTAAAAGAAATAGTAGGCCTAATAATGACAGGTTCTTAATAATAATAATAATAATAATAATAATAATAATAATAATAACAACAATAATAATAATAATATGAAATGTTTTGTATCTCAATGTGACAAACGATGATAATATAATTAATAGTAATAATAATAATAATGATACTTGATATTGACATTGAAATTTGAATACTAATAATGCGTTGTAGCATATACACCCCAGGAAATCATGGGTGGAATTCCAGATTCTGAGCTACTTCTTCCAGAACTACTTCAAACTGCGGGATACAAAAGCAAAATTATTGGAAAATGGTAATTAGCTTAAATCATCTGATAATAGACCTATTATCAATGTGTAGGCCTATGGTCTCCTTTTATCTTAACTATATAAAGCAGTCAGTTTCAAGATTAGACGTAGACTTTATTATTGTATAATATATTATGCTGATGACCTCTTTGCATTGACTTTCTCTGGTTCTTTCGTTCATCTGCAGGGGACAAATGCCCAGAGGCTCGGTGTCTTTCCAAGGGGAACGGGCTGGGCCCTCGATCAATTTTTCATGAGACCAGGGGCGGCGATCCCGGGGGTCGAGGGGACAAGTCCCCCACCTTTTACGGAGAGGGGACACGTTATACATGTGTTCCCCACATTTCCTACTTCTCTCATGGGGTATCCCCCCACCCGTCAAACGAGATCGCCGCCTCCGCATGAGACTTAATGATATTCAGAGACCTCTGACTACCCTGCCTTAGGGGCCCGGATTATGTGACTGCTCTGCCTAGAGGCCCGGAATTTCTGTCGGCGGCCATGTTCGTCTAAAACGCACTGTGTTTGCTAATGTTAATTTTTTGTTATTTCCCGATCAAGCGATCCTTACGTGGCATTCCGTGACGTAAGCGATGCGTGTTATCTTAGCGTGCGTGAGTTCCCTCAGACTCACTGAGATTAATTGCACGGACACATATGATGTGTTAGCATAATTATATAACTAATACCATGTCCACAGTTATTTATCATCGTTGTTTCATTATTATTAATTACTGTTATCACAATTGCCACTTCCACTACCAGCTCAACCATCGCTCGACTCGACTGCAGGGGTGTAACAAGCGGGGGGTCAGAGGGGCACCGGCCCCCCAGTTTCAAAACTCCAGTTTTAGCTTAATGTCCCCCCATGTGCACCCAAATCGGTTCTTTTTTATGTTTCTCCAATGGCTTTTTAAGATGACTTTTGTTAAGATAATTTGTGCAACCCGTTTTTCAAATTTCTGTGGAGGGGGGGGGGCAAAATTCTAAAATTGGTGGGCAAAAAATTGTTGGGCTTTGTGCAGTAATGTTTAAATTATGCCCCCCCACTT
The DNA here is from genome assembly GCA_959347315.1 of Bimastos eiseni. Lineage (NCBI taxonomy): Eukaryota > Metazoa > Annelida > Clitellata > Crassiclitellata > Lumbricidae > Bimastos > Bimastos eiseni. Next base: position 5,956,940 of record OY365822.1, on the reverse strand, counting down.
TTCAAAACCTTGTTACACCTCTGCTCGACTGTATATAATTTCAGGCATCTTGGACATCAGGCTCACTATCATCCACTGAAACACGGTTTCGACGAATTCTTTGGCTCTACAAATTGCCACTTTGGACCGTATGATGACAAAACTACTCCAAATATCCCCGTATATAGAAATGAAAAGATGGCCGGAAGGTATAAGATCTATGTTTCCATTAACAAAACAAGCAATTAAAAAGTTCATTTATTGCCAATATATTATTGTACTTGTTGGCCTATCATGTTGTCATAGACAGACATAAAATGCTCATTAATTTGATCTGCACTTTAATTAAATTAATAAGATGTCACGTAATTAACATGGTCGAAAGGGAACAAGTTTTTCGTCTTTCTTTTCGTCCGCCAAAACAGTTTCAGTAAAATTACTCCAGTCGACTGGCTGCTTATGATCCTTTCCCGCTGATATCGTCTGGCCAATGTGACTTCTTCAGAGACGACCAAATCTGAAGTACTGCGTCTGAGCGCAGTGTCCGATCTTCCTGGAAGGGGGAGGGCGTCAGAGTGGTTGAATTCTCCAGCTTCAGCTTCAAGGGCGTTGATGTAGTGCGACATTTCTAAGATTCCCAGAAATTCTCATCTGAACTTGGCAGAAGTGTGTGCATATGAAATTTTGATTGCAGAATTAGAGTTACATCATGCAATAAGAGAAATTTTGATTGCAGAAGTATGCCTACATATGTGCTAAGAGAAAGTTTGATTCTCTTCCAGATATTTTGAAGATTATGTAATTAATACGAAGACGGGTGAATCAAATTTGACTCAGATATATATTAAGGTGAGACTGAGACGTCTATCTCTGCAAAGTCATTGGTGACATTCTCCACTCCCTTCTCATTTTTTAACTTCCCTAACTGAGATTAGATCTAGGAATCACTCTCACCATATTTCTTGGTTGGAGCAATTGATCCAAGGTTTTCAGATGAGCAAAAAAAGTGATTTAATTTACGTCTTAAAGACCACAGTCTGCGACTTAACTCTGCGGTGACTATTGTTGTTATACACGCGATAACAGTGCATTGATAACTTTTGCACGAGCTACATAATTTTTTATGCTTTACGAGATCTCTTCATTACTCTTCGAAAGTTATTCGACAGCATCTGAATTAATAATTAATTTTGTTTTTTCTGAAAAGGAGGCGCTTGAATTTATAGAGAGGCAAGCCAAATCTAGCAATCCATTCTTCCTCTACTGGACTCCGGATGCAACGCACCAGCCACTCTACGCATCTGCTAAGTTTCTTGGTACAAGTCAGCGTGGATTGTAGGTGGTATACATCACCTGGTTTACATGTGACGTGACCAGTGGCGGCTCTAGACTTTTCCAACAGAGAGGCCAGGAAGGATACGGGGAACCTGACTTTGGGGCCAGTTGGATGTCTGGTATCATAGAAACTGAAAGTGGACAAAATTTTGGAGGGCCACCAGAGGTCACCTACTCAGTTGAGGGGCGCTGCATCCCCAGACCCGACTGTAGAGCCGCCACTGTACGTAACACTTAATATGCGCCGTATAATTGGTCAGATACAAATATACATTCATATATAGATATATGGAGACTAAGGTTGGTATTGTATTGGCCTCCTTTGTCGCGCCAAGACGTGATTTAGAGCAATTTGAGGTTCACTTGTTGCTTCATTGAATGAAGACCTTCTGTTGCTGTAACTTATAGGCTATTGTATGTTTTATCAGAATGTATGTTATTACAGAATGGTGCTATAGGATTGGCGGACTTGATTTGATATAGGCCTAATCACAGGTGATAGACCCTATGAGCTGATCTCCCTGTCGTGGCCTCTGGCGCTGAGATATTTCAAAGATTCACATCACGTTACATTACATAGATTACCAAATGAATTTTCTTTCATCACCATTAGTTTAAGGTTAGTTGATTTACTTATAAGTCGAACTGTTTCGTTAGATTTATTGCAACAGTGTGAGAACCTTCCTAAGCCTAGTAAGCATAGCATTTAATGCTTGTATTTATATCGATATGGAGACAAATGTTTGTATATATATATATATATATATATATATATATATATATATATATATATATATATATATATATATATATATACTGATATAGGTATGGAGATGCACTTAGAGAGCTGGATTACGGAGCTGGACGGATCCTTCAGCGACTTAGTGATCTGGGAATTGCTAAAAATACATTAGTAATCTTCTCTTCAGACAACGGTGCGGCGACATATGCCAAAACAGAAGGTAAGTTTAATCACGTATTTGCGCCTCTTATATGTTACGATATATATATATATATATATACATATATCGGAGGTGTAACGAGGTTTGGAAAAGTGGGGACTGCATAATTTGCTAAATATTGCGCGAAGCGGAATTTTTTTTTTGAATTTTGCCACCCCTCCCGAAATTTGAAAAATGGGGAGCACAAATTATTTTAACAAAAGTTATCTTAAAGTGCCATTGGAGAAACATAAAAAGAAACGATTTGGATTTGTATATACATGTATACACACACGTATACATGGATATATAATATATACTTGTGGGGCTTATAAGAGACTTAAACACACATTCGGTGTAGATTTGTATTACATTGCATTACATTAAAATAGATTAGACTAGATGAGATAAGACTATATGAATTTGACAAGATTTTATTAGATTAGACTAGATTCGAATAGATTTGATTATGGTATATTGGACTAGAATATTAGACTATAGATATGATTAGATCGGATTAGATCATGTGTCTATGAACTGCATGTACATAAAGATCAGTAGGTGAGTCAGAGGTGTCAATCCCTCTGAGTGATGGAGGCAAACCCCCGGTCGCCAGTGTTAGGAAAGCAAGGTATTCCCCTCAGACTAAAAAATTATCCTCGCCTACCTGAAATTGGAGGCATTTGGACCCCTCCCACCGGATGTGGACGCCTCTGAGATGAGCCAAGATTAGATTTACTTTTGTCATGTTTGTTAAGGCGATCGCCTTGTACGCGGAAAGGTCGGATTCGAGAATCTCTTTCCGGGAAACTACATAGACCTTACATGGAGTAGCAAACAATACAACGACGCCTGGAAGATAGAGAGAACAGCACACTCAGAGGCGGCGATCTCGCTTGACTGGTGGAGGGGGGATACACCCAATGAGAAAAGTAGGAAATGTCTGTACGTTACTTACCGTTACGGTACGTTACGGTACGTTGCGGCAAACTTGCAGAACAGATGCTAATAAGAGACTTAAACACAGACATTCGGTGTAGATTTGTTGGAGAACTTTTGTTATGCAGTCTCCGTTCGATTGTGAGGTCATATTTATTGCAGGTGGATCGAATGGACCTTTTCTCTGTGGTAAAGAGACTACATATGAAGGTGGAATGAGGGAACCAACCATCGCCTGGTGGCCTGGTAAAATTAAACCCAGTCAGGTTAGTCTTTGTGATACTTCACAACAGCTATAACACTTCATGATCGTCAAGTAATTAGGCTTACAGGTGCCTTCATCAACTGGCGGGAGTTGACGCACAGTGATCAAGGCACATTTCCAATGAACGCGGCACATTTTCAAAGCACATTTCAATGATCAAGGCCAGGGGCGGCGATCCCGGGGGGCTCAAGGGGGACAAGTCCCCCATCTTTTACAGAGAGGGGATGCGCTATACGTATGTCCACCCCCACATTTTCTACCTCTCTCATTGGGTGTCCCCCCACCTGTCAAACGAGTTCGCCACCTTTGATCAAGGCACATTTCAAGACACATTTTCACGTTTCCTGTTGAATTGGTGCGTACATGTTTAGATCACTCTGTTTAATCGACTTGAATGCAAGGAACTTTAATTCTTTAAACTGAGAAGGTGATTTAGCATTATCGTAACCTCAACAAACTTGCAGAACACATGCTAAAGCACATCTATGTTATGCCTATCTTACTGATCATTTCAGCGTAAGCGACAATGTCGAAGTAAATGTTGCACCCATATTATGATATAATTCTAGGCCTACACTTGGCATCTCTCAACTGTCCTGTGACTCGAAGCAGCGCTCCTGAATAAGCTGGTGCCCTTCGTAGACCTTCAAGCAGCGCTTTAGAAATGTTGAGGTTATACGATTATGTTAGGTATAAGCAGAGGTGGCAATCTCGTTCGTTTGACAGGTGGGGAACACCCAATGAGAGGGGTAGAACATGTGGGGGTACACACGTATAACGTGTCCCCCACTCTGTAAACCTCTTGACCCCTCTCTTCCCCCGTGATCGCCGCCTCTGAGTATAAGAACACTCCTCACTTAATTTGTTCAACCTGCCACGGTACAAAGTTGTAACGCTATTATTAATTTGTTGTTCTCGTTCTGCGAGTAGGTATGTCGACAGGTGTCCACCTTAATGGACATCTTTAACACATTCCTCGAACTTGGAGGAGTGCCTTTGCCAGCGGATCGAGTCATCGACGGCGTCAGTCTGCTACCGTCGCTTTTGAATGGCACAACATTTCATAGGTTGGTTCCATTTGCGTTTAGAGGCATGGAGCGTGAATTCACCAATCATGCTAAGCTAAATATGGAGTTATTTGTCAATGACTGATTGACTTCATAACTTATTATTTACTTGTTCAGGCGATGAGCGGTTAATGCGCTAGCTCACACGTGAATGTAACGTTGTAGTAGGGAAGTCGAAGTAGTAGTAGTAGTAGTAGTAGTAGTAGTAGTAGTAGTAGTAGTAGTAGTAGTAGTAGTAGTAGTAGTAGTAGTAGTAGTAGTAGTAGTAGTAGTAGTAGTAGTAGTAGTAGTAGTAGTAGTAGTAGTAGTAGTAGTAGTAGTAGTAGTAGTAGTAGTAGTAGTAGTAGTAGTAGTAGTAGTAGTAGTAGTAGTAGTAGTAGTAGTAGTAGTAGTAGTAGTAGTAGTAGTAGTAGTAGTAGTAGTAGTAGTAGTAGTAGTAGTAGTAGTAGTAGTAGTAGTAGTAGTAGTAGTAGTAGTAGTAGTAGTAGTAGTAGTAGTAGTAGTAGTAGTAGTAGTAGTAGTAGTAGGGGAAATTGGAGGTAGAAGTATAGTAGTGGTAGTGTGTAGTATTTGTATTATTATCAATATTATTATTTTACAATTATTATTAATGTATTATTATCATTATTATCAATAATATTTTTATTACTATTATTATTATTATTATTATTATTATTATTAATATTATTATCATTATTAGTATTGATTTATTAGTGTCAGTATTTTTATTTATGGGTTAAACGGATTTCTGTTGTAGACCTGTGTTCTATTACCGAGGCAATGAATTGATGAGCATTCGCTTCGGTGCCTACAAGGCTCACCTTTGGACTTGGACCAATTCAATTCAGGAATTCGAGAGTGTATACATGCTATCAATGCAAAATCATTGAATCTGTCAGCAGTATTAACAGAGAGACGCATTTTTATGTAACAAACCCTGTACAACTCCTTCGATTGAATTGATATTGCTTGTGAATAAGCTAGTGCCCTGCACTCAACTTTAGCTATTTTGATTTTAAGGCTATAATTTGGCCTTAAAAAGCTGAAATTGCTCGAAATCACGTCTAGCCATTGAATCTTGTTAATTAGATCAATGGCAGCAGTTAAAGTAAACAGGGACGGCGATCGCAGGGGGTCGAGGGGACAAGTCCCCCCACCTTTTACAGAGAGGTGACACGTTATACTTTTGTCCCCCCACATCTCATACCCCTCTCATTGGTGGCCCCACACCTCTCAACCGAGATCGCCGCCTCTGAAACCAAATACTAAAAATGCAGACAGACTGTTGAATAAGACACAAGAGTATGTAGTTGCTAAATTACACTATGTGAGGTGTATAGATCTTTTGCTATAGAAAGATAGCCTACCAAACCAAAGTTCCGTAACCGAAATTTATATCGCGCTCTCTCCTATAAATTATAGCCGTGGAGCTTTCGAGGAAGTAGGATAAGCAAAACCAGTGGACTTGCTGCAGTAGGCCTGGTATCAGTAACGTGCAGTCTCCGTGTGGAATATAATTATAGGCACATAGTCATTTCAACTTTACCACAAATGGGTAGTGTGAGTATTAACGCTTGATGAACGGAAATGACGTCACGAAATGTAGGCAGAACGTAGCAGACTATCCCTGCTTTACAAGCTGTCTGCAGCAGTATTTATAGACCTACAACTCAAATGACAGGTTATAATTTAGTGCAGATTATGGAAAGTTTCTCGTTTAGAAGGTCGTTTTGTTTTTTTCCGAACTGCAGGGTACGGATTTCTGTCCTGGACAGGACGTTGAACGACTTACGACACACGAACAGATGAACCATACAGATGAACCGATTCTGATACACTTGGGGCGCGATCCAGGAGAACGATATCCAATCAGGTCTTTCAATTGTATACAATTCACTGTTTACCCTAATGCAACATGAGTTCAATCAATCATTACAATCTGAGGTTGCGATCTCGTTCGAGAGATGGGGAGGGGCACCCAATGAGGGGATAAGAAACTAGGGAAGACAAACACAATACGTGTCCTCTCTCTGCAAAAGGTTAGAGGGAATTGTCCCCCTTGACCTCCCCGGGATCGCCGCCTCTGATTACAACCAGTTTTAGAAGGCTAAGGAATAGAAGCTTCTCGACTAAGCCTTCTATTCTTCAACTGTTCAACTTCGATCGCAATCGTGGAGTCCTCGTTTCTAAAGCGCTACTCTATACGCAGGGCACCGGTTTATTCACGAGCGCTGCGTCGGTCAGAGTGATTGTACAGAAATCCAACAATGTTGACTTTGGTTACCTAACGTTTAGCATGAATGCTAGACTCGAAAGAGCTTCGATTAATTATCATCGCATAATATACACAGTTGAGATAATGTATGTTAGTGTCTATGCCTAACAATGGACATGTTGAGGATATCTGTCTGAATTGTGACTAGGTATGATACGGGCATGTAGTCGATGAGCAATTTCCATTTGTTACTTTAGAGTTGGTTTGAGCAGATGGTTAATTTTGTACGAGTGGGATTCTCGTCAAGACCTTAATATAAGAGAATGGAGAGAAATCATGATTCCTTTTAGTAACGAGGAAACACAGACAGACAGACATCTGATTGTTTGCTCATTTTCTTTTATGTGCGAAGTTCTGAAAGTATAGAATACAGAGACAACGTTAAGATACTAAGAGCTCTTGTTGAAGAACACCGGAAAAAGTTGACGCCTGCTGAACCTCAGCTCAACTACTGTGATGACGCTGTTATGGTAGGCCTCATTACTTCTGGCGTCAATTGACAAGCTTCTGTTGTGCCTTTGTAGATGGTGTGTGTGTGTGTGTGTGTGTGTGTGTGTGTGTGTGTGTGCTTGTGTTTGTAGAGGCCTATTCGACGAACGCAAGTCACACGTGATGCATGATTTATTAGCGGTTATAAAAGTGTAATCTGTTATGATTGATATTCTTCTCTGACAGTTATGTGACGTGAATTCTGCTGCTACTTTATCCCTAGAGGGCGCGGTCTGCAGGCATTTTCGGTCGATCTCAAGTGTCATCAGTTGCTCTTAAAGTTGTTGTAGTAGATGATGATGATGATGATGATGATGATGATGATGACGACGACGACGACGATGATGATGATGAGGAGGACGACGACGACGATGACGATGATGATGATGATGACGGCGATGACGACAACGCTGACGATGACGATTGATTTATGACTACTGACGAATTTGCTTGAATTGAAGAGACATGGCACATAAAATTATGGCGATTGGGTTAACTAGTTGTAACATTTTTTTTATCAGAACTGGGCGCCACCTGGCTGTGAAGAACTGAAACGCTGTCTGCAGGCTCCGCCGTCGAATCCAAGACTCTGCCAGTGGCCTCATTAATTAGAACGATTGCCCGTATTAAATCACAAGCATTGAATCGAAGCCCTCTGAACTATTATAGATGTTGGGATAGCTTCACGGTAGATGTAATAGCTTACTGCTTCTTTTCACTCGACTGATAATTATTTAATAAAAAAAGAGTTCATTGAATATAATCATGATTGTCGCGTTTTGAATATTTATTGTGTTGAATGAGCAGGTGAACTAATATGTAGGCCTATTTATAGATAGAATCACGTGCACAGTCATGTCTGCTATGTAATTAGGCCTATACAATTATCAGTACAAGTTTTCATACAATCTAGTGGGTATGATTGCAACCCTATAGCGAGGCCACTGCACTAGAAATCTGTGGATTGTTAGACATATAAATTAAAATTATAAAGGTCCTATATTTATATTATAAAAATGATAACTATCCATTTAAAAATGTTGATGAAAACAATAATAGTAAATTAAAATGATGACCAAAATTCAAACTGACAAGCTTGCAGTAAGATTGCGTGACATGGTAATAACAGATGATGATATAGACCATTTAAGAGGAGTCGATATAACTGTTTGGCAGTATGCAAGATGCTCACCTACCCTACTGCTCATTTTGCCACATTTGCGTGGATAGACCTACTCGCAGCCGAAATCGATCCTGCTCCGGCCCGCCGACTTAAATTCCTAGACCCGAGGCAGAGCAGCTACGGGCCTCTTGGGTGGAAGTTAGGGTATTCTATGGAAAAAAAATGGAAGCGCCGTAACATTCACATGCTGGAAATATAAACTGATTGCAGTTAATCGTCAGTAATATCATAGTTAAAACGGTACTTTTTTCTAGAAAAAAAAATGCTGAAACGCACCTGGATCGACCTCCCAGATAAAGACAAAAAAACTGGTGTATAGATCTTTTGCTATAGAAAGATAGCCTACCAAACCAAAGTTCCGTTAACTCATTTGACAGAGGATGATTTGAGTTCGAGTTTGAACTCATTTTGAAGTCCATAAGTTGAGTTGTTGATTTAACTCATAAGTGTATGAGTTTACTCAACACTGTGGATTAGAGGCAATACTAGACTATACTAGATAAGACTGGATTGGATAAAACTAGCAAGTGCTTCCTTGCGATCTTTCACTCGCGGCCTTCTCGTTGTTCCGCTCTGCCACGGCCCAGTCGCAGAGCTTTGCCTATGTTGGCCCTTCAGCTTGGAACTGTCTTCCACAGTCCCCGCGTTTCGAGTACCATCTCACCTTGGCAGTTTCGGAAATGCCTTGAGACCTTTATTTTCAAACGCACAAACGTCATCGGATAGATATTTTCTAATAATTCTCACCGTTTAGAACCACGTAACAGTGCAATTAATGAGTTAAATAACGAGTTAATGTCTGTCCCTACTAAACGCGGCAGTCTTCTGTAGTCTTTGGACGCTGATCTGCTGGCTGACGCTCAATTTAGCAGTTTTCAGAAATGGGGTATCCTGTTGTAAATGATCCTTGGTTACATTGACAACCATAACAACCAGTGCGTCCACTCTTATAGATTTCTCCCAAGCTCTTGGGAATTCGTTCTGGATTCGACTTGGAGATTGATAATTTTGCATAGCATAGAAATATGAAGATTTAATTCGTTACTAAGACAGGCCTACCAGTCTGGACCCATCATTTTAAAAATAATATAGATAATCACTTCTTGAATTGTTGTCATTGATTGTGGTTGCAGGCTTACAACCACTGACTGTTTACTTCTCTACCGGGTCTATCGGTGCCCTACCTAGTCTAGCTGTGACTGAAACTTAAAAACATTTTAATCTGTTATTTCAATGTAATGCTCAGGTTTTCTCTGTGCCTGTTCTAAGATCGATATTTCTAAAATGATGATGATTGCGAAAACTAACTTCATTATTTATTTCATAATTTTCATCGCAACATTTTTTTATTCAGTGATATAATAACTAATGATTCACGATTCAGCCACATTGTTCAACCCGTTCCTCTTTCACCCTCACACTACTTCGCCCTCCCGTCACATCATCACTAAAATTTTCAAATCGCTCCACATCCATTGCTGTCCCGCCTCTTTGGAACAAACTCCCTTCAGCATTAAGACAAATATCCGATCCGTCCTACGAATTCACAAACACCTCACCTCTTGCTCTCTCCCCACAGCTTTTTCACTCACAACTCAAAGCACTGCTCTTTCGCAATCCTATCCTAATTCTTCCTCTTCCTCCTATCTCCTTCGCCGTTTCATCTCCAAACACCATTCACCTTAGCCGTCTACCAGTCTGACTGACTCTGGATTTGACCCCCTGCCTATCGATTCTGTTTTGATTAAGCGCCTGTGAATAAGCTGGTTCCCGCGACTACGCCTTTGTGGGCGCTGCAAAAATGCTGAGATTACGATAACGATTACGAATGGTGTGGCTATTATTGCGCTCTTGGTATAGCGTGGGATTTTATTGACAAGACCTTGGGATTTCAAATAGTGAAAAGTGGTATCGCTGTTGACAACGGTTAGCTTGGTGCGCGTCGTTTAGCGGTGAACGAAAGAAAAACATGTTTTACTAGTCGGAATTCACTATTACCGTGATCCAGGTGTGAAATTGATATAAGTCCGTAACGTGGAATTTCCGATTGGTTTTGTATGTTTACATCCCTTCAAGATCCTATCGGACACTCCAAATATATAAAACGACTATTGAAAGCTAGACGCAGGGTGCCATCTTATTCACAAGAGCTGCGTTTGTCTGAACGCCGAAGGAAAAGTAATGTTTATCAGGTTTATTTCATGATAAAAGTTATTTTAGCAAATCGCTTAGGTTTGTTACATCCAGATTACAAGCGAAACCTTCAATCCATCAACCTCAGTTATACCATTTAATTTATTGTAATCAACTGTTATTTTCGGTTAAATAAAAAATTCTATCAAAGTACATAATTTGCATTTCCTATCTGTACGGTTCAATCGTCCATGCTTGGGGTTTGCATTTTTTCAAAGCGTGGAGCTTCTGCCGCCGAAAATTCGGGTTAAGACGTCCAGAAAAATTACTTCTGTGGGCGAAAGTTCTTCGTATATGTCTAAAAATGACACTAACTCTGACCCTAAACGACCCTCACGATGCCTAATCTGAGCCTTACGACGCATATTACAAATTTTAGGTGTTTTTAACAGTGTGCATGTGCCAATGGTTGTGTATGCGCAGAGGTCTTCAAGCGCTATGTTTTGTGTGGGTTCGGCCGTAGAAATAGAATTTTCGCTTCGCTTATTATTGGGCTGCAGAAGATTTATCCTCTTTCAAAATAATACACAGTTGAGATAATGTATGTTAGTGTCTATGCTTAACAATGGACATGTTGAGGATGTCTGTCTGAATTGTGACTAGTTATAATACGGGCATGTAGTCGATGAGCAATTTCCATTTGTTACTTTAGAGTTGCTTTGAGCAGATGTTTAATTTTGTATGAGTGGGATTCTCATCAAGCCATTAATATTTATTCAATTATTTGTTTAATTCTAATGTACACTGCCATGAATTTAGAGAAATTTCTTTTTATAGCAATGGCAGAGGTTCACATCATTGGTCAGATAGTCGGTGCAAGTGAATTTCCAAATCACAGTCTCTTTTGCAGATGGGGAGTGCACACAGGTCAGTAAACAATGCATTTCAAATTTTTTTTTATGTATGCATGCATAAATGTATATGGCAAGTTACATAGGGCCTTACAAGACCCTAACGAAGGTGCTATATAAGCATGCCGACCTTAACTGAAGGTCAATACGTTTGATAAGATTTGCACATCATTAAAGCAAAGCAACCTCTACTGTTTGAATAATTACCTATTTTCAAGCTACTTTTCTGTGTTCCTGCTATGTATGCAACCTTAAAGGGGTGCCATATAAATCTTCCTAATGAATGAATGAATGGTAGCCTCAATTTTGACATAGATATAACTGCTTTGAATATATGGTTTATAAAGTGCGCTTTTTGAAAGTCCAGATACATGGACATTAGGTAGTGCATGAAAATGCTGATTCTTTTCATATCAAGTCAATATTGGGTAAAAGTTTATCAACATGTTACGATATATGTATAGATCAGCCCCCGCGCCACACACGGTGTGGCATGATGGCTGATTGGTTAGAGCGGTCGGCCCGTAACACTCAGTTTGCCCTGAGTGAGCGGGTTCGACCCTCGTCCGAGGTGTCAGTCACAGTGTAGGGACCTTGAGCAAGTACTTCACACACAATTGCTTTGCATTACAACTGCAATTGCGCAGTTGAGGCATGTGCACTTCTGAGCAAAAGATGTTGGAAGAAGGGCAATATCAAATTTCTGAATACAAATATATATATATATGGATGATGCAAGTGCTGACTTCCCAAGAGATGCATTTCCGTCATCTTTAGATATTAGCCTCAAACAACTTTATACCTGTGAGCTGTTTAAGTAAAGTATGTTCATTTATCAATCAATCAACCAAGTTTTTTTATTGCATAAATGTCTGAACTTGTAAAGTAGTGTAAATGTTATATATATTTGAATAACCGCAATCGAATGGAAAATTTGTTTTCTGATTTGAAAATGTGTGTTTAATTTGTGATTATTGAATGGTGTTACATGGTTGTAGGTGGTGCATGGACTTTATTGTCCGGGGTTCGTGAGGGTCAGACCCAGGTAGACAACCCAGAGTACGAGTCATTCGCGGTCTGGTCTCATCCCATTGATCTACATTTTGCCACAAAAGGACTTCAAGGTCTCAGTTCTTTGCTAATTTCAGGTTCAGTGGATCTTCAGAGATTAGGTTTATTAGCAACAGCCTATTTATATGTGATTGTATATCCGTATATTGTTGAAATCCATCTTTATCTTGGTCCCTTTTAGGTTCCCTTTGTGTCCAATAGAATATGTGTTCCTAGTACGGTGAAATGTTACTTTCCTTATTGTTTTTGGACCAGTAAACTGATGGTTATGGTTATCTCTCCTAAGGACTATAATTGAGAGATAAATGGAGAGGAAAAGATGATAGGAAGACAGACTGATGTTACTGGACTGGGTGATGAGGGTTTTGACAAATTGAAGGCATTATGTATGGCAATTTTGGACATTCAAACCTGCTTAAGGAAGGCAGAGAAGGTCTGTTTGAGAAGGAATCTAGGACGTTCAAAGAATTTACTTTGTCTGCACCAGTTGACTTATATTCTTATCAGCAGAAAGCTTGCATCAGGTACTCTCCCATTAAGGCAGTTCCTCGAGCTACCTGATAAGCAGCCTTTACTACTAAGTATTAATGACTTCATTTTCTTAGCTTTGACATATGAGTGCGGGTGACTAGTCTTGACTCATTTCTCAACTAATAACCCAACACGCTAACCACAACACTATAGTTAATGATCAAAGTTAATGATCACGACTAATATTAAATAATATATATATATATTTATGTATATCGAACACTATCGAATGACCCAACTAAGCTTTAGAAGCTAAACTCAAGACTAAATTAAATCAAAGCAAGGTTTGAGACTTTGCCACACAAATCAAGGTAAATGATTATGTTGCTTTTATAAAAGATGAGCAAGGAGCAGTCAGCAATTTTTATAAAATAATGCATTTCTAGAAATCGAATTGAATCATCTGATTTTTTTGTTTTAAAATATATTAATTAGGTTTTAAAATATAGTAATTAGGTTTTAAAATATATTAATTAGGTTGGCCAAAGATTCACTTTGAAGTCTGGCATGAGGATGGCTACGGTCGGAACGAGCTGTACGGATACGGCTACATCGACGTTCCCACGTCTCCGGGTATGCACGACATCGACTGTTACACGTGGCGCCCCGTGGGCAGCATGTGGGAACAGGTGGCACAGGATTTCCTGGGGGGAGGGCCCCAGCTGAAGAGCCAGGACCTTGTCTTCAGCGGTGCCGATCGTTACCATCTGAAGACTGAGTCGATGGGAAAGGTTCACCTCCACCTCGGAATCGTCCTCAAGAACTTTCACAAGTACGGACTGGAGAGTTAGCGTCGTGTATATCCAATTTCTACGAGTTCCAAGTGGCGATTCAGATGACATGTGGTTGTTATGTAGCCTCTGGTTGTTATGAAACTGGATTTACTCTGGTATGTCTTGTGTCAAATTGGGAAGTTCATCCGCCAAGTTTTGTAATACTTTGTGGCTGAATACTTTCTACGCTCCGCCTTTCCTTTGGTTTCGTAATTGGAATTGGTAATAATTTGAGACATTTGTACCATTGTGCTAAGTTCATTTTATGTGCTGATAAAATGGAATTTCTGCTTCTAGAAAACGTTACAGCAGTCGTTGGTCGTTCACTATTGCAGCATTTCCCAACCTCTTCGACCAGAGGGATTTTTCAATTGCAGCCGAACTGGTGCCAAACTTACTAATTATTTTTCATTTCAACCACCTTAAATATGTATTAAAATTGATTTAAATGGAATGGATGTTTAGACAACTCTATGCCATCCATAGTAATTGCCAACTTCGTGCTTTTTCATGTCTTTTCAAACATTCTTATTTCTTAATTTGCTATTGGGGACCGGCAACTGAGGGCTCACAGACTGGCACCAATCCATGGACCACAGGTTGGGGAAAGCTTTGTACTTTTCTACACGAAGACGTTCAACAAATCTGAAGTACTAAAGCTTTTTAAAATGTCAGAGGTAACCAATATCTGTGGATTTAAAGTTATCAAAATTTTTGGTAAAGTAATTAATGGGTGAAAAAGTGATAAGGAAAAACTAAACAGTGAGTCAGAGATAGTATACCTCTAAGTGACAGATACCGAAAATAGAAATGAAGAATTAGGATGTCGAATTCTGCATGGTGCATTTCCTAGACACATATTTAATACATCTCATTATAAGAGTGTACAATGTCATGTAATATTGCACGAATTAACTCCCCGGGAGTCAGTTTGTCGTAGGTAGAATTAACTCCCCTATTTCTTTAGGTATGGGAGTCAACTTATCCTAGGAAGAATTAACTCGGAGAGAGCTCGCTTCCTGTATCCCCGTAAGGTTAATTAGTCCTTCTTTCACCAGTCAACAGCATTGGTTAAATCAGATGTATGACGTGATGGGCGCCTTGCATGGCTGTCGACAGTGAAATGTGAATCTTGTCATCATCCGTTCATACTGTGCCTGTTATTATTACAGTAATTTTATATATTCCACCCCTTCAAAATTGTCTACTCAAGAGTGCTATAATGCTGCGATTTGTCAGTTTAAAATTAAACAAAGGTATTACTGTATTATTATTCGACATAGTGAGAGCAGTAGAACACAATAGAGCGTAATATGTATATGTATAGCCTAGAGCGTGCCCTGCACTTTGCCATCGAGTTTCGATAATACATTAATAGCCATGCATTTGCAATCTTCTGCCATTGTTTATACTTTTCAGTCTCAATGTTGTATTCTGACTTGGATATGAAATAAGTTCAGTATTAGTTTACTGCATTGCATAGTGCACAAATAAAATAATCTGGTCTTCTGATACGAGGTATAAAATTGTCGAGTGTTCACGGTTGACTGGTCTGGAGTGTGTGGCATGAATTTTTGAGTGATTATAATTATCTCGAGTCGACTGCGAATGATTTAATTGTAATGCCTGAAATTTGACTTATCAGTTGAAGTAGTCTATGAGGAAGTGTGCAGTTGACATTGATGAATGTTTTAGACAATGGTGCTTAGTGGCAAACATTTCTGCGTCAAGTTATCAAAAATAATATTCTGGCGTCCTTGGACTTGTGTTTTTCGTAGAGATATATTTTCTAAGAGACATAGAGGCCTACAGCATGGCTGCATGTAATTGATAAGAGAGCTAACGCGCAATATAGTTGAACCCTACAATATGACGCCAGCTTTCGGCATTTTTTTGGAAGGCAGTACTGTCTCGGCATAGTATTATGCTGTAATGTAATCAAGCAATTATATAGCGCCGCTCAAGTCAGCAGCGCTCTCAACGGGCGTCTGTGCGTGGGAACAGAAAAGTCTTGAGGCCTCTCCGAAACTGACAAGGGGAGAGGGTCAGTAACTGCAGGCGCAAGCTATCACAGCAATTTTTAGGATTGCAAGAATCGATCAGATTATTGCGGTCGTTCTAAACTTCTAATACAGTCTACATGTATTCTTGACCACTTGAGACCCTGGTGTATTATAGGCCTACGTTATTTTCTAGGCTAATTATAACGCCTACAGCATTTTAGTGATTTCACTATAATACACTGAGCTTGCTCGACTTCAAAATCGCCTCCATCAAAGGCCATCTGTTGCTCTGGCATAATTTGCTGTTTCAACCTGCTCTGTTAAAGCGATTTCTATCCTTAAATCACTCCATTGGCTTGAAATTCCAGAGTGAATCCACTTCAAAGTCATAACTGACCTGCTGTAGTTGCTTACAAGTTACAATACTGCTCAAATATTTAAGCGAGCTCTTCCACTTTGCATCTCAACTTTTCCAACCAAGCCATGATATAACGGCCAGTATAGGTAGCCTACTCCAACATGTCTCTGGAACGATATACGTGTATCTCCTGATTTCATTTGCGGATATAGCGGGGGCGATCGCCCCCTAAGAGTCTATAACAAATATTTTTTCCTGTGTCTTAAAATTACTTACACGCTTCAAGTTCAACTTGACTTTGCCTCTTGTTATGAAGCAATTTAGCAGGAACTATGTTTTTGGCGGTAGCACATTAAAATTAAAGCCCTATTAATTACGCAATCTGCGTCAGAGTAAGCCAACCTTTAGTGTCTTTGGTTGCATGTTTATGTGCAAAGTATGTAAGTAATTTAGTGAAATTTGCTGTTTCAAACTAGTTTTAAGTTAGTTAAGCAAAGTTACATGTATCTCACTATTTTTAGAAATTGCTTTGACTTTATTGGCTCATTCAACCTGAACTTATAAATGTAATGAAATATAAATTATAAAAGGTCGTCTGTTGCTAAAACTTAATCGCTTACCCTTGATTGTGGACCCTATTTCTTTTTGCGGGTCTAATAGCAATAAGAAAATTTACATATAGGCCTGTATCAACCAAAGTTTGCTCTGTAGGCTATTAATGTTTCGACAACGTGATTGATCGTTTTGCGAAGACTGGAAACATAAGACTTGAATTTTGTGTTGTAACATAGGGTTGAGAAACTATTACTTTGATAAGTAATTTTAATTTTAATTGCTTTGATCTTGGAAACAATTGTAGATTTAATGGTTAGTGAGAAAGAACTATTAATTTTTTGGACATTAGTCAAACCGATCCGGTTCACAGAAAATCTTTACAGAGCGAGCAACTAACAGATCATTGTAGTTAGTCCATGCATCGCCTCCTCTTAGCCCTCTAAAGGAAAAATCTAGATCCTCCACTGCCTGAATCCCTCTCTTATTCCGTTCCTCCACCATCACTTCCAATGATTCACCCATAGTTATCATCATCTGCTTCAGGCTCCTCCATCATCTCGGGTATTCCACTCGAAACTAAAGTATCACCTGCTCAAGAACTACATTCACCCCATCATGCACTTTTCAACTCTCGCCTCCTCTGATCCTTTGCTACTAACCTGACTCGGACCTCCTTCGTAATACCCTTCGGACGGTCTCCAACTAAGCCTTGACTGGGTGCCCTGCGTTCGCACTTGCTTTTGAGTGACGCGTTACAAATTACCATAAATATACCGTTGCAATACATACATACCTATGCATGGGGAATACATATGTGCCTGCGTATGTATGATACTCATTGGCCCTAACTCTTCAAGTAGGCAGCGTTGGCCAATATATGTACAAAAGATAGGCCTACGCCGATTGACTCGATAGGCTTGTTATCTATGAAGGTGACGGGAGAAATCCTAAAATTAATCTATATCCACACGCAATATCTAGAATATCGCATTGATACAAAGTGATTAGTTTTTTAAAATATACATGCATACATACATGCAGAGATATAAATACTTATATATATATTTATATATATATAGCGAGTTACACAGTCGCAATTACTTGGTTATATATTTATACATAGTTCAGACTGTGTATAAAGAGGGCTGGACATGTTTGTACATACGTGAACTGTATCTGCGTCTCTCCTATAATCTTTCGTCTGTATTTCCATAACGATAGGCTGATGATCATTAACGTATGATTTATCGCCGACGAAATCTTCGCAGGTAAGGAGGCTAACAACGTTCTCAATGCTCAATTCTACAGCTTACAATGCACACAAATTAATGCAGATCTTTCGTGCTATTCTCGAACGTTATAGAAAGAGAGATTAAACACAGAAAATTTATTAGCCACTGATAATTTGAGGTAGTTGCAGTTTAACGAGGCTGTGTGATAACCAAGCTCATTAGCGTCGCCCTCCTCCTATTTCTAGGCTTGAGACTGGCTCTGTCTGGGTTCTTGCAGCTGTGGAGTTTTGACTAAACTCCAGGCCATTTTAGGTGCTACTCGTCACCCAGCAGGCATAATACCGAACCACTATTGAAACCTCGGGTGGGGTGTCCCTTTAATTATTCTCACAAGATGTAGCCGATTAGTTTGAGCAATTGATCTGTGTACACGCAGAAAGTAGTAGGCCCCAGGCTATAGATGCGAGAGCGATCCTCATCCGAGGAATTGAACAAGTAATTTCGGGCATAATTGCTCATCAATATATAGGACTAGATGTAACTAATTCTGCAGTATGACTATAAGCGATGATGAATGTGTATACGCTTCTGAATTAATTGTAAGAAGGGCGAATCAGTTATTTCGGTAGCTGCTAACGAGATCCATCATTTTTCAGTTATTTTGTATTAATATAATTGTATTCATATAGGCTTAACTGTATTATTGTATTGATTTAATTCTATTGTTGTATTACTCAAACTCATACCAAGCAGCTACTCCGCCTCTTCTATCTGATCTCACTATCAACTGGTGCTTTCACTGCATGGTCATCACTCTCTATAGTCAATCCCTCTGCTACGATGGTTGCGAAGCTTGCGCTCGTGAATACGTTTGTGCACTGCTTGGTGCAAGAGAGCCGCTGCACAGAAATGTCAAAATTAATGATCACGACTAATATTAATTATATATATATATTTATATATATGTATATATATTATTCTACCTAGCCGCTACGACTAGAGACTAGAGAAAGAACTTTGCAACCGATAGTTTTGAGCTCAAGTTACAGATAGAGTTATGCTATAAACAGCCACATGTAGGCTATATCTGAATGTAGGCTACATATATGTCTATATTTGTATAAGTGTATATGTGTATATATCACGTATGTACGCACGTACGTACGTACGTATGTATGTATGTATGTATGTATGTATGTATGTTTGTATGTATGTATGTTTGCATGTATGTATGTATGTATGTATGTATGTATGCTTGTATATGTATGCATGCATGTACGTGCATACGTTTGTATGTAGGCCCTATGTATTTATGTAAGCATTTACGTGCATGTTCGTATATTATCTGTATAATGACATGTTATTTTCGTCCCATACTTCAATACTTGAATGGGAGGATAATAGCCAGATAGGTTTGATAGGTCTAATCTATTTATGGTTTCTTCTTCTACGTCATTATGTTGTGGCGAACCCCAAACGTAGACCTATACACCATTCAAAAGATTCGAGGACAGCCTGTCATTAATCTTCTGCACAATGGATTGTTAATCGCCGAACTCACCACTCAAACATCAAGCCTATCAAAACATTATCCCAGTCTCTGGTTAAGCTATACTTACTTAGTCTTCTCGCCATTAATTTTGCTCACCATCTAAACGACGAGAAAATCTATACCAGTCATTCCTCCTTTCCCTTTCCTCTAATCTTCCATGCACGCTTGCTCCTAATCTGTAAGTTTGTTCTGGATCGCATTCTGTCCTCGATATAGTGGGAATTTCTGGGGTCTGAGGAATTCTACTCTGTGTCAATGCCCTAATAGCATGACAAATAAGACACTGTCTAAATAGGAATGCCTCTGAATTATTGCAATCATGTATTCAAGTTTTATTCCAGATAAGACTATAAAGGGCATATTAATCACTTGTAATCAGTCAGTCATCTGTTCTGCAGTTATCCTACATCTTAATCGGTTATACTTTCTTACTTAGACAGATATGCTTAGGAGTCCCATTCTTAAACGCGGAATAGAAGTAGTTAGCTTGAGCTGGACTTTAAAAAGCAGTGCGACTTTAAAGGTGGAGTGATAACCATGGACCTATTATACACAGGACTGGAGAGTCCTTATGTTATATCGTGTCACTACTAGTCTTTGGGCGATAATCTGAAGAAAGAATGTTCACATCATTCTTGCTGAAATAACAAGCTGATTCATTAGTTAAGAATACTGATAACTATGTCAGCAGAATTAAATAAACTTATTACACACACACTCTAATCATAGCCGGCGATCTCATTTGAGAGGTGGCGGACACCCAATGAGAGGGGTAAGAAATGTGATGGGGACAAACGCATAACGTGCTCCCTATCTGTAGAAGGCGGGGGGCTTGTCTCCCTCGACGCCCCGGGATCGCCGCCCCGTCTCTAACGTACAGATTCCTTCAGTGACAACTAGACTGTATGGTGCTACGTGCATGGGCGACATGGGTCTATGGTGGGAGTTGACATTACGATGAGCTTCGCGGTTTATGGGCGACGTTGGAATGCACGGTAGAGGACAAGGAGTGCAGTCTTAGATCATAAATGCGTACATGACTGAAAGAGACAAGCAGTCTATTTGATGTCTCTGAAGTCGCTATATATCCATAAGGCGATGATCGTCTATCGATAAGCTCTAAGGACCTGTTGTGTATCCGGCCATGTGCAACAGGCGTAACTTCAAGCCTTGACATCGTCGTCCTTGCGATTACTCAATTGGTCCTTCTCCTTTTAATTATGCCTAGAGCACAGCTGCTGTCCATTGTTGAGCCAGATATATTCCAGCAGCCTGCGTTACGTCTGATTGACTAGTGACGTCCGTAATCTATTCCTGGCTCTATTATAAAAGCTATCCGCCTCACTATCATTTAGAAATGTGAATGCTTAGGCTTATGCTGTAGGTATTGAGCTATTTAGTTTTCAGTTAAGTCAATGCGCAAGAGGTCTAAAGTTGCAGGATAGGCTACAGGCGTGGGCCTGTTTGTCCGTGATAAGTATCTTGGTTTTCTTAAGAGGTGACACTGCTGCAGAAGTCCTGTCTATAGATGACCTCTGCGTTGATATAGGCCTAATACAGGCGTGCCTCTTCGTTCGCAGGTGCTTGTCAAATCTATAGAGACATTATTAAACGATAACCGGTCTCTGTGATATGTTCATCTGAAGAGGAGCCGCCGTAATCTCAGGCTTCAACTGCTAGCAATCGATGGTTGTATTGTTTTTAAACACACGTGGCTCGATCGTAATTGCAATCTCCAAACTTATAAAGCGCCACATGAAAGCCAAGCGCAGGGCACCAGCTTATTCACGAGCGCAGAGTTGTCTGCCGACATAGGTCTGCCTCAGCCGCTGTCACTTGTAAAACCTACTAACATATAGCGGAATCCATACGCCATTTCCGGTTGCAAACCAAGAGTGAAAACTCAACTGCCAAATGAGTGGAAGAAATAGTTCGGGAGGCACATTGTATCTGCGAAAGAGTTTTGATGGATTTTAGTCAGAGGAAGGAAACGAGAATTAGCAGACGGCATTTATGAAAGTCTGGTTTGTGCTGTGACTCCATGGTGAGTGAAAGCAATGTAAATATTAAATAGCTGGCGATTGGATATATTATAAAAGAAGGGAAAGCAACAGCATCATGATGCACAGAGGTGGAGATCTCATTTGACAGGTGGGGGACACCCACTGCAGACAGTCATGAGAGGGGTAAGAAATGTGTGGGTAACCCTGACTCCCCTATCTGTAAAACATCGGGAACGCCGTCGCCTCTGATGATGCATGATTAGAATGATTTGTGTTATAAGCAAGACATTAATTGCGAATTATACCGACATCGGATCTTACGACTAAGGCAATTAGGGATCTTATATTTGCAGTGTTTCGGAAATGTGTTTAGGTAATGTGGCTTGAATCAAGGATTTTCACTGAAGATATGAGCCGTAGGCTATGATAAACTTTGACTGTCAATGATATTGGATTTAGGGACAGATAAAAAGAAAAAAAATGTGTTCTGAGTACAGAAGAAAAATGTCACTTCTTTAAAATGAACGCAGCGAAAAAATAGACACAGTACATGGTTGAGGTTTTTTTCCAGACGACAGAATTATAAAGCTTTTAAAATAGCTACAGCTCAGCAGAGTTGCAAGAAACCTAGATTTATTTAAAATCAAAAGTTGTTTTTTTTTGTTTTTTTGTTTTGCTTGGGTTTTTGCTTTTAGTTTCCTTTGGATTTTGTCACAACAGTTTTGTTACAAAAGGCACCAAACACAGCATGACAAAGAGCTCAATCTCTTTTTTATAATTAATTTTGCTTGATTTCGAACTGAATAACACAGCTAGTAATATAATAGTAATATAAGTAAATTGAAAAAAAAATATAAAAAAAACCAAAAAACCTAAAGTTGCAATTTTTCTTATCTATTAGCTATGACAGTTAACTTGGCTTTTTTGTTTTTAGTAAAATACCAAAAAAGCAAAAAACTAAAAAATCAACATGTTTGCAGCCTTGCAGTTCAGGCACGGTATCACCAGCAATGGATTGAGAATGGTGACGTGCTGTGTGGCCATGTTTTACACAAGGTTTTTCTTTCATGCTATAGGCAGTCCAGTCCTCGAAGAGTGTCATATAGGTTATGAAATAACCAAGAAGAGGAACACGAACGAAGAAAAGCATCTCTAGTATTCTTGCACTCAGTGCAAATTCGTGTGAGTAGGCCTATAAATTTAATATAAAAATTGCGCGTTTTAAAATAGTAATAATTTATTAATTTTATTTATAGACTGTTAGATTTTTATAAAAGTGTCATTTAAGCTTATCTACTAATGAGTCCTTGTGGTCGTTTTAATTCTCCTTTTTCTCCTCAGACACACTTTGGGCACTCCTCTTTATTATCGCCGACTGATTTATACCCAGCCCATATATGTTTGCTACTCTATACTCTGAGCATCCGATCTGCAGGGCATAATTTTTAAATGTCTAAACTCGGATCATTGTCATCCAATTATCATAGCTTATTGTTTTCTGTATTAGCTAAGGCAATATCTTATCAATGTTCTGAGAGTTCTCGATAAGAAAGGACATTGCTAGCTTGAAATTTTCGTCAAACTAACCATCTTGAGTAACAATGATCGCAGCATAATAGGATGGAGACAAACCTAATCGGTCCCAAGTATCAGAAAGGCAAGGTATT
>OY365822.1:5897007-5933478 GCA_959347315.1 Bimastos eiseni | reverse complement strand
AAACCATTGGATAGAGTCCTGCACCATCCCACAAACCAACAGAAGCGCCTCTCGCTGCCCGCGGTTCACGCGAGACCGTCGTCCCCCAGCGTGGTGCCGAGCATCGTTGTAATCAAGGAGAAGGGCTCGAAGAAGCACACGCCTGACGGACGGAGCTCCAGTCTGGAACGCTCGACCCTATCGGTTCCCGACAGTGGCTCCCCCGGCGGTTCTCGGATGGACCTATCCCGGAACACAGGGCCCTCGCCGTTCCAGGGAGACTGTCTCTTTCACGCAACGGATCCCCGGAGATGCTGACCCTGGACAGGATGAACAGCAGCGGGTCCGCATCCTGTCTCAGACTCAGCAGAGAGGACCTAGCCAATCTGAGACAACTCGCCTCATCGCCGAAGGAAGACGATAAACCGGACATCGCAAAGATTCAGTCGGAGCTTAGGACCGAGTACGAGACGGAAAAGAACTTCAGGGCATCCTACAGGGAGAGGTCGGAATCGACCGTCATCTCCTCCTTGGTGTCCCTCACTCCTTTGATGTCCCTCGGGCCCCTTACGGAGGATGGTGCTGACACCGCCGCCGCCGCCTCCTCAAAAGAGTACCTGCCGCTGGGCGCGACGGAGCTCAGAGAGATGTGGCGCATCACTGCGGCCGGGGAGGGAAAGGGCGAGATCAGGGCCATTCGCGGGATGTGCTTCACGGCATCCGGTCAGCTGGCCGTCACCGAGGAGAAGAATTCTCGCGTGCAGATATTCGGCGCGATCGACGGCACGTCTAAGAGGATCCTCCGAGAGACGTCGTCCATCCGTCGCATGCAACCGGCCGGAATCTGTCAGATCCCGGACAAGCCAATCCTCGCCGTGGCCGATCTCAACCGCGTCGTCTTCCTCGACCACGACTTCAAGGGTCAGTGGAGCACGGAGGTCATCGTCAAGAACAAGACCAACCTTACGGGAGTGGCGGCCCTCGACAGAGGCGCCATCGTCCTCACCGATATGGGCATCAAACCTTCTGTCGGGCTGTTCGAACCAGATGGAAGGGTGATTCGTGAGTTCCAGGCCGACTTTCAGAGACCCCAGGGCGTCACGGTCAGCCACGAACTGGGCATCACCTTCGTCTCCGACTCCACCATCGGCTGTGTCTACCTTTTTGACCAGGACGGACGGTTGATCAGTCGGATGGGGCAGACAGGCGACGACCTGGTGCGTCTCGTCTACCCTCAGGGAATGTGTTGCCTGTCATCGGGCACCTGCCTGCTGGTGGCGGACAGGGCCCAACATCGGCTGGTAGTCTTCGATGTGAGGAACCATGCCGTCGACCACCTGTTGGCAGCCGACTACCAGCAGCTCTACAGCCCAATCTGCCTGGCTAGCGGCGGAAGCAACAACAAGTATTTGGCAATTTCGGAGGAGAATCAGGATTTCAAGATTAACGACTACGAACTGAAGATGTTCCGCATGAAAAGAGGAAACAGGAAACCGTAGACAATAGATCTGGTGCATGGTGCCGTCGTAAAAACGGAGAAAAAAGTCCAGGCTGCAACATCTAACAAGTATAGACTTTAAAGAAGCGTTACATTGTGTGTCACCAACCGTGTAGACATAAATTATTCATCGCGGAAGCTGTTAGTTCTAGGTTGGTCTTCCACTCTATACGTCCATGTTTCGGATACTTACATGTACCTGGAGCCGATATGCCAAACCCCTCCAGGACAGGGATTTCGTTATCATTAAACGCCTGGTGATGAGTTGGTTCCCGCGATTTCGCTTTTTTGGGCGCTGTATAAATTTCGAGATTGCGATATGACGATGTGGAGGGCATTCTTGTTCTTATATCCAAACTAATTTGAACTGGTTAAATATCCAAACTAATTGCACATATATATTTGTTGATAGCACAACTGGTGAATAAATGGAAAGGAAATAAATGTACAAATCTTTGTGAACAGCTTTGTCTCCGGTATTGGAGAGTTGACAGGGATTGCTTAAAAACTCAGAAACGCCTGCCTGATAAAGAACACGTACGGCATTTGGTGGCTGAGAAGGGAAGTTAATATTAGTAGTAGCCTACGTGTATAATTCATATTTCAATCAGAGAATGCAAACAGATGCAATAAACAATTCCAATAAAAAATAGATTGCTTTTCTATATTGTAAGAATTATCTTTAAGCCTATGATTAAGTTTGTAAAAACATATCAGTCCGTAAATAATAAAATGCAACAATTTATAAAGGCTTCAGCTCTGAGTATATATATCCTATAACTTATGAATGCGAAAAATAAGCAACAGCTGCTAAGAATGTGAATAACCTTCAAGACTGGACTAATCGTGTAGGCCTATAGCCTATAAAAATTAGGCCTAATCACGGCAGCCAAGACTTCGATCATTTTATGCCTGCTAACTCCCAAGACTTCTCTCTACTCGACTATAGCCTAGGTCTTCTGTTTTTAATCTGATTATGCTATTCTGTGGAGAATGACGCATGTCGTAAGAAGTGCCTATCTATCGACAGGCCAAGAATCTCGAAATTAACTTTCTTCCGGCAAGGTTCTGCTCTACCAAGTCTGTTTTGGCCTTCACCTCTCATGTCTCTAATTTCATCTCTCCTCCGCTTGAACTCTTATCTGTTACTTTCCACCCACAACTGAAAAATGAACTCCTCAAGCTACTCAATCATTAAATTTTCAGGAAAGACGAAGGGGTGGACATTTGAGGCCAAGGTATGTTTACAGGCCTATGGATGGAAGCAAATCTGCGAATAGTCCTGAGACGCTTAGTTGGAAGTAAGACTAGCAGGTCATAATCGTGATCTGTACATTTCTACGGCGCCCATATAAGCGAAGTCGCGGGAACCAGCTTATTCACAGGCGCTCAATTTATAAAAATCGATAGGCAGGGTCCATATATACATGAGCTATAGACTTTCACAGAAGGTTGACCATGACTCACTTGTCCACCACAGTCTTAGGGTCTCTGTATTAGGTCTACAGTTGTCTGACTTCTCTGGCTATTGCATTTGGTCTACAGTTGTCTGACTTCTCTGGCTATTGCCAGCTTACTTACATACTAATCTCTAATGCATGAAAATTCGGTTTATAATCTAGATTATAAAATCATTATTGTGTCTATGCTTGTAGCAATCATCTGTCAAAACCAGTAATTCTATTATGGGCTTATGGGAGTCCGTGCATCGTAGCGCTCCTGGCGGCTGGCAAGCATAGCATGTTTACATGACAAAGGAGATTTTTATTTGTTGCCTACTCTTCGCGTCCTCTGTCATGCGGTCAGATTCCATACACAATACAATACAATACAATACAATACAATGCAATACAATGCAATACAACCGAAATTTGATATTGCCCTTCTTATAATCAGCTCGAAGTACACACACGCCTCGAAGGCGCAACTGCAGCTATTTATAATGCAATAATGCAGAGCAATTTTTAGCTTCTTCTATCATTAAGTGAACACTTCGATGCTCTGCTAGTTCAAAGTAAGACATTATAGTTACATACATAATCATAGGCCTACATTTTATCTGGAACTATAAGGGTCCCAGATTATAGGCCTAAGCTATATTTAACGCCAGAATTGTATGGTCTCGAGACAGTGTTTCGGTCTCGAGACGTCTCGAGACACTTTTTTAGTGTCTCAGTCTCGGTCTCGGAAGCCTGCTGTCTCGGTCTCGGTCTAGGTCGCGGTCTCGAGGTAGTGTCTCGAATTTTTAGAAACTGTCTTGAAGTGAATGTCTTGTTCTGTCTCGAACAGGAGGTCTCGATAAGTTTCGCGTGAATTGTCTTAAAACCTTGCGCGGCAATATAAAAACTGTTCTCAGGAATTTGTACTATATACATTATAAGTTTCAAATTGAAATTGCAAATAAGCATTAGTCCAGAAAACTGATACATTAGCATTTTACAGCATTTTATATAGGATCACTTGTCTTTTACTGTCTCGTACTGTCTTGAACCTAGTGTCTCGGTCTCGGTACCTCACTGTCTCGGTCTCGGTCTCGGCACCTCACTGTCTCGGTCTCGTCTTGAAGTTTGAAATCTTGCATACAACACTGTTTAACGCACAGCCACTCTGCCGCCCTATAGGTCTACCCTCTGAAAACCGGATTCGGGCCTCCTTTGGACAAGGACTCTAGATTGTATCTTGGTCCTTGCCCCTCGGATAACATATATATGACTTTACTCAGGACTCCTTAATAAGTTGGGGCCCTGAGCTAGGTTTTCGACTGGCGCTTTAGTAATATGAAATTATGGATATATCCCTATGACGATGATTGGACTGGGAACGTCTCTGAGTAGACTACTTTAAGAGGCGCTATATCAAGTTTAATTAGTTGATTGACGAAATAGACTTAGTGTTAAAAACTCAAAGGTTGATCCATAAAGCGCCAAAACTATTATTATAATTGTCGACGGTCTCATAGTCATGGCGTTGATTACAAGCTACAATGAGTAAGGTAAGAAAATGACCCTTTTCTGGACTACATGTATGCAGGAATCAAAGATATGTACCGTCAACCTTTTACATTATGTATACATAACTAGGCCCATACTCAACCTAACCTATAGTATCAAATCGACTGACAGCCAGCATTGACATCGAGGTTTGAAGTTCATAGATAGGCTACTATATAAATTAGATAGGCCTACTCGAAAGGCATTCAAAATATGATCCATATTTTTATTATCATTTAAATGCAGGCTATGATGTAGCCTTCCTAGTCCTTTAGCTCAAATAAAGAAAATATTTTATTCACCTCCAAATTCTTACAACTAATTTAATTGCAGATCAATTATTGTCGCAACGATTTATGACCTTTGCAGAACTGTCATTTACTATCCAACGCAAAGATGTCGCTCATTGAAAATTTGAAACAGGCCGATAATTTACAGCACGACTTTCATTCTGTAAGTAATAGATTCCTTAGGTTTCTAGTAGTGTGGGTGAAAAAGAAGTTATCGTCGTTTTTATGTATAATCTGTCTAAATAATTTGCATCCTTAGAAATATCGGGTAAAATCAGTGTTCATAGTCTGTGTTAATTATTAAGAAAGGTTTTAAAGTGGTGTTTGTAGTCCATAGAGCGAGTTTGTCGAATCAAAGACTGTGTGAGTTGTGGCAAAGAACTTAAACAAGATTGCTATTTTTCGAGTTTGCAACACTAAAGATCCTAAAAGAAATGAAGTAGATTAAATATGAAGTGCACAACTTCCAAAAATGTAGCGAATATGTGTGGTTTTGCTGCTGGTGCTTCGTAGACGACGAAAATCTGAAATGATCGGGTGCACTTTGTCATGGCAGCATGATGCCCCTACATTGCTGCAATTTCGATCTTCTCATCAGCCACCATGATATTCAACTCAGAATTGCTGAGACCATTTTTTTTCCAAACAAGTCCGAGTATTTGAGCTAGTTCATTTCCTTCACTGTCAGACGACCAGATTCCAAGTACATACCATGTTCAAAGAGTCTGGGATGGATGCTGTGAAAAGTCAATTGCAGTGCTTGAGGGAACACATGTTGCAACTTGCAAGTTAGACAGATGCCTTTGGAGAGTTGAAGTCATTTATGAATACAGGAAAAAATCTGTAACTGAAGAGACATTATGACCAGGAGAGCAATGCTGGCTTCTACATCCGGATGATGCCTGTACAGCTGAATATCTGATACTCTGATTCATTATTGCCTTGAGTATGAATTCTGTTGCCTTGGCTTGGACGTAACTGGGAGGAAAGCTCAACCATCATTCAGATGCTGATGTAGTCCATCTATAGCTCATTCGTCTTCGACTTTCTTCCGTTGGCTGCTGTTATTTTGGCTGAGCTTCAAACTGACAGCTGAATCTGTGGCTTCTTGGAGAAATGGACAGTGCACTGGCAGATGAGACGAATTAATGATGGTTCTGCTGTCATCTTCATAAATGCAGCGTAATGTAATGTAATATGTAATGCTTAAGGAGTAAGTAAGAAAGTAAGCGTGTTCTTTATTGAACTGGTTGCAGAGGACACACACACCGGTGTGCAAACATAACATTAGTTCCTTCGATAGGTTCTTATAAGGCACTATATAAATAACCTAATACATACATACATAATGTAATAAAAATAAAAGTTCAGTATGAATGCAGCATTCTTTTATCCTCATGTTTTTGTATAGTGGAGTGAGCACTTTATTGTGAGATGGAGGCTGTAGGTTTTTGGTTTCTTGTTTGAAGAATTTGTTAAGTACATGACCACGGTTGTTTTAAAACCCTAGTATAAAGGGAACAAGGCATCCATCTGCCTGCAGAGTTGGTCAGAAGTAGGGGCCCCGTTATGTGCCCTGTTTAGTCTTAGCTATTATGACTTGGAGTCAAAATTTCTTCATGGTAAGATGCTAAGCACCACCATACAGGATCCACATTGAGCTTACGCGCCACAGTCATTGCCCGCACAACTTCAATATGGGCCATTTGGTCTGTGGAGTGCTCAGCTCATGTAATGCACGCAAGGTCTATCCGCATATAATTGCCAACATATTTGAATAGTTCTACAAATTATGGTGGCTAAGAGCTCAGATTTTGCATTTAAGGTATAAAATTTTACATGTTTAATTTTGAAACACTAAATATAAATGGGCAATTAATTATTGGCTGTCCATAGCAGTAAGTAAGTAAGTTCATTAACACATTTGTTAGTGATGTCCCGTGTCCATTAGCTAATTTGTGTAGCTTGAATTGAACTTTCGTGTGGCTCCTGCACATGTTGGACCAATGTTTTGGGATAAATTTCTTACCTATTACATGGTCGTAGCAAGACATCCAACCAGGACAGTTTGCAGACCGTTGTGATTGCAAAGCTTCATGCATTGAAGGCTGTTTACACCCTTGTGAGGATCATAAAATGCACCATTCAGTCAATATATGTAAACTTTATATACCACCCCTTCAAAGTCCCTACTCTGAAACTCCACCGCTGTTCACAGTCTGATAGTGCCAGTCCCAAGCCTGGATAAATTAGGATGAGGCTAATGATCTTTGTTATCGCAGTTAAACTGCAACAACACCACCAACACCCTACTCACCCAGCCCACCCAGAGCTGAAAAGAATCATTTTAAAGATGGGTAAAAGGCAGAAGAATTTGTCCTCTGCATCAGATGTACGTTACTCCAATTGAAGGCCATTCCAAACAGTCTGGCCTGCGACGGAGAAGGCCGGTATTGCATCCATATATATATATATATATAGCAAGATGTAGGCATGCGTTGCCAGGATTTTGTCATGGCTGCCTAAGTTGACTGTTATGAACTCTAATGGCAAACTGTGACTGTTCCAGTACTTGATGGGTGTTTGTTTTCTAGATGCAGGATAAGGATAACCGGCGTGTTCTTCCGTGTCTTGTCTGCTTGTAGGCTGCTTCCTCAACCGTATCTGAATTGTGAGTAAATGCAAGATGCACGAATCTTAAACATTTTGTGTGAATTGGAAACTGATTTTCACTGTATTAACATTGTCCTTGGTATTTCAGACATACAAAGAGAGACAGACAGACAGACAGAAAGAGAGAGACAGAGACAAACATACAGACAGAAACATACAAAGAGAGAGAGAGGCAGGTAGACAGACAGAGAGAGAAAGACAGAGAGAGACGGAGAGAGAGGCAAGTAGACAGACAGAGACAGACATGCTGCCGAGTCCATAACACAAACACCGCAGTCGATTTATAATGGGAATGTTGTAGTGCTTCTACTGCACTGTAGTATATTGTATCCATAAATTTATTTAGCACCTCTCACAGTATACTCCAATCGAGTGAGCAAGACCCTGAGAGAAGGAAATGACCTTGAGACAAAAGAAAAGAGGGACTTGGCTCACAAGTTATTAAGGAGGAACCTGTGGAAGGGGTAACTGGTTCCATACATTATATTGCACTAAGGCGTTTGGCTGAGTCATGGATGAGTGTTTTGAGTATTCATTTGCTAGTGTTTGTCATCATTCGACAGCCTTCTTTTTTTAAAAATGTCTTACAGGTTTGACTTTGCACTGTTTTCTTTTGTTTTATTCTTGCCGCAGTTGTACTCCTTTTGTTTCACTCTTTCGTTTCACTCTTTTGTTTCATTCTTTTGTTTCACTCTTTCGTTTCACTCTCCTCGTCTATCGTTTGTGGTGCGTTTGCAGGTTTTACTAAGTAACTTTAAAGTTTACGTCAGGTTTGTTTCTGGGGCGTAATAATGATCAGTTCTGTATCTCTGTGTTATTAATGTAATGGAGCACTTATATAGCGCCACTCAAATCAGAGGCACTAATGACTCATCACAAAGCAAAACAGAAAAAAAAGTCTTCAAGCGCTTACTTCTTACTAAATGAAGCATTCTAAGTATTGCTATGTAAATGTTATTATGAAGCAATTAATCAAAATTTATATAACACCCGTCTCTTCGCGATCTCTGCTCATAAGTTATAATATTATATCGCATAATATATTAATATTGTTTTAAATTTTTCGATTGTCTTCATCATTATTGTATTATCGTTATCATTATTCCATTCGTAATTAATTTAATGTTTTGTTATTCGTGTGACTTTTACAGGTGAGTCATATCCAGCTTTGTTGAACGACAATGGCTTTGATGTGTTTGAGGGAAGATGCAGGCAGGTCATGGGAGAAAACCGGAAAGGCAGAATTCCTTCGTCTGTGCCAGAGTCTCATCTCCTCTCAGAAGAAAGCCGTCGAAGTGACGAGTGAAAAGGACCTCAAGCGAGCGCTCTACGAGCTGTGCTGGCTCGGAGTTCGCGGTCAGCTCAAGACCGACCTGGTCGTCATGACAATCTCCGAGATGGCTCATGATCGACCGGACGTTCTGTCGCTCATTGCCGATCTCTTCAGCGTGATCGACGTGGAGCTGAGTTGCCTGGAGGATTCTGGCGACAGGGAGAGGTTTGTGGGATTGGTCAATGCCTGCCAGTTGCTGATCCCAGACTTCATATTGAAGGAGAGGCTGGACGCAGAGACCCTTGAGAACATGGGCCTCGTGCAGTCGAAGGCCCTCTTCCAGCAGAAGTACGTCAAGACGAAAACCAAGCTCTACTACAAGCAGCAGAAGTTCAACCTGCTTCGCGAGGAGAGCGAGGGGTATTCAAAGCTGATAACGGAACTGAACCAGGACTTCCCAGAGAACATGACGCACCTGACGGTAAACCAGAACATCAAGTCGCTCATCGGCTGCTTCAACCTCGACCCGAACCGGGTCCTCGACATAATTCTCGAGTCGTTCGAATGTCGGCCGGACAAGGTCGGCATGTTCGTGCCGCTGCTGACGGAGTACACGGCGGATGAGGAAACCCTTTGCCACATCCTTGGCTTCAAATTTCACTTCTACCAGCAGACACAGGACAGCTTCACTTCGATCTCCCTCTACCACGTGTCGGCACTGCTGCTCTCCCACAAGCTCGTTTCCCTCGACATGCTTTACCCGCATCTTAACCCGCCAAATGCGGAGATCGTGGAAAAATACAAGGCGGAACTCCAGGAGGCGAGACAGTACAATCGAAAACTGACCATCGCCACCCTGTCGGAGAAGCCAGCGGGCGGGGATAGCAACGAGAAGGAAGAGGAGAAGGAGAGAAACGAACCGGCAGCACACAATCAGAAGTTTGGTCTCTGCGAGGCATTGATAAAGATCGGCGACTGGCAGAGCGCCAGAACGCTGATGAAGTCCCTGCCGCCTTTCACGGCCGTCACCCACAAACCGTTGGCCAAGTGTCTCTGTCAGCTGCTTAGTTACATCATTGAACCCCTTTACGTCAAGCACAGCGGCCTGCCGAACATCGTTACTAGGAAGCGGTTTAAGCCGACGGCGTTTGGGGCGACGATAACCCAGGCTGCGGCATTCGAGGATCTGCCTCTACTGGTGTTTCCATTGCTGAGGGAACTGGGCCCGCATCTGGTCTGCGATCCGATCTTATTGGTTAAGATGAACCGCCTGGCCAAGGCCTTCATGACGGCTTCCGAGCACCCGGACGAGACCTCCGAGGTCTTCAGCGGATTCCTCACGATCTACGACGAGGTCCTGCTGCCCAGTCTTTCCTTGCTTCCGGGCAACTGTGGCATCTCGGAGGAGTTCTGGGGCTTCATCCGGCTTCTCCGATACGAGCACAGGTACCGTCTGTACGGACAGTGGAAAAACGAGGCACACCTCCACCACGCTCGACTCATCCGCGCCCGTGCGGACATCCTCGACAAGTCGAGGTACATCATGAAGCGACTGTCAAAGGAAAATGTGAAGCCGCTTGGACGCCAGATTGGGAAGTTGAGCCACAGCGCGCCGGGAACCGTATTCGAGTACATCCTCTCTCAGATCCAGAAGTACGACAACTTCATCGGTCCAGTGGTCGACAGTTTAAAGTTTCTGACGTCGCTTTCGTATGACGTTCTTGCGTACTGCATCATAGAGGCCCTGGCAAACCCCGAGAGGGAGCGTCTGAAGACTGATGACACCAACATATCGACCTGGCTGCAGAGTCTCGCCAACTTCAGCGGTTCCGTTTTGAAGAAGTACCCCATCGACCTCGGCGGTCTCCTGCACTACATTGCAAACCAGCTGAAGGCGAACAAGAGCTACGACCTGTACGTGCTGAGGGAGGTCATCCAGAAGATGGCCGGGATCGAGGTCTCCGAGGAGATAACGTCCGACCAGCTGCACGCTATGAGCGGAGGAGAGCTTCTACGACAGGAGGGTGGATGCTTCACGCAGATCCGTAACACGAAGAAGTCCTCGGGGCGACTGATGGAGTCCCTCACGGAGCATGAGCTGGCCATTCCGCTGTGTCTCTTGATGGCACAGCAGCGTTACGGAATCATATTTCAAGCGTCCGATCCACAGACGGATAACCGCCATACAAAACTGATCGGGAAGCTATACGACCAGTGTCAGGACACCCTTGTCCAGTTCCTGAGCTTTCTTTCGTTGCAACTGAGCGCTGATGAGCTGACAAAAACTTTGCCGGACATCAGTGAGCTGATGTCGGTGTATCGCGTCACGCCAGACGTCGCTTTCGGCCTGTGGAGAATCGTGTTTGCGAACTCCGTCGGCGCGAAGTTCGACGAACTGCGGAAGGTGGACAAGAAGGACAAGCAGGTGAGTTCTCCAAACGCCAAGGTCCAACGATTCCTGGATGCGGTGGAGCACGTCATGCGACCGGTCATGGACGTCATCCGACCGCTGAACCCGTCGAAGATCTGGGACGACGTCGGTCTGCAGTTCTACACAACGTTCTGGTCGCTCGCCATATACGACATCGACGTCCCGACCGGGTCGTATGAAAAGCAGATTCTGCTGCACAGGTCCCAGCAGACGACAGTGGATGACAACAAGGACCTGGCGCAGAGCAAGAAGAAGAAGGAGAAGGAACGATCGACGGCGCTCATGGACAAGCTGGAGGACGAGAGGAAGCGTCAGGACGAGCACGTGAAGCTGGTGATGGCACGTCTGAAGCACGAGAAGGACTCGTGGTTTCTCCTGAAGTCATCGAAGCATTCCACGATAACTGCCATTCTCCAGATGTGCCTCTTCCCCCGCTGCTGCTTCACGGCCATCGACGCCATCTACTGTGCCAAGTTCATCTACATCATGCACAACCTGAAGACCCCAAACTTCTCGTCCCTCATCTGCTACGACCGGATATTCAGCGACATAACCTGGGCCATGACCAGCTGCACGGAGAACGAGGCCCACCGCTACGGGCGGTTCCTCTGCGCTGTTCTCGACAACATCATGTCCTGGCATTCAGACAAGGGCATCTACGACAAGGAGTGCGCCGACTATCCAGGATTCGTCACTGTATTCCGGTCGCCCTCCTCGCACCAGAACGCCGTGGCCGATCACCTTGACTACGAGAACTACCGCCACGTGGTACACAAGTGGCACTACAGCCTCACGAGGGTGTCCGTTAACTGCCTAGAATCTGGCGATTACATCCAGATCCGAAACATGCTCATTATCCTGACAAAGATCCTGCCACACTATCCGAAGGTTATTAAGCTGGGAACTGCTCTCGAGAGAAGGGTCGAGAGGGTCATTGAGGACGAGAAGGAGAAACGACAGGACCTTTATGTGCATGCTCTTGCCTACTCGGGACAGCTGAAGGCGTCCAAGAAGAACTGGATCTACGACCAGCAGTTCCACAAAAAGGAACCTGATCCAAAGGTCCAGACGAAGCCGGCGGCAGTGGCCCAGGATGGAAGCTTCACTGCCGGAGCCGAGGCCCTGTCACAGAAGGTTTTGAAGCAAGAAGCCATGGCTGAAGTCAAGTCTGAGAAATTGGAAGTGTCGCCCGTCAAGCACGCCAGCAAAGTTCGCGTGAAGGATGTTGCAGTTTCGGTGGACGACTGCACTGCGGTCGGAGCTCTTCATCCTGTTAAGTCGGAGTTAAAGGAAAAGGGGAAGGAGACGAAGGATTCCAGTTTCTTAAAAGATAAGGAGAAGACGCCAAAGGAGTCGAGAAGCAGTCTGGACCTTGCAGAGAAGGAGCGCAGGCGAGACGTTGGCGACGGCAGGAGGGTTCACGCACAGGCGTCCACCGAGCAGTTGGAGATGAAGCAGGACGTGAAGCACGAGAAGGAGAGAGAGAAGATTGTTGTGAAGGAAGAGAAGAGGCTGGAGGTAAGAAACAGGCTGTCGGACATAGCGAGAGAGGCGGACGACGTGACGAAGGATAAGAGCTCTAGGGCGGCTTCGGACAAGAGCGACAAGGGCAGCCGCTGTCACAGCCGAGAGAGCGATCGGGACAGGGAGTACGAGGTGGATGAGAGGAGCACTCGGTCCATGGAGAGCCATCGACGCAGCGCCGACACGTCGAAATCAGGAGAGGAGAGGGAAGTGAAACGACGTAAGGTGGATGCGGCAACGTTGTCCATGAAGAGCAGTCCAGGATTTGAGCGAGGCGAAGAGCGGGAGAGAGAGGGGCGGCTGAGTGGCCGAGAGCCGAAGGAGTCGGCCGTTGACTGGGAGAAGAAGCGGGATCCTTTGAGGGAGAAACCGGAGCGAAAGAGACTCAGCTCCGGAACGATCGGATACAAGGCTGAGGGAGAGATCCACGAGGTCAAACGACACAAGGTGGAGGACGGAGGACGCGAGAAGATCGTGAAGACGAACGGAAGCGAACTGCGGGAGAAGAAGAAGGAGCTGCGTCTGAGTTCAAGGTCCAAGGAACGACAGCGTATGAAAGAGGACGAACTGGGTCGAGTCCTGACCAAGGAGGAAGACCTGCCTAAGGAGCGTCTCAGAGTGAAGGAGCTGAGCGATGGCCGGAGGGAGAAGGTGCGTACCAAGGCAGACGATCACAAGCGACCAAAGGAGGATGATTACGTCATCAAGGAGAGTCGGATGCGACTGAGAGATTCGAGCAAGGACAGAGACCAGCTACGAGACTAGGCGTTCTCTCCAAGGAGTTGGAATCGGCTCGGAGTTCATTCGAAACATTCGTATTGCGAAATCGAGCACGACTGCGCGTTATTCGCCTGCGACGACAAACTACTGGTTTCTTATAGTCGCATCTTGGACTGTTTTTCAGTCCTTGTGATGTATGTGACTGGAATTGGGGCACATTCTGTACCAGTGGCTGTTTTGGTGAAACAATAACGGGGTTTTATATAAAGATGTGACTCTGTTTCATATGTCCAGTTGAAAAGTAAACGTCGGCCTCGCAATTATACGAGATATGAATGTCTTCTGGCATTTGTTGAGGCTTTCTTTTGGTTTGTTTTAGGGATATCTGGGTGGCAAGCAAACTTGATCAAAAATGGATGTTTGGATGTCTCTTTGTTTAGACTGGACTGGTCCATTTTGTGTTTCAAATTCTATGGATATTTTCCAGTGCGGAAAAAGGATTCAAACATTTTGTTGCAGTTTATAGTGCCACTTAGTATTGATATTTTGTAACGGATAATCATTCCCGACTTTCAGTTTGAGCTTTTTCCGCGTTAGAAGTAGCACAGTAGCTGATCTGTTGAAAGGCTACTAGTCTTTGGGTTGTCCATTAACGGCGATGTCTGGGAGTTTCATCTTAGGCAAATCCAAAGGACACTTATTTTGACAAAGGACTTATTTCTCCAGTTTTCCATAATAGCCTATTGACACAGTTGTGGTAAACTGCAATATATTCATTTTCTTTCTACCATATATATATATTTTATTATCACTGTACAATCTGATATCATTTGTCAGAGACCTTCTGTAACCAATATAAAATGTTGGGTTTATCAAAAACATCCAGCAGCTAATGGGTTGTGACTTGCATCCCAATGACTTCCTACAATTGCTGGACCTATGCATGACATGTGACTTTTCAACTTAAATATTTGAGGATTCAGTTGTATCGGGTAAAGTTATCGTTTCATTATTGGAGGCATACACGCTGCAATCTTACGATTAAGGGGCCTGTTTGTCTTGCAAATGTTCTACTAATATTTATTGTCAGTGGCAAACATTGTTGCTTCATCGGGTGTCAATAATTATCACGGTTGCTCTGACAGACTTTGTATTGAAGTCTTCTGCTCTCATTAGACATACTGTCTCATCACTCGTCCACTTCATACTTTCTGGAAGTGCCAGCCCCACGCCTGGATGAAGGAGTAGGGCAACGAATCCGACGATAATATTTTTTTGATCTCACAGTGTCTGTGAAATGAGGTCACAATCCACCCTGTAGGAATGTTGACCCTTCCAGTTTGCCCTTAAATATCTTTACTAAACTGATCGTGTAGGTCTGACCAGATTACGTCTTCAATTTGGTGTGCCATCATCTACTGATGTCTTGTGCATTTAACTCGGGCACATTAGAAGTTATAATTGCTTTGTCATTGGTACTAAGTGAGTCCTATAAATTATGGGCCCTGCTATGGTAGATGGATTTGTGAAATTTTATTATAGAACTCATAAATTAGGTTCTGAAATCACAATCGGGCTAAAGAGCACAAAGAATTCAGTTTGACAAATAGGAACCAAAGTTTGTTTTTCCTGCAGCAGGAACTGCAGGATCCAGGATAGAGGTCAGGTTGCCAGTGCTTTCTAATCATTATCGTCAACATATTTCCAGTGAATAATTTATTTTTATGGTACAAGTTACACATGTAATAATTTAGAAGTCACAAAGAGATTGCACATGTAATAATTTATAAGTTAAACCGAGGCTACATGTAATAATTTTTAGTCAAAATTAAGACTACTCATGTAATAATTTATAGAAGTCAGACTGAGGTTTAATGCCCATCAAATAAAAATAATTATTGAGAAGTCAAACTGAGTTCATCCAAATAACTGAAGGCGACTCCCTTGAATAACTTGCTTATGAGACATACTTTCCAACTTGGGCGTGCACCGATCTCCATTTTCATGGGCATTAGCTTTTAACCCATGTTGGCTCTAAAGGATCCATGTGCCGATCGCAAGCATATTAAATGAGACTGAAATCTGATGTCATACTGTAAATAATTATATATCCTTCTTCATGGGATGTATCGTAACAAGCAATTGAACTGTAACACGTACACTTGATGGTGAGCCCAGTCAATTGCATATGGGCCAATTAAACTTTGCTATCTGGACGAAAACGTTCGGTGGGTGAATCTAATACTTTCTAACCCTCGCGGAGCCGGACTAGGATGTCCTTTGGGCCAGAGGCGGCGATCTCGCTTGACAGATGTGGGAACACCCAATAACAGGAGAAGGAAACATGGATTGGACACACGTATAAATTGTCCCCTCTCTGTAAAAGGTGGGGGACTTGTCCCCATCGACCCGCCGGGATCGCCGCCTCTGCTTTGGACTACCCTTAGAACAACGCCTCTGATCTGACGCCGCGCTCATGAATAAGCTGGTGCCCTGCGTTTGGGTTTCGCATGGTGCTTTAGAGGCATGGAGATAACAGTTAAAAAATAACGCAAGTTTATTCGTTGTAATTTAGCGACTCTTGACTAGGCCTAATAAAGTGTTCTCGATGTGCTTTAAGCAAAAAGTTGGCGTTGAACTTCATTTCATTTCATTGAAGTCGGAGTAAATAGTTTTATTTACGTCATGTGACATTGCAACATCTATGCCAATCTATAATCTTTGGTCGTAGTAAACACCAACTGATCTTCTATGTCGTCTGGTCAAGTGCTGATGATTTTGTTTATAAGTTTCGTGTATGGCAACTTCTCAGTCATCGGTGCGCCCTAATCCACAGCTTAAAGACTACATATTTACCGACAAAATAGGCAGTGGAACTTACGCGACAGTTTATAAGGCCTATCGAAAGGTATCTATAAGCCTTGACATCAGATTAATTATAGAGAAGTCGGTGAATGATAAATTATCGTTTTGACATCTAAATTATCGACACCATTATCTAATATCTTTTTATCGTCCTATGTTACTATTTCAGCATTTTACTGTATATATGTCACTTACCAGCATATAATTGAGAGATAGAATTGCAGTCTTGTGATTAGTTGATGATAACTGAGGGCACTATATAAATTCACCGATGCTTTTTATACTGTGCTTTGACTACTTCATAATTACAATTCATGAACTTTTTCCAGAGTGGGCTGAGGGAAGTGGTGGCCGTAAAATGTGTGAGCAAGGCGTCACTGAATAACGTCTCCAAGGAAAACCTTCTGACCGAAATAGAATTGCTGAAGACGCTGCAACATGAACACATTGTTGAACTCAAAGATTTCACTGTATGTATGCTTTATGAACCTGTTAAATTTCATTAGGGTATACACTGATAGAGCTGCTTAATAGAAGTAGAACTTAGTGGCTGATGAGTAAATTGCTCGTTTAATTAGGTAAACTTTACACGATTTAATATTTCCCAAGCCCTTGATGGCTGATGCATGCTATAGTTTAACACATTCAGACGAAGCTGTGTTACATTATGCTTTTGAATTTTGATCAGTATATTTTTTATGGTTTTAAATTGATAAGGCTGTTTTAAGAATTACTCGGGACAACCTTAATTGTGTGTATGATGTTTTGTCAATAGAATTTGAAGGTCAGGGTTTAGAGACGCGGGACAGTGTTTTGTTGTATACATATATTCAATCGATGAAATTTCATTGATTATTTCGTTTATTTATTATCTAAATTTGTTATAGCTTTGTTGAATTTGTTACAGTTCAGCTATTAAATTATTTATATTTGTTTTTTGCTAAGTGGGATGAGAATTACATCTACATCATCATGGAGTTCTGTAGTGGTGGCGACCTTTCAACTTTCATTCGAGAACAACGAACTCTGCCGGAGAAAATTGCCCGACGCTTTCTCCAGCAGCTAGGTGCCTGAGACTTCAATTTAGATTGCTTATTGAACATCTCTGATGTCATCAGTCCATGTTGGTCATGTTGGCTGTTGTTGCCAGATGAGTTGACCTAAAAAAATTTAAACTCTGGACATTGGTTAAATGACTAGAGATCAATGGAAACTGAAACATAGAAGGGTCCTACAGAGACTCGAGTGACTTTGATGAGAAAATGTCATATTCGTGTTTCTTTCTGCTAATTCCACAATGATGAAATATCTAACCTATCAATTGCAGTATCAAAGCATCAGTTTTTGGCTTAATTGTGTGTAAGATATTTTGCCTTATCAGTCTGGACAAATTGTTTCCTGATAAATATTCTGTGCCTTACAGCACACTAAATTAAAATGGATAACTGTTAAAATAGAAATGTAAACGCATTTAGATTAATAGGTTCTGCATTCCGTGTTTTGTAGCCTCTGCTCTCCAGTACATGAGATCAAAGCATGTGTCGCATATGGACCTCAAACCTTCGAACATCCTTCTCTCATCCACAATGAATCCGCAGCTGAAAATTGGAGGTTGGTGTTACCTATAGTTTGTTTATATGCAATTATTTAGATAGATGGCTTAGAACACCATTAGACTGAATTCACTCGTGCGTGACTGGACCAAAGGAAATGTTTTAGGTTGTATTTGAAAAGAGAAATAGATGTCAGTAGTTGCCAATTATCTTAAGTAAATTCTAACTCCTGCGGTTGAGTGACATCGAATTGACACAATATACCATCAGAGATTGTTTTTTATCACATTATTGTTATTATTAATTGAATTTGTAGTGAGTGCACATTCGCTCCAAGTGAATTAAGTGAATGGGAGGTACATATTATTTGATTCTAGGTTTCTGGATTTAAAACGGCGGCACTTGCCTCTTTGGGGCAGTCTTGGGTCAAGTCCTGCTCCAACTGCAACCCCCAACCAAACCCAACCTGCTACTACCTCCATCCCCTGCCCATGGCAGTGATATCCCACCCCAGCTGACAGCTTGATGCACAAATCAGTTATTGTTACAAGTTTATTTACTTTTTACCTGTTCTTATATGTATATGCACCAAAATAAGTTTAAAAATTGCTTTATATTGAATATGCTTATTTACTTACTTGAAGGCAGGTGTTGTTTTTGATGTGAAGATTTTGGTTTTGCCCACTATCTGATCGGCGAGACCGAGGCGATGTACCTGAGGGGGTCTCTGCTTTACATGGCTCCTGAGATCATCAGGCTACGGCAGTACAACGAGAAGGCCGACCTCTGGTCCGTTGGGGTCATCCTTTATGGTGAGCCATTACAACCCATCTCAAAATAATAGATAGCACAAGATCTCTGTCCTCTGCCATATATAAGAGACCAAAGCAACGCGGTATTAATACAGTTTCATTACCATTTAGGTTTAGGTGGACCTTATAAATGCTATTACTTGGCACCAACAGCATGATTAAAAGATACAGAAATGGATGTAATTGATACAGAAATGGCAAATTCATTCTTTCAATAAGGGGATTTTATATAGGGCCCGTTGCAAACAGTCTACTCAGGCAGGAGCTCTCCCAACAGGACCTCTGCTAAATAATAGTCTTCAGTTTGAATTGGAAAGCCTCTGGTTCCTAGATGACATGTTATATGGAGTCCATTCCAGGTCGTCACATAGCTTTCACGTTTATTCATGTTTATTTGTGTCATTTTGGGAAAATGTAGTGTTTTGATAGTAAGTTTTTTGCTGTAGAATGCTTGTTCAGTCGTGCACCATTTGCTTCGAAGACGATGAAGGAGCTGCAGGGTCGTATCAAGGACACAGCACCCATCGAGGTAGGTGTTGAGAAAAATTCGAGGATTTACATTACATCACATTATATTACATCGAGGTCAGAGACATTTCAGGTTGCCTGGTTGACGTAATACTTCAGCCTCATTCAGCTTCCTCCCTGTGTCGACTTTGTTCATCCAATAGACCTTTTGGCTCAGCTTCGATCCTTTTCTTCAAGTGATCCTTCTCTTTGGAACACGCTTTCTCTTTCTGTTTGCGCTATCTCTCAGTTTCTCTTCTTAGTTTGCTCTTTATAAAAATGCTTCTTCTTGTTTGACCTTGCACATTGAGACCGCTCTCAATGTGCAAGGTCAAACAAGAAGAAGCATTTTTATAAAGAGCAAACTAAGAAGAGAAACAGTTCACCCTACTACAGAGGCGCTTAACAAATACTGGACCCTTTCATGACCAGCCAGATTTTGTTTCCCGTACATTTTAGTGCATTCAGGTCGTTTATGTTAAATACAATCCAATATCCAAGGCTGAGCATTGACCAATATCTATATCTGTCTTGTGTAGGCATCATTAAGCATATATCTACGTTTTAGTCATGTCTCACTAAGCTTGCAATCATGAACTTGTGGATTATCTCAGCCAATTGGTTGAGCGCTCGCATTGTTATGCGAAGAGTACAAGTTTGAACCTTCCTTCAGATGGTTACTACGTGGAAACCTTGAACAAGTCCTTCACTCACAATTTCTCAGCACCATCAGTTGATGCTTGTTTTTTAGATAGATGCTGATACAGCATCTGTGAGGGGCTCTCAGGACATGCTGTCCAACAGGGGTGTCAATCCTGTGTGATTGAGGCAAACCCCCAGGTTCCAAGTGTCAGGAAGGCAAGACATCCCCCCAAGACTCAGAAAATATCCCCTCCCTACCTGAAATTGGTGGTATTTGCCTCCGAACCCACCCACCTTCGTATCTGGACGCCTCTGTTGTCCAAGTGTTCTGTTTCACTACTTGAAATAAAATGAGTAAAACTATTTATTGGATGAATTTCTGCAATTGTGATTGTCTTGTGGCAGTCTGCTTTAGCTGTTGTTTCTATTCTTGAGATTCCGCTTGGAGTCCAGATTTCCAGCAGCTGTCGCGATCTTTTGGTTCATCTCCTTCAGCGCGATCCAGATCTCAGAATTTCGTACGAAGAATTTTTCAGTCATCCTTTTCTTGATTTTGAGCATCGTCCTTGTGCAGAAGCGCTGCAGAAAGCGGTAAGTCATTCGAGCATCTAAGTAATTTTTTTCATCTAATTGACTTTTGTCATTTTGTCGTCTGAGTAACTTTAAATCATGTTGTCATTGAAGTAACTTTAACATGGAAGGGTAGAAAGGTAAGTTGATGGCGGTGAAGCAACAATTATGATTATGTCTTTTTCGACAGTCTCTTAGTTTATGATTACGATTCTAGGACAAGATATAATATTTCAGTGAGTTTATTTCTACCCTTAATCCGAACATTTCAATTCATTGTAAGGGTCATCTACTTGCAGACTGGCCTCGTGACAGAAGCAGTGTTGAAAGACAGGGCTGGCCAGTTCCAGGATGCAATCGGTCTCTACTGCAAGTCTCTCGAGTAT
This sequence comes from Bimastos eiseni, assembly GCA_959347315.1. NCBI lineage: Eukaryota > Metazoa > Annelida > Clitellata > Crassiclitellata > Lumbricidae > Bimastos > Bimastos eiseni. Next base: position 5,912,765 of record OY365822.1, on the reverse strand, counting down.
TTCATTCCGGCCATTCAGTGTAGGTACTGCGTTTCCTTTGTGAGTTTATATAGCTCCTATTGGAGAGAAAGGCATCGTTGTTTCGTCTATGCAGATAAAGAGTGGTGAACAATTTCCCAACTTGTTTTGGAAGTAGGGTTGACCATTGTTCTACAATAATGATGTGCCAAATTTTCATCTGGTGTCACTGTGTTTCATTTGTGGTCATCAGAGGTGGCAATCTTGTTTGAGAGGTGGAGGGACCCCCAATGAAAAGTGTGAAAAACGTGGGGGGGACAAACGTATGGCATATCCCCAAACTGTAAAATGTGGGGGACTTGTCCCCCTCGACCCTTCCCTCAGGATTGCAGCCCCTGGTGATCAAATATCCAATTGTTTACCTGACTCGATCTTGCATGGCTTCACGGCTGAGTTTACTTTGACATCTTGGCATGGCAAACTGCAATACTGTTGCTTTCTACTGACCTGTCTTCGCCTGAACACCATTGGCAGGTGTTCTGGATAGATGGACTGACTTCCACGAGTGTCAAGTTGAGTAAAGATGCATCCTATAGCACATATTAATATATGTGATTGATTGATTGATTGATGTATTAATATACAGTATAATATATGAGTAGAGCATTTAGAGGTACTCTGATGAAACAGCGTAAATTTTTGAAAATTTTCTCAGCGCCCACAAAAGCCACATCTGGCAGACCAGCTTATTCACTGGCTCTAGATATAAGTCCATAGTGTAATCGTGTAGTAATTTGCATACTTGAGAGGTATTTCGTGATATACAAATTATACATAGCTGACCTAGCAATGCTGATTAAAGCTATTTTGTGTTGCTATGAAAATGAACTATTTGTAGTACAATAAGTTATATTGATTTTTAAACAGATGAACAGGATGAACGAAAGAAGGTCAAAATTCGGCAAAAGGTGTGACTGAAATTATTACAAAGTATCACGTATATATATCTATATAGAGTTCTTGCTGAAAGTAAGTAAGTATGTTCTTTATCGAGCAACTGCTGCGCTTACTGCGTGGGGACCTAGGTTAGGTCATTCACTCAGAACTGCCAGTTATTACATTGTGTCATTATTTAGATCATATAAATAATAATAATGAATGTTGTAATAATAATACTAATAATGAATATTAATAAATAATGAATAAATAATGAGTGATGAATAATAATAAATAGTCATAAATAATAATGAATAATGATATATTAATAAATAACAATATATATTAATAAATGATAATAAATAATAATAATTTAGTGATTTTCCATAGGCAGATGAGTATGTGAAGAGGGCCGAGGAATTGAAGCAGTTGATGAAGCCAAAGGCATCTTCGTCGTCATCATCATTACCATCCTCACCTGTGGCAGCATCTGGCTGTGTCCCCCCTCAGGAGCATCTCCCAGGGGAGCCGTACGATGAACTTGGTGAGTGACTATAACCAGTCTGAGTTAATATATGGGAAAATGGGTTGGGATTAGGTTTTTATCCTAACAGGCACTGGGTGTTAGGAGATGAGACAAAGAAAGGGACCGAATTTCATCCAAAGTTTCCAGAGTAAAGAAACAAGCAGTTGGTGGAGTCAAGGAATCTAGATTATAGGAATCGTTACTAGTCAAATAACTGTGTACACGTTTTACTCTTAAACATAGATGTCGCCCAATTAAAATTTTGCTTCTACTTGAAAATATGGTGTTTTAAACCTCCTAAGGCATTTTTTTTGCTGGCGTAGTTATTCGCCAATTTATCTTTACAACTAAAAGTTAATGAATCAGGTTATGTCAGAAATTTGTTAAAATTTCTTTCTCTCGATTATCGCCAAAAAAGTAGTGACATGACGTTATATAGGGACTTTCCAGTCCTGTACATAATAGGTCCTTTGGTGGGAGTTTAATTAGCAAGTAAGTAAGCTCGTTCTTTAGCAAACCAGTTGCTGAAGAGCCTCTCTCAGGTTTTCAAACGTCACAGGGCAAATTCAGTGGTTGTGAGATATTCTTTCTATGTTTTCCGAGTATTATTGATGACATTTAACATGAAGAGTAGATATCTGAATTGAAATCTTGAAGTGGTGTCATATAAATGTTCGCTTACATTACAGTATTGTAAACGTTTGCTTTTGAGAATCTGTTGTGGTGTTTTCCACGAGTAAACAGTTCTATTAATTTCACTGTAGTTAGTCTTTGCGATGACCACATTCTGCTGACGTCTGCTGTGAAACTTGGACGAGCCGCTGAAGGAAAGGTTGGTGATGATGAATCTTATTTAGCTGTACATTTTAGGTGCTTAACTTTCACTCGTCTTTCAATCAATCAATCAATTATTCATGCATTCATTCAATCACGCACTGCCTGATGATTCTACTCTTGCTATTTTTTTAGCTCCTCTGTCTGATTTACTCTCATTTCTGTTAAGGAACAAAAATATAAGCACACCTCTATTCTGAGACTAGAAGTTTCTGCTACGTATGTGATTTATTAGCATCTAAAACAGGTTTTTTAGCCATCACCAATTATTACCAGGGTAATAACATAGCATGTTATGCTAAGTCAAGAAGCATTTCAATTTGTTTTCTGTTTAACCTTCATGTAACTTTGCTGATATCTCATTTTTATCTTGCTTTATTGTAGGAGAATTTAGAAGATTATGTAGCTGCTCTGGAGAGATATGAAAAATCATTAGAAGTACTGCTACGACTGTTGCCAGGCAAGTAGCATTTAACATATTATTTCATTTATTGCTGTTGACTTGACCAATAGTTTATGCTTATAATATCACAGCAATATTAAAAATTATGAAGAACAATTGGATGTTGATATATAAAAAACTACAAAACAAATGCAATGCGCCGTCTGGTTTGATAAGTGACAAGTCAGTGCCTGTCAGCTGTGGTGTTTATTGAAGTTTTCTACAATGCCCTACATTACCAATCATCCTCTCTTGTGATAGTTGCAATAACATTTCTGAGAAGGGTCTCTCTATGAAGAGTTAATATGTGTAGTCATCATGATACGCAGCGTTCCATGTCTTGTGATGCTATTTCTAATGGAACTGAATTTGTTACAGAGGAACCTAATGGAAGAAGAAGAGAATTGCTCAGAGCTCAAGTAAGATATTCATTTAACTAGAGAGTTCGAATTTATTTTTCATGCTAGTTTGCTACTACAAATGTTCTGTTCTTTTTCTCTCTTGAAATAGCTTGGAAGAGTTATGTGTTATGTGAAAGGTTTACGTTAAATACTTCAGACAGGAATTGCAGTATGTTAGTTGTGAATGTGAACACCCATTTTTCTATGTATGCAATTGTGATTAGCTAAGATTCTGTTGAACCGTTTTGTGTCACATCGTCGTTTGATGTCTAAATGTCTAATACTCAACGTATCAATGACAGCAGTAAAGCAATATTGTTAGACCTTCGTCAAATATGTGAAAAAAATTTAAATCATGCGAAAACACGCATGAATCATGAATCCTAGTCATCGGCAATTACGTCGTCTGGTCGGTAAACTATAGCCCATATAGGCTAATAATAGCCTTGACAAGCCAATTATAGTTTATACTATCCGAAATTTCCGTACTTTATGCAATAATTTGCGAAAACTTTCCATTTAGGAATTTATGCAAAAACCGCCAATTTATGCGAAAAACTGGGAAATCACATAATACACGGGGCCCTGAATATTGTTAAACAGACAGCCTCTTTTTATAGCTCCCTTTGTTATTAGTAACTATAATTGTACCGTTGAATAAAAATACTACCAACAGTCTATACTTCTTTTTGTTTAGGTCTCCCAGTGGATGTCAAGAGCTGAGATTATCAAGAAATATCTAATAGTAAAAGACCTTAACACGAAGGCCATAACAAATAGGGAAGCGGAGGAGGAGGACAATCGATCAGTACTTTGTAGGTTGCACTTTGTATTATTATTACACATCTCTAATTACACTAACGTGAACAATGGTCATTCCTTTGTACCCATCGCCCCCAAATGGCTGGAGTCAGAAACTGATGATGATATAGCACCACTTCAAGGTTTTCTGCTTGGCTCCCTCACTTGATGCTTAGTTTATGGTAGAGCCTGGAAATTTATGTTGGTTGCGTTATAACAATATGCTAAAAAGACATTGGATTTGAGTAGAGCACACACAATATGAATCATGGTAAGTCAGCAGGTGAGATTCTTATCCGCACTCTGTTGGCGTACATATTTACCTTCTGGTCCCAAGTCCCAGGAAGGCAAGATATTCCCCTAAGGTGCAATAAGTGTCTCCTTTACCTGAAATTGGAGGCATTTGCCTCCGGACCCCCCCCCCCCTATCTGAACGCTTCTGATGATAATAATAAAAGCTGTTTGTCTGTTAATTCATTTAACAAAAATAAGAAGCCAATCCTGGTCCACAATGTGTGAATAAGTGTATCATTCTGTTATGCGTATGCTCGGTAAATCCCGACACGTTTCTAAACTTTCTGTCTATAGTTCCCAAGATCAAATAGATCTCGACTGCCTATAAGCATCAACAATGTTTCAATTAATTAATTTCCTCTTTGGGAGGAGCTGCTTTCTCTTCCCTCTGCTGCCTTTTGGAGGCTTTCCGGTTCTCAGTTTAGCTATGCCTTATGTCGTGAGCGCCATTGATATTGAGTGGCGCTATATAAGTGTTCCATTACAATTACTTAATGTTACATTGCCAAAGCATGGAATCAGTATAATCTCTCCTCTCTGTTGCATCATCACTGTGGGATTCAGCAGTTAACTTCAAAAGCCATTATGATTTTCAGTAGATGTATTTCATCAATGAAGTGAATCAGGTGCTTAGGTTTCCTTTGTTGTCCTTTTTCTGTTGCAGCATCCTGTGTTGTCCAGTAGGAAGCTGCACCGCAGAAGACGAGCATCCCATGACGAGCCAATCAGGTCATCTTCTGGTCATTCCTTCCCTTAGGATTATAGCGCCAAACTGTAGATTGTAAAATGCTCCATCCTCTCTTTAGAACAAATGCACAATGAAGCACAAGATAGGTTCAACGTGCTATGGTGAAAGACGGGGTTTTGTTGAACTCTCCATTCAAGAGTGAAGGATGACCATGACTAGTTGTGAGTTCATGGCCTAATTGCCATTAATGCACGGTGTGTTTAACTGAGTCAAACAGTTGTAATACTATGTTGTCAGATGTTAATATTGTGATCACCATTGAAAGCTAGTGTCTTTTTTAGCCTCTTTTATTTAGCTTGGCTTGCGTAAAGTTTGTTACAGTTCAACCGGACCTGGACATCTATCAACTCTTTTTCAGGTATGTTCCCGTCGACCTAGAGAGCTGAAATTTTGCATACATTTCACTCTTGCACGAACAATGCAACGTATCAAGTTTTGACGGACATAACTGAAAAATTGATAAGAATATCACCGAAAAACTGACAAAAAACAAAGAATGTTACCCTCTTTGATTTAACTTGGCTTGCGTAAAGCTTGTGACGGTCAGTTGGACAGTCAGTCGGATATCTTTCAACTCTTTTCAGGTATGTTACCGTCGATGTCAGGTTTCGGGTATCTACCAGATCATAGAGGGTCCTGAAAACCCATGTTTTACTTCACAGAGCGAGAAAGTACACAGTCGGTGCCTTATGCTAGTTGTGACACAGCCATGGGTATGAAGTGTTGGCGATTTCATTTTCTTAGCCTTGGCATATGAGAGTGGGTGGTCAATCCTTTGGGTGGTCAATCCTTTCCCTGTCTTCCCTCCAACAGTGTAGGGTTAGTGGACTTGTTATAACCGAGTTGGCTACTGGGTGCACTAATCTTTAATCAAATTCTGCCCTGGGGATTTCCGAACCACCAACCACGTCTGGCTTGCTAACCAATACACCACTGAGTGCCCCAAAGTAATATATTGCCCAAATATGTATATTATGTGCATATGTCTACTAGTATAGTGTGTACATATGTTTATATCTATATAAATATTTGATATGCATGTTTGGCAGTAAATATTGAAGACACAAATGACATCAAATAAGGCTTTAGAAGTGTTGATTCCTTTTCAAACAAATCGAGCCTGAGCAATCATTTTAAAAGTAGCAGATAACACACAATGAACAGACGTTTCTAGAATTTCAGTAAAAATAGTTACTTAGAAATACATTTATAAAATTTATACCATGGGAACTGAATTTACAGAATGATCGATTTTCTTTCGACCAATACAACAACCAATGGTGTACATGCAATGTAAAAAAATTCTTGTCCAACAAGACATAATTTTAAAGTATTCTTCATAGATTAATCAATAGTTGAATGTTTTAGTAAAATTCTTTTTTTCAAATTATGCAGATTGTTAAATTAAATGATTCTGTACAAGGCAAGCAATTAAACAAGAACTAACATCTCAACATTAAAGAAGAACTAACATCTTAACACTTTTGACAACGAGTGTCTGCTAAAGAGACTGGGATTCAATGCAGCTTGTTAAAGTAAAGATTTTAATCAAATCTAGGTCACTGTTAACAATAGCTTCTCCCAATCAGCACACACATACTGTATGCAACACCACGTATATGTATACCATATTTGCAATACATGCAATATATACATTAAATACATTATACAATACATGCAATACATGTATACCATATATGCAATATTGCTTATGCAATACCACAACATTTTAAAAATGTATTAAACTTCAAATGCATATTATGGTAGTTTGATCTGACTGATTACAGTTGATGCAAAAATCCAGGCATCAAAGCGCTTTCAATAGAACCAAATTTAGCTAGTTCAATTTTCGACAGCTGCCGATTTTCTGCCTGTCGAGCACTTTATAGCAGTAGTCAAAAAAGCGACACACACTGTTAGAGTATAGACAGGTAACTGCGGAGATACATCTATGCATATATGTATGAACCAACATATACCTGAAAACACTAGAAATCATAAATATAGAAACATATGTTGTCCTCTCATCTATCAAGACAATTGACAAGTTACAATTTGTAAACTATAATCAACGACATCACATAATATAAAATAATCTCAATAAATATGTAGATTTTGTTCAAATTTACTGTAGTAACCAATTGCAAGTCAGTTAGTTGTCTAAATGCTGATAGTAACTTCTTATTGCTAATTGGCCTGAATGCATAGCATAAAAAGAAATTCTGGCTCAAAATAATTGATCCATTTCTGAACATCCCAACCCTTCAACAATAACTTGTCAGAGTTACCGAAAAGCAAAGCCACAAAATAATTAAACGCCCTCACATACATGTAATTGTATGACACCTTTCCTGGGACTCTGAAAACTGCCCTTGTGTGCAATATTACACACTTAAGTGTAAGTCAAAGACTATGAGGAGAATGGTAGTTTCTCAATTGATGTTTAGAATTTGCAGCCAACCTATTTATTTGACCCCATCTGCTGCTCAAAATCATTGTGTAAGTAGGTCTAGACTTAAGGAAAGTTTTTTGCAGATAGGTCACATATTGATCCGTCTGTAACCACACATTAATACAGAAAACTAGTCAACACTCGGTTTGCAAACACGATAAACAACACCATACAGCCCATACGATTGATCTATGATGCTAGCAACTATTAACTCAAATTTTCCAAAGCGACCCTTGAAAGTTAAGCAAACGACACCAGCTTGTTCATAAGAGCTGATAAATAAAAAGCAGCTATCAACAACGGTTTCAAGTAGCTTTTGTTTGAAGCACAATTTAACAACCACAGGTTTAACAACAGCGGCGAAAACCTTATCTTATGGTTTGCACGACTGGAAAACAATTCTAACTTCATGTATACACATACTGGAACTACGCAACAAGAAAACGCAATGCCAATACGGATGCCAAAATTGAAGCGAGTTAAATGCACATCTGTTTAGCACAGGTTTTGGTAAACCATTTTATACATGGCGGTGACAGATTCAGCCAACTATATCCTGAAGTTACCAGCCATCTATGTGAGCATATCCATATTATGTCCACCAACAAACTGGCTGTGCCTTGTTTAAAAAACTGCGATTATGGCTTGATGAGCCAGATACAGCGACTCATAAAGCATAAAGGATCTACAGAACAATTGTATAGCTCAAGATGACTGGGCAAATTTAACAATTGAGAATTACAGGTAGGTAAACTTGCTGCCAATGGATTAGACTTATGCACAACTGTCACGTACTGTTAAAGCAAAGTCGCTTCTTCGTGTTTCACTTGTGCCATTTCCCTCCGAAAGGTACTCAAGTTTTGTGACATTCTGTAAGATCAGAAATGTTGCCATGGAGGTGTTAAACTTCTGGCAAAATTGGACTCCCACCCCATTGATAACCCTCTATCATTCTACTTCTTCGGTCGAGTGGTGGTGTATTCAATTTTACGGCCCAAGTGCCATTCTTCCTGTGTGTGCCACTGCCATGAATGCCTCAGCACATCCACAGTAAATTACTTATGCAGACTTACTTTACAAGTTCTTGAACAAGATTTGGACATTCTTTGGACCACTGGGTCCTACACAATGTGCTTTCATTATAATTTGACCAAGCCCACGTTGTGATGTCATTCCTATCCACACAGTATCCCAACCTCGTACAGTGTCATCATGTTAGGAATGGAATGTCCTCCATGCCTATGTTAGACCAGCATATAAACATCGTAGGGGCTCTACAACTAGAATACCGACACAACACGCTACAGATCTTATTTACATATTTTCATTACCGAGAACATTCCAACTCGTCTCAACTGGAATTCCAACCACGCATTTTACACGATCTTGAGAATGCAAATGACGAGTAAACAAATCGCTTGTTACATATGCAAACAGAGTCTGACGGATAAACAGATTAATAGTAAAGATGAGGTCAATATAATCAGGCCATGTACTGATACAGCTTAATCAGTCCATGTTGTTCCACTATCACCAGTCTGCCCTCCCTATCAATCATCACGGCCTGTGGCCACTCGATTCCGTCATGCTTCGACAGCAGGGTCTTAATGAACCTACCATCCTCTGACAGCATGTGTATTCGGTTGTTCCAAGTATCACTGACGATGATGTGCTTGAACTTGTCGGTACACACACCGTAAGGGTGATCAAGCTGACCCTCGCCCGATCCATGTTGCCCGTACTGTCGCAGGAACTTCCCGTTGGAGTCGAAGATCTTGATGGCATGCTGCTTCCAGTCGCTGACGATGATGTTACCCGTCGGTGAACTGGTTATGTACCCTGGCGCTTCACATGAACACGGAAAGCTGCGGACCTTCATTCCTTTTTCGTCAAAACCAACCACCTCGCCTCCCATCCACTCGGTCACCAGAACCTCGCCCTCATGAGACTGAGCCAATCCAACAGGTTGTTTTAACTGTTCCCCGAAAATTCCAACAACATTTCCGTCAGGCGACAGAAGCTTAAGACACTTTTCGTCTTTCACAAGAATCCTCTGAGAATCGCGGAGCACCACGACTCGATTGGGAGCCTTGAAGATGTTATCCGCCGTACACATCTTGAGATTACCATTACTGTCAAAGACCTTGATTCTTCGGTTCTCTCGATCGACCACAACTAAGTTCCCAGCACGGTCCAACGAAACGTCACACAGTGCACACTCCTTCTCGTCAAATGGAGTCTTTGCAGAGAAGGACTTCATGATGACGCTCTTGACGACCTCCCCTTCAAAGGTCATCGTGCCAAACATTTTCGCCAGAGTGTCAGTGTCCAGGTCCGAGGGCGGATTCAATCTCGGCTGCCTCCACCCGGGAGGCGCCGAATCCACAGGCTTCTGGAAGTCCTCCAACCTCGCACGAACCTCCTTGCTCATCGCTACCAGTTCCTCTGCTCTGTTAAATCCAAGCAGGGCCTCGGCAAAGGCTTTTGCAGAGCTGGCCGCCTGTAGCCGGTTCCTGCTTTCCTCTGCCTCCTTCGCGACCTCCCTCCGATGTTCCTTCGACAGTTCCTCCACCTGCTGGTGAAGCCCCTCCGCATAATCCTGGATCTGTTTCACCAGCTTTTCTACCGTCTCCTCCGTACGGTCATTGATCGCCTTGTGTATCTTTTTCCGAATGCTTGCCGTGAGCTTCTCTTCCTGTGCAAGATTTGTGATCTTTGCAGCAGTGGACGTGATGCATCTTTGGACGCTCGGCAACAGTGTCTGGACCTGGGTAGACTCGTGTACCGCCTGATCCACCAGCTCGATGGCCGCGTGACCTTCGTGGCCGAGGGTCGTCTTGCAGACGGTGCAGATGGGAGCAGAACAGGAGGGATCGCTGCAGTACAGTCGAAGGGGCTCTCCGTGCTTGCTGCAGATCAGCGGCTCGAAACTGTCCTTGATCAGGGTGTCGTATTTACCGCTCTGTAGCTCCTGTGGTGAAACCAGATGATGATCTTTTGTCACCTTCACCTAAAGAAGACAAATACAATGAGTCAACAGATGCAAAATCATCAACATTAACAAGCCGAGAAAAAAATAACGCCAATATGTATGCCATGATTGATGCAGGTTAAATGCACATTCACTAAGCACAGTTTTGGTTAACCATATCATATGCAGTGGCAACACAGTCAGCCAACTATATCCTGAGTTTACAAGAGATTTATGTGAACATCAATATGCCATCAACTGGCTTTGTGCCTTGTTTGAATGGATTCTGGGTCATCTGGATTCACTACTAGAATTTGTACAGCGCCTCTTCACAGGTACTACCAGGGGCTCCTATTGCGGGGGCGGATTGAGAGGACAAGTCCCCCACATTTTACAGAGAGGGGACAATTTACATGTGTGTGTCACCCCATATTACTCCTCTCATTGAGTGTCCCCCCCCCACCTGTCAAGCGAGATCGCTGCCTCTTGATACTACTCAGACGTACTATAAATACAGAACACATGCAACTGCTAACTTGGGAATTGCAGATCTCTTCTAAACTGGATTGGCCTCAAAAGTCAATTTAGACAAATTAAAAAACATGACAGGATCCAGTATGCAAAGTACAAACTGATCAATGTGCTCTTCATAATGACATTCAACATCATTGAGAGCACTAGGCTTCGTAAGCGGGTAAAAAGCTCCGCATCTGCATTATACTCATTACTGAAAACTGCTCTCTTTGACCATAGTTGAACAGGGAGCACCTCTGATTGGATATCTTGAAGGGGTGGTATAGTAAGTGTCATTGATTGATGGATTGAAATAGATTTTCAAATTCCAGTTTTATTTGTCTAGTGTAACATGTCAGTTAACAATCATAAATAGTCCTCTCCTCTGCCATCTCTTCTTCCCACCAACAGTGTGCAGCTGGTGTACTCATTACAGAGTTGGCTAGCTAGGGGATGCAGTTGGAGTAAAAACCCTGAACAAATTTTTTCTTCAACCCACAATCTCTCGATGGTATTCATCACACTAAACACTACACCATCTAGAAGGAAATCATCTCTAATCTATTATCAACAATGTCTAACCCGTTACACGTGTGCATAGACCTTAAACCACACAGGTGAGTTGCCATGTTAAGAAAACAATGCACCATACGGAGGACGATTTGCATCGCCCTCCTTTTTCATCTACGCTTGGGACTGGCACAACCATAGCATGGTCTTACCTTGACGTGCATTGCACAACACTGATTGCACAGCCAGTCCGTACACTCTATGCACTTCTTTCTGGCCGCTCTTCCACTGTCGCAGGCCTCGCACTCCTGGTCGGGTTCGAGGGTCTTATTGTGAAAGAACTCCTGCAGGGTGACGAGGAAGATATTGCTCTTCATCGCCCGAACCCCTCTCGCAGGGACGACGCACTGGGTCTTGCAGATGGGACACAGGAAGGCCTGGCCCGGCCCGATGTCGCCCTGTGCCAGGCTGGTCTCGAGGCATTCGAAGCAGAAACTGTGCAGGCACGGAAGGACCTTGGGAGTGTTGAACTCGTTCGTGCAGACGGGACAGTGTAGGAAGCTATCGCTAAATCCAGTCGTATTTTCATCAGCGTGATGATTCTGAACAGCGGCCATCTTAGCGTGTACTCAAAACGACGTACAGGTGCGTTGAAAAAGTAATAGGTGTAGTGTTGATGTTCCATCGCGCAGGTATGCAAGACGCCACAGACGACACATTGCAGATGTTCTTTAGTGACGTCGTTTAACGTTGCTAAGCATGCCTAGTGACGTCTATCGGTTGATTGTATATTGTTAGTCCATTGCCTCTTTGGTACTCTTCGGCATCTTCAAGTTGAGTCAGGTTCACATTCTATAAATATCTTGATATTTGTATCGCTTTTGAGTGGTAGGCTTAGTAGGATTTTTGTAGTGTAGTCGGTCATTCGTATGGCGCCACTCGATCTTTTAGCCAACGCAAATCCATGGACCAGCGAATGGGAGGCTATGCGTACTATATTTTTATTCATTACAAAAATTTATATGACGCTCCTACAGAGTGACTATACTTAGGGGCGCTCCCGACCACAGCGCGACAGAAAGAACAGTTTTAAGGTGGGTAGTATATAAAACGAGTCGGAGTTAAGTTAGTGAACCCAGGGGGATAAGCGCGCCGCCAACGGGAACCTTTTCCTTCAACGCTTGAGGGGCCAGCCACTGAGAAGCACAATGTGTGTAGTAAATAAGAGCCATATAGCTACAGACAAGTGACTAGTTATATTCGCCACAGCAGATTCCGATGTAGGATGTTTTTATCCCCATAGGCCTATATGATGATGTTTTCACCTCACCTCCACGTACGCCGGGTCTTTCGTGCAAAGCTGAAAACACTGCTATCTCTTAAATCCTAACATGATTCCTCCCATGAGCTTATTCACCGTTTCAATTCTAAGCACCATCCACGTCTGACTTTTCGCATCCAGGATTCCTTTGCATCTTGACCTAGAACTGACTTTATCCAACTCCTATAGGCCTACGTTTGTCGATTTTTTTTACTCAGCACCTTTGAATAAACTGGTTCCCGCGATTTAGCAATTTATGCGCTGTAGAAATTTTGACCCTACGATTGGGGGCTGACACTCCAAAGCGCATCGTTCTTTGAGCCAACTTAGAACTCAACTGCACTCGATTTGGTTACTGAGTCTATAGCGTAGCCATTTAAATTGTAGCATTTAAAAGAATAAGTTGACCGCATTAACTGAAGATGAATCAACACATAAGAAATAATAGATTTCAAATTCCTTAAACGATGTGCACTTTGGAAGACAGCGTTGGAAAACATCACAAGGGCTAATTTCAGTGGCGGCTCTATGTATGTGGGGGTATGGGCGAGTAACCCATCACCAACAGAGTTTGTGCCCACTGTAGCCCTCCAAAATTTAGCCCACTTCTAAATTGGGTGAAATCAGACATTCAGCTGGCCCTGTGTCAGCTTTCCCGACCCTTCCATATCCCCACCCCCGTTGAAAGTGCAGAGCCGCCACTGTGTGGCTTCAGACATATTATATGGTTGAAAATGAATTAACTTGTCTCTATTCTAGAGTTTGCTGTAACACTCTCCTTTTCCACTGAATGAGAGAAATGTTCCATGTCCATATAGGTGTCTACAAAAAGTCAAAAGCGAGCATCATAGGCTATATTCAAGCGCAGCCGACTACACCGTATATTCACTCCATGGATCAGTATTGGCAGCATATCGCCAGTTCTGGGTACGTTGCTCTTAGAAACGCTTTTCGTGCACCTTGAAATTTTTCTTCCTTGAGATGTCTGGATGTTTAAAAGTGTTGCTGCATCGTTGTTTGGTGCAGTAGGCTTAAATACGAATGCATGTTCACACGTTTGTTTTTAAATGGCGACCTCATCCTGTGCGATAGTTTCCCGTGCCGACCACAAATGACCTCGACCATGATCCATCGCCTCTGTAAGAGGCGGCGATCTCGTTTGACAGGTGGGTGGCACTAAATGAGAGAGGGTAAGAAATGTGGGGGAAACGTAAAACGTTATCTCTAATTGCAAAAGGTGGGGGACTTGTCCCACTCGACTCACCCGGGATCACCGCCTCTGGCTACTGCTTGTTCGTATGAAATGGGTTCCAGGCCGTATAAGGTCGTCATCTTCTGACATCGCTAACCCGAGATTTAAAACCTCCGGTGACCAAACCGGTCCAGTCTCAGGGACCCAAGAGCTGCTCGGGTTTCTCGGAGCAATCCGATGCACAATATGGGAAAAACGAACAGCTGGGTGGCCATAACGAACTCGGTTGCGTACCAGGCGATCGCAATTTCAGAGTAGACCCAGAGTTGACGCGTTTGAATGATCATGTCAAGAATCAAGTGCGGAGACTTGAGAAGAAATACGGAGCAACCGACGCCTAGCGACAACCTCGTCAACTGTTCTCCGTCATCTTCGTCTAATCCGTCGACAATCGTATCCATGGAGACCTTGCGTCGACGGTGATTGGCTACGACGATCATCAGACAAACGATGGGGGTCACTATGACGACGGGGACGTATTGCATGACACAGTTCGAGATGAACCTCCACAACCAGAGCTCCTCGTACCACATGACGCTCAGATGGCAGATGTACTGGTTGCCGGTGTAAGGGAAGAGATGGGCAGCAACGATGCACCACCAGTTGACGAGTACGGAAGCAGCATAGACCAAACCCGTGACGAACTTCGCTCCGAAAAGGGTGCAGTATTTCCCGGCAAAGTCCCGACAGCCGAATGCGCTGAATTTCCCTGGGGTTGTGTGCAGGTGACAACGGAGGTAGACATCGGCAAGTAGGGCGACCAGGAGCCAATCGCTTGAGACGATGACGTGTCCAAGGAACGACCAGATCTTACAGATCGCTTCGGCGGTGTCGGCGATGTGCCACTGGGTATTGAAGAAGTACAGCGCCTTCGGAAGACAGCATATCCCCAGAAGGCAGATGGTGGCGACGAGATACGCCGTCAGGTAGAAGTAACCCTCGTGTCGGAGCCACATTCGACGTCGGACGAGGATCGTTAGAGGGAAGGGAGTAGTCAGCAGCCCAACGATAAGAATCAGAGGGAGGCTGTACTTGTAGGCGTACAGGTAGTCGAAGGGATCGACATCGTCAAGGAATTCAAACTCTTCGATGTCAAAGTTGACGTGCGCAGTCGTGCTACTGATGTCCGTCGTTAGCTGTTCGTCTGAAGAGGTATAAGAGAAAGACATCCTTCAATGTTTTTGCTGTTTCAGCTATAAGCACCACCGATCTTAACTGTCTGTCTGCCTCTTTGGGGTTTGACCCCTGTCGATTTAATATTGAATATTAAAGCGCCTGTGAATAAAATGACTCCCGCAACTTCGCTATTGTGTGCGTTTTAGAAATACAAAGGTAATGGTTACAATTATACGATTTAACTGAATTCTTCAGTCTATGTAAAAGCTGATCTGCTCATTTTAACTACGGAATAGAGATGGATCAATTCTTCTCACAATTCCTGGCGACTGTTTTTGGTCGAGTGAAACCAGAGTCTCTGCCTTTGCGTGTGTTACTCGACTAAGAGACCGACTGTATCCAAGCTTAATCATCGGACTCCGAACCTCATCGCAGATTAAATAGTAATCGGACTCTGAACCACTTAGAACTGGCATCTTCGGAGTCTGGTAATTATTATTGACTCTTAACTCTAGACGAAAAGTCGGTGAGGGAGGTCGGTCTTCTTCTGTCTGACTGCCTGTTTATCCGCCTATCTAACCGCCACTGCTTGCCCTTTGGCGGCGCCAGTCCCAAGATTGGATGAAAGAGGGGGCGACGCAAATAACCATTGATGCAACACAGTTCATCAAGCTGAAACTGCT
>OY365822.1:5784507-5892007 GCA_959347315.1 Bimastos eiseni | reverse complement strand
GCCAGTCAACAGCCTCAGCGCTTTATAGGCCATCCAGGTCGCTGCCGGCTTTTGTCTGACAATGTCTATGTCTTTCTGCACCCACCTGCCTTTGCTGCTTTGTCTGTATGTATGCAGGCCCACGTACGTATATACATGTATATACGTCTGTATGTATGCTGGCATGTATTTATTTATGCGTGTTTGTATCTGGGTTTTTATAGCGCTGTGTAAGAGACTTCGCAAACGACGATAATGTTACTTGAACAGAACTGATAGGTGTAGTGTCAGCTCTCTGTATCTCTGCATTTCTCTGTGTTCATATAAGTACATTTCTCTCGTAAATAGGCTGGTGTCCTGCGCTTTCTTTCGAGTGGCGCTTTAGCTGCTTAGAGATTACGAATACGATTACCAGGAATATCTTAACACTAACAGTGACCTGATTTCCTGAGCCAGATATTTTTATTCGGTCTCTTTGGTTTGCTTGAGTCCAAATAGTAACCAATTACTTGACCAGGACTTCGTCTTTTCCGGCGATCGCTATGGAAACCGATGGAGTAGACTACAAAAGATCAAAGACCGTATACCCGCATTAATTCAATTGTCTATATCCAATGCACCGATTAATGTCGGTTAGGCCTATTTTCGACGTTGTGTAACCACTTGACTGCCAGGAACCGCAGACAGAAGAATTATGTAACAGGTTTACAACAGCGACAATTAATTGGGACCGAGTAAGTAGCTGATAAGATCAAATTAACTAATTAATTATACCCAGTTGTAATATAACCAATGACTTAATTTATCAATCGTTGCATTAATTAATTGTAGCAACAACAGTTACCCTAACACTAATTAATCATAGATTAATCGTTGCATTATTGGCTTTGCACGTTTAAGTAATATATTAATTTATTATATAGAGGAAATATAGTGAGATAAAAAAATCAGGATGATTCGGCTGAAGATATATGCCGCGACGTAATTGATAATATTTGGACTGAGAGAACGATGACTGATGCTCACTAAACACTGAAAGCAACAGTCATAGATCACATGTCGACTAACATGAAGCATGGTAAACGTCTGCCTGTCTGACCTCTTGACCTGGAACCGATATTTGTCATACCTGCCCAACGATTTTACTTTGACAAATCGTTCGTAATCATAAGCATAGACTCAGAAGTATAAGCGCATGGCACCAGCTAGTTCAAGTGTCGGGTCAAATGAGTTTTTCCAATGAATTTGCACTAGAGAATGGTTACTCGTCAAATATCCGTGTACACGTTTCACTCTTAGACATAGATGTCGCCCCAATTTAAATTTCGCTTTTATTTGGAAATATGACGTCGTTAACCTTCAAAGGCATTTTTGGCTGATAGGTCTTATGGTTATTCGTTGAATCAGTCTGTTATGTCAAAAAGATGTGTAAATTTCTGGCTCCCGATTATCGTCCAAAAACTAGTGGCGCGACGTTACATAGGAACTTTCCAGACCTGTGCGTAACAGACGCTTTGTGTTTTTCCGAGCTTGAATGAGGAATGGGGCAGTGATTAATCTGGTTCCCGTTTTTTTAGAATTTTTGCGCTGTATTAATCTGGAGATTTGATTGCGAGTGTTATAGTCGATCTAATACACGCGATTTAATCATTACACGATTCTTGACATCGTAATGATCGAGCTCATCAGCTGACGCTGTGGGAAATGAAATTAGATGATGCAATGCAATGATGGAACGACAGCGGAAATTAAGTAAATACAAATCAATCAATCAATCAGTCAGTCAGTCAGCCATCCAGCCAGCCAGCCAACCAACCAATCAATCAATCAATCAATCAATCAATGCATGTACTTTTTATTGTAACAACAAGATTTACAGCTATGATTATTTGTTTGACATTTTATGGTTAATGTTTATGATTAACGGCAATTATTTAGCATTCAATTATTTAGCATTCAATTATTTAGCATTCAATTATTTAGCATTCAATTATTTAGCATTCAATTATTTAGCATTCAATTATTTAGCATTTAATCTTGACTAACGACATGAGAACACAATGACACAATAACCGCAATAATGATCGCAAGCGTAATTATCCAAACACTTGTAAGCCAAGCGTAGGGCACCAGCTTATTCACGAGCGCTGACATAATAACAAATGAGCTATTATATGCCGAAGCAAGTGGGCACGTCACGGGAATCAGTCGTTTGCTGCGAGGACCTGATTTTGTCGGTATTTACAAACAAAGAGACCGTTCTGGAACACTATTCGTATATGCAAATCGACGTTGTATAGACTCCTTGACCCAAGAGCTGCTTTCCAGACGACGTCATTCGGTCCATTCCCGTTTCTCTCTCTCTCTCTCTCTCTCTCTCTCTCTCTCTCTCTCTCTCTCTCTCTCTCTCTCTCTCTCTCTCTCTCTCTAAACGACGATGACTTCATCCGTCCAATAATAAGTCAAACAATGGCGATAAAAGAAGAGGTCATCGATGGTCGGCGCAATTAAATTCGGCTGTGGTTGTTTCTCCTGCCGCCGCAGCCGGTGCCATAAGCGGATGCGGAGGCAGCAGTAGCATCATTAGCGTGGTGTCAGCGGCGGTGATGAGAAGATGGCAGTCATCGTCCAAACGGTTTGTTGGCTTAGCTGCTCGTACTGATAAATCTCTCCACTGGTTCCCTGCCTAAACAATTACCAGCGACATTCCCGACGGGATGCGGACGGTCCCGAACCTAAGTCCCTCCCTGGACAAACTAATTTCATCGGTTCCAGTACACAAATATAAGTAAGGTATGAAAGTAAGTAACTAAGTAAGTAAGTAATAAGGCATAGACGTAAGTAAGTAAGAAGTAATCAAGTAATCAAGAATGTCATTAGGTAAGTAAGTAACTATGTCATTGGTTTATAAAATGACTACACAGATAAGTAAAGTTAAGAGTCATAATGATGATCATAATTTTCGATTATTTTCAAACTGACAAATCGAAGCATGATTTCAAGTACATTATGAACGAATGATAACGGTTGACATCCATGCAAAATGCATGTTACGCTAAGTAAGCAATACGTTAGCTATTAGATGAGTGAGCATGCGCACGTTGGGGTGACTACTCATTTCATCGCAAAAGAACTGAATTAGAAGATCATGGTGCGCTGTAATTCAATAGAACTGCCTCAGATAGATGGTAAGTACTTCTTCCCTCCATCCCATCATCCGCCTTTCTCCATCCAGCCTTCAAAGCATCCCGTCCTCAAGTCATAGAAACCCTCCGCAGCAGACGCTCTGCCTCCCTCCCCCTCTATCTGGTCTCATATAAAGGCAACAGGACTCGGATCTCCACTGACCAGGGGCATCCCTGGACAACCCAACCGATTTGAAGTAACGTTCGGTAAAGAACGGGTGCTCTAGAGTAATGCCTGATATATCTGTTTCGATTTTCACTTCAAGACAAAACTGACAGCTTGGGAATAATAATCCATGATAACAGCAAAACAGAAATTGTCAGACAAAGGAGTGAGCGGAAGAAACCAGTGGAGATCACTTGGGTAAAATAAAAGAAGCCCCATCCCGTTATTCGACTGATATCGACATTATTAGTGCATGCTTACATTCACTGGACCAATGTATCGAAATACACATAGCTAATGTATTAAAATAATAGTAATAGTAATAATAATAATAATAATAATGATAATAATAATAATAATAATAATAATAATAACACCTCGGAATTGTGTCGAGAGCATTACGTCTGCAGCGGAACCTATTCAACCAATAATAATAACCCGTCTCGAAAGGCTGCTAACTTAGGGCGTTAATAAATTTTTGATCAGAATATCCGCCAGTACTGATTAACATAATAATAATAATAACAATTATAATTGTAACATGATCATAATAATGATAATGATAGTAATAATAATAATAATAATAATAATAATAATAATAATAAAAATAATAATAATAATAATAAATTAGACCTATAGTTGACAAAATGTTTTCTAAATACATCATACTGATGCATGTAAATACAAACGACCAATGTATCGCAGGCGTTGATGCATCCGATGCTCATTGCTCTGTTCGGTCTCCTGCTGCTGCTGCTGATAAATTGATGAACAAGGAAGATCCGGCCGTAGATGGCGCCACGAAGTCTTCGGTTGCAGTCGACGGAATCGGTCGACATTCGACCCTGAAAGAGGAAAAGAAAAGAAGACCAACAGAAGAAGTCATTGAAATGGATCCATACGAGATGAGACAGTCCCATGACGGGCAGGAGAAGGAGGAGCGAGCAGCGGTCACTGCAGCAGGAGGAGCAGGACAGGGAGGCAAAGGAGCGATCGCCACCGAGGGAGCGGCTGGAGCAGGAGCAGGGCAGGGAGGTAAGGGAACTGAGGGAGCGGTCGCAGTGGGGAAGCAGACGAGCGCGAAGTCTGAGGCCGACATGGAGGAGGAAAGACGGACGAAGGAGATCGTCCGACAGTTCTTCGAGACGACCTCTGCCCACGGATGGGGACACGTGGCCAGGGCGCCCAACTACCCGGTGAAGGCCCTCTGGACCGTCGTCACTCTCACGGCATTCGCCATCAACGTCGCTCACGTTACGATTCTCGTCTCACAATATCTCAGATTTCCCTACGAACAGGTTACCTGAACGTAACTTTTGCTACTATTATCGTCATCACCATCGTCGTTGTCGTCGTCGACATCATTGTTTGACGTCGTCATCATCATCCTTTCATGTATGCCATTTTATCATCGTTTCCGTTATCGGCGTAACACAGGCAATATTTCCTACACCCTTTGATTTGCATGTAGGGTACAGTGTTGTTACCAGCACTAACTAAGGCCGTTGATAGCGATATCCACCACAGCATTTATCATGACTGTAATCGCAATTAAAATCATGATCATAATGGTCCCATCGCGTGTGGCACAGTGGCCGATCGGTTAGAGCGGTCACCCTGTTACACTCGGTATGCGCTTAAGGAGCGGGTTCGACCCTCGTCCGGGGCGTCAGTCACTGAGTAGGAACCTTGAGCAAGTCCTTCGCGCACCACTGCTCTGCAGTACAACTGCAATTGCGCCGTCGAGGCGTGTGTGCACTTCTGAGCAAAAGATGTTGGAAGAAGGGAATTATCAAATTTCAGAATATATAAATAAAAAATAATAAATAAATAATAATAAAAATGGTCGCCTTCATCATTGTTTCTATGGTCTGCACTCGCACACTCTACCTAATGAATCTTTGTAAGCCAGCATCGGGTACAGAACTTGTCGCTCTCTTCGCCTGTTCCCGAAATCGTATAGTGGTACTTTTTATGGCCATTTTAAAACTTACCTTTTTGTCGTAGTTGGAGTTGGAGCGTTTTTGAGCAGTTACCCTGAAGGAGCGCTATATAAATTTGAATGAATGAATGAATCATCAAAATCATCCTCACTTTTGCCCTCATCGTCATCAGCGTCATCATCGTGATCGGTTGAAGTGTAAAAAGACATGGTGTATAATGCTCCTTGTTCATTAGATAGTGGCGATTAATAACCAAACGCATCTAAATAATAGTGATACTACTACTACTACTACTACTACTCCACCTCCACCTACTACTACTACTACTACTACTACTACTACTACTACTACTACTACTACTACTACTACTACTACTACTACTACTTCTACTACTACTCCTACTACTACTCCTACTACTACTCCTACTACTACTCCCCTATTACTACTACTACTACTACTCCACCTACAACTACTACTACTACTACTAATAATAATAATAATAATAATCATAATAATAATGATAATAATAATTATAATAATAACAACAACAATAATAATAATAATAATCATCATCATCATCATCATCATCGCCATCTTCATCGTTATCAGTTGATGTGTCAGATGACATTGTTGACTGATCTAAGGCTGTTACTGCTTGAGATGCTTTATGAGTCCCTTCAAAGGTTTGACATTGAACATTCGGCTGCATCTGAGACATTCTCATCCTAATGAAACATTCGGATACGGTACATTGAGCTAATTGATAATGATCATCATCATCGTCGTCGTCGTCGTCATTGTAATCGTCATCGCACTCAACTGATGCGTCGTGTGACATGGTTGATTGATCTAAGGTTGTTGCATTCGAGAGATTCTCATCCTTTAGATCGACCGCACAAGCAATAAATACTGGGATGGGGTGATTAACAATGGTAAATCACATAGTATTTAATACCGAACAAAAGAGACGACCCTTCTTCTCCATCTGTGTTTGCATTAATGAACGTGACCAAGAGCTTGACGAGTTGGTGCAAACATGTATACATACATACATAATATGTATGTATACATACATACTACGCATACATATAAGCATATATACATACATACACACATACATACATACGTACATACATACATACATACATACATACATACATACATACATACATGTATACATACATACATACATACATACGTATGTACGTACATACATACATACATACATAAATACCGTAAAATACCGTAAATACCGTAAAATACCGTAACATACCATAACGCACCGTAACGCACCGTAACGCACCGTAACGCACCGTAACGTACCGTAGCATACCATAACGTACCGTAACGCACCGTAACGCACCGTAACGCACCGTAACGCACCGTAACGTACCGTAGCATACCATAACGTACCGTAACGCACCGTAACGTACCGTAACGCACCGTAACGTACCGTAACGTACAGTAACGCACCGTAACGCACCGTAACGTGCCGTAACATACCATAACGTACCGTAACGCACCGTAACGTACCGTAACGCACCGTAACGCACCGTAACGCACCGTAACGCACCGTAACATACATATACGTATGACTATTTATTACGATTAATCCATATTAGAATGTCCATTTTTCCATACATACATACACACATACATACGTACATACATACATGTATACATACATACATACATACATACATACATACATACATACATACATACGTACATACATGTATACATACATACATACATACATACATGCATACATGCATACATGCATACATACATACATACATACATACATACATACATACATACATACATACATAAATGTTGCCCGATCTACGTGTAAAGTGTGAGATAATGTCACCAATACCAGTCAACATTAGTAGATACACAGACGACTGTGAATTGCGGAGCTAATATAGAATGAAGACTGGCTATTGATGTCCATCTCTATAGAACCTTCAACCTTTTAAACCTTTATTTCACTGAGCGATCGAATGCATCTAATAAACTTATGCCGCTAATTATTAATTACCGGAAATAGTATTTGCTGTCGTCAGGCACTACAACGAAGTGCCTTCGACCAGTGTTAGTCCCAGCGTTGCTTGATAGCACTTGGAACAATTCCACGAGAGCCTCATCTTTATCGCCCATTATTTATCTAATAATCGTTCCCACGCCTGACGCGACCGATACAAACACGTCAAAGAAACAAGTGTTATGACGTCGCGTGATAAATCTCGGTCCGTTGCTATGGAGAGAGTCTTCTCGACCTATGAACGTGACGTGACGAGCGACGACTTTCAGACACACGTGTTGCAGCGCAGCGCCGTGCGCATCTGTTTCCATCAATCAATCAATGATGACTTGATATAGCGCCTATTAAAAATCCAAACAGAGGGGTTCCCAGTCTAACAAAAAGAAGACAGATTTAAGAGTAGAATTGAAAGGGGTTAGAGAGTTCACAGGCAAGAGCCACAGTATGTTTACACTCAAAGATTCAATAGGATTCAATACTCCTAAGCACGGTTGCACTCAAAGATTCAATGAGAGGCCATTCCAAGCGGTTGGGCCCACAGCCTATAAACACGATACTGCACCACAGAGGTCCGAGACAAAGGGACAGGAAGACGACCCAGCACGTCTTCTAGCGGCAACAGGACGTTTACGGAAAGTCTGAGTCTGCACTGAGTTGCAACAACCCAAATGGTTACAAACTGAAACAGAGTGAAACAGGAAGTCGGCTGATAACCCAAAGGAACACGAGATTCCACCAACCGGGTTTCTAGTTACATCAATCATTAATCAACTACGATATTTAACAGTCAGAACCACTATTCGCTCTAATTGTTTGTTGATGTTATGCGCAAGGAAATTTATGCGTGTAACATTATTGGTAGGCCCTACACACTTTTGTGCCCATGTCCGCGTTGAATGCGATGATAACTAAATTAAGACCATCATCTAAGAGCATACAGTGAAGATAGGTTCTGATAACCTAAGAAAAATCTCTTGTTTAAATTTCTAAAAAAAATAAGGGGATGTATCAGCCAATGAACCAATGTCCCTGGAGTATGATATATGCCGCAACCGGCCAGTTGACTCAAGGATGAGCTAACATGCATAGGACTCCCATCCCAGAGACACTGATAGAGTTTTCTGTGATATATTTTGATATCATATTTATTATCGTGTCATTTAATGTATTACTCGAGGTCACTGGTATTTGCGTATATATAGGTCACGGAGGTTGAGGTGGCTTACATTGAGTTTCCGTCCATTACTATCTGCAACCTACAACCAATTTCGATGTCCACAGCCAATTCTCTTCTGCTTAACTCATCCACCGAATTCTACCGCTGGAATAACACCACCAAGTACTTCTTCCGCGAGTTGGAATCCCAAGCGAACGACACTCACACCTATGAGATCTGGTACGACCGGATGAGAGGACCAAGAGGTTTCTTCGAGAACATTGGAGACGAGTCACGCATCGTTGGTCACCAACCGTCGGACTTCATCCTCGGTTGCACATTCGGGAAGGAAGTGTGCGGTTCTGTGAATTTCAGTTATTTTCAGAGCCCCTCCTTTTTCAACTGCTACACCTTCAACGGTGGAAATATGGAGGTGGAAAAATTGATGGCACGAGCGACGGGACCAGAGGCCGGGCTGTCCCTTGTGCTTTACCTGGAAAGCGACAACGGGGATATGAGGTACGACGGTCCCTACTATACGTACCTAAATGTGGGGAATTCTGCGGGGGTCAGAGTGACCATACATGCTCCGGACACGAGACCAAGCCCCATTGATTTCGGCTTCGATATACCTCCCGGGTTTTCATCATCGACTGGCATCAACGTGTTGCAGTACGTGCGACTTGGTCCTCCGTATGGCAAGTGCCGGGCAGAGGAACCCCCAGCAAAGGGGATGGGTCAATTCGTCTACTCGGCCCACGCGTGTCTCATGACCTGTCAGCAGGAGTACATTTACTCCAGCTGCGGATGTCTGTCCTCTCTGCTCCCAGTTCCACTGAACGTGAACGGAAAGTCTTACTGTGGATACTTCAACGAAACGGATCCAGTGCACGTCTTCAAGAAGTCCGACTGCGAAGCGGATCGCATGGATGAATTTGCTAACGACGAGGCCCTGAGATCGCGTTGTACCTGCGACGCTCCCTGCTCCGAGTCCACCTATCGGACGGATCTATCCTACGCCTACTGGCCGATCGATTTCTCGCAGGAGGAGTTCTTCAGGAAGTACGTCCTCAAGAACAAGAATCGTGACCAGCTGAAAGCTTATCAGAACTTGAAGGGCTTCAATTTCTCAGAGATAGTTCATCAAGGCCTCGTTCGGAAGAATTTCATTCGTCTGAATGTCTACCTAAAGTCGTTGATCATCGAGGAAACGGTTCAGAAGGGAAGCTACACGTTCTTCAATTTGTTCTCGGACATCGGAGGAACCTTTGGACTCTGGATCGGAATGAGCGTCCTGACGTGGGGAGAGGTATTTGAGCTGACAACTCATCTGCTGCTGCGATGGATCAAGAAACTCAGACGAGAACGATACGAGTTGAACTGATCAGCGTCAGATAAAGATTTCCGATTGGCGCTTAGAGTAGGCCCACTATCGGATTAGACGCAACGGTTAGTGAGTACGACAGAGAAGTTTTTCTGTATGAACAGACACTAAATCTATGTCAAACCAGTTCATTAAGAGTTAAAAATTGTGTTCAACAGGGATCGTGTACTGTGCAGGGTATCCAGGCGTAGATGGAAGGTGGATAAACGAATGAATGAATAAAGGAAAGAAGAATATTATTGATGAGCAGTTGAATGGATTAATTGATGAACGATCGTTGATTGACTATATTTAATAATGTATGAATGGACAAAATGAATTTGTGGATGCATTAATTGAGTGATTGGTAGATGAATGGGTTAATGAATGGAGGAATAAACAATGAATGTGTGGCTGAATTAATTAATGGGTGTATGAGCAATTAAATGTTTGAACTAATGTCTGGGTAGATTTTTAAATATCATTGTATATATTGATGTTTGGATGTAGTCTCTTCGTGCGTTTCACTTCTTACATCTGCAGAAACTTAGTGAATTAAAATTCGACTTGGTGATTTATATGATTTATAGAATAGACAAATCATCTCAAAGTTAAGACAATAAATTAGTATAGGAAGAATGTGGTGAGATTAAATCCATTTCACTTAGCTCCTTGGATTACATGTTCTGATTGGTATGTAGAAGTAAAATCTGGAAGTGAGGTAGAATGAGATCCTCGGTTCTAACAGCAGCAGCAGCAACAACAACAATAATAATAAAAACAATAATAATGATATTATTGGAACACTACTCCTACTAATACTGCTACTACTACTTCCCACTACTACTACTACTACTTCCCCTTCCTCTACTACTACTACTGCGACAAACAATAATAATAAAAACAATAATAATGATAATAGTAATACTGCTACTACTACTTCCCACTACTACTACTACTACTACTTCCCCTTCCTCTACTACTACTACTGCGACTAACAATAATAATAAAAACAATAATAATGATAATAGTAATACTGCTACTACTACTTCCCACTACTACTACTACTACTACTTCCCCTTCCTCTACTACTACTACTGCGACTAACAATAATAATAAAAACAATAATAATGATAATAGTAATACTGCTACTACTACTTCCCACTACTACTACTACTACTTCCCCTTCCTCTACTACTACTACTGCGACTAACAATAATAATAAAAACAATAATAATGATAATAGTAATACTGCTACTACTACTTCCCACTACTACTACTACTACTTCCCCTTCCTCTACTACTACTACTGAGACTCCACCTACTTCCCCTACTATTACTACTACTACTCCTACTACTACTGCTAATAACAATAAATGGTTATTGAGAGTAATTATAATAATGATTATAAAAATAATTGTAATAGGGTCCAACAATGATAATATTTGTTTACGATATTCGAATGGACAACTACGCAGGCAGATTAGGCTACATGAAATAGTAGTAATGCAAGATAAGAAGGTTTACAGGAGTTGACATTAACCGAATGGCAGCCTAATTGCTCCCATCTGTCCGACTACTCATTATTTTTCCTGACGCTCTGAGGTAGCGGATGACCAAATTGGGCTTTTTGGGCTTGCGGGTATCGAACACGGGAGTTTATGATCTTCGTACGAACGTGTTAATATTCAACAATTGCCTACCCATGTCTTTATGCTTAGACTTCTTATTAGCGTGTGTGCTTAGGATGATGAAAGAACTTCAAATAAGGAATTCAAATGTTGCCCTACTGATGCGGGAATCCAAAACGAAACATTGTACATAACTGAATGTTGGGGCATGATATAAATCGGCTTAGAGCCAAGTCCGATGCAGTACAAGTGTTGATATCCTGGCAAAAAAACTGTTCCCTTGAGACTCCTGCGGTCATAAATTTTTTAACGGGAAACGACTTCGCGAAATGAAAAATTCTCGAATGTTCACAAGGGTGGATTTGATACTGAAATTGAAGTAATCTTCACAGAAATTTCTTTGCTTTCAGAATAAGTAATACGCATAAACTCTCAGCTTAACTGCCAAAAATAGATAATAGAAATTGTTGTTTTATATCATCCGTTTCAAACCAGAATCGGAAATAAAACTCAGTATGAACGAAGACTCTCATTATTACTAATATTTTGTGCCAAACATAATTTGTTACTTAGTAGGCCTATAATGCCATCCCTTTAGGGGATGAATGATTGGGTTAAGCTAATGGGGGGGGGGCAAGCAGAATTGTTATAAAACTTGCATCTCTACCTGTGAATCAATGCTTTCAACCGACTGAGTTCTTACCAACGACATTTTTACAAAGCAATTTCAGGACATTTTCTTTGATATAATAATTGTCACTAATTGTATAGACTAATATTCTAACCGACACAAGGTAGGCCATTCTGTCTATCTTGATCAAGTGAACGACTTCACATCGCAAAACAATCGCTCAAAACATAACAGAAGGAGCCGAACTCTAAAAATATTTGCGTAGAGACATCCTGGAATGCAAACAGGGTATCCTTTAGGCCAGCTGGGTAATGCATTAGTCTTCTCGCACAGTCTCATTTCTTGTGGCTTTTACTATATTGCCACCAGACTCTACACTGCAGTACTATTGCTGCTCTCGCAATGTTGGCCTCTACTGAGCAGCCTATACCACGCTCTACGCTCTGTAACCCGTCCTATTGACCGCATAACACAATACGCCCACAAATTCATGCATCTACTTTTTATTTACCGACATTTACACTTTCTTAAACTCTATGAATACGCTCCAGATTTCCTTTGAATGTCTGGATATCTATGACTGTCTACGATAAAAAAAAACTTTTTTACAGCTTACGTGTAATTAATTGAGTGCTTTCGACTTCGAAATACTTCTCGGGTTTTCACCATCGACTGGTATCGACGCGATGCAGAAGGCCTACGTGCGACTAGGTCATAAACAAATAATAAATTGATGATACATAAATTTCCTAACGCGAAACGACGTCGCGATATGGAACATTCTGGAATGGTCACAAAGGTGTAAATGACGTTGAAAATTGACGTAACAAACATTTATTTGCTTTAAGGAAACGCCTCATTAATCATTATGCGATAATAGAGTTATAATAATAGTAATTCCGTTCTAGCGACGTCAACTCGATAATAGCTAACCCACAGCACATTCTCAACGAAATCGTCCTATCACGTTTAACAACAATACAAACAACAATACAACGTCTTTTTATTGGACCCAATAAGAGTAACAAGGAACAGAAACAGTAAACAGTAAAAAGCTTTAGCAGGGCACAACAGGGAGGATAAAACCCAAATAGGACCTAAGTCCCGTTAGCAGAGCCACTCATGTAATAACAAGCATTTCGGCAGTTGTCATTTACAGTTCACCACGAGACACTATCAACAAACCGGTGTCCTGACATTTCACCCCGTATCATCACTTACCAAATACAGATATTAATGGGATGGCGCATCATACTAACAGCTTTAAGCTATTATTAATTATTTTAATACGATGTATAATATGCGTGCATATTCATTCCATTTCATTTTCATTTTCTCTCCTCCGTCAGACTTGAGCCGACGATGAGGCCTCAACGAAACGTCTCCATACAGTTCTATCTCTAGCCATTTCTACCGTCTCTCTCATATTCACGTTTACCGTCCTCAGATCTTCTCTAATATCGTCCATCCAGGTTGTTTCTCTCCCTCGGCTTCTTGCTCCCTCTACTCGATCTAGATGTGAGCATGTAGATCGCAGTTTAATTTTATCTTAAAGGCTTACGGCACACAAAATTAATATGCACATGGCCTGCGCTCTCAAGCTGGTTGCATCGATGATAATAATTTGTCCTCAAATTGATGCAAGTAATTGTGCTGAAATGAAAGCTGGATTGATGAAAAGGAGTCCGCTTAAATGAAAGCTGTATTGATAAAAACATCGGCGCTATTATTAAGCGTAATAAAATTATGATCAAACGGAAGCTAGTTTATTTAAAGAATTCGTCGACAAAAGGAAGCTGGAATAATGAGAAGAATTATACTCAAATGCAAGCTGGAACGAAGAAAAAGTTCTTCGTAAACTGAAGAGCAGATTAACCTTTAACCAGTTATTGACATATGCTAATTCTTTGTTTGCTAAAGTAGAAAGTTGTTCTAACGAGTCATGGGTTATGAAAGCATAAAGATAAAGTAGAAGTTGGATGTAATTAAAATATGCATGCCTTATTAGAAGCTGGATGTGATGAAAATAGATTTGTTTAAATGGAGGCTGGATTGATGAAATGATTGTTTGTGCCGAACTGTCCGGTACAATAACTTTCATTGATTCCACTTTCATCTAAGCCCCATTGACTATCATCAATCCAGCTTCTGTTTAAGAAGATCTATTTTCATCGGTCCAGCTTGCATCGATCTCGCTTTATTTAAGCATCATTTTTAGGCGGATTTACCTCTCGTCTCTCCACCTTCTATTTTATACGATTATTTCTTCGGTCCAACACTCCAGCTTGCATTTAGTAGAATTCTTTTCATCAATCCAGCTTTCAACTAAGATCTCTTTTCATCGGTCCGGCTTGAATTTAAGTCGAATTATTTTCGTTCATCTTCTACTTAAATGCAAGCTGGAGTGTTGGACCGAAGAAAGAATCTTCTAAAATAGAAGGTGGAGAGGAATCCAGGACGTTCGAGAAGGTTTATCATGACAGTGGCTATAGAGTTCTAAGAACTGACGGCACAAGGTGGCAAGGTGACGAACACCAACGTTCCTCTACATCCTCTTGCATATGTTTGGTTTTCGTTGCTAAATGTACATCAGGCATACTTACATCCTTTACAGGCGATGAACAAGGTATTGACCAAATCAAATAACTGCGAAGTTCTAAAACATTAGTTGCTGTTTTATGCTAATTCACCTGTTCGTGATCGTTGTCTGACGTAGAAGGTTTCGCTACCTGTGAGTCAAAGTCTTCAGATAAAAGCGTCCTTATCCACGACCTTTGACTGAATCAATTACTTGATATTTGCAACTGCATAATTAAATATATCTCGATTACACTTTTATAGCGCTAAATCAGCATATGGTCGGACACTTTATATTTGCATTTGGCAACTTAGACACCATTAACTAACTCATCGCGCAAAACAAAGTGACTATTGTGGTTAATCTATTTAATACTACATATTCTGCATGAATTTGACCTTAAAGTGACTTTGGTCAACCCAGTGTCGTGTCAAAGTCAAAAGTAGAACCCACAAGAGAATTGCCACAACAGATTATCACAATAATAGACAAATACTTGGCCCATTTCCCCCATTATTTTAATATTTTGACCATGACATGACATTGTATCATGTTAGTCTTTGACTATTAGGTCTTCTCAAATGCAGCCCTTGCCGATTAGGGACACATCGAATTTCGTAAAAGTTTTCATTTTCGGCAGACAAATTGCAAATTTTGTCAGTTTTAGCTCATTTTCGTTTTCGACCCGAAACTGGTATTGGCATTCTCATTTCAGTTGCGTTTTGGGCTGAAACTAAGGATCGTTTACGACACAATCCGAAACTGTAAAATTAGTGTCTACCAACTGCATGCAGTCTCGCATGCTATGGCGTGTCCTGTGTGGTGTAATAAGTATGACATCTTTGCGTTGAACACACAGAATTATCTCTTGGTTACATGGAAATTAATATTGTCAACACGGAGAGGGCGAAATGGCCTTCAGTCGTATCGACATTCCTTCAGTCGCGTCGAAATGCTGTCGGCTGCCTAAGCAAATTGGTATCCTCTTGCAGATGTTTAGTTAAGCTTGCGTTGCTAGATGTACGTCAGGTATACTTACAACATTCACAATCGATATGCAAAGTAACGACCGACTCAAATAGCTGCGAAATTCTAACCATTTGTAACTGTTCTAAACTAACTCACCTGTTCGTGATTGTCGTCTGACGTAGAAGGTTTCGCTACCTGTGAGTCAAAATCTTCAGATAAAAGCGTCCTTACCAACGACCTTTGACTGAATCAATTACTTGATATTTACAACTGCATAATAAAATAATATGGTGGGAGACCCCATGAACCAATTTTGTGGGATTTTCACTATGTAAAAATTCCGAAATGATTTCTGTGTAGAAAACCGTTTAGAAAGCCTCTGAAGCAATTTTGCACGTGTTGTCGCTGTTTTTGAGCCAGATTTCGTGGGCTATTATGTCTTGCGCGGCTGAGGTGGATAGCGGCAGCTATTAGGCCTGTAGTGACACACAGGCGAAGCGTTGTCGTCATGCGTTTGCATAATAAGCAAACCAATTGGCATACAAACAGTCTCAACCCTTCGCTTGAATATCTAGAATTCATCCCTATTATTATGTTGAGTCTTGTCATATTACACATGTGGCACGATAGCCGATCGGTTAGAGCGGCCAGCCCAGTGTGCGCTGAGTGAGCGGACTCGACCCTCGCTCGAGGAGTCACTGGTTTGGGACCTTGAACAAGTCCTTCGCACATAATTGCTCTGCAGTACAACTGCAATTACGTTGTCGAGGCGCGTTCACTTCTGAGCAAAAAATGTTGGAAGAAGGGCGATATCAAAATTTCAAATTTCACAATACAGTGGGTCCATCTAACTGTTGCTGTTGTTTTCACGAATATCCTAAGCTGGAGGTCAGCGCTTGTTTTCGAGGGGCAATTTAGAAGTTTGAAGTCTGCGCATGCGCTTGTAGTAGGGTGGATGTCCCCTTTAGCTAAAATAAATAATTCGACCTACAGGCCGTATACACAACACATGTAGGATATTGTAGGATATTCTAGTTCATGAGGTGGCAGTGATAAAATGCATTGATGCATCAAAACGTGTAGTAGTAAGCTCCCATCATACAATGTCTCACCAGGGCATAATAATAGATTATAGAAAGCGACGTGAACTGCTGTATGGCCTAATGTCGATGTGAAAGTTCTGTGATATTGCAATGTATTGTAAAGTATATCTTCGATAATTATTAATTTCTTACAAAGCAATGGGTTGCAACAAAGTCGAGGTTTACTATCAAAAGGGCGATAATAAAAAGGGCGCAATAAGAAGGGCGAAAATCATAAGGGCGAACGTTCAAAAAAGCACATAATCAAAAGAGCGACAATCAAAAGGGCGCACGTTTAAAAGGCGACAATAAAAAGGCCACCCTTTCCATTGTCACCCTTTTCATTTTCGCCCTTCGGATAGGATACCGCAACAAAACGAGTACATATTCTACAGCACACCACATCAGATTTAAATTTACTCATTACAGTTTAATTTAATATAGGTCAACTTAAAAGTTGAAATAGTTTTTAAATTTAAGCGTTTGCTGCTACCATTGCTCGCCTCATTTCCCATAAAAAAAACAATGCTGCAGCAAGACTACTAAATCATTCAAATAACCAAAACGCTATATGCAATAAAATGAGAAAGGCTGTCAATTAGGATAAATCTGTCATAAAGTCATAACAACTAAGTGAGTATAGATGAGAGCAGACGATACTGTGGTGGCTGAGATGGGCAACTTTGTGTTATTGTCTGAAGGCTGACTAGGTATACGTGTGATTGCATGACGTAGGCCTATGCAATATATGAATATATATATATATATTATAAAGCATCACTGGTGCGAAAGGTACCGGATAGCCGATACACAGCCACACAGTGTGGGTCTACACCAGACTATGCGAAACATCTAGACCGCCGTGTGAGGCCATGATCTCTGGAACACTACCTGGTCCTTCCCTCAGCCTGTGTCTTGTATCTCACATTGATAAGTCACTCAGTGAAGACCCCTACTTGACAAATGAAACAACAGGCGCACCACGAATCCAGATGCAGTCATGCAGGTATAAAACATCATCAAGCTGACATTCAATCATCTGAAATATGGGGAATGTAAGACACTCCATCCTCCCTTCAAATTTTGGTAGAACTGTTCCAGCTGTACCCTCTTATAAGGTCTCCGCCATCGGAGCGCCTGTTCGCCTGCAGTCGTATTCAAGCGCTGTGTAATCGCGCTTTGTAGTTGGAGATAATATATTGCACAATGAAACTTTATACGGAGAGCAGCAACTTAGTGAAAACTAAAAATAACAAGAATAATCTAATGAAAAGCAATTTCATAAGAATTATCATGCTCGATTATAATATTCTCATGATAATTCTACAAGCAAAACAAATTAAATCTGTCAATACAATCTGATGGACACTGCTCTATTAATTAATAGGTCCAACGGATTTCTTAAATAAAGACATTCATAGGGTACAATTTCACACACCCATGATAACCGTATTTTATATAAAAACGTCATTTAGGCTAGTGCACACAAAAAGGATCTCAAATTAGTTTCTTTCGAAGCAGAGTAGCATAATTTCTGGCTTGAATAAAAGTCGCAATTAGGTGGACTTTGTTTGGATCAATTGCACATAAAATTTGCTAAGATTATTTACAAAAGTCATGTTAAATACCTATTAAACAGCGTCAGACTCTCAATACTGACAAAACATCTCAATTTCTCTTATGTTCTGAAATCGCAGGTCTCACAGAATTTTTTACACGTGGAGCACGGTAGAAGACTGAGTTGAGAGCTGGTCCAATAACGCGTAGGGTACGAGTTCTAGTCTTCCCATAAGCGGTTACTAGGTATAGTCTATGTTGAGGGCTTGAGGAAGTACTGCACTCACATGTGTGCAGCGATATAGACAGTCTATCGTATGATCACTTCTGAACTTGGAAAGTAGGCAATTTCAAATGCAGTAATTCTGCAGTGCAATGCATTAGAAGTGCATTAATAGCTGGGACAACGTGAAGATAGTTTCCTAATGAATTCATCGCGATTAAATTCCCAGTTTGGATCATAATTCTCATCGCATCTTTCTTTCGGAATTAGTTCAATTTCAGTGCCATCTGGACACATGTCAAGGTAAATTTCATCAACCATAGTGTACTCACAGGCACCTATTACCTGTTTCTCTTCATAGGTTTTCGTCAATTTTCCAAAATTGAAATTTTCAGCAACTTGCAGTTTGAACGATGGCATAAAATAACAAGGATAAACGCCACGTCGATTAAACTCCGCGAAGCAAAACACGATCCTCTCAACCCAGAAGGCGAGTTTCTTTGACGTAATTTCGTCTTCGTCCAGTGCTTCACTAGAGATTTGAGCATAAAGGACCTCCATGCAAAATAGAAGACAATTCTTCAACTGGTAAGTACAACCCGAATGATCATAAAGTATCATCTTGCAAACAATATACGCTGCTTTCAGTAAAGGCGAACTTTCTTTTATGATAGCACTTTCGAAACGTGCAAATGAAATTCTTGCAAATGTATCGGTAAACAGAAATTGATCACCAGATGCATTTAATGGATCAAAACGGGGTCCATCAAAGATCATAGTAGAACCGTTTGTTTTCACAGATGGTCTTGTGCCAACAGGCAGCGGATCTACTGAATGCCAACCCTCAACGTCAACACATGGGACAATGTCAATTGAAATGTCTACAAAAAGTAAGCCCCCCTCTCCGTCCTCAATGGGATGTATCATTTTTAGATCCAAGGTCTTACACAAACCAATTAGCTTTTCAACTGGCCTTTCAGATTTCACTTCATATCTCAAATCCCATTCCAACAGATGTTCATATTTCCAGAATTGTGGGTCCTCTAAGACATCTTCCACAAGAATCCTGAATCTAAATTTGACTTCGTTTGTCAAAAGGCAATGCTCTTTGTTAAAGAAACTGTCAAACTCCTTGTCAGTCCGATTCTTTGCATTTTCACTTGGCTTCCGTCGCAATTGAAAGAATCCCTTAGGGCCCAGTGGATGTGGAAGCGGGTCACAAATTTGGCTGAATTTAATCAGTTTGAAGCTAAAATCAAAGTCTGCTGAAAGGACGGCTTTTGTTTCTTCATCAGCACCTCCAACTATGATCGGTTGGCATTCAAATCGTTCGTCTCTTTCCTTTATACCATTAGCCAATCGTTCAATGAAGGTTTGTACTGACGGTTTCAGTTGGCTTAGGCGTTTGTTGAGGCGAAATAATTCGTTATTGTTCCATATCTTCCATATTGCTTCTTCTGACGATTCTTGGGGGCGAGGGGATTGCGACTTTATTTTAATCGTTTCAATCGATCTATGCTTCGTTAAGTCTGTCACATGGTTAGCGCGGGGAACTAACCCGGACTCTCTGGATGCGTAAAACGTTTCCCATACATTGCTATTGCTGACCTCCACCGATTCTCGTAACTGCTTAAGAACCTTAGGTGTGTATCCGCTTCTATCTTGTGTGTTTTCATTAGCTCCGTGTTCGACGAGATCTTCGTACTGACTCAGGCTGTCATAGCTCTCGATGTCTGCGTAATGCAAAGGGGTTTTTCCATACATATCAGATGCGTTGACGTTAGAACCTAGTTTGACTAGCAGATTTACTAGATTGTGATTTTGATTGGAAATGAGTGGTGTCTGCATGGCAGCGTAGTGAAGTGGAGTTTTTCCTTCGTCATCTGTTGCAGTAGCTAAATGCCTAAAATTCTCTGGTGTCAGGTGAATTCGATCAACCATAGAGTTCAACCGTTCTTCGTCCTGCTCAGTGTTGGCTCCCGTATCTTCTCTAGAATCGCAGCCTGAGATGTGATATATGATCAGTCGATGAAGGGGGTTTCGACCTCTCTTGTCTACACTTGTCATTTTGGCTGGTGCTTCGTCTTCCGATTCCAGTAACTGTCCTACGGCACCACAATTCTTAAGTGCCTCGAAAGTCGCTCTGGTAATTGGCTTGGAAGACTTAACTGCCAAATCAAGTGGCGTATTTCCTCTGAAGTCTAAGGCATTCACTTTAGTTTCGTCATTAGCCAACAACGATTTAACTATTTCTTCTTTGAATAGAGCCATCTCGTCGTTACATTCATAGTGTTGCCGTATTCGGTCACTCACTGTAAAAGAATCAACGCATCCAAAGATGCGTTTGCGAAACATACTGCAGAAGTACTCAAAATCCAACCAGTTCGTGTTTGGCTCATAGATAGCTGCGTGCAATGCAGTATATCCGTAATAGTCGTACAAATTAATCGAAGCTTTATGGCTTAGCAGCAATTGTACTACTGATACATGATGCTCTTTGGCTGCTCTAATCAAAGCAGTTGCTCCATATTTGTCCCTTGCGTCGAGGTTGAGTTTCATTCCTGATTTATCCTCCCAATCAAACAGAATTTGAATGGCATCACAATTACCAATTCCAGAAGCAATTATCAAAGGTGTATCGCCGCGGATATTCTTAATGTTTATATCTGCTCCGTTCTCTAATAACAATTGCAACACGTCGTTCCTGATATCATTCTTCAAACGTGGACACTTTTCATCATTAGGCCGACTGTCAGAATAATAATCGCAATTCCACTCTATCACATTGTGAAGATATGTATTTAATTCCTGGTCTTGGTAGTTTGCATCAAATTTGCTCGAGTCGATTAGAAATTTCGCGACATTCATGAAATTGCTCATGCATTCACTAGCCTCCTGTCCATAAGTC
The DNA here is from genome assembly GCA_959347315.1 of Bimastos eiseni. NCBI lineage: Eukaryota > Metazoa > Annelida > Clitellata > Crassiclitellata > Lumbricidae > Bimastos > Bimastos eiseni. The sequence goes on along the minus strand of OY365822.1, from coordinate 5,870,589 downwards.
ATGTCCATTGCCAGTATGAGGGAGTGAAAGCTGTCTGCGATATCCTCCTTTGAATAAATACATTGATCTACACTTAGCAATAGCTGAACCATTTTCGGGTCTTTCGAAAACGCTGCAAGCACAATTGGGGCATTCATGAGTCCGTCCTTCCTTATCACCAGGGGTGTGATTATTTCTGTCCAAACTATTTCAGCAAAAACACGTCGTTCATCAGGTTTCTGAAATTCAACTGGGATAACGCCTCTCTTGGCATTCCTGTGAAGTATCTCCCCCTCTTTTGCTAATTTCTCATAAATCATGCGGCTCTGTGTCAGTAATACCTCAACAACTTCTGTGTGACCTTCTTTGATGGCAACGTGCAATGGTGTCTGATTGCGGTTTGTCAGCACGAAATCGCACACACCACGACGCATTAATAAATCTGCGACAGCTGCATGACCGTTTTTGGCTGCAAGATATAACGGTGTTTCCTTAGCTTGTTTCATGACGTCCACGGTAGCATGGTTGTCCAGTAAAATCTCAACAATTGAAGCGTGACCATTTTGACAGGCTAAATGAAGTGGAGTCATCTTGGCGTTGTTACAAGCATTAACATTCGCACCGTTAAATATCAGATTATCTACAATATCTGCATTTTGTATCGCTTGACCTTTGCACTCTGAATTAAAGGTAGAAGAAAGACTCAATTGAATATCCACGATTTCGAGCTCATCACTTTGTGTTAAATGGCGTTTCTCTGCCATCAGATGATGCAAAGTCTCCCTGGATGCGAGTTTTGACTTAGCACAGGCGTCCTTGCTTAGCAGAAGATTGACAATATGAACGTGACCATTTTTAGACGCATAATGTAGGGGAGTGTTATTCTCTGTGTCCAGTACATCGACATTCGTTGACGACATCAGTAGACTTTTAACAGCCTCCGTATCACCACAGTCGGCTGCAAGGTGAAGCTGACTAAGGCATTGTGCATCATCATCGTCATCATCACCAGCATCATCATCATCAGCTTCAGAATCTACTCTGTGAACCTGAAAGCCCCACTCATCATCATCGGCGTCAGCTTCGGAAATAAAGCAGTCGTCATTTTCATTATTTTTAATCAATTCCTCAACTTTTGAAGGGGTGTGTAAAGGTGCGCTAATTTGAGCTTCATCTGCTACAAAGCAATTCGCATCCATAGTTGTCTGTGTTGTTTCTTTATTCATTTCTGTATGACTCAGGATTCTATTCGGCAAATGACTGTTCTCGATAAAAATTTTTTACGAAGTGTTCTAGGCGCCCGTCATCTGTGAAACAAAATACATGAGTGCGATTAGCAGATTTTATAAAAATGATGACTAAAATTGAATCACGTGATCAATTTAATTATTGATACCAAATATGCAAATATGCATGAACGTTTGGTGTTGATGAGTCTAATTCTAATTGCAATCCTCTCACATGTTTCACCCTCACACAATCTTGTGTTGTTTTAAAATTCAGTGCAATATCAACAATCAATTACAATGTGGTTTGTTACTTTGAATACATCGGTTAAGTGTGTGAATGCTTTACTATGACCTTCTGCCAAAATTCATCAACCGATCCGCTACTTTCCACGAATCCATAAATCTCTTCAAAAAGGTTTACATTACGCGACAATGAGCCGAGACTTTGAAATGACTAGTATGCATAGCGCAAATTGAAAAACAGCTGTTCAGCCCACTTGGAGCACGCTCAACCCCTCTCAGGTGCTACAGTTCTTCCCCCACCTCTCCCTGTTCACATATCATCTCCTACACCTGATCCTGGTCCATCAAATGGACTCCGAATGGCTACGTGGAATGACCGGTCGCTGCGTGAAAAATGCACCCCAGTCGTCGATACAATGCAACATCGTGAGATTCATGACATCGACCTCCTCGCTCTAACAGAATGATGTCACCGGTTGCTCATGGGATGTCTCTCTTCTACGCTCTTTTCCGCTGGGATATTCCATCTGGTGAAGACGACCGACCATGGTGATGGCAAGGTCTTTTACTACAGGGACTCTCTTCGAATGACCAACAGCCCACTGACCAGTATCCCTCTCACCTTTTAAATACTGGTGGCCTCGGTCTTGTCCAGCCGTGGTTCCTTCACTGTCCTTACCATATGCCGTCCATGCCACCATCCGTCGCTTTCTTGGCTGAATAATCGACTATACTGGACACATTTGTCTTGCATAACACCCAGCTGGTGTTACCAGGTGATCTCAATCTCCCTCTCCAGGATCATGCCAATAGTACAGCACTTGCTACCTTGAACTCCTGGAACAATGTGGTCTGATTCAACAGACTCAGTCATAACTTCGTATGACTTGGGCCTACATGCGCAAACATAAATTTCATATAAGGATGTCCACATTAGCCTGTTTATAATACAAATACGCTAATGTTGATGTCATGATTATTTATAAATATTGCTTGCGTACGTTCTCATTCTGTTGAGACCCTCCCCTCGCCATTCGTGCCAGTACACACACTTCCTTCTGTCAGATAAAGCCCTCACACCTCAGTGCGAATAAGTTATGTACATGGATGGATCCAAATTATTCGCTGTAAGCTAACAGCATGCTAATTTGGTTGACCTGTACGTCTATTTGCTTTTAAATATCAAAGACAAAGTCTTCTCTTACTTTCAAAATCAGTCGGACTCGAACGGTCTTTTGCAATTTTATCCAGCAACGACTTCTTGGATTATCACTTACATCTCATATCACCAAAATTTGATTACTACAGATCAGAGCAAATGAAAAGAGATGGATGTTTTAGTCAATCAAACAGAGACCGAGAAATCACCACTGATCAGTGCCCTGTAGTTGCTCGATTCTGCTGTCAATTTGTGGCGAATGTGTAAGTTCAGGGTGATTTGCAACTGTGCGTCTCAAAAATAAGACTGCTATCTTCTAAATGATATAATGTAGCATTGACAAAGTATGCCTTAACAATCTAAAATGCTAAATGTTGTTTTCTATCGTGCTATTTTCTAGCGTTCGCTCATCACTCTGTCGATCACTCTATCCTGTTTGATCGCCTATTGACACTATTCGGCACCTCTGGTACTGCGCTCCTCTGGCTCCAATCATTCCTCTCCAATCGGCAATGGGTACCTATCAGTGGCATTTGGATTTACCAGCAAGAGCTGGTTTCTCTATCAGTTGGTCTACAGGTTTTGTCACCACTCACTACCATTTATCTGGTGCACCTCTGCGCAGGGCGCATCCTTAATCTAGGTGTCTCTTGTCACCAGTATGCTGATGACACGCAAACCGTCCTGCGTGGTACTTATTTCTCTGCCTCGTGGATGACTGAGTGCATGTTGGAGGCCCCCTCTGTTCTTGACTCTTGGACTTCTTGATTATTCTCTAACCGCATATAGCCAAATCCGGGAATAATCCAATTCATCTGGCTTGGCGAGCGAATCAAGCTTGGCTGGATAAACTAAGAGTCCCTTCGCCAGACCTTCCCCACCTCTTTTTTTATCTTCAACTGTTTGGGAATTGGGTCTCCTTCTTGGCTCGACCCTTTCTCTCCGACCATGTCAACGCTGTCTCTCACTCTTGCTGCTACCACTTGGGTCAACTCCCCTCAATTCCCCAGTCGCTATCTCTGCACGCGGTGACGAAATTTAGCTCACGCCGTGACCTGCTCCAAGGTGGGTTTTAGTATCTAAGCTCCAATCCATCTTCAATGCTGCTGCCCAAATAAGTGGTGGCATTTCTAAATTTGACTATATCTCATCCTTCACTCGTAACTCTCTTTATTGGCCACCTGCACCTCAACGCATGGAGTTTAAAGCCTTTACGCTAATGCGAGACTGCATCGTATGTATGTATGACCTACATGTATATGAAAAATTATGTAGCGCATTACAAACCTCACGAAGGCGCAAACCGAAGCTATAGACCTTTTAGTTCTGAAATAAATGCGTCTTCAATAGTCCAGAAAATATATTCTGTGCTACACAGAAAGGGATACACCGAATTAGTAATGGCAATGAGTTCCAACGTAACGGTCCAACACAAGAGAAGGCACTGCCTGCCCGCATGCCGATACCAGAGCGCGGAACCACCAGGTCCCCACGAGACGCAGAACGCAGGGACCGACGCCCCAAACGGCTGGCAACTGAAACACAGATCACACATGCAGTTCGAAGCTGCACCAGCCAGCGACGAACGCACCATGAGTCAGATCTTGAAGGTGATGCTGTCCTCCACTGGCAACCAGTGCAGCGCGTCCCTCATCAAAAACCGAGATGGGCGAGAGCTTCGGAAGTCTGGCGACAACTCAGGTGGAGCAGTGTAAGACGGGCTGGAGCTGGCTAAACGGCATTTTGGCAAATCGATATTGGCTCTGCCCCAACATACCTTTTGACGCTCTCTACCAGAGCGTCTTCCATACTACCAACGGGCCTTTTGATTATTTCTGGTCTCCTACATCGCACAGAAAAGGTACACAGGTAGCATTGCTAATAAATTATAGGCCCTTCCAGTTGGAGCAGTATAACCCATCCCTTTCTGGCGGAGCTCCTACTTCTGTCTCCTAGTTCTCTACCCCTGTCAGTATCAGAGGTGTTGGAAGACCTTCCTATTATTCACCTAGTCACCGATTTGGGTCGATAGCGAAGCTGATTTTGAGCGGCACTTTAAAAATGTTCAATAGCAATTTGGGCCTATAATAATTCACTGAGAATTTCACCACTCCCCGTTTGAATGGACGCCACGCCGTTTAGGGTCAACGCAAGGACTGTATTAACGCGAGGTTTAAATCATCGGGAAGATAAATATTTCACCGTATAACCGTGGCACCGATTGCTTACGATACCAATGAAATAAAAGTTTTTCCACATCGGCTATTATTTATAAACTTATTAACAAAGCCTAAACTTATTATGTTTTTCACCTCTGACCAGATTGTGAAAACCACGAATAAACTCACACGTTATGGGAATTTCCTACAACCCGTGCAATGTGTCACTTTGAAAATAATGTTTGATCCCCAAGTATTATTCGATTATTTTTCAAGCAGAGCGAAATGTATTGTGTCTATTGCGCAGATACCAATACCAATACTTGCAATACTGCCAATACTGTTCGATAGGCTTGCCGAATTCGCTCTTAGGCTCTTAGCACACTTAATGCAAAAGTAACCATAAGGAATTTCCTACGTGGCCATTACCAGTCTGTGCGTGACCGCTTGGATCAATGGCAATGTATTTGAAGCAGCCTTCAGACAACAGTAGGCCCTAACTTCGAACACCCTGCGCTGATATCGCTTCCAAATAAATTAGGCAAGCCATTTCTACCGATGATCACAAAAGGACATAGGGGTATTCTCAGTCATTTCTTGAATTCTATCCGTTTGCACCCAGGATTATATGCCCAAAAGAGTCGACTCTCGAAGCGTACCGATTTAGGCCAGTTCTCATATCATCTCTTGATCATGATTAATATAATGCGGATGAGAAGCCATATAAATTACAGTGGGAAAAAGTGTTAGTATCCACTATCGCTTACAGGCTAAAGAGAAGTATCGGCGAAACACAATGTCATGCGACACCAGCAAAATAAAACGATAGCGATACTCGCAGCGATTAAATACAGGTATCGGAGATACCAAACATTTAGATTCTCTATCACGATATAAACACCTCTTATTATTCGGACAATAGATGATCCAGCAACAGAAACCTGTACATCGCGTATAAATTTAGTGAGAGCAAACAGAACGCAGGTAATACGAGCTATAGGCATTGTGCTCGTCTGGATCAGACAATTTTAAAGAAATCATCAATTCGTCATCATCATTCGTTCCTGACGCCAACCATTTGCCGGAGATGGGTACGAAGCAATGATCCAGAATGTCCTCGGTTATTTGTCAAGTCCAGTGAGCAATTATAAGCCTTCAATTATGTTTCCTGTCTGACTATGCCTCTTTTTTTCTTTGAATCGTCCACACAATGTCAAGAAAAAATGAACCAAAAAATTTGTTGTTATAACCAAAAAATTTGTTGTTAAGTTTATTTAATTTTTACATGAGGCCTTGCTTTGATTTGAATATACTGGAGAATGAAGATGTGTGAAGTTGTTTAATTAAATACACAATCCCAGTGGACAACAGCAACCACATAGACCGTATCGAACATCAAACATCAATGAGAAGGAAACGGCAGAATTACGTAGCCTATATGCTATATGCTTACCATTTTGCTCGAAGCCAATCGACGAATGCTAATAGGGGTGTAACCGGTTTATGCTTTCAAGGAAGAATGTTGCATGAATTGTGGGAAATTCCAAGTGTGTGGCTTTATCTATGGTTTTATCAGAAACATCCGTGAAATCTTAGCCACGGGTCAACTAAACTGCTTGACTGCGAAACGAGAGGCTTGGCTATTGTGGGCATGATTTGGTATATCGCCGATGAATAAACCGGTCCTCTGACGTGGCCATTGTAGACACTGATAAATTTTCGAAGATTATATTCTGTTAAATTTTAAATAACCGATAACAGTGCTTATTATATAACTGCCATAATAATTAGCAATGAGTTACCGAATAGATTTAATTATGCTCGTCAGAGATGTTTCTGTGTGAATCGCATTGTAATTTTAATGACGACCTGTTCGTCCTTATAGCGTTTGCTTCCATAATGCAGCATCGGGCTTACTCGGTTGTGGTACCTACCACCTGGAATATACTTCCCATAGAGCTCCGTATCCTACCTAAGAACTCCTCAGCTTCATTTTGTTACCTCTCTTAAAACTGTCCTTTTCAGCCTCGATTTAGGCCGGGAGCGCCTGTGAGTAGATATCTTGAAGAGGCGCTATATCAAGTACCTATGATTGATTGATTGATCGGGCTTCATTATCGGCGCTCGTGTTTACTTTAAAAAAAATGTTGCTTTAGTAGAGCACAAGATGAGTGAAAAATCACTAGTCCGCCATTTGCACAGTGTGAATGTATATACAATACGGGGAGTACGAGGTATGTGTAAACTGTAATTGGTTCGAGCTAGGATCACTGTTCACCCAAATCACTAATGGGAGATGATCTGATGAGTCATAACTGATTTAATAATTTTGAAAAACCCATTTGAGTATGTATCATAACAATCAAGGTAGTTGACGTGGAATTCAACTCTGGTTGACTGTGTAAGAGGTGATGGGATGACATACGTAATTTTGCAGAGCAGGCAACCTCGTCCAGGCGGCTTGAGACCTTAGAGCGTTCCAGAACGGCAGAAACTGCCTTCGAGAGACGACGAGGGCTTTCCCGCTCCTTCTCGATAAGGGACTCTCACCATAATAACTGACACTACTAACAGAGTCTGCACAACATTACAAGTGATACTCAGTAGACTAATAGTCTAACTCAGAGGCGTCCAAATAGGGGACGGAAGGTATTTTTTTGAGTCTTAAGGGATATCTTGAAAACCTGACACTTCGAACCAGGGTGTTTGTCTCACTCACTTAGTGGGGGATTGACGCTTCTGGTCTAACTTATATAAGAAATCGTATCACAGACAACGCACATACGCTCTGCATAGACTCACTTGACGTGTCTGGAAAGCCGTATCACAGATAGCCTGCATTACGCGCACAGTGGAGTGGTGCCTTCAGTGTACATAGACCTATCATACACTAACAACAAAAAGACCAAGGAACTAATTAACCGTTTGCCAGTTAACAATTGGACGACGATACCTGAGTGCATGACCGCATCAGACTTTGAAATGACACATATTGACGCATGCTTTTTACTTCAGACTTTAAAGTATACACACGTTTCTAAATAATAAAAGTAACAAAAGTAACAAAAATGTATTCCTAGGGAGGTTTTGTCCTACTTAGGGAGGTTGTCAAAAGGGTTTTTGTCATAGGGTTTTTGTCAGAGGGGGTTTTGTCCGCGACCCCCACAGCTAGACCCAAGGCAGCAGATTATGTGTTCAAAAAGGAGATTGGAACGTTGTTGCGGGGAAAATGGCCGGAGGAAAATATTAGTGGAAGTAGGGTTTGGGGAAAAGAAAATGAAAAGCGAAAACAAGTGCGCCGTGTGATAGAAGAGAAATAACTACTGTGATGGCATCATTATTTCAATGGGAAATGAATCGATGGTGACAACAAACGACTGCCAACAGTTCCTCGACAGCCTCTTGCAGATGTTTAGTTAAGCTTGCGTTGCTAGATGTACGTCAGGTATACTTACAACATTCACAATCGATATGCAAAGTAACGACCGACTCAAATAGCTGCGAAATTCTAACCATTTGTAACTGTTCTAAACTAACTCACCTGTTCGTGATTGTCGTCTGACGTAGAAGGTTTCGCTACCTGTGAGTCAAAATCTTCAGATAAAAGCGTCCTTACCAACGACCTTTGACTGAATCAATTACTTGATATTGACAACTGCATAATAAAATAATATATCTCGATTACACTTTTATAGCGCTAAATCAGCATATGGTCGGACACTTTATATTTGCATTTGGCTACTTAGGCACCATTAACTAACTCATCGCGCAAAATAAAGTGACTATTCTGGTTAATCTATTTAATACTACATATTCTGCATGAATTTGACCTTAAAGTGACTTTGGTCAACCCAGTGTCGTGTCAAGGTCAAGAGTAGAAATCACAAGAGAATTGCCACAACAGATTATCACAATAATAGACAAATATTTGGCCCATTTCCCCCATTATTTTAATATTTTGACCATGACATGACATTGTATCATGTTAGTCTTTGACTATTAGGTCTTCTCGAATGCAGCCCTTGCCGATTAGGGACACATCAAATTTCGTTAAAGTTTTCATTTTCGGCAGACAAATTGCAAATTTTGTCAGTTTTGGCCCATTTTCGTTTTCGACCCGAAACTGGTATTGGCATTTTCATTTCAGTTGCGTTTCCGGTTGAAACTAAGGATCGTTTACGACACAATCCGAAACTGTAAAATTAGTGTCTACCGACTGCATGCAGTCTCGCATGCTATGGCGTGTCCTGTACGGTCTAATAAGTATGACATCTTTGCGTTGAACACATAGAATTATCTCTTGGTTACATGGAAATTAATATTGTCAACACGGAGAGGGCGAAATGGCCTTCAGTCGCATCGACATTCCTTCAGTCGCGTCGAAATGCTGTCGGCTGCCTAAGCAAATTGGTATCGAGTGTTGCTTTTAGTCAGTCGCTCCTCGATTACAGCTCCGGTCGGCGATCGTCATATATATAGGCCTACATACATGTCTGCACACCAATATATAAATATATCATCATTAGTATTGATGACATATATTTGTGTGCGGGCATATATGCATGTATATATATATATATATATATATATATATATATATGTTTCGGTGGTGCATTCGTGTCACCGAAAATGAAAACATGGTTTCGGTTGGTCTCTATTGTCTAGCAGATAAATTAATTACCCAACTGGAACAAATATTTTGGCTTGGTTGACCATTGCCTTTTGCACTGACCTTTTGAACTATGAGTTTTATTTTGAAGTTCATTTTGGTGGGAGACCCCATGAACCAATTTTGTGGGATTTTCACTATGTAAAAATTCCGAAATGATTTCTGTGTAGAAAACCGTTTAGAAAGCCTCTGAAGCAATTTTGCACGTGTTGTCGCTGTTTTTGAGCCAGATTTCGTGGGCTATTATGTCTTGCGCGGCTGAGGTGGATAGCGGCAGCTATTAGGCCTGTAGTGACACACAGGCGAAGCGTTGTCGTCATGCGTTTGCATAATAAGCAAACCAATTGGCATACAAACAGTCTCAACCCTTCGCTTGAATATCTAGAATTCATCCCTATTATTATGTTGAGTCTTGTCATATTACACATGTGGCACGATAGCCGATCGGTTAGAGCGGCCAGCCCAGTGTGCGCTGAGTGAGCGGACTCGACCCTCGCTCGAGGAGTCACTGGTTTGGGACCTTGAACAAGTCCTTCGCACATAATTGCTCTGCAGTACAACTGCAATTACGTTGTCGAGGCGCGTTCACTTCTGAGCAAAAAATGTTGGAAGAAGGGCGATATCAAAATTTCAAATTTCACAATACAGTGGGTCCATCTAACTGTTGCTGTTGTTTTCACGAATATCCTAAGCTGGAGGTCAGCGCTTGTTTTCGAGGGGCAATTTAGAAGTTTGAAGTCTGCGCATGCGCTTGTAGTAGGGTGGATGTCCCCTTTAGCTAAAATAAATAATTCGACCTACAGGCCGTATACACAACACATGTAGGATATTGTAGGATATTCTAGTTCATGAGGTGGCAGTGATAAAATGCATTGATGCATCAAAACGTGTAGTAGTAAGCTCCCATCATACAATGTCTCACCAGGGCATAATAATAGATTATAGAAAGCGACGTGAACTGCTGTATGGCCTAATGTCGATGTGAAAGTTCTGTGATATTGCAATGTATTGTAAAGTATATCTTCGATAATTATTAATTTCTTACAAAGCAATGGGTTGCAACAAAGTCGAGGTTTACTATCAAAAGGGCGATAATAAAAAGGGCGCAATAAGAAGGGCGAAAATCATAAGGGCGAACGTTCAAAAAAGCACATAATCAAAAGAGCGACAATCAAAAGGGCGCACGTTTAAAAGGCGACAATAAAAAGGCCACCCTTTCCATTGTCACCCTTTTCATTTTCGCCCTTCGGATAGGATACCGCAACAAAACGAGTACATATTCTACAGCACACCACATCAGATTTAAATTTACTCATTACAGTTTAATTTAATATAGGTCAACTTAAAAGTTGAAATAGTTTTTAAATTTAAGCGTTTGCTGCTACCATTGCTCGCCTCATTTCCCATAAAAAAAACAATGCTGCAGCAAGACTACTAAATCATTCAAATAACCAAAACGCTATATGCAATAAAATGAGAAAGGCTGTCAATTAGGATAAATCTGTCATAAAGTCATAACAACTAAGTGAGTATAGATGAGAGCAGACGATACTGTGGTGGCTGAGATGGGCAACTTTGTGTTATTGTCTGAAGGCTGACTAGGTATACGTGTGATTGCATGACGTAGGCCTATGCAATATATGAATATATATATATATATTATAAAGCATCACTGGTGCGAAAGGTACCGGATAGCCGATACACAGCCACACAGTGTGGGTCTACACCAGACTATGCGAAACATCTAGACCGCCGTGTGAGGCCATGATCTCTGGAACACTACCTGGTCCTTCCCTCAGCCTGTGTCTTGTATCTCACATTGATAAGTCACTCAGTGAAGACCCCTACTTGACAAATGAAACAACAGGCGCACCACGAATCCAGATGCAGTCATGCAGGTATAAAACATCATCAAGCTGACATTCAATCATCTGAAATATGGGGAATGTAAGACACTCCATCCTCCCTTCAAATTTTGGTAGAACTGTTCCAGCTGTACCCTCTTATAAGGTCTCCGCCATCGGAGCGCCTGTTCGCCTGCAGTCGTATTCAAGCGCTGTGTAATCGCGCTTTGTAGTTGGAGATAATATATTGCACAATGAAACTTTATACGGAGAGCAGCAACTTAGTGAAAACTAAAAATAACAAGAATAATCTAATGAAAAGCAATTTCATAAGAATTATCATGCTCGATTATAATATTCTCATGATAATTCTACAAGCAAAACAAATTAAATCTGTCAATACAATCTGATGGACACTGCTCTATTAATTAATAGGTCCAACGGATTTCTTAAATAAAGACATTCATAGGGTACAATTTCACACACCCATGATAACCGTATTTTATATAAAAACGTCATTTAGGCTAGTGCACACAAAAAGGATCTCAAATTAGTTTCTTTCGAAGCAGAGTAGCATAATTTCTGGCTTGAATAAAAGTCGCAATTAGGTGGACTTTGTTTGGATCAATTGCACATAAAATTTGCTAAGATTATTTACAAAAGTCATGTTAAATACCTATTAAACAGCGTCAGACTCTCAATACTGACAAAACATCTCAATTTCTCTTATGTTCTGAAATCGCAGGTCTCACAGAATTTTTTACACGTGGAGCACGGTAGAAGACTGAGTTGAGAGCTGGTCCAATAACGCGTAGGGTACGAGTTCTAGTCTTCCCATAAGCGGTTACTAGGTATAGTCTATGTTGAGGGCTTGAGGAAGTACTGCACTCACATGTGTGCAGCGATATAGACAGTCTATCGTATGATCACTTCTGAACTTGGAAAGTAGGCAATTTCAAATGCAGTAATTCTGCAGTGCAATGCATTAGAAGTGCATTAATAGCTGGGACAACGTGAAGATAGTTTCCTAATGAATTCATCGCGATTAAATTCCCAGTTTGGATCATAATTCTCATCGCATCTTTCTTTCGGAATTAGTTCAATTTCAGTGCCATCTGGACACATGTCAAGGTAAATTTCATCAACTATAGTGTACTCAAAGGCACCTATTACCTGTTTCTCTTCATAGGTTTTCGTCAATTTTCCAAAATTGAAATTTTCAGCAACTTGCAGTTTGAACGAGGGCATAAAATAACAAGGATAAACGCCACGTCGATTAAACTCCGCGAAGCAAAACACGATCCTCTCAACCCAGAAGGCGAGTTCCTTTGACGTAATTTCGTCTTCGTCCAGTGCTTCACTAGAGATTTGAGCATAAAGGACCTCCGTGCAAAATAGAAGACAATTCTTCAACTGGTAAGTACAACCCGAATGATCATAAAGTATCATCTTGCAAACAATATACGCTGCTTTCAGTAAAGGCGAACTTTCTTTTATGATAGCACTTTCGAAACGTGCAAATGAAATTCTTGCAAATGTATCGGTAAACAGAAATTGATCACCAGATGCATTTAATGGATCAAAACGGGGTCCATCAAAGATCATAGTAGAACCGTTTGTTTTCACAGATGGTCTTGTGCCAACAGGCAGCGGATCTACTGAATGCCAACCCTCAACGTCAACACATGGGACAATGTCAATTGAAATGTCTACAAAAAGTAAGCCCCCCTCTCCGTCCTCAATGGGATGTATCATTTTTAGATCCAAGGTCTTACACAAACCAATTAGCTTTTCAACTGGCCTTTCAGATTTCACTTCATATCTCAAATCCCATTCCAACAGATGTTCATATTTCCAGAATTGTGGGTCCTCTAAGACATCTTCCACAAGAATCCTGAATCTAAATTTGACTTCGTTTGTCAAAAGGCAATGCTCTTTGTTAAAGAAACTGTCAAACTCCTTGTCAGTCCGATTCTTTGCATTTTCACTTGGCTTCCGTCGCAATTGAAAGAATCCCTTAGGGCCCAGTGGATGTGGAAGCGGGTCACAAATTTGGCTGAATTTAATCAGTTTGAAGCTAAAATCAAAGTCTGCTGAAAGGACGGCTTTTGTTTCTTCATCAGCACCTCCAACTATGATCGGTTGGCATTCAAATCGTTCGTCTCTTTCCTTTATACCATTAGCCAATCGTTCAATGAAGGTTTGTACTGACGGTTTCAGTTGGCTTAGGCGTTTGTTGAGGCGAAATAATTCGTTATTGTTCCATATCTTCCATATTGCTTCTTCTGACGATTCTTGGGGGCGAGGGGATTGCGACTTTATTTTAATCGTTTCAATCGATCTATGCTTCGTTAAGTCTGTCACATGGTTAGCGCGGGGAACTAACCCGGACTCTCTGGATGCGTAAAACGTTTCCCATACATTGCTATTGCTGACCTCCACCGATTCTCGTAACTGCTTAAGAACCTTAGGTGTGTATCCGCTTCTATCTTGTGTGTTTTCATTAGCTCCGTGTTCGACGAGATCTTCGTACTGACTCAGGCTGTCATAGCTCTCGATGTCTGCGTAATGCAAAGGGGTTTTTCCATACATATCAGATGCGTTGACGTTAGAACCTAGTTTGACTAGCAGATTTACTAGATTGTGATTTTGATTGGAAATGAGTGGTGTCTGCATGGCAGCGTAGTGAAGTGGAGTTTTTCCTTCGTCATCTGTTGCAGTAGCTAAATGCCTAAAATTCTCTGGTGTCAGGTGAATTCGATCAACCATAGAGTTCAACCGTTCTTCGTCCTGCTCAGTGTTGGCTCCCGTATCTTCTCTAGAATCGCAGCCTGAGATGTGATATATGATCAGTCGATGAAGGGGGTTTCGACCTCTCTTGTCTACACTTGTCATTTTGGCTGGTGCTTCGTCTTCCGATTCCAGTAACTGTCCTACGGCACCACAATTCTTAAGTGCCTCGAAAGTCGCTCTGGTAATTGGCTTGGAAGACTTAACTGCCAAATCAAGTGGCGTATTTCCTCTGAAGTCTAAGGCATTCACTTTAATTTCGTCATTAGCCAGCAACGATTTAACTATTTCTCCTTTGAATAGAGCCATCTCCTCGTTACATTCATGGAGTTGCCGTATTCGGTCACTCACTGTAAAAGAATCAACGCATCCAAAGATGCGTTTGCGAAACCCACTGCAGAAGTACTCAAAATCCAACCAGTTCGTGTTTGGCTCATAGATAGCTGCGTGCAATGCAGTATATCCGTAATAGTCGTACAAATTAATCGAAGCTTTATGGCTTAGCAGCAATTGTACTACTGATACATGATGCTCTTTGGCTGCTCTAATCAAAGCAGTTGCTCCATATTTGTCCCTTGCGTCGAGGTTGAGTTTCATTCCTGATTTATCCTCCCAATCAAACAGAATTTGAATGGCATCACAATTACCAATTCCAGAAGCAATTATCAAAGGTGTATCGCCGCGGATATTCTTAACGTTTATATCTGCTCCGTTCTCTAATAACAATTGCAACACGTCGTTCCTGATATCATTCTTCAAACGTGGACACTTTTCATCATTAGGCCGACTGTCAGAATAATAATCGCAATTCCACTCTATCACATTGTGAAGATATGTATTTAATTCCTGGTCTTGGTAGTTTGCATCAAATTTGCTCGAGTCGATTAGAAATTTCGCGACATTCATGAAATTGCTCATGCATTCACTAGCCTCCTGGCCATAAGTCTTGTCCATTGCCAGTATGAGGGAGTGAAAGCTGTCTGCGATATCCTCCTTTGAATAAATACATTGATCTACACTAAGCAATAGCTGAACCATTTTCGGGTCTTTCGAAAACGCTGCAAGCACAATTGGGGCATTCATGAGTCCGTCCTTCCTTATCACCAGGGGTGTGATTATTTCTGTCCAAACTATTTCAGCAAAAACACGTCGTTCATCAGGTTTCTGAAATTCAACTGGGATAACGCCTCTCTTGGCATTCCTGCGAAGTATCTCCCCCTCTTTTGCTAATTTCTCATAAATCATGCGGCTCTGTGTCAGTAATACCTCAACAACTTCTGTGTGACCTTCTTTGATGGCAACGTGCAATGGTGTCTGACTGCTGTTTGTCAGCACGAAATCGCACACACCACGACGCATTAATAAATCCGCGACAGCTGCATGACCGTTTTTGGCTGCAAGATACAACGGTGTTTCCTTAGCTTGTTTCATGACGTCCACGGTAGCATGGTTGTCCAGTAAAATCTCAACAATTGAAGCGTGACCATTTTGACAGGCTAAATGAAGTGGAGTCATCTTGGCGTTGTTACAAGCATTAACATTCGCACCGCTAAATATCAGATTATCTACAATATCTGCATTTTGTATCGCTTGACCTTTGCACTCTGAATTAAAGGTAGAAGAAAGACTCAATTGAATATCCACGATTTCGAGCTCATCACTTTGTGTTAAATGGCGTTTCTCTGCCATCAGATGATGCAAAGTCTCCCTGGATGCGTTTTTTGACTTAGCACAGGCGTCCTTGCTTAGCAGAAGATTGACAATATGAACGTGACCATTTTTAGACGCATAATGTAGGGGAGTGTTATTCTCTGTGTCCAGTACATCGACATTCGTTGACGACATCAGTAGACTTCTAACAGCCTCCGTATCACCACAGTCGGCTGCAAGGTGAAGCTGACTAAGGCATTGTGCATCATCATCGTCATCATCACCAGCATCATCATCATCAGCTTCAGAATCTACTCTGTGAACCTGAAAGCCCCACTCATCATCATCGGCGTCAGCTTCGGAAATAAAGCAGTCGTCATTTTCATTATTTTTAATCAATTCCTCAACTTTTGAAGGGGTGTGTGAAGATGCGTTAATTTGAGCTTCATCTGCTACAAAGCATTTCGCATCCATAGTTGTCTGTGTTGTTTCTTTATTCATTTCTGTATGACTCAGGATTCTATTCGGCAAATGACTGTTCTCGATAAAAAAAATTTCCGAAGTGTTCTAGGCGCCCGTCATCTGTGAAACAAAATACATGAGCGCGATTAGCAGATTTTATACAAATGATGACTAGAATTGAATCACGTGATCAATTTAATTATTGATACCAAATATGCAAATATGCATGAACGTTTGGTGTTGATGAGTCTAATTCTAATTGCAATCCTCTCACATGTTTCACCCTCACACAATCTTGTGTTGTTTTAAAATTCAGTGCAATATCAACAATCAATTACAATGTGGTTTGTTACTTTGAATACATCGGTTAAGTGTGTGAATGCTTTACTATGACCTTCTGCCAAAATTCATCAACCGATCCGCTACTTTCTACGAATCCATAAATCTCTTCAAAAAGGTTTACATTACGCGACAATGAGCCGAGACTTTGAAATGACTAGTATGCATAGCGCAAATTGAAAAACAGCTGTTCAGACCACTTGGAGCACGCTCAACCCCTCTCAGGTGCCACAGTTCTTCCCCCACCTCACCCTGTTCACATATCATCTCCTACACCTGATCCTGGTCCATCAAATGGACTCCGAATGGCTACGTGGAATGTCCGGTCGCTGCGTGAAAAATGCACCCCAGTCGTCGATACAATGCAACATCATGAGATTCATGACATCGACCTCCTCGCTCTAACAGAATGATGGCACCGGTTGCTCATGGGATGTCTCTCTTCTACGCTCTATTCCGCTGGTATATTCCATCTGGTGAAGACGACCGACCGTGGTGATGGCAAGGTCTTTTACTACAGGGACTTTCTTCGAATGACCAACAGCCCACTGACCAGTATCCCTCTCACCTTTTAAATACTGGTGGTCTCACTGTCCTTACCATATGCCGTCCATGCCACCATCCGTCGCTTTCTTGGCTGAATTATCGACTATACTGGACACATTTGTCTTGCATAACACCCAGCTGGTGTAACCAGGTGATCTCAATCTCCCTCTCCAGGATCATGCCCATAGTACAGCACTGGCTACCTTGAACTTCTGGAACAATGTGGTCTGATTCAACAGACTCAGTCATAACTTCGTATGACTTGGGCCTACATACGCAAACATAAATTTCATATAAGGATGTCCACATTAGCCTGTTTATAATACAAATACTCAAATGTTGATGTCATGATTATTTATAAATATTGCTTGCGTACGTTCCCATTCTGTTGACACCCTCCCCTCGCCATTCGTGCCAGTACACACACTTCCTTCTGTCAGATAAAGCCCTCACACCTCAGTGCGAATAAGTTATGTACATGGTTGGATCCAAATTATTCGCTGTAAGCTTAAAGCATGCTAATTTGGCTGACCTGTACGTCTATTTGCTTTTAAATTTCAAAGACAAAGTCTTCTCTTACTTTCAAAACCAGTCGGACTCGAACGGTCTTTTGCAATTTTATCCAGCAACGACTTCTTGGATTGTCACTTACATCTCATATCACCAAAATTTGATTACTACAGTTCAGAACAAATGAAAAGAGATGGATGTTTTAGTCAATCAAACAGAGACCGAGAAACCACCACTGATCAGTGCCCTGTGGTTGCCCGATTCTGCTGTCAATTTGTGGCGAATGTGCAAGTTCAGGGTGATTTGCAACTGTGCGTCTCAAAAATAAGACTGCTATCTTCTAAATGATATAATGTAGCATTGACAAAGTATGCCTTAACAATCTAAAATGCTAAATGTTGTTTTCTATCGTGCTATTTTCTAGCGTTCGCTCATCACTCTGTCGATCACTCTATCCTGTTTGATCGCCTATTGACACTATTCGGCACCTCTGGTACTGCGCTCCTCTGGCTCCAATCATTCCTCTCCAATCGGCAATGGGTACCTATCAGTGGCATTTGGATTTACCAGCAAGAGCTGGTTTCTCTATCAGTTGGTCTACAGGTTTTGTCACCACTCACTACCATTTATCTGGTGCACCTCTGCGCAGGGCGCATCCTTAATCTAGGTGTCTCTTTTTCACCAGTATGCTGATAACACGAAGTGTGCTAAGAGCTACATGAAGTGTGCTCAGAGCTACACTTCATGCAACAGTAACCATAAGGTATTTTCTACGTGGCCATTACCAGTCTGTGCGTGACCGCTTGGATCAATGGCAATGTATTTGAAGCAGCCTTCAGACAACAGTAGGTCCTAACTTCGAACACCCTGCGCTGATATCGCTCCCAAATAAATTAGGCAAGCCATTTCTACCGATGATCACAAAAGGACATAGGGGTATTCTCAGTCATTTCTTGAATTCTATCCGTTTGCAACCAGGATTATATGCCCAAAAGAGTCGCCTCTCGAAGCGTACCGATTTAGGCCAGTTCTCATATCATCTCTTGATCACGATTAATTTAATGCGGATGAGAAACCTTATAAATTACAGTGGGAAAAAGTATTAGTATCCACTATCGCTTACCGGCTAAAGAGAAGTATCGGCGAAACACAATGTCATGCGACGCCAGCAAAATAAAACAATAGCGATACTTGCTGCGATTAAATACAGGTATCGGAGATACCAAACATTTAGATTCTCTACCACGATATAAACACCTCTTATTATTCGGACAATAGATGATTCAACAACAGAATGCCTGTACATCGCGTATAAATTTAGAACGTAGGTAATACGAGCTATAGGCATTGTGCTCGTCTGGATCAGACAATTTTAAAGAAATCATCAATTCGCCATCATCATTCGTTCATGACGTCAACTATTTGCTGGAGATGGGTACGAAGCAATGATCTAGAATGTCCTCGGTTATTTGTCAAGTCCAGTGAGCAATTATAAGCCTTCATTTATGTTTCCTGTCTGACTATGCCTCTCTTTTATTTGAATCGTCCACACAATGTTAAGAAATACTTAACCAAAAAAATTTTTTTTAAGTTTATTTAATTTTTAATTGAGGCTTTGCTTTATGTAAAAATTAAATAAACTTAACATACCGCCACCGCTATATAGCCAGGTTGATCTTTTCATCCGAGGGTAAGTATCCGATCAATATCATGCATTCAGTTTTTTAGTAGCCTATGAAATCTGAAACGATCATAAAATATTTGTTTTGAATATACTGGAGAATGAAGATGCGTGAAGTTGTTTAATTAAATACACAATCCCAGTGGACAACAGCAACCACATAGACCGTATCGAACATCAAACATCAATGAGAAGGAAACGGCAGAATTACGTAGCCTATATGCTATATGCTTACCATTTTGCTCGAAGACACTCGACGAATGTGAATAGGGGTGTAACCGGTTTATGCTTTCAAGGAAGAATGTTGCATGAATGTGGGAAATTCCAAGTGTGTGGCTTTTTCTATGGTTTTATGAAGAACACTCGTGAAATCTTAGCCACGGGTCAACTAAATTGCTTGACCTGGCACCGGAGCGAAACGAGAGGCTTGGCTATTGCGGGCTTGATTTGGTGTATCGCCGATGAATAAGCCGGTCTCCTGACGTGGCCTTTGCAGGCACTGATAAATTTTCGAAGATTATATTACGTGAAATTATAAATAACCGATAACAGTGCTTATTATATAGCTGCCATAATAATTAGCAATGAGTTACCGAATAGATTTAATTATGCTCGCTAGAGCTGTTTCTGTGTGAATAGCATTGAAATTTGTTAATTTGTTTAACGCCATAATTTTATACAGAACACTACTACGATACGTGCTCTGTACTAGTTATGCGAATACAAAGAAATCCGACGAACCTCAGCTAACATTTAATTTACAACTTCCAACTGCTACAACAGGCGCTGGTGCATTGTTTTTTTACCATTTACTATATTAATTTGATATATCATTAAATCATATAATATATTACTAAAGGCCATTGGTGTGTGTGTGTTTGTGTCTGCATGTGTGTGTCTGCGTGTGTGTGCGTGTGTGTGTGTGTGTGTGTGTGTTTTCGCGCAGGTGACGATGCTTACATCGAGTTTCCCTCCATTACCATCTGCAACCTTCAGCCTGTGTCCATGTCGACGGTTCCTCTTATTAAGATGACGTCAGACGGATTTAAAATGTTGTCATATTGATGCGGGAATCCTAAATGAAGTATTTTTACATAAACGAGTGCTGCGGTACGATATGAATCGGCTTGGAACCGCTATCCACGCAGATGATGTGTTGATATCTTGTAAACAAAATATGACAGCACGTTAATTCTCCTGCATGATTGATTTATCCAGACAGTGCTTTCTTTCCCTCTATCTCTCAGCCCAGAAATGATATGTCGCACCCTTGGGTTGCCTTCACCCCATGTTGGTAACCCTGCAATTGATAAACTACGTAGTTAGTAGAGTGCACATTATATTCTGCGGATGACGAGGGTAAAATTAATTGACGAAGAAATGAATAATCGTTGTCTTATGCAAACGGCTTCCAAAGTCACTGAGTACGATGATGTGATGCGGTTTTCATTCGATGATAAAATCCAGATCACATCATGTTCTAATCAGATATCTTTTTGCCATGTTGTGTCATGTCATATCGTAGGTTCTATGGGATGAGTATCCTGGCTTTTGTTGTTCCGCCGCTGATGAATAAGCTGGCGCCCTGCGCTTGATTGTAGGGCGACGCTTAAGCTGACTGGAGTTTGCAATTGCGATGACATTAGCAGAGGGGTGGCACCATTACACTTTAGGACGATCCAATTATTGTAACTATGTTTTGTAACTTCTTCTCGTTCACAGTTCAGTGGTTTTGTCCACACAGTCATGCCTACCAGTTTATAGCCCAGAAACATTCATTCTACATTCTATGACGCAAGAGACTGGCCATTGATTATAAATAGGCCTACCACGAAAGTGCCGGATGGTCTGACAGAGTCTGACAGCTTTCAAGTTGCTCAGAAGAGGGAATTTGGAAAAGAGCAAGGGGTTGAACCTAGCCTCGCAAAGATTAACAACTGCTGTGTTTGTGCGCCTTCACTCCATGCGCAAATATAAATTTGTCTCGTATAAGTGTCATCGTTCCTTGTTTTGTGATAATGATTTGCGCAATGAAAAAATTATATGGAAGGCAGCAGGTTAAAACTAGAAAGTTCGCAAATATAATAATGAAAAGACAGATAACAATTGATTTAGAATGAATCGGTACAAAATTTATTTTTGCCCATTCAAGTTCGGCAGACTTTAGCCAAAAATGCCATCTACGTTTGCTCTTACTTACTTATTCAACCACACGACACGACACAACACAAATGACTCATCGACAGGTATTCACAGAGTATCTTTCGAATATCTACGATCAGGACTTTCTTTCTAGAAAATAAGGTGCCGGAACGCATCTGTATAATTGACGAAAGAAATTACGCTAAAATTATAACTACCAAATAAAATACATTTTATAAGACTAAGCGATCACAATAGTTACTTTTAGAATGTATAAAATTGAGATTGTAAAGTTTCTATCAAATACCAGAGTTATTACACAACCCAAATTTTTTTTGTCATTGAAAAAAGGAACCGGAACGCCGTTCCGGCGCGTTCCGCCATAAAAAAGCACTGTCTACGATATAGCTTACCTAAAAAATATAATTATAACGTCATTTAGGCAAGTATAATATTATTCATTAAGCATCTCTCCATAGCTTATTCTATTGCGGCGCTCTATAAATTTGTAACTTGAACTGGAATCATAATTGTGTGAATGAATGAATATATATATATATATACACGAATATAGATATATAATTAATTAATTATATATATATATATAAAATACAGATAATTTACAAAAGCAAAGTTGAACACAAATTCTTAATTAACAACAAAACATATCCAAATAAATCTTTAGTCTCCTTAAATCATATCGCAATAGCGCTGGAGCATTATGATAAATAAGTTGGAGCGCTGATCTCAGTGTATGCGGATTCGAGTCTTTATGAATGAATGAATGAATATATATAAGTTCTAACTACTTCAAACAAACTCACCAGCTCGCGATCGTCGACTGACGTAGATGGTGTCGCTATCTGTGCATCAAAATCTTCAGATAAAGAGTTATCGCAAACGACCTTTTGACTGGCTCAATATATTGATATCTTCATCTGAGTGATTAATTATATTTATGGTAATCCCATAGTTCACCCTATTTACTTATTCCACAGTTCTTATCTATTTTAGCATATTTAATTATTTCCATAATTATATCACGTATTTTTAAGTAGTAACTGGATTGATGATAATAAATATGTTTAAATGGAAGCTGGGTTGATGAACAGAATTTTGATAGTGTACTTTAGAGTAGGCCTATATAATTAAACAAAATGTTAATCATAAATCCAACTACCTTACATTGTGGTACCATAATAATAATAATAATAATAATAATAATAATAATAATAATAATAATAATAATAATAATAATAATAATAACAATAATAATAAAAATGATAATAATAAAAATAAAATAATAATAAAAATAATAATTTTGTCATCAATCTAGCTTCCATTCATGCATATTTCTTTTAATCGATCCAGCTTCTAAATAGGATTTTTTATTTTCATCAATCCAGCTAATTGGGGCGAAGAGCTAAGGAACCGAATTCGAGACCCGTTTCCTCTGTAAGGTTGACTAGTCCTTATTTTGCTAGGCGGAGGCTTTGGTAAATTAATTATATAAATAGCGCTTGCGTGACTGACGACGGTTAAATTCGACTTCTTTAATAACTTGTCATTATTCGCTCATACTGTGCTTGTAATTATACCGCGGTTTGTCAGTTTTAAATTAAACGGAGAGTAATTTAATGTAGATTTTTAGGCTTATTGCACGCCTGTGTAGATATTCGTAGGGGCGTGGTCCATGGATCCAATCAACATCTCTCGGCTAACTCCAATCAATAGTTCAATTGGTAGCAGTTCAATCTGGAGCAAGAGAAGTAACTCAAGACTGGACAATTAGTGGTCTAGAGTTTGTTGGTTACCATTCAGCCTACAAATGAGACGAAAGGTCTTTGTTGCGATACCTTTATTCTGTCTGACTGAGGACACGCAGCGCTCGTGAATAAGCTTGTGCCCCGGGCGTGGCTTTTGAGTGGCACCCTAGAAGTTGTTTGAAGATTACGATTGGAGTAAATATTGAGTCTTGAGAAGAATTCTTGTTTCGTGAAGAGTCTATAAGATATGCCACTGTTCTGGTTAATGCAGTTTAGTCAAATCGTGATGTATTCGATATAGCAGAATGATAAGATTCATTTTCAAGCTGCAGGCTATAGCGTGCAATGTTAACTCCCTATAGGCCGATGTTACTAAGGATCGCAATGAAAATGCTATTTAAATAGTGCACTGCAAAATAGGTTGACCTTCTGGATGTTGACGTCCTACCGCTTGACCTTATGAATGTTGCACTGTATGTTTATAGATCTATGAATATCATTTGGATATGTTGTGCTATCGATTCCTCCCTTGTGCATTAGACTTCGACGCCATAGAAGTTTATAAATGAGAAAATTAATGTAAACAGTTGCAATAATAATCTTGCATAGTTTTATATTCACAGATTTCTATTGTGCCTCTCTCAGTATAACCTAAGCAGAGGCGCTCTCAGTGCGAAAAGCTCTGTGGGAAAAGAAAAGTCTTAATAATGCGGACAGAAAGAATAGTTATAAATAGGGCAAAATGAATGGTACATTGTTTGAAGCAGTGAACTTAAGGCCAACAATAATATTGTTTACAAACTTTGAAAACATAACAAAGAGAACTTCAACGATGACTCTCAGTAGGCCCCTATCTCATATTTTGTGCCATATACAATTTATAATTAATTTTATTAGCTTATATCGCATCAAAGACGCAATTTGTTGTCGACATTCTTGGATATGGTAAGAGTAAAGACAATGAATTAATAAATATAACCTATATATCATTCGAGTAATTTAATTAAAACCCACAAAATGGCAGCATTGATAGCATGACACTACAGGACCACATGATAACAAGTTAAAGAGAAGTTGCTCTTATGGTTTCATGGATGACTGACCGGATCCGTCCTATTTCTGCGATATCTTTAGTTCTACGGAGTGGAAGACTGACTCAACCTAATGGGATAGCGGATTTTGAACCTGTATCCTTCTGCTCATCGTGCCTTTGTATCACCAGTGGCGTCGCTAAGATTAGAGGCCAGAGAAGACATATTGGATATGATGGGGTAGGAGAGGGGCTACTTAATCTCATCCCTAAACCCACTATTTTTTTGTAAATAACAATGTTACAGTTATCATTTGTTTTGGACGATGCCGTCAAAATTCTGCAAAAGTGGAACGATTCAAAGTGGTAAGTCACCGGCTAGATCATGTACCATACAATAAGCCTAGAGGCTAATGCAAGTTTATGCAACGAATATCACGCGGGAAACTCCTGCCACTGCGGAATAATTGCAACAAGCTGTCATCAGTCTCTGGGGTAACACTGTTAATGCCGGGTGATACAGGCTATTTTTCAATGTAAAAAATAATTGAAATAAAAAAACCTAATGGAGGCACGCTCCTCTGCGACTCAATGGTAGCGATGCCACTGTGTATCACCATAACTTTCTTTCTTTCAACATCAAGCCTCATCGTCTCTGAAATTCTGTGGGCGCCGATAAATTTTCGAAGATTTACACCACATCACATTACCATTCCACCATCACCCCCACCCATAGACAAACGTAGTTAACAGAGCAGCACAATTTACTCGCTTTCGTCGAGTGTCCGCCGGTTATCATGGGCAACGAGTACAAAAAGGCATTCACGAATAAATTCAATATCATCCTCTTGTGCAAACGGCTTTGAAGTCACCATGCGATGTGGTGTGAAGTGATTTTTAAGCGGCAACGAAATCCAGATAAAATCCTAATAGAATAATTTATCTAATCTGATGGCGCATTATATTATCAGTGGGTCCTATCGTAACTGGTTTTCGCTTTCATGGGCGCTTTAGCAGTATGGAGTATCTATACTATTACGATAGTATCAGGAGTGGTAGTGTTACATATAATTGTAAACAGGTAATTTGAACTAAGTGTTTGCAACTCATTTCGTAGGTCAGTCGATCGCAGTTCCATCAGTTCGTTCATTCAACCAACAATTCCACCTCCAACTATTGCTACAGCTAGGTAACCTTACTTATGACGTTTTGGATGGATATTGAGAGGTACCTTGTCTTTAACACATTGGGTATGAAGACCACAGGAATTAACCCACGCCATTGGAAACACCTCAATTGCACCTGAAACATTGCTCAACATGGTGTCTCGTGGGTGCAGTTGGATATCTAATGGCTGTCAACAAGACGTCTAACTTTGCAAAACTACGATAGTAACGGAAAATTCAGCTTGTTGTGAGCTATAGGCCTGGCCTATCCACATTATAACTATGCCCTTGGAACATGACTGCCATTTTAGACGCCATCTTGGATATCGTGAAAAATTTAGCTTGTTTTGAAATATTTAACCTTATAACAAATATTCTTGGCTTATATGCAGTAACTTCTTAAATTGCAGTACATTAGAATTTGCCTTAATTAACTGGAGATACGTGAAGATAACTTTGCTGTGAATTCTTTTCGATCAAATTGCTCCCAGTTTGGATCATGATTTGCATCAAAACTTTCTTCAGGAACGTTCTTTTGAATTATAGGTATATCAATTGAAGTACCATCTGGACATAGGTCAAAATAAATTCCACAAGCCATAGAGTAACGTAACGGAACTGCTGACTTTTGCTTATCATTGATTTTCATCAAAATTCTCTGATCATTGGTCGTCCTTGCAACTTTCTGTTTGAAAGAAGGCATGAAGTAACAAGGATAAACGTCATGTCGTGAAAACTCCAAGAAGCAAAACATGATCCTCTCGACCCAGAAGGCGAGCTGCTCTTGTGTAAATTCGTTATCGTTTCTCGTCTCATTTACATTTCTGGCATTAAGAGCCTCCATGCAAAACAGAAGACAGGTCTTCAATTGATATGTAGTTTTCGGTTCAGTATAAAGTAGCAGCTTGCAAATTATATAGGCTGCTTTAATTAAAGGCGGACTTTGTTCTATGATATCACTTTCTAACTGCGCAAACGAAATCCTGGCAAACGTTTCGGAAAAACGAATACTAATTTTTTTAGAGGAATCCAACCGTTGCCTATCAAAGACCATCGTTGAACTTTTTGCCTTCACAGATGGGCTTATGCTATCTGGCAGTGGGTCTTCTGGCAACCACCCCGTTATCTGAAGACAAGCAACAATGTCAATTGAAATGTTGACAAAAATGGAGCCACCCTTTCCATCATCAATTGGATGAATCATTCTAAGTTGTACAGTTTCACACATACTACCTCGCTCATCAGATGCAGTTTTGTGCATATATTTTATGTCGTTCCACTCAAAATTACATTCGCTTTGCCAGAGGGCGGGATCACTTAAGACTTCTTCTAAAGTAATATTGAATCTAGAGTTAACTTCATTAGTCAATAACCACTGATCTGCGTTGAAGAAAGAGGCAAACTTCTCGTCATTCTGACTCATTGCATTCTCACTTGACGTCTTTTTCAGTTGAAAATATCCCTTCGGACCCAGTGGATGTGGAGACGCTTCGCAAAGGGAACTGAATTTAATCAGTTCGAAGTTGAAGTCAAAATCTGTTGAAATGACTACTTTTGTTTCTTCTTTGGCACTTCCAACTAAAATCGGTTGGCACTCAAATCGCTCATCCTTTTCTTTTATACCAGCCGCCAAATGAACCATGAATTCTTGTATTAACTCTTTAGTATTTTTGAGGCGTCCATTAAGGCTAACAAAATCGCTTTGTTTCCATATCTTCCAAATCGTCTTCTCTGCTGATTCTTTAGGGCGAGGCGATTGGTCGAAAAAGCGAATCGAGTGAACCAGTTTTCGCTTCGTCAATTCTGTCACATGATTAGTGTTGAGTATCTGCGCAAAATCTGTGGAAGTGGAATATTCATGCTTTTCGATTGACGATTGCCGTGCGTTTCTTTCGCTGATAACTGATTGGCGTAGCTTCGTAAGATTTGTAGGCGTATGTCCGCGTTGGTCTTTTATCGTGATCGAACTTTCATACTGGCCGAGCAATTTGCATTGCTTATATGTATCTGCGTAATGTAAAGGGGTTTTCCCGTATTTATCAACCGCGTTTACGTCAGAACCCATTTCAACTAACGCCCTCACTACATCGCAATGTCGTTCAATGTCATCGACTGATTCCAATCCTCGCTGTAATCCCAATGATGGCATCATGGCAGCGTAGTGAAGTGGTGTTCTTCCCTTGTCGTCGCTTTCAGCGACCGAATCTTGTAAACTTTGTGGTCTTAGACGAATTCCATCAACCACGAAATTGACATTTTCACCAATCTCTATTATTTTGAACTCACTTCGGTACTTTCTATTATAACGTGCAGTCTGGAAGATGATCAGTCGATGAAGTGGGTTTCGACCTCTTTTGTCAACCCTTGCCATTTCTATTGGCGTTTCGTGCTCCCGGCACGTTCTAATGGCACAGCGATTCTTAAGTGCTTTGATAATCGCAGGAGCGTTTGGTCTGGCAGACTTGACTGCCAAGTCATGTGGCGTATTTCCTCTGAAGTCTAGGGCATGCACATCAATTTCATCATTAGCCAACAATAACTTAACAATTTCTTCTTTGAATGGAGCGATTTTCTTGTCATATTCAAGATGTGTACGCAGCCTCTCAGTTACTTTATTTAGATCCAAAGAGTCAGTTTTCCAGGTAGGTTGGTTGCTGCCACTAGTTGCAAGAAAATAATCACCGTTAGCATCTCTCTTAAGCAGCTCCTTGTAGAAGAAATGCAAATCAAACCAGTCCGCATTTGGCTCGTAGATAGCTGCATGCAAGGCAGTAAATCCATAATAGTCGAACAAATTCACTGATAATTTATGGCTAAGCAGCAGTCGAACTGCTGGTACGTGCCGCCTTTCAGCTGCTTTAATCAAAGCAGTTGCTCCATATTCGTCTCTTGCGTCAATGTCGAGCTTCGTTCCAGATTTTTCTTCCCAGTTAAACAAAATTTGAATAGCATCACAGCAGCCCAATTGGGAGGCAATTATCAAGGGCGTCCGGCCAAAACAATCCTTCAAGTTGAAATCTGCTCCTTTCTCTAAAAGCAGCTGTATCAAGTATCCCATGTGAATCTTATTGGGAGGATAATTATTTGATAAGTGCATCATGTAGTGAATTGAGGCTTCCCCAGCGTCGTCCTGGTAGTTGACATTAAATTTGCTGGAATTAATAAGAGCTTTTTCGATTTCTTTGACGATGTTTGAATGTTCTTCACGTGGAATCACGTAGAACGCCTGTATCAATTCATGAAAACCCATTCTAAGATGCTTTTCCGAATACGCATTATCGTTTGCACTGAGCAAGAGCTTAACCATTTCTGGTTGGGCTAAACGAACAGCGCGTTGGAGAGCAGTATATTCTCTTGATGTTCTCCGTATCTCCAGAGGTAGGTCTTCTTCTCTCAAAACTACTCCACCTGAAGCAAATCGACGATCAGATCTAAAAAGTGATATTTTCTTGACGTCTCTGGCCTCAGTCGACTTCTTTACATTTTCACGTCGATCCTTTGCTAATTTTTCATAAATAACCCGAACAACTTTCGTGTGACCTTCTTCGACAGCAACGTGTAATGGTGTTTCAAAATCGTCTGTCAACACGAAATCGCATAAGCCATGGCTTAGTAACAAATCCACAACATCTGCATGACCATTCTTAGCTGCAAGATAAAATGGCGTTTCTTCGGATTGTTTCATCACGTCCACTATAGCTCCATTGTCGAGTAAAATTTTAACAATCGATGTGTGACCTCTTTGACAGGCTAAATGAAGTGGAGTCAGCTTGTCGTTGTTACATGCATTTACATTCGTACCTTTAAATTTGCAATCATTTGGACTGTTTGCGTTGCTTCTCAGAAGGAGCTGCTGCACCTCCTCAGTATTTCCCCTTTTTGCCGCATGGTGAAGAGCAGTTTCGCCATTTTTGTCAACCGCGTCAACTTTACCTCCGCGATCTGTGCGTCTGGAGAAACAAGCAACGCAATTGACGCTTGAGTCTTCACGTTCGCCAGGCGCATTAACTTCTCTTCGGTGATCTGGCAATACTCTGACATCACCTGAACTTCGCGTGTCTGCAGACACACCCGCAGGCTTGTGTACTGATTTCTTATTATCCATGAGCGGCGTTGTGTGTTTCAATATTTCATTTAGCAAACGAGGCTGCTGATCCAATGGACAAGCATCCTATCTGTTCAGTATCTGCGCAACAAAATGCACAATTTCGATTTGTTAACTGCAAGCTACGCAATGTTCTAGCTAATTGAATTACCAGGCTATACATCAATGTATGAACCTTTAGACCTAAGTGTTGTAGGTTCTAGAGCTACTCAGACGTCTGCTTGAATCGTCTCGCTGTCGAATTGACACTATACGAATTTTGTATTTCGTTGGAAATTGAAACACCGATGATGATTTAGAGTGATTATATGGGAGAAGCCTTGTATTTTCAGTATTCGGGTCCGAACTTGACACCGGTGAACAATCAGAATTTGACACCGATTTGGAGGAAATTCGGTGACATTTGCCAGAATACGGAATAAACGGCCTGCACCATGAAATTTACCAAGATGACGGTTTGCCCGTGACGCTTGGTGAATTCCTCAAATGTTTTTGGAAATCTTCTACGGTTAAACGCAAGTACCACTGCGTGTGGTGAGTTTTAGGGGAGACTCGGAAGATAAATTGCTTTATATCAGACTTTGAAAATGAGATGAGCAGTGACCGTGGTCGAGTAAAGCTGAGGGTAAACCTGTAGTTTAGCGTAATTAATTATTTCCTTCATTATGTCATGTATTTTGTAAGTAAAAACTGGATTGATGATAATAGTTATGCTTTACATGGAAGCTGGATCTATAAAAGGAATTTTAAAAGTGTTTTAGAATATTTCAGTAAACAAAATATTGATCAGAAATTCCACTAGATTTCATTGCGATGCCATTTTGTTATCAATCGAACTTGCAATTATGCATGCCATTTTCACCGATCCAGCTTCCATTCATGCCTATTTCTCTTCGTCGATAAAACTTCCATTTAAGTATATTTCTTTTCATCAGTCCAGCTTCCGCTTAGGTATATTCTTTTCCTCAATCGGATTTTTGCTCGCGTACACGGCCTTGTATACATCGATTCCACGTCCATCGCAACGACATTCTCACATCAATCGAGCGTGACATTTTCACAGATCCAGCTTCCATTGCAGCATAATTTCTTTCACCAATCAAGTTTCTACTTGCGCATTATACTTTTTCATCGATCCCGTCTAAATTTGAGCTGCAGTTCGACATCTATTCACGCCAAACAATTGAATACGCTATTTTTTCTGATGAAACTTTTGTGGAACAAAATACGCTAAACTACAGGATTACGAAACTGAGACAGGAGGTGATCGGGTAGAGCGGATTGGCTGGTGAAGAGTTCACGAAGATATTTCGTCATGGAGCATTGTAAGGAGTTACAGGTTAGCTATATATGACATTGAATTGGATTCGTCCGCGATATTTAGCATATGGAGTTATTTGAGAACAGAAGTGACGTGATAATGCTTTGGCGTTCAAGTGACAACCTCGGTTAGGGAGTTTTGGATAAGTCGCGAACGCTTGAGTTGTGTCATAACAAGGTTGAGGAAAGAGAAATTTCAGTAATCAAGCTCTGAGTGGACAATGGAGTTAGCAATTGTGAAGGCAGTTTTTAAGTTGAGCATTCGTGGGCTGGATGCGTCGGAGGTCATTAATGTACCCGAAGCAGGATCGCTTGGGGTTGAAGATGCGACTCGATAAATAATAACGAGGATCATACGTAGCACTCATGCTGCAGGCAGGGGAATCAGATGTGAAGGGAAAGGATGGTGAATTAGTGAATAGGTGTATTTAAGATCAATGATTTTCTTGATTTGGTCATGACGGCCAATGATGATGAATTCTGCCCTGGAAGGGTCAATGCAGAGGAAGTTGGACGACATCCGTTGAGAGCTTTGGTTGACCACATTGAGTAACTGTGCCATGGAGGTAGAGATAGAGCTTGGCGAGAAGGTCGTCGTCGTCGTCATCGTCGCCGCCACACTAGGGGTGTTGGCCGCCGCCCTCGTCTGTCGTTGGGCCTTCGTCGTGGTCGCTGGTTGACGTGGTGTTGGACAAAGAGCGGAGAAGAATGACATTGATATGCAAGAAAGAAATTTCAAAGAAATTTCAAAGGTGAAGCTCTAGCGCAGTTCAGTACTCGCTCAAAACCTCACAAAACTTTAACTAGTGATGCCTAAAGAAAAGAGCGTAAGTAGAAACTGGATTATATGAAATTAATAATGTTTAAATCAATCAATCAATGCAATTTACATAGCGCCTCTTCAAGATAGCTATTCAGAGGCTCTCCCGCCCCAGGCCCGGTCAAAAAGGAAAGTCTTGAGAAGTTTATAGAAAGAGCCAGACAGGTCGCGCGGGAGAGAGCGCAGGTCAGATGGGAGGTTGTTAGAAACACTGGGACCCACAATTGCGAAAGCTCTATTTTGCCTGGTTGCAGTGTGAGCATGTGGAACCAAAAGTCGCCTTAGAGGCCAATTTAAGAGAGATTGATGGAAATTGCATGCTTAAGCAGAAGCTGGTTTGATGCGAGAAAGTCGTGAGATTTGGAGACGAGTTAGTAAATCCAGATCTGTACCTTAACATTTGACACCAAACGAATGTCTATGGTTCCTCTACGACTTCTTGCAGATATTTTATTTGCGTCACAACATGTGCAGACTTTATACTTTCGTATCTTTCACAGGTGATTGGCCAACTCAATAAACTGCCAAGTTCGAAAGCATTTGTAACTGTCTTCAACTTATTCGCCTGTTTTCAATCGTCGTCTGACGTGGATGGTCACGCTACCTGTCAAGGTTTTCAGATAATGAGTTATCGCATCGACCTTTGACCGTATCAATAGCTTGATAACTTCAACTGTACTGGATCTACTTGCCAAAATTCCTCCCTCTGCAAACCCATATCTTGATCCTCCTACCTCTTCATCTTTTGCGGTACATCCAACTACCGCGAATGAAATACTTTTTTTAAGTCATTGGCTAGAACCTGACGATAATAGTCCCAGTAGCGTCCTTTATTGCCAACTTACTATCTGCTATCACAAACTGCTCTTTTGAAGGAGGTATTGTTCCTAACCATTTCAATGTAGTCAAGGTAACTTCAATATACAAACCGGGTAATAAAGAAGAGGATGTGACCAACTACATGCCTATTTCTATTCTACCCTCGTTCTGTAAGGTTTTTGAAAAGATCATGATTGTATACACTAGAGGTGTAACAAGGTTTTGAAAAGTGGGGGGCGGGGGGCATAATTGAAAAGATATTGCGCGAAGCGCAGAAATATTTTTCGGCCCTCCCACTTTTTGAATTTTGCCCCCCAGAAATTTGAAAAATTATCTGAACAAGAGTATTCTTAAAAATCCATTGGATAAACATAAAAAAGAACCGAATTGGGGGGCACATGGGAGCACTGAGCACTAAAACGGGGAGGCTTTGCCCCCCAGTTTCAAAACTGGGGGGCCGGTGCCCCCTCTGCCCCCCACTTGTTACACCCCTGGTATACACGTCTATACGATTGCATTGTTTTGCCAACTCCAGCTAGGGATGCCAACCGTTACGGAATGTACGGTTTTGATTCTGATTGTGTAAAAGAGCTAGCTTGCCCCATGCTAATGTATTTGTAAATAACCAGCTGCAACTACCCATCAATCGGAAGGGTGCGCCTGCCTATTCGATTTGTGTCCATTAAGGGTTTCTCTCTGTATCTAAAGACCCACAGCAAGCTGTTAACGGTGAAACCTGCAGAAAATAGTTTCTTTGCAAACACGTTCACGTAAGCAGTAAGCGATAATGTGATGGGTGTCTTTGGCTCATACTCCGATATGCTGAACATGGATGCTTAGTAAAAGTTTAATTGAAAATTTAATGCATGGGCGGCCCGGGTGGATCGCGACAGCTATTAGCCTTTTCCTGATACTAAAGCACAGGCGCGAAGTGTTGTAATCTTGAGATTTCATAATAAACAAACCTATTGGCATATATGAAACTCAATTACTGCTATTGAAGCTGCAGAATGGTAAAAATATTTCTGTCGAAGACATCCGGAAATGCGACCAAGGTGTCCTTTCGGAATAGATGTAACGGTCAGTGAATGCGACAGAGAAAATATTTATCCTTAATGATCAGACACAAAATCTTTATCTAACCAGCTCATTAAGAGTTTGAAAATTATGTGTACACAGACCCCGGATGTGGATGGACCAGAGGACAAATGCATGGATGAATGAATGAATGGTTGAATGAATTATAGGATGGACGAATGAATGAATGGTTGAATGAATAATAGGATGAACGAATGAATGAATGGTTGAATGAATTGTAGGATGGACGAATGAATGAATGTTTGAATGAATCATAGGATGGACGAATGAATGAATGGTTGAATGAATTATAGGATGGACGAATGAATGAGTGAATGAACAAATGTGTGTATTATTGGATGAATGAGTGAATGAATGGATGAATGAATGGATGAATGAATAAATGAAGGAAGGAATTTACGAATGAGTGTATGAATGCAAGAATGAGATGATGTATTGATAATTCAATGAGATGATTGGATGAGAACATGGATGACTGATTTAGATGGATGACAGGATGAATAAGTGAATGGATAAATGGGCGAATAAACGGATTGACGGACGAGTTTATGAATAGTTATATGAATAGATTTACGTACGAATGCATGAACGTATCGATGAATGAATTAACGAATGAATGGGTGGAGTTATTGATAAATGGCTGAGTGGTTGAATGGGTGAATGAATTTGATTGGCTTTTAAATTAATTTATGAGTCGATGATTAGACGAATGATGAATGGATAGGTGAAGAAATTGACGGATTCCAGTCTTGGTGGATTATTAGCATCGATACAGATATTGATGTTTGGATGTAGACACTTTAATCGTTTCATTTCCTATTTCTGTCCGAAATATAATTAAAACGCAACTTCGAGTTCCATGGTTTTAAGAATAAGCTGTTGAAATAGACTAAGCATTTTCAATGACAGGGCAATAAATTGGCGGAAGATGAATTTCATTAGATTTGATTTGCCTCAATTGGCTCTTTGGAATCCATGTTTTTGCAGATTGAAAGGCAGAAGTTAATTCTGAATGTCAGCAAGAATGAGATCATTGGATATTATAGTATTAAATGATAATGTAATTGATGACGATGACAATGAATTTATGCTGGTGCTGCCGACGCCGCTGCTGCTACTGATGATGATGACGATGATGACGATTATGATGATGATGATGATGCAAGGCGCTATCTGTCCTCCTCCTCAGGGAGCGACATGCTAATTCAGCGTTATGGGGCGGGTAGCCTTGTTGAAAGCGCCGTAGGGCTGAAGACTGACCGTCGTGTCAACGTCCTAGCATTCAGCTATCTCCCCGTTCCATGTTCCGTTGTTTCCGTCAGATTTGTTCGAGTTCTCTTGAATGGTGTTGTTTGAATGATACAAGACGGTCTCCAATTGCTGTTGTATTGATGCGGGAATCATCCTAGGCTCTACATTGTGTTTTCACATATAAACAGGAACCAGGATCAGCTCTAAATGAGTATAGGCTATATGCATGTATAACATCGCAATACAAAAAATTCTGCAGCGGTCTCAGAGATGGAATTGAAGTTAATAGCCGGCACAAGATAATCTTTGCCTTCAAAATAAACGACAGCCATAGTATTCAGTAAATGCTTGATCACATCTCGATTATTTGGGACCGACCGCTAATAAAATTTTGCGAGAACAATTATCAGGTAACATATAAAAGCCAAGCTTAGCTTATACCACATTGCTCCTAATACACTTCGGACTGTTTCTCGTTCCATATCTCATGACGCTGCTGCTGTCTTCGTCCACGCCTTTCTCACCAGCCGACTTGACCGCTGCTGCTCAGGCCTGGTTGTCCTACCCCAAGCGTTGATAACCCGTCTCAACCGTGTTCTGCGCGCTGCTGTCCAATTCCTTGGGTGCCAGAGGTGTAACAAGCGGGGGGCAGGGGCACCGGCCCCACCAGTTTTGAAACTGGGGGGGGGGCAAAGCCCTCCCAGTTTTAGTGCTCAGTGCCCCCATTTACCCCCAAATCAGTTCTTTTTATGTTTATCCAATGGATTTTTAAGAATACTTTTGTTAAGATAATTTGTGCCCCCCCATTTTTCAAATTTCTGGGGGGCAAAATTCAAGAAGTGGGAGGGCCAAAAAAAATGTTTGCGGGCTCCGCGCAATATTTTTTAAATTATGCCACCCCACTTTCAAAACCTTGTTACACCTCTGTTGGGTGTTTTTCCAAGTATACTCCTGTTTCGGACTATACGCACGATTTTTTCCCATCTCGTAGCGCATCATAGCCATGCTGGTCCGGCGATACCTTGCTGACTCTACCAGGCCTATCTGCGGGAGCACTGTTGACCTGTTTCAGCTTTGTTTGGCCGTCGAGCTCTTCGTTCTTCCTCTGGTGACGCACTTCTGGTGCTCCGTGCAAGCACTTCAACCAGACAGCGTTGCGCCCTCTCCGTTGTTGGACGTTCCACCTAGAACACACTCCCAGTTGAGATGCAACTGCTGCCAAGGAATAATGACCCATTGTCTCGCTAATTGCTTAAGACTGATTTGCCTGGCTGTGGTTGGGCTGGGAGATTTTTTTCAAAATGAGTAAATGTATGACCCAAGCTCTTAACACTGACAAAGCGTATCAAATGTTATCATTTTGTTTACGTGAGTCACATCACATGAACCGTTGAACCGTGTTTGCTACTTGCTGTTTGACCGAGATCATGTAGACCTAGTTATAAAGTAAAATACGCTTCCGCGAAAACTCCGCGAAACGAAACATAATCCACTTTAAACCCGAAGTCCAGTTCCATTCGAATGAATTCGTCTTCTTTTCCATATCGGGCAGAAATAGTCTCCTTGCAAAAGCGAATGCAAGCCTTCAATTGATACATGGTATTATTGTATGAATCAGAATAAGGAATCAGTTTGCAGACAATACTTTATATGATGTCATTATCAACTTATGGACTATGAACTGCGATTATTATTGATTTAAGAACAAAGGAATTGTATTAATTAGTTGAAATTACGTGAAGATAGCCGTCTAATGAAATCTTCTCTATCAAATTGTTCCCAGTTTGGATCAGGATTGACACAGCAACTATTCTTTGCAATTTTGTCTGGAATTATCGGTACATCAACGGCTGTATCATCTGGACATAGGTCAAGGTAAATTCCATATACCACGGGGTATTGTAAAGAATCGACTTCCTCCTTCTCTTCATCGACTATCGTTTTTATTGTCTGATACTTGTTATCTCCAGGACGATCGCTTTTAACAACTTGCTGTTTGATCGAGGGCATGAAGTACCAAGGAAAAACGCCATGACGGGAAAACTCCATGAAGCAAAACATGAGCCTTTCGACCCAGAAGGCGAGTTTTTTTGGTGTAATCTCGTCGTCTATTCTTGACTCACTCGCATTCATGACATTAAATGCCTCCATGCAAAACAGAAGACAAGTCTTCAGCTGATAAGTTGTTCCCCATTGTTTGTTAATTAACATTTTGCAAACTGTGTATGCTGCTTTAATTAAAAGCGAGCTTTCCCTTACGAATCGAGTTTCGAGCGATGCAAATGAAATTCTGACCAATGTTTCGGAGAATAGAAAGCGATCACCATCTGGCATGGATGGATCAAAGCGTGGTCTGTCAAAGATCATCGTAGAGCCGTTTGCTTTCTCAGATGGGCTTATTCCAACCGGGAGTGGATCGTCTGCCCACCATCCTTCCACGGTGATATAGGCAACAATGTCAATTGAAATGTTGATGAAAACAAATTTGCCCTCTCCGTCCTCTATGGGATGAATCATTTTTAGTTGCACAGTCTTATACAGACCAGGTGGCTTCTCAGATTTTGCTTCATTACTCAGGTTCCTTTCGAAGTGATGTTCGTCTTGCCAGAATTTAGGGTCCTTTAAAACATCTTCCACTAGAATTTGGAATTTAGAATTAACTTCATTAGTCAGTAAGCACTGATCGTAGTTGAAAAAACAGTCAAACTTCTCGCCACTCCGACTACTTGCAACTTCGCTCGACTTCCATTTCATTTGAAAGAAGCCCTTCGAACTCAATGGATGTGGAAAGGTTTTACAAAGCAGGCTGAATTTAACCAATTTAAGGCGAAAGTCAAAGTCCGACGAAATGAAGGCTTTTGTGTCTTCATCGGCACTTCCAACTAAAATTGGTTGGCACTCAAATCGAGCGTCCTTTTCCTTTATACCATCCGCCAAACGCTCAATGAAGTTTTGTACTGATGGTTTAAGTTGTCTTAGTCGTCTGTTGAGACGAAATAGTTCGTTTTGGGTCCATATCATCCAAATAGTTTTTTCTGATGATTCCTCAGGGCAAGGTGAATGGGAGTTAATTCGCACAGTTTCAACTAGTTTATGATTCATCCTTAATTCTGTCACATGTTTTGGGTTGAGGAATTGAGCAACATCCATGGGCATGTAAAGTGCCTTTTTTCCGATTGGCAAATTCCTAGCGGTTCCTTCGTTGACCTTCACCGACTTTCGCAGTTGCTTAAGATCTTTAGGGGTATATCCGAATTTGTCTTTTGTGTTTTCATTGGCTCCGCACTGGAGAAGAAATTCGTATTGATCATCCATTTCTGTGTAGTGTAAAGGGGTTTTCCGAACACATCAGTTACGTTTACGCTTACCATTTCCAATAGCACCTTCACTAGATCGACATCTCGCTTGCTCATGCTGGATTTTAGCATGACAGCGTAGTGTAACGGAGTTCTTCCTTTGTCATCTCTTGCAGTGGCCAATTCCAAGAAATTTCCTGGTCTTAGAAGAATTACATCAATCATTAAGTCTAGATTATCTTTGTTATTCTGGTCTCTCTGAGGTTTGACTGCGCTACATAAAATGCGAGAGATGAACAGTCGATGAAGTGGGTTTCGACCTCTCTGGTCTTCTATTGCCATTTTGTTTACCTCTAAAGCAGTTACTGATAACACACTCTGTAGATTTTCGAAAATGTCTTTTTCGGTACAAATTTGACAATGCCTAAATTGGAGTCTCAGTAGTTGAAGAAAAGCCTCTAAACAGGTTGAGGACAGTCGGTTTTTTTCCTGATACACTCGAGCTGCACCGCTATTCTTAAGTGATGTTAAGGTCGCTGATGTAATTCGCTTGGAAGACTCCAGCGCCAAATCAAGTGGCGTATTTCCACTGTAGTCTATAGCATTCACATTAGTTTCATCATTCACAAGCAACATTGCAACGACCGGTGCAAATCGAGAAATTACCGCAATTTGGCTCACACAATTTAGCAATAAGTCAATTACTGCATCTGGTTTCCCGATTTCTTTCCTGCGGTTTTGATAAGCACGGATGGTAATCTGAAGCTGATCGTCGTCGAAATTTCGCTTTACGAGCCTTTCGCAGAAGAAATACAAATCAAACAGATCCCTATTTGGCTCATAGATAGCTGCGTGCAAGGCTGTAAATCCACAATAGTTGTACAAATTTACGGAAGCTTTATGGCTTAGCAGAAGTCGCACAACTGAGACATGATGGTTTTCGGCTGCTTTAATCAAAGCAGTAGCTCCAAAACGATCTCTAGCGTCAAGGTCAAGCGTCATTTCTGAATTTTCTTCCCAGTCAAATAAAGTTTTGATGACGTCACAACAGCCTTTCTCAGACGCAATTATCAAAGGCGTTTTGCCCAAAAGATTTTTCACATTGCAGTCTGCTCCTTTCCCTAATAATAGTTTTATCACATCGTCTATGATTTGAAACTGCAAAGTCAGTCTGCTTGACTCCGTGGCTAAAGCTGAATGTTCTTTATTCTGATACATCACATTGTGAAGGAAGGTATTCAATCCAGAGTCCTGATGATTTACATTAATATTAGTGGAGTTAATTAGTAATTGTGCGAGTTTTTTAAAATTCAGCCTGCATTTTATAGCGTCACTTGGATCCTCGTGCGTAAACTCCTCAGACAGGATTCTTTTAATAATGGAGCGAAAGGAATGTGCTATGTCCGACTCTGAATACATACATTCATTTACACTAAGCAATAGCTTAACCACTTTCCGGTCAACCGAAGACACTGCGAGTGCGAGTTGAGTGTTTCCCTTTGAGTCTCTATTTAACTCCAATGGCATGTTTCTTTGTGCATAAACTATTTCAGCCGAAACACGTCGACCATCGGAATTCAGGAGCTCAAATGTTATGACGCCTTTTTTGGTATTCTCTTGAAGTTTATTCCCGTCTTTTGCCAATTTCTGAGAAATTCTGCGGCTGTGTTCCAAAATAACCTTAACAACTTTCGTGTGACCTTCTATGACGGCAACGTGTAATGGTGTCTCCTTACGGTTTGTCAACACGAAGTCGCAAATGCCACGACGTAGTAACAAATCTACGGTATCTGCATGACCATTCTTTGATGCTAAATGCAAAGGCGTTTTTTTAACTTGCTTTAAGACGTCCACGGTAGCATGGTTGTCCAGTAAAATTTTAACAATCAATGTGTGACCATTTTGAGAGGCTAAATGAAGCGGAGTCATCTTGGCGTTGTTACCGGCATTAACATTAGCACCGTTATATATTGAATTCTCAACAAGTTCTGCTTTGCCTTGCTCAACTGCATAGTAAGGTGGTGTTGGTTGTCCATTGACAGCTGCATTTATGGTTGAAGTAAGACCCTTATCAATTTTGTTTTTTAGGGTACTATGCGATAGTTGAAATTCACCTGCAGCAACTTCGTTTGCCGTGGGCTGCGAACGAATCTGCGCACCCCTTACCACACTCTGATTGAGTAATACATTTACAACAAAGCTGTAGCCATTGCTTGCTGCAAGATGAAGAGCAGTGTCGCCGTTTCTATCAACCGCATTGATTTCACCATCAGAATCCATCAATGCTTTGACTATTTCCACGTAACCCATTTCAGCAGCGATATGAAGAGGCGTTTTACCTGCAACATTGTGAATATTAGTATCAGCTCTTTTACTCAGAGGGTGTTGCGACAGCTTCAATTCATATGCAGGAACTTGGCTAAACGGCAGTTTAACCAACGGCGAACGAGTTAGCACGTTCCTTTCCGTGCTCAGATTGAGCAAGACATTTACCACTGCGATATGGCCATTGCTTGCTGCTAGATGGAGAGCAGTGTTGCCATTTATGTCCACAGCATTAACTTCATCATCGGAGTTTAACATTGCTTTGACTATTTCGTCGTAACCCATTTCCGCAGCAATATGACGAGGAGTCTCACGTGAAACATTGGAAATATTGGTGTCTGCCATATTTCTTAACAAAGCCTCTGTAACTTCCAAATGACCATTTCTTAGTGCAAGATGAAGACCAGTGTTGCCATCTCTGTTAACCGCATTAACGTTCACATTGTTATGAATCAATGCTTTGACCATTTCCAAGTAATTTCTTTCAGCAGCGATATGAAGTGTTTCACTTGAGGCATTGCGAAAATTAGCAACTGCCTTATTTCTTAACAATATCTCTGCAACGTCTAAATGACCATTTCTTAATGCAAGATCAAGAGGAGTGTCACCATTTCTGTCAACCGTATTGACATCACCATCGTAATCTATGCACGATTTCGCCATTTCTACGCTACCCCTCTGAGCAGCAATATGAAGAAACGTTATACCTAAAGGCTGGCGAATATTAGCAATTGAGTTGCTTCTCAACGGATGCTCTGCAATGTTGGATCCAGTACGGTGCGAAATGACACGATCCAAAGTCGTATGGTTGGATCTAGTCAGAAAACGATGAGCATGATATACCCCCATGATGCCTGGGAACGCCACGGTTAGTCCAACAATCCTGACGATTTTAAGAGTCTCGGAGGAGTTGCCAGCGTAACTTGCGTTTTGTGTGTTTTCAGACACAGCCGCAGGCTCTTGTACTGATTCATTATTACCCATTGCTGTGTGTTTCAGTATTCCATTTAGAAGAGCAAACAGAGATGCTGATCAAATGGCCAAGTACTCTAAGTGGTCAGCACCTGCGAAACAAAATACAAAGTTTCTTTTTATCAAAAAGTACACATTGTATTAGCGAATTGAATAGATAGGCTACACATTCCGATTCATAAACCTTCCAGCGCTAAGCTCAAATTGACAGCAAATTTTTCGTCCTGCTATCGATCCGTCGCCATATGAATTTTTACTTACAATGTAGTTTATTACATGCAATACAACAATCGTATCTGTGTCAGACATAGGCCTACTGTGGCATTAATTTGTTCCAATATTATGACTTTTATAGTTTATTATAGAGATCTTGTATTTCTTTGTTACCTGACCCAGGTTATGACATGTTCAAAATTTCTAGGCTACGGTTTGACGGTTTTTATACGGTGATATATTGGGAAATCTTCTGCGGTCGAATGCCCATGTTATTGAATGCTTTGACAGCTTAGGACAGATCTCGAAGTTAAAATCAAAGCACACGTTGAAGAGGGTATCTTTTTTATATTTAAAAGCGGCGGAAGAGAGAATACAGAACATTAACCTGTAAGAGAGACCGGAAACTTAAAGACACGGAGTCGTAGGACTTGTGGAAAAGACCACTCGTTTAGTTTGCTCTGTGTGGTCGACATTATGTCTACCAGGACAGAATTCTGTTCGCTACTTAAATGTTGAACTGACATTGTCGACAGAATCAACCTACACATCACCGTTTTCTGATGTTGTACGCGATGTGATAATTTTTATTAACCTCTATGCTTCGGAATTATGGATAGTTGTATATTGGCCTAAATGCTTTTGACAAAACTTGCTCTAAGAAAAATTTTCTCTGTACATGTCGTGCGCTTGCAGACATCTGATTAA
Organism: Bimastos eiseni; assembly: GCA_959347315.1. NCBI lineage: Eukaryota > Metazoa > Annelida > Clitellata > Crassiclitellata > Lumbricidae > Bimastos > Bimastos eiseni. The sequence continues at coordinate 5,828,298 of OY365822.1, read as the reverse complement.
AGATAATACTTGATTACTTTTAGGAACTCTTCTGAGGCAAACGTTAATAGAAGGGTAAACGTGAATAGCATGTTACATCATTAAGTCTACCTGATAGAGCGCATCTTATCACTTGATTGGTGATATATAAATTATCTCAACAGGTACATAATAAATAGCAACCCAGCAATTGTGACTGGAAGTACTACACACTGTGGAAAATGTGTATCCACAAAGAGTACCGACTTATGAAACGCTGTAAACCAAGTAAATGTGCCTCGATGAAGGCTGTAGTCCAAGGGTTCTAGCAAGAGATCCCAGTCAGCTTGTATACAGCAATATAATCTTGTCAAAGTTCCAGCATTACTCATAAAAAGCATCTAACGATCATCAGGTTCAGAGGTGGATTACTCTTAACTATAAAAATGCACCACTCCTTTAGCTCGTACAGCGAGGCGGCGTAGATTCGCAACACACCCTGTCTCCCACCTATTTCATTTTACCAACCTGACCAAGGGATGGGCGTACCTACACTAAATACGGTTTCGGCACACTCGTCCTTTTAAGAATGCAATAGAAGGATGGGCTAATTCGCGCCAGCCTGTGTCTAGGCTAAACGCTGACATACTATATTCCAATTCCAAACTCATGTGCAAAATATACCGGTTACAGATAATGTTGTCTATCACAGAGGCGTAGCTAGGGTATTTTGCGCCCGGTAATAAACTACAGAATTGGCGCCCCTTTGGGGCCGTCCATAAATGACGTCACGCACCTAGTAGGAGGAACACATTGGGACGATGTGTGACATGGGGAGGGAAATTTAAGAAATGTGACATCACATCATCACATCAAGCATCAAAACTTGCAATTTTATCAAAGAATATACTCAATTAAACAAGTTCCAACTGATTAACAGCAAATGTTTTCCAGAATTTATTATTACTATTATTGCATTCTTAATATTTTTTATTGTTTACTTCTATACTCTTTGTAAATTTTGGGGTTTTGAAAGTTTGTCTGGCGTTGTCTTGGCAGTACTACGACTGGCTATTTCCCGGATGTCGCCCTATCACAGCCAGTAATGGTCGACGACCACGTCGCTCTGCAGTTAATGACGACCTGTTCGTCCTTATAGCACGCGCTTCCATAATGCAGCATTACTCGGCCGTGGTACCCATCACCTGGAATATACTTCCCATAGAGCTCCGTATCCTACCTAAGAACTCCTCAGCTTCATTTTGTTACCTCTCTTAAAAGTGTCCTTTTCAGCCTCGGTTTAGGCCGGGAGCGCCTGTGAGTAGATATCTTGAAGAGGCGCTATATCAAGTACCTATGATTGATTGATTGATCGGGCTTCATTATCGGCGCTCGTGTTTACTTTAAAAAAAATGTTGCTTTAGTAGAGCACATGATGAGTGAAAAATCACAAGTCCGCCATTTGCACAGTGTGAATGTATATACAATACGGGGAGTACGAGGTATGTGTAAACTGTAATTGGTTCTAGCTAGGATCACTGTTCACCCAAATCACTAATGGGAGATGATCTGATGAGTCATAACTGATTTAATAATTTTGAAAGACCCATTTGAGTATGTATCATAACAATCAAGGTAGTTGACGTGGAATTCAACTCTGGTTGACTGTGTAAGAGGTGATGGGATGACATACGTAATTTTGCAGAGCAGGCAACCTCGTCCAGCGGGCTTGAGACCTTAGAGCGTTCCAGAACGGCAGAAACTGCCTTCGAGAGACGACGAGGGCTTTCCCGCTCCTTCTCGATAAGGGACTATCACCAGACTGTCTCCCTGGACCTAAAAGTCACTTTGCATGTCCCGAACACCTACAACCCATGCAGAGAATCCGATCCGTAAGATGCGGCAAAGTCGCCGTTCCAAGCTACTGACGTTCCGACAGATAGCCCGGCAATGGTGGTCACGCCAAGGCTGGAGGTGGCGCGAGCGAGTGTGGTGACGTCGGAGAGGGACGAGAGAGTACAGCAGGGAGCAGATTGTTGGGAAAGATTCTCGGCAGGGCACTCGGTCAGCACCGTCAGGTCCACCGAGAAGACCCTGACGCAAAGGGAATAGAGCAGGAGCTCAAAAAAGCATAACCACACTCCAGTTTCTTTTTTGAACGATATTTAAATTTTGGAGTAATAGGTTCATTTGTAGTCTCTGCAACCACTTCCGAACAAATAATTGCCCTGAACCGCACACCTTGAAGTCAATGAATAGTCGAAATCACATGACGACATCAGCGAGGATAAATGGCCAAATCCATCCAATCGTCATCTTATTGATGATAATTGATAATAGCAGATGCCCGCTATTATCAATTGCTTCTTGGTCTATAGCAGTATTCCTCTCTCCTTAAAGATAGCAGAACTCACGATTATCTCTAAGAAATCACAGAATAACACAATTAGACACCTATATCATTTCTTCAGTAACTCTCTAAATTACTCGCGACAAATAATGTATACTCAATTATATGACTTTATAACGAAATACATGCTCTTTATAATATCCGGATATGGCAATCAACTTGGCCATGCGTCATTATTGCATATTCAATGTAATATGTTCGCAGTAATAGATAAAAATGACATAAAGTCGATGAATCACATGATCGAGTAGTTTTACACTGCTTTTCATTATTGCTGAGGAATTTGACAAAATGGATCCTGATATCATTGTCAGATAAAGCTAGAAATTATATTAATGTGGTGGCCTAAGTACTGCGCAAGGATGGTTTTAAAGCTACTTTGAAGTTCGTAAGCAACGAGTTACCTGCGATGGCGCTCCCTCTGCACTAAGGCTAATCAAATATGAGGTTCTTCAGGGTCACGACCTTGGAGCTAGGATTTCTTAGCATATATAAATACAAGTATATATATATACATATGTATTTATATACACTCGAATGGAGATTGTTGGCAGGAAAGTAAGAATATGATTGGCATGCTTATCTAACCTAATTATGTATATATTATATATTATATATATATATATAATTAGGTTAGATAAGCACGCCTATCATAGTCTTACCTGAGACTAATATGGAAGGGATATGAAGCTAACGAAAACTGGGTTATTGACCTAGATTATGCCTGTGACTACATCCGGGACTTTTTGAGTACAAATCAGCAGTCGCGCTAGTTTCTGTTTACAAATTAATTGACTTAGTATATAGAACGTGCCATATAAATAAGTTAAAATAACACGTGATCAAAAGATTTTTGACTGAAGTAGCATTACTTTAGATGATCTTTTCGGTGAAAAGTTTTCTTTTCAAACTTACTCATCCTAATACCCGGATGTCAGTTTATTCATTACATAGCCGATCACAGACATTGCCTGCAGTGCATCAGAAAAGACGATCACTGATTGGCTGCCACGTTGCCGTTTCATGTCCCTTCTATATTAGTCCCAGGTCTTAATTTCCTGCCAACAATCTCCATTCGAGTGTTGTCATTTATCTCACTCGTACGCGACAGGCTTTGGCTCTCAAAGATAGTGTAACAGCGCCAAATATAACCATGCCCAAACATAACCATGATCAGATAAACTTGACACACCATAAATGGTTCAAGATAGTTGGTTTCGTAAACACTTAATAATTTTATCCAGAAATCCACAGATAAACCCACGCTCTTGGAATTTCCGATGTCTGTAAGTATATTCGTTTGTCTGTCTGTTAATATGGGTGTTTAAGCATTCTATTCTATTCTATGTACGGATTTATAAATCTCCTATCCCAGTAAAATCTAATCAGAGGCGCTCCCAATGCGAAAAATCCCTAGAGAAAAGAAAAGTCTCAAGAGAACGAGCAGAAACAGTTGTGCTACTAGATACGGTTGCAGCACGAGTCACAGCAGGAAGACTGTTCCATAGCAAAGGGCCAACAGAGGCATAGGCACGATGCTGAACTGTGGCAGTTCTAGACCGAGGTACTAGAGGGTTCTGACGGTCTAAAGAGCGGAGAGGACGTCCAGAGGTAGCCGAGATAGATTGCCTGATAAGATCATAAAGATAGCGTGGAGCTTGACCCAGAAACGCTTTGCATGTAAGAAAAAGGTTTTTGAACTGAATGCTATCAGTTAGAGGAAGCCAACGAGGATGCATCATAGCCATAACCATCGTTTTTTATTAATCCTTTCAGACAAGCAACAGACTATTACAAAGTTCAATTATGAAAAGTAGAATGATAGGGAATAATAGGGAAAAGAAAATACCCATAAAGGACAGTCTTTAGGTCCCTCTGGCAGGGTAACCCTTTCATATTTTAAGTTTACAGCAGCTTGTTATGATGACATACATAGTGATACAAGAGAACGAAGTAGCCAAATGCTTAATTAGTTAATTAGTGGGCGATCATGTGTTGATCCAGAGACAGACTGTGTCTAATCATCATTCATCAGTGGTCTATTCAATGACAGCCACTGCTGCAAAAGTGGGTGAATCGAGGTCTACTATCGAAATATTTACCTTTTTCTCAATCGTACGCGACAGACTTTGACCCCGAAAATAGTAGGCCAATAATAGCCAAACAATAATCTTCGCCCAAACATAACCATGATCAGATAAACTTGCAACGTAACCACACTTAGAGTGGTTCAAGATTGTTGGTTTCGTAAGCAAATGATAACATTATTCTGAGACCCACGGATAAACCCACGTTCTTAGAGTTTCAGATGAAATCCTATGCATCTTATACTGTCTGTACGTACATGGGCGCTGTCTGTTACGTTGGGGCACGACGTCCCAACGTGGACCCACTTATGTAACGATGATCAACAGATGACCGACCTCCGACCTCTCCTAGTCAACCGAAAAAGGGCGGCGATGACCTCTGGCACTACGCCATGACCCACTGTACCATCGTCCGCATCTGTTCATTCCGGGTGTTTTCGTCATCAACGAGGGTCACGACCTATGAAAACCACGCGGGCTGAGATGGCCGTCAACAACGGGTATAGGACAAACCTCCGCAGACAAAAACCCCTCTGACATAAACCTCTGTGACATAAACCCCCTGTTTTAGGCAGGACATTAACCCCCGGACAAACCCCCCTCTTGCCCTAACTAGCTTCTGCAATTAGAAGCCATACCATAATAACTGACACTACTAACAGAGTCTGCACAACATTACAAGTGACACACAGTACGACTATTAGTCTAACTCAGAGGCGTCCAAATAGGGGACGGAAGGTATTTTTTGGAGTCTTAGGGGATATCTTGAAAACCTGACACTTCGAACCAGGGTGTTTGTCTCACTCACTTAGTGGGGATTGACGCTTCTGGTCTAACGTATATAAGAAATCGTGTCACAGACAACGCACATACGCTCTGCATAGACTCACTTGACGTGTCTGGAAAAGCCGTGTCACAGATAGCCTGCATTACGCGCACAGTGGAGTGGTGCCTTCAGTGTACATAGACTTATCATACACTAACAACAAAAAGACCAAGGAACTAATTAACCGTTTGCCAGTTAATAATTGGACGACGATACCTGAGTGCATGACCGCATCAGACTTTGAAATGACACATATGACACATGCTTTTTACTTCAGACTCTAAAGTATACACACGTTTCTAAATAATAAAAGTAACAAAAGTAAAAAAAATGTATTCCTAGGGAGGTTTTGTCCTACTTAGGGAGGTTGTCAAAAGGGTTTTTGTCAGAGGAGTTTGTCAGATGGGGTTTTTGTCAGAGGGGGTTTTGTCCGCGACCCCCACAGCTAGACCCAAGGCAGCAGATTATGTGTTCAAAAAGGAGATTGGAACGTTGTTGCGGGAAAAATGAGCGGAGGAGAATATTAGTGGAAGTAGGGTTTGGGGAAAAGAAAATGAAAAGCGAAAACAAGTGCGGCCGTGTGATAGAAGAGAAATGACTACTGTGATGGCACCATTATTTTAATGGGAAATGAATCGATGGTGACAACATGCGACTGCCAACAGTTCCTCGACAGCCTCTTGCAGGTGTTTAGTTAAGCTTGCGTTGCTAGATGCACGTCAGGTATACTTACAACCTTCACAATCGATATGCAAAGTACCGACCAACTCAAATAGCTGCGAAATTCTAACCATTTGTAACTGTTCTAAACTAACTCACCTGTTCGTGATCGTCGTCTTACGTGGAAGGTCTCGCTACTTGTGAATCAAAGTCTATATATAGTTATCACAACGACGTTTGACTGGATGCAATATTGACCGTGTGATATCTTTAACTGACTGATTAATTATATTTTTATTACGCATTTTTATTACGCAGCCATGTTTAGTATGTTTGAATGTGAGCTATAAAAAATCACTTTATATTAGCTTAGGCTACGTTGCTTGATTGCCTTCAACGAGGCCTACATGTATGTTGACCTCTTGACCCAGAGGCCTATTTTGAAGTCCATTATTAGGGGAGACCCATAGTTCGTTTCGTAGAATTTTTCAGTTTGTTATTAAACAATGATTTCGAAGCAGGAAACCGTTTAGAAAGCCTTTGGAGCAATTTTTCCCAGGATGACTTTATTATTGAGCTAGATTGCCTGGACCACTTAGCAAGCATGGCTGAGGTGGATCGCGGAGGAAAAATGCATTGCAACGTCCTTTTCCAAAGGCAGAAGGGCGAAGCGTACGGTTGTGATCGTGAGATTTTATTATAAGCAAACCATTGGCATTTTTTATTCTCAACCACTGCTATTGCTCGGGAAGGGTTGCCACGAGGGTCGAACTGCAAGTACATATATCATTCTCAATGTGCTTTGTAAACTGTCAATGCACAAATGTTAAGACTTGTAGACTATCGTTACCTGTGAATCAATGCTTTCAGGCGACAGAGTTCATAGCAACGACTTATTTACAAAGCTATTTCCTGAATTTTTCATCTACATTATTATCGTAATTTGTATATTCTAACGACCAAAAGTCATTCCAGATCATTCTGCCCATTTTTAAATTTGTTCTGCAAAGAAAGGGACAGACATGGTTTCCATGTCAAAACCATTGACGGTGTTGGAGTTAATTGCTTTTGGAAAATATTTAGAGAATTTTGAGATTGCTACTTCGCTGTGTTTTCGTATACCCGTGATTCGAATGAGAAGCAGCCTGAGTTTGCATGATCCACTAATTGTCAATGCATGCATGTATGCATGTATGCATGTATGCATGTATGCATGTATGCATGTATGCATGTATGCATGTATGCATGTATGTATGTATGTATGTGTGTGTGTATGTATGTATGTATGTATGTATGTATGTCTGTATGTGTGTATGTATGTATGTATGTATGTATGTATGTATGTGTGTGTGTATGTATGTATGTATGTATGTATGTATGTATGTATATATGTATGTATGTATGTATGTATGTATGTATGTATGTATGTATGTATGTATGTGTGTATGTATGTATGTAACAACGTTCTGTCTAATGTGTGTATGGGCAACGCAGAGCACCAGCATATTTATGAGCATGACAACAACCGTTAAACGGTCCTACTAACTTTATAACAAGGTACAAGATAATATTACAGATGAATTATAATTATTAGATTACAATGTGACCTGGACTCGTTGCTAGTCATGCTCCGAAACGGAAAGCAAAATATCAAAATTGCACTTAATCTCACAGATTATTCTGAAGCATAGATCATCCAGTATTTACTGATCCATATATTGCGCATGCAAAAATCGTTATTTCGTACCCCTCCCCTGCTTTGCGTACAATTTGTCTACCCCCATGCGTACGTACACCTGAGCTCTACCTCTCCCAATTGCAATGGTCAAATAGCTATAAGACATTGATTTTACCGTAGCTTATCTGTTTTTAGGCATCTTATTTAACAGCTTAAATTTGAAAACTGTCATGAAGAAATATTATCAAGTTAGGAACGCTTGCAAAATCGTCTAAATTCGAAGCCCCCTCCCGCTGCTTACGTAGCTTAAGATGTCGATGACCACATATGAATGTACACTGTGATACAGCATTAATTTGAAGAACAATACCACCTTTGTGACCATTTCATGACGGCATTACTCGCTTATGCGCAATGTTTTGTTTAGGATTGATGGACTATTCGAACAACGTTTGAATTTCTTCTGGTGTCATTTTAAAGACCCTATAGCCAATTGCTCGAAGAATCGTGGCCTAAATACGTCGAAAAATATCGTACGTTCAACAAAGGTGTATGTGTGAGAGCATCTATGGTTCTCTCGAACACAGTAGCTGATTGGTTAGAGCAGTGTTTCCAAATCTTCTTTGGCAGTGGAACCCTTTTGATCTTAAATATTGTTTCGGAATCCTGGTCCACAACTAAACATACTCTATTGTAGGTACAAACGCTCGAGAATGCAGACAATTAGAGTTTTAGGCGTAGATTTGCTTGATAATAACACACATATCGATGACAAATGCCATACATATGTATGTATGTATATGAATTCATATTGCGACGTTAAGCAGATGTTAAGCAAGCAGCCTCTATTTATTCACACTGAAAGTTTCCCGTAGAACCCTTGACTCTTCCCCTCACGGAACCTTAGAGTTCCGCGGAACACAGTTTTGTATATGCTGGGTTCTAGCTCACATCTTTCGGCACTGAGATCTTAGGTTCGTTCCTCCTCTGAAATGATTACTCTGTGCAGACCCATACACGGTCTGTTTATGGACCTTGAACTAGTCCTTCACTTATAAATTCTCAGCGCCTTAAATATGTGTCTGGTTATTAGACAGCGCAGATAAATAAATACGTAATAATTATGCTAATTATGCCGCATCATAATAGAAGGCGGTTAATTATATTAGCGTAATTATTTATACTTCTGCTGACTTATCCGGTGTGACGTCTTCATAGCAATCTGCACAAACTGCCCCAGCGCCATCCTCAATGATTTAAATACTATTGTATGACTTGTATTTTGCCCTAAATGTTATTTAATTGCTGTTTTAAACTGATTCTCATGAGGATGATCCTCAACCTTTGTCAGTTTTGTGTTATGATATACAGCTTCAGACGCCATCATCTGCGATTTCGAAGTCAAAATACCATTAGTTTTCGTTGAATGTTGACCCTGCGTTGGTGCTGTCTCACCCAAAGCCTGGGGAACGAAAAATCACCACAGGTTGAAGAAAGCAAGGACCTCCGGGCCACCTCACATGTCAATCGGGTCTTGGGGGCATGCATCGCCTCGCTATATACATGCATTGAAGGTGCTGCGAAGCCAAGGCTTTCCATTGAGGCTTTGTCGGCGCGCAGTGGCTAAATTCAGCTGGATCCCGCCGATCTGAGATCCGGAACGTCGGATTTAAAATACACCACCTCTACCATGAGATCGGCCAACCAACAGATCAGATCCGCCACCTAAATACATGTTTTGTTTCAAAAATCAAATATGCGTACCTTGTTTCACACATGTTATGCTTATCCGAGTGACATTGGCGATCTTACCTGTTATCGATTCGCCACTTAGCCTGACTTAGACTTAAGTTTTCGAGTTATAAATCTGTTGAGATCCGGCATCCCTGGGTGATAAATTTAACCAACGGTCGGCGGTCGTTGAGGCGACTACCATCTCTCCCCCTTTACGCTTCGCCGGCATGATGGAGCCTGACATTGGCCGAGGAACGAGAGGGCTTTTAGGCCTCTGTGCGGAGATTGGAGCGCCTCCAATTCCTCTCTCTATCTCTCTGTATCGGCTCTGTGGAGACACTTGCTAAGGAGGTTGACGTACAACTCCTACGTGCCGTGTTGACGTCTGATGCTCACGTTTAGAGACCACTATTTCCCCCGATTGCACGTTGTTCCTATAATATCCAACCGAGAACTCACCCCTTTCAACTCCCTACTGAAGACAACAGATATTTTATATCCGGAGTTTTATTTATGTAATAACCAAAGTAGGTCCACATCATTTACTTTCATTGGATATCTAACTTTTATTTTTGTCTGTTCCTTGCACATGAATGTTATTTGCTGCGGATTGTCAGCTTGTTTCATAAACGAGGATTAAAAAAATCCTTGGGTATGATTTTCCTTCCCCTTCCTGCCTGCGGGCACGTAAAGGCGGCTTCCATTGTAACTCCTTTCACTCCTCTTCTTCACTTGTAGACGCGTGTAGGCGGCGTACTTAGTAACACTTTCCCTTCACTTTTCTGGTTGCGGACGCGTGTAGGCGGCATCCTTTGTACAACACTCCTTCTCCTTATTTTTTCTGTAGTCGTAATGGCGGCTCTTCCCTTTGTAAGCCTTTTCCCTCCTTTCTTTTCTTTTTTAATCGCTATGGCGGCTCTTCTCTTCTCTCTTCTCATTTCCCCAGGGGCGTCAATCTCCCGTGAGTGATGGAGGCAAACCCCTCTGTTTCAAGTGCCAGGAAGGCAAGATATTTCCCCAAAGACTCAACAAATATCCCCCTTACCTGAATTCGGAGATATTTGCCTCCGGACCCCCCTATCTGGACGCCCCAGCTTTTCCCTTATTCCTTTTCTATAAACGCAGTTAACTAGAATATAAAGAGATTGTCGTTGTTACTGTGATGGTTCTGTTTGGTTCTGTGTTGGATGGTGATTGTTGTCGATGTGGTGGTTAGTGTAAAGTGGACTCTGCTCGCGCCTTGGATATAGAGTACCGCTACGATATTAAAGAAAATACGTATTGCTGATATGTGTGATTTCGTAAGTCCACTGGCAGATTACGGATGCCTAATCACCGCGTACAAGACAGAAAATGGAGCATCATCCTGGGTGGTACTAGAAAGCAGGAATAAGATCGAGTCCCCTAGATGGGGACTGGCTATTCCGCTTCAATAAAATATATCGTGTTCGTTTATTTTACTATTTTAATTCAAATAGACAAATTGCAGCTTGAGTACGTGATATAGCAGACACACTTTAAAACAAGTTAAACAGGAGTTGATGCTATGTCTCCGTGGTAGACTGATAGGAACCGAATCCGTCCTGTTATCGCTCATTTAAACCTAGCTCTAGGGAGTGGAACATTGACTCAACCTAATGGGGGTAGCGGTTATTGAATGCGCGTCTTTCTGTTCTTCGCGCCTGGACGTAGATAGACACTGTGATCAGAGCTGCACATTTCACTCGACTACGTTGAGTGTGAGCCGCTTTCTATGGGCGACTAGAGATATGTACATTGACGAATCGCAATGGAAGTATCTAAACGTCAAGCGTAATCTAATAATCGTTGACATTTCATAATATCGTTTGTATGTCGTTATAAGTTTTGCTATTGCGTAGGTTGCACATCGAGGTGCAAACGAAACCAATTCTCGTCCAACTACACGTAAGGCTGATGTACTACCATAAGCTTTATACATAAAAGATGTTCGTCTTGCCAGAATATAGGGTCTTTTTAAACATTTTCCACGAGAATCTTGAATATGGAATTAACTTCATTGTTCAGTAACTACTGATCTATGTTGAAGAAACAGTTAAATTGTTTGTCATTCCGTCCCTTTGCATCCTCAGTTGGCTTCCGTCTAAGTTGAAAGTATCCCTTCGGACAAAGTAGATATGGAGACGCTTCGCAAATTTGGCTGAATTTAATCAATTTTTTTTAAAAGTCAAACTCTGCTGAATTGTCGGCTTTTGTTCCTTCGTCAGCACTTCCAACTAAAATCGGTTGGCACTCAAATCGATCGTCCTTTTCCTTAATACCTTCCGCCAAACCCTCAATGAAATGATGTGTACTGACGGTTTAAGTTGGCTGAGGCGTCGGTTGAGGCAAAAAAAGTCGTTCTGATTCAAAATCTTCCATATTGCTTTTCTGACGATTCTTGAGGTCGATGTGATTGGGATTGTAGATTGTATTCTAATCGTTTCAACCAGTATTTGCCTCGTTAATACTGTTACTTGGCTTGGGTTGAGTTCTTGAGCAATAGTAATGGACAAATAAAGCCCGTTTTTCCGATTGGCAAATTCCATACGTTGTCTTCGTTGACCTTCACCGATTCTCGCAGTTGCTTCAGATCTTTAAGTATATGTTCGTGTTTGTCTTTTGTGTTTTCATCAACTCCGTACTGGATGAGAAGCACGTTTAATGTTACAGGACGATCACTGATTGTAACAAGAAGAGGGACAGTGCTCGTGACGGAGAGAGTGGAACAGAGACAGAGAAACAGAGAGCAGAAGGCAGAGAGAAAGATAAAGAGAAACACTGACAGATCCATAGACAGAGAGACAGAAGAAACCAATCGTCCTTCTACTCTCACACGTATTCTTAAGAGTGTCGGTCTCACCCTGTTTTCTGCCTCATCCCTACTATCGCTACCTCTCTTACTCGAAGTCTTCAACCAGGCCCGTTGCCAGAGGCAAGCTTCTGCCCTCACATCCCATCCCCATGCTCTCCGCTTCCATATCTATACCTTCCCATTCTGTCTGGACACATCCTTTCATCAGGCTTCATATTCCGGCAATTCCCGTACCCACTTGATTTCCTGCAATCCCCTTCCAAATTCTTCCCTGCTCCTTCCTTTTAATTGGGGACAGTGGAATCCGGAGTACCATCCGGACATTTGCCCGCAGTTATATTATCCTAGTGAAAATCGTAATATACAGGCTTCTAAAGCGCCAGTTCACTAATATATTTGGGCTCGGAACATTGTATGGAGTTGTAGGTTGGAAATAAGACATTGAAACGGACGCGCACTGTGACTTCTAACTAATGGAGTGATTTGAAGAAAGGAGTGATGTGATGACGCTTAGACGTTCTGGTGACGGCTCCGGATACTGTGTTTTTGATGAGTTGTAGACATTTGAGTTGTATTGCTTCAGTTTTGTGGAAAAAGTAATTGCAGTAATCGAGCTTGGAGTGGACAACGGACAGTGATGTAGCGAAGGTCGCGAGTTAGGGGTTCGAGATGTGGTTAGAGAAAGAGACGTGAACATCAAAAATGATACCAAGATTGCGGACTGGCAACAGAGATGAAGAGTAGAGATGAAGAGTTAGTGGATAAGCAAAATGAAGGGTCAGGGATTTTCCTGACTTGATCAGGAAGGCCTATAATGTTGAATTCTGTTTTGGAAGAATTGAGGCAAATGAGGATGGACGACATCCGTTGAGACATTGAGATTGAGTAAATGTACGATGGAGGTGGTAGGAGCTTGGGGAGAAGGACAGCTAAAGTTGGAAATCATTTGCGTAAAGGTGGTGGTTAACGGGTTCCGGACGTCTCCTCCCGGACATCCCCCGGACATATCCCCTCTGACATCTACCCCCAGATATATCCCCCGTAGGACATTTTCTCGGAATTTTCATCCCTGTGATCATAAAACAGGTTTGATGTTAAGACACAACCAACAACCTAAATTCAACGTGTCTCACTCTGATGCTTGAGACAAATTTTGAATCAAAAATAATTAGAAGAACAGTTAATCATGCAGGCTTGCACTGCTTATTTAATTTATAGTTATTTGGCAAACAACCAGCAACCTTAATTCAACGTGTTTCCCTTTGATGCTTAAGAAAGTACAATTGTCGCCAGCAAACTTAGAGACATAATATTATTGGCCACATAACATGTGAAGCCAAGTCTCCAGTATTAGCAAAAAGTAAGGTTCTTATTTCCTTTTAGAATAGATTTTTATTCTGCTCTCTTATGATCTCTAGTTCGAAACAGTTGAATCCTAAAGTGCCGCTTAACTTTCCGGTATTAAATTGTACCACTTAAAACACTAATTAAACAAGTACTATATCCACACCTCCGATTAGCATTTTGGTGTGATATATATATGTATATATATTCGTTTTTGCTGTCTAAATTTCATGTTTTTATTCCTTTTTAATTAAACGAGAGTTGAAAGTAAAACAAATGTTTATTCGTTTTGCTCTCTAAATGTAATTGCAGGCACGATTTCAATAGTTAACTGGGTCACAGAGGGAATTGTCCTGGGGGAAATGTTGGGGAAGATGACCTAGACCTGACTGAGAATAAGCAGGAGTATGGTAAGGAGAGGGTGGTGATAGAGTGCTGGAGGTGTTGGTGGCTAGAAAAGATTGCAGAATGAAGCGAAGGAATGAGCTGAATATCAGTACAACCTAGTCAGACGCTTCGAGAAAAAGCCATGCAAGCTGGGTTACAAAATAAATACCCTTTACCCAATATTTGAAGTACTCTTTTAAAAGTACTCTTTTCATTCTCATTTTAAATCAAGACGAGGCACGCTTGAACACTTAGAGAACAGCCACACCAGTGAGGCAGCGAAATAAAGTATCCTTTACATTCTCTCTAAAGTACTTCTATAATTCTCATACCAAAGCAAGACGAGGCAAGCTTCAGACGCTTCAAGTAGGCCTATATTGATCATAAACAAACACACTTTGATAGACCGCTGTTAAACGCGGTTCTGTCTGTACTAGAAGAAAAGCTACAGTATCCTTACGACCAGGCGAGACTAAGAGCCTTGCAGTCACCGCACGCCTCGGACTGGCTATACGCTCTCCCGCTCTCCCGCTCTCCCGCTCTCCCGCTCGTTTCTCACGATCTCAGACTGGAGGACGATACCGCGAGGGTGGCGGTCGGCCTACGATTAGGGGTGGCCATCTGCGAGCCGCACACCTGCGCATGCGGCGTCTTCGTTTCTGCCAGAGTCGCACTTGGGTTTTGGCCGTAAAGCAAGACACTGTAATATCAACGACCTTATCCATCGCAGCCTCAGCAGAGTCGGTGTTCCAGCGGTCAAGAAACCGTCAGGTCTTTCCAGATTAGATGGAAAGAGATCGGACGGGTAGACCCTGATGCAGACCCTGAGGCCGTGGAGTGGGGGACGGGCCTTACTTTGGGACGCGACGGTGGTGGACATGACAGCCGCCACAGCCGGAGGAACGGCAGAGATAGCAGCCACAAGGAAACACACAAAATATTCTGAGCTTGAGAAAAAATGCACATTTGTTCCAATCGCTACAGAAACCTTCGGTCCCTTCAATAGTGAGGGCCTCGCCTTTTTGTCTGAGACTGAACGCCGACTTTCGACAACTACCGGTGACACCCGAGAGTCAAACTTCCTTTTCCAGAACTTGTCGGCATTGATCCAACGTTTCAACGCGTTGGCTTTTCAGGGCACTATGTCAAGATTACATGGACCTAACAAGCTGAGACCCAGATGGCCTGATGATAGATCCGTTGGCAATGCCACTGATGAATAATACTATATGTGACCTGTCAGCACCAAACCAGTTACTTACAACAACAACAACAACAGCAGCAACAACAACAACAACAACAACAATAATAATAATAATAATAACAATTTACCCGTGGCATTTGAAACCTTTGGCGCCATCAATTCCGAAGGCCAAAGCTTCCTTTCAGAACTGGGACACAAACTGAGCACCGTCACTGGGGAGCAGAGGGAGACGACTTTCCCCTACCAGCGCATCTCGATAATTATTCAACGCTACAACGCAGTTGCTTTCAAGGGAACTTTCGCTGCTCAGGAGTCCAACGAGCAGGGCTACTCCGGACGACATCACCATTAATTCACATTGAAGACCTGATGATGATGATGATGATGATGATGATGATGATGATGATGATGATGATGATGATGATGATGATGATAATAATAATAATAATAATAAACAATAATAATAATAACAATAATAATAATATTAATATTAATAATAATCAATAAGCTGCCGTTGTTGCTACAGAGACAAAGACATGTTAGATGATCATGTTGCCCGCATATCCAAATTGTCCATTAGCAAATTAGTAGCTGTTCAGGCAATCGTACAGTCTCGTATCCTTTCCTGCAGCAGTATGGGCGGAACGGACATACGCATGAACTATGGTGGTAGTCTGTAGATATAGAGCGACAAAACCGATCGTCTTAATTTAATGTACAAATAAGTCTCTGTCCAGTCACGCACTTACAATTCATTCACTCATGAATGAATTGTATATGAACATATCATCCCTTTAGGAAAACTGCACAGAGGCGCTCCCAGCCATGCTGCGGCCAAAGAGAAAGGTCTTGAGCACAAGGTCGAAAGCAGGAAAATTAGTCTGAGGCAATAAACGTAGCGCGAACCCATTCCAAATGTCCCTAATGGCTTGAAAAAGTTATCAAGTTTGTCACATGTCCTGTTTTCACGAGTTTGTTATAAACATGGTGAACTTGTAAAGTAAATTAAAATGACAGCTGGGCTATATGCAGTGGCTAAATTGCTCATCCAGGGATGCTGGATCGCTACATATTATATAAATTGAAAACTGAAGCATAAGTCATGCCAATCTGTAACAGATATAATCGCTATTTGTTATTCGGATGAAAATCTAAAGTGTGTAACAATGTGTGCCTGGTTGATTTTTGAAAGAAAACATGTATTTAGGCGGCAGATCTCGTCTGTTGAGGTGCTGGATCTCAAATCCGAGGTTCCGGTTCTCAGAACCAGCAGCAACCGGCTGAATTTAATCGCAGGCTATGTGTAATAATAATAACAAACATCTGTTATAGACAAAACCTCTTTGCGTTACGTCACAATCGGTCCCTTACAGTTGGTGACGTCACTGTTTATTTGAAAGCTTTAAGGCTTTCGTCGACGGTCGGTCGGTGGCTAAATAACAGTGTATATAACAGGGTATAAATAACATCCTAGTGTACCTTGTACACTAGGTACCTTCTACCATCCACTTCGTCAGCTTGCACCGTTGGCTATTTCCTATTTCGAAATACGTGTCTGAACCGCTTCACAGTCGGTCGGTCGTTGATTTTATCAATTTAGTGTTGAGCGGTAGTGACAGACGCGAGGAAACTTCTATTTCCTCGCCGTCATGAAGAGGAAAAGGAGTTCGACGGGCGATGTTTCCGATACGCAAGTCTCAGACTCGGACAATAGTAAGTCAAGAATTTAATTAGGGATCTCAACCTCCGGTGATTAATTTGCATACGACTCAGGCCGAGATCACACAATTATGTTCTCCCACCCAAAGACAACTCTCAATTTATCCCAAGATCATTACACAATAACATTTACTAGTTCGTTATTAATTTTAGCTGCTATCATTGATCACTGTCATTCAAGTAAGCATTTCCGCGTTATTGTCATATTGTGTTATTTCTAAATAAACGAATATCTATAATCAGTGGTTCTCAACCTGTGGATCTCGACCGCCACGGTAGTTGCCTTATGATTTGACAGAGGTCGCCTGGAACCTTCAGGAATTTGTTTTAAGCCTTGAGTTTTCTGCTCATCTATCTATATAATTACCTAAGTCACGTGCTTTGTCACATCCAAGGCGCGTGATTGGACAAACGTAAGTTCACCTAAATATGTCGAACGCAAATGTCACTGTAAACAAACGTTCGATTCGCGTTTCAAAAAGTTTTTATTCATGTCTATGTAAGTTTATACGCAGTTGCTAAAGTTAAATACACCGTGTAATGTAGGTATATTAAAACTAGACGGAAACTTAATTGGTAATGTGTATTTTTGGCGTATTTTAGTATTGACCGCTGCGAACTTGCAGTGTAGGTGACGCACAGTTCGTCGACCGTTTCGTTAAATTATTGTGTAGGCCTATTTTAGCTCTGCATCAAAGTGTTTTCACCACTACTACTATAGCAACGTTCAATCAAGTATGACCCGTGATTATTCCCGGGTTAACAGCTAGAACGAACAGTGCAAGTTGCAGTTGAATCGTGAGCTAATATTGCCTGACCCTTGATTCTTCACGGATTAACAGCTAGTATAATATTTATATAATCGTGATCATTACACGATTACTGCTATAGTGACTTCAATTAATCTTTACTTGTTTCTTGTACTGGGATTCATTTAATGAAATTATTCCCAACAACAAATTTTAATATGTTCTGTTAATTAAAAATTGATTATGTTGCTATTTTTATTTATTAATTTTGTTTTATTCATTTCCGAAATTTGATACCGCCCTTCTCCCAACATTGTTTCCTCAGAAGTGCATACACACGCCTCGACGGCACAATTGCAGTTGTACTGCAGATCAATTGTGCGCGAAGGACTTGCTCAAGGTCCCTACACAGCGACTCTCAGGACCTTAAGAAGTAAAATGCATGGCAATAACCCAATACTTTTAATAGCTGGAGGTCTCCACGCCTTTGGAAATGTTATTAGGGTTTGCAGAACTAAAAAGGTTGAGATTCGCTGATCTATAGCATTGACTGCCCTGGCATTTCACCTGGTTAGCATAATGTCTGTAGCCGCCTCTTCCCGGAAGATTTGAATTGTGCCCTTTATACTAACATGCTGTATAACGTTGATAACTGAAAGCAGCGGAATAAGCCAGGGCAAAATGCAATGGAAAGCCTGTGCCCTGATCAATGGTCATTTCACTGCCACCATGGCAGGCTGACAGAATGTCAACTCTGCTGACTGCCCTGTTGAGACTTTACTTGCGCATGAATCACCCCGTGTGCTCGTTACTTGTCTGACTGCCCTGGTTGTCCCCTAGCTAAAATGAATGCCTGACAGGATGATTCTAATTGTACTCTTTATAGTTGTTAGTTGTTACAATGATTTGATCAATTTCAGACTGAACAAATGTTAAAGCCAGCAGTTAGAACAATGGTAACCAATATGCAGCACAATGCTTCTTCTCGTTAAGAAAAAAAATCAGTAAATTATGTACAAACTAGGATGCGAAATTACCAAGTATTTGTGTGGCTGTGCTAAATTGTTCGTATTTAGCGAGTCTTGTATTTGTATTCTATTTGGTTATTGTTGCTTTAATTTATCTGATATCAGGGTCACAGGATCAGGACGATGCTAAACGTGCGAAGCTTAAGTTACCTAGCGAGACAATGGTAAGATGCTTGACATTAAACTGCAAGTCGAAAATATCTGTTGACTCTTGTTTTTAGGAATTGGCTGAATTTTGTCAAATAGTTTTCCTATTTTTATGATTATCTAAATTTGCAAATGGCGGCCATTTATGTCTAAATAAATCAGAACAGACAATGAAATTTTACACTAATTTATAGATGTCTTTGCGACATTGGAGTGTAGTGCAGATCAGCCAGGACAGAGATTTGCATGAAGATTTCTTCTCCACCTACGACCCCCTAATCAACTCAACTGCTATGAGTGCAATGACCTCACACTGTCGGTAGGAAGATGTAACGGCGAGAGAGATTACTGGTCACCTACCCTTACATGCTGAGGCTAAGAAAATAAAGTCACCGACTCTACATACCCAAAGCTGCTCTTCTTCTATTTCTTCTCCTTCTTCGTCTTCTGCATCTTCATTCTTATTTTTCTTTCTCTTCTTCTTTCGCTTGCACTTCTTCATATTCTATTCTTCATCTTCGTCTTCTACTTCTTCTATGTTCTTCTTTGTTCTTTGTTCCTCTTTGTTCCTCTTTGTTCTTCTCTGTTCTTGTTTTTCATCTTTGTCCTTCTCTGCTTTTCTTGTGCTTTGTTCCTTCTTCTTCTTCTTTTCTTAGAGACCATGTTATTTTAGCGAGTATGCAATGTTATCTTAAAGGCCTAACCGTTGTATATACTGCTTACTTGCAGGAGCTATGTCGCTCTATCACTGCCAGTAGTGATCGACGACCACTTCGCTCTGCATTTCATGGCGAACTGATAGTCCCTTTTGCACGCATTTCCATAATGCAGAATCGGGCTTTCTCGGTCGTGGGACCTACCATCTGGAATGGACTTCCCATAGAACTCCGCCTCCTACCTAAAAACTCCATCTTCATTTTACGCCTCTCTTAAAACTGTCCTTTTCAGCCTCTGATTAGGTCGGGAGCGCCTCTGATTAGATATCTTGAATGGGCGCCATATCAAGTAATTTGATTGATTGATTTTTTGATTGATACTGTATTTGATATAGTGAAGCATAGGCGGCGATCTCGTTTGACAGGTGGGGTACACCCAATGAAATGGGTAATAAATTTGGGGGACACACGTACAACGTGTCCCCTCTCTGTAAAAGGTGGGGGACTTGTCCCCCTCGACACCCTGGGATCGCCGCCCCTGCAGTGAAGGTTGCTTTTGTCATATAGCAACATGATCACTGCTTTAATCGCCCTTAGCTATGACCGTGTAGAACCATCTCACTGCATCTTTTATGAACATGTTGAATTGCATTTAGCTGGTTTTGGTCTAATTGTTGAACTGATGCAATGCCGTCGGAAAGAGGAATGCTGCTAATTGTCACGCAAAGTCAAATCGACAAAATAATATGAGCACGGACTATTTTGTCTATTTCATGATGTGGTGTTTGCTATTTGCATTTAGTTAGCAAACCTTCCGATCGAGCTGCTGCACCGTATTCTCCGTATAGCCATTGTTCAGGAGGTTACAAATGGAGAGCTCGACAAATCAGCCTGGACAGACATTTCCAGTTTGGTGATTAAAAGACTTAGCAACGTTTGTCTTAATTGGAGAGATATAATTGGAACCAATAATTTTCGCAGTGAAGTGCAAAGAGACCTTGAGGACAAAGGTTAGTCCGTAAATAAAGCTGCTTCGTTTAAATTCTACGTATCCATTGAACTGAGTTGCGAATTAAGTTGTATGGACAAAGGTTTGTTTTTCTTATGCACAACCCTTTGTCCATACAACTTAATTCACAACTCAGCCTTATGGGGTGTATAAGTGGTAATAGTATAGTCAGTGTTAGTCACAGCTTTCTTAAGGTATCAATCGAAGGCTTTTTGAGTGAAATCGTAGTCACGATGGAAGTCAGAGAACCCGTTTTGAAGTAACCTGCCGAATGTACAAGCCTATTTTGGCTGACATATCTCTCATTGTTTGTCTTCGTGTGATTGACTTACATACCAGGATAAGCAGTTTGTAGGCCTGGTTGAAAAATGATAAAGTTTCCCCAAATAATTATATTCAACCTAAAAATTGTTGACGAAATTTAAATTACAGAACAGATAATTAGGATTTTGAAACTGTTCACGATGATATGAATGCACCTTTGTCTTACAATGGTTGGTGCTCCGGCGTGTTGTCATGCTTATTCAACTCGGCTATCTGTTTTCTCTTTATACGTACTTCTTAGGCGATCTTTTAAAGAATTAATATAGATTCGACTTCATATTAGAGAAAAGTACCCAAATGTGAGCACCTTTACGAAAATTTGAAATCGTGGGAAAATGATTGAGTGCAACAAGCTTGTGATATGTGCAAGAGATAAATCAAATGAATGTCTATACAGCATATATGCATTATATTTGTAAATCATTGACACGATATTTTAAATGATAAAATAACATTTTGAATAAAGTTCTCACATTTGGGCACCCGAATTAAATAAGAGCACACCTTGACTCCTAATGTGAGCATACACACTCAGGCATAGTGTAGGCAGATTCTACAAACAGTATAGGGCCTGGTCTAATACTAATGTTAATAGGTCACAGTATCTCCGATAAACCAATTGTCACTTCAAATGTAGAAAATTGATTGAGCACCATGCTTACAATCCCGGTGCTTAGGCCCATATAGTGCTCACATTTCGGAACATGCAGTCGGCGTAAGAAAAAATTCCTTGCAATTAAACTTCACAAGATAAAAATCTTACCATTGCTCACTCAAAATATTAGACCAAGTTAACGATCATGTACAAAATAGGAAAGATAGGTTTATTCATAGGGTTTTATTATAAATCACTAGTATTCTGTGAAAAAAAATTTAAAAACTCTTTTAGCGTTCTCGGAAACGCGTGTTGTTACTACTACGGATATTTACTGAGTGACACCGTATATGCTAATTAAGTGAAATAATCAAAAATGCTCACATCTGGGCGGTACTCACCTTTGGGTACTTCCCCCTAATACAAGTCAGCAGCTTTTGGTCATCGGTCCTGTGCTCACATAGGCCTATTTCCTACTTTGTCATGAGAGACATAGAAAAATAATTCTACTACATGACGAAAACTTTCGTTTTGTTAACGGCGGCCGTGTTTATCGACATGTTTATCTAAATTGATAGACGTAATTTACCAAGGTTCCGACATACTTCTTAGTTTGTTTTGAGAGACACGGAAAATAATTATACTACTTGACGAGCACATTTCGTTTAGTAAAATGGCGGCCGTGTTCACTGCCTTGAATTTGCTGAGGTCGCGATGTTCAAGTGCCCATCCTCCCTCCATGTGCTGCGCGTAAGTTGCTCTTTCGGTATGGGTTATGGCGGCCGCTGCCTGCACTACTCGCTCATGGCTGCAAGAACGACCGAACTCGTCATCTCTCCGTCTGCCTAAACCGCCGCCGCCATCGGCTTCTACGCCATCTACGCCTACGTCGTCAACATTTTCTCCTCTAGAACTCCGACTTCACATTCTCCTTTGTCTTCAGTGGCTGACCACCGTGTCGCAACTTGGAATTTACGATCGCTGAGGACCAAGACCTGGCGGTTTCGGATACGATCAGGACCAACGCCCTCACCATCACCGAGTCTTGGCACTCATCGTCGTCCGATGTCGCCGTACGCCGATCAATCCCACCTGGATATTCTGATTTGTAGTGTCCAATAGTAGATTAAATAGACAATAGACCCTGATCGCCGCGGCAGTCGCATAATCATGTACCACCGAGATTGTCTTCGCGCCAGAAGGATCGCTCTCCGTGAGCAGCCGACGACTTTTGAGGTTTTAGCTGCCATCAGTCTCGCTCAAGAGTGGAAGGGGCTGGACCATGGCTCTTTTGGGGATTCGCTACAGGCGGTACCCCTCGTTGCCGAACCATCGTCAATGGCTGACCTCTTGGCCGCCTACGAGAATATGGCTGGCTTAGTCGACTCTTTCCTCTCTGCGACCACTAAGGATCCGCTCTAACACGTTATCTCCATGATTCGACGCCGAGTGTCGACGTCTGGAGTGGCTCTATAGTCGTACACCGTACACGCACACCGAATGACCGTAGAGTTTCTATTCACTTCATCCGAAAGATGCGCTTTCGTGAGCGGAAGAGAGAGTTTTGGGTTGGCCAAGATCATTGCCGTTGGCGAATGGATGACGAAAGACTATTCCTGAGATTTCGATATATCTGTTTGTCTGTCTCTGAGTAGATTTCTTGAAATAGTACCACATCAAATTTCATTGAATGATTGATTGAAGTCGCTTAAGACTTCTATCGCTGTGGTTGGGCTAGGTAGTCGACTTCTTGAGAGGGTGCTCTATATGTTAAAGTTATTGGATGAATGCAAAATAAATTGTCTTACCTGTCGAATTTCAAGTGATTATCGTTCTTTGTTTGCATCACAGCTAGTATTGTGGACATACTTTGGTTAGTATTAGAAACGAAGTGACATTTTATAACTAGGATAACACCTAAGGACATTATTATGATCTATAATTTTATTTCAGGTTACCATGTTGATGGGTTGTACGCAAGCGGTCAAGTCAAAAGAACAAAATGTACAAACCGTCTCCAGTCAGCCGCCTTCAACACCAGATCTGATCAACCAGACAAAGGCACTTTAACAATCCATAATAATCTTATCTCTATAGCCTCAATATGAGTATGGATTTATAGCCGATAGTCGATTGTCTCTTCGAGTCAGTCGAACAACTGGTAGTAGTAGTTGCAGTTTAACGACGCTGTGATAACAAAGAACATTAGCGTCGCCTTCCTCATTTATCCAGGCTTGGGATTGGCACTGCCGGAGTGGTTTGTCTGTCCTTCTATCTTTCTCTTTAGATATTCTTCAATTTTAATATCTATCTGTTTCTGTGTTTGCCTGTCTTTCTGTTTGTCTGCCTGCCTGTGTTTGTCTTTGGATGTTCTTCAATTTTATATCTACCTGTCTGTTTGTCTGTTTTCCGTGTTTTGTCTGTCAGCCTTTCCAGGGGCGTCCACATACTGGGGTCCGGAGGCAAATGCCTCCAATTTCAGGTAGAGGGGATAATTTTTTAGTCTTAGGGAGGGAATATCTTGCCTTCCTAACACTGGGGACCGGGGGTTTGCCTCCATCACTCAAGGGGGATCGACGCCTCTGAGCCTTTCTCTTTGGATGCTCAGTTTTTATATCTGACTGTCTGTCCGTCTGTCTTTCTGTCCATCGTCTGTACACGTCTGAATGAATTTCAGTCCATATGATTGTAGCGTAAAAGTAGTTTTGCTATTTTGTCTGTTTGTCTCCGTGCGTGCATAGTTATTTGGATGTCTGTTTGGATGTCCGTGTATCCGTGTTTACCGCTCTCTGATGATTATTTAGACAATTTCGATTCAAATTATTGTGTTCATTGATTTGTATTTTCGTTTAGAGTAAGTTATGGATAGTGCCTGACAGCAGTTACTTTCTTCATGGAAACAATGCCTACATATCGGATATAAAAGCCCGGCTATTCAACAGTAAGAGATCGTTACACTCAGTAGATATGTTGTGCATTAGATAGCGGTTGCTAATTAATACCATTATTTCCCGCCTCTACTCCATTATAGTCTATTTTACCACATTATCTGTGCTTACTAAGATCACCCCTTCCAATCCACCTTTGATTCTTGACGGCTGCTCAGCTTCAGTGTGCGCGTCTGATGACGATCAACCCTCAACACTAGTTTATCCATACAAACCACCACTTAGTCTGCGATCCTCAGTCGTGAGTGTTTAATTGAGCGTCGACGTCGATCTGTCCTGGGTTCGCGTGCATTCCGTGTTACTACCCCCAAAGGAATGGAACCGTCTGCCGATGTCTGTTCGATGTCACTTAATCTCAAAACATTTGAAGCGCCACTTGGGAGGAAAGCGCAATGCACCAGCGTATTCACAAGCGCTGCGTCAAGTCGTGGGGGTCGTCCTGGGGTCAGAGGAAACAGAGTACGTTGAGAATTATTGGGAGGTGGATGGGCAGCTGAGTCGGGGTGTAAAGTTCTTGAAGAGATGATACTTTAGCTTCGAGTAGTAGTGGGTGATGGATCGGGGGCCTGAGATTGATCATGGTGGGTGAGGTACAAAGATGGCAGAGAGACGGAAAAGGGTGCGGAATTCACAAGGCAGATCGTTTCAGAGGAGTGGTTCAGTGATGGATATGGCTCGAGTTAATACCGACCGTCTCACAATGACTTTTACTGGACTCTGCCCGCCAACATCGCTGGACCACACAAAATCCTCTCCCCCAGCCTGTGGTACCACTAACTTAATGGACCTCTTACAACATGATGATCCCATCTTATTCTCATTGTTTTTTGGTAGACCATGGTCCTAATAAGAGCTGGAGAAAGTATTGTTAGGTTGCTTATCAAGCGCATTCTATCCGACTTGTTACAAACCACTATTTGGCAGCTTCTCCTCTAATTTGGGACCATTATTTTGAGGCAAATAACGTCGTAATGATTTCTTCACCTTATGGTTTTACAAATCGACGAAACTGTTAACACACGACCCAGAAGAACAGCTAGCCTTTATTGTGAAATCATTTATGTGAGCTACTTGTGTGAGCATTTGGAGGCCTGGTTGCTGCTGCTGCTGACTCAAACAGAGTCTTCTGAGCCCTTGGTACCGTTTATATAGTAATCTAATGTAATCGAACATTTATATAGCGCCCATTAAAGATACCTACTCAGATGCCCTCTCTGTGCTGGCCTGAGTGATATTGAATGTAATATTACATACGAATAAAATGCATAGCAGTGCACAGTAAGCTGAAAGTCACCAGTGGTGGGTACACGCACAGGTGTGGAGCCAACAAACAGGTTCCCATCGATAGCTGACATATGGCGTTGATGCTCAGAATCTCTGGACCAAGCTGCGTCGAGGCATAGAGCGTCGACTGTAAATATCGATCGAAGTACGGTGTCGACAAGTAGTCCCTTACTGGTGGAAGATGACGCACGTCAAGATATTCGCCGAGGCAAAATGAGTAGGTAAAATAGGCATTCGTCGTGTGTTGGTTGGTGGTTTGAATAGCCGCCTTTGACTATCGGTCGAGGTCACTCCAACGGCCGCGTCATATATATAGCACAAAACGGCATCCTATTACGACCTCATCTGTCGCTTTCTCAATCGTGCAGGTTTCTTTCATTAAGGTAACACTTGGTCTCTCTTCAACGGATGGTAAAAGACTGGGTCATCTCACTTTGATTCTCTAATTTTCCGGATATTGCCTCACACAGAGCGCCATAGCGACCGACAGTTTACTAATTCAGTAGCAGACAGCTGGATCCTCTGCTTTTGCTGGAGGCTGCTCGAAAGGATGTGAATTACGGCCCACTCCTTGCACCGCATTATTTTGTTCCTTTATAACCTCTGAAACTCTTGACCACATCAATGGCACTTGCCTTTTTCCTATTTCTGAACAGCGACCCACGTTAATTGGTTTTCCTGGAGACCGAAGAACAACTAAGGACCTGATGAATTTAAATGATCATAATGTGCTTCAATGCCATTTATTACTGCAGTACTTTTGCCAGAATTGGATGAACATAGACATTTCAGATGTCATTGACTGTCTCTTGACAATTTTTGCTTCCTAAGAATTATTACCTCGAGTAGGGTTTCCAGATACAGTGCAGCTAAAGGAGGACACTGAGGAATGGGAAGAAGAAAGGAGGATGCAGAGAATGTTTGCCATGGAGTCAGATGTTTCTTTAGTCACAAAGAAGTAATTCACAATGAAAAATAAGATAGCACAATTGACCATAGACAGTCCATAGATGAGTTGTAAGATCACTCAGATCATGGACTAGTGTCTGGAAAAATATGGTTTCAATATATAAAGTTATTAAGTAGATTGGATTGGATTGGCTTGTTTTACCCCTCAAAAGCAATTAGGCAAACTCAAGGAAAACACGTGCATGTAATGTCTGGACCAAAACCTACCAAAAAATTATAACCAATAGCCCAATAAGCCCAATACAATAAAAATACAAAAGCTGGGACATTATCCAGGTTTTTAGTAGCTTGCCTGCTGGACAGAAGACATTGGGCAGGATGTGATGGCAACTAATAATGACCTACCATCGGGCAAAAATAATAAAGTTTATAGTAATGGCAATGATGACTATGATGATAATACTTCCATTTCCTTGTTGTATACTTCTTTTACATTATGCCATGACTTACATTATCTTATATCATGAGTTTCTTCACTATTCTTGATGACTTATTCTACCTCATTTACTTTACCTTATGACATAGCTCACTTTGCTTTATATCATAACTTGTTTTACCTTATATCATGACTGGTTTTACTTTATATCATGACATACTTTACCTTATATTGTGACTCACTTTGCCTTATAACATGACTTACTTTATGTCACGCGCAACACTCCGGACGTTGGCGCTATATAAAAGTCATCGACGGACAGCAGAGGCGTAGGAGGACTACGGACGAAGAGGTGTCCACCTGAATCCTGTAATGGGAGACATCAATGGGTTTCGCCGGTGGCAGACGGCCTCAATACAGACGGCGAGGAATATGCAAATATCAACGGAGTGTCAAGCAACGAAACCCGACACCTCGAGGCAGACGCCTACTCCTTTCATCTCTACGACCTAAAAATTCATGAATCAGTTGGAGATTTGGTCTGGACCGGCTGGTTGACACAAATCAAGAATAAGGGACAACCCCGACACGAACGGCGCAACCTATTAGGCGGTATAACTGAAAATGAAGTAACGAATTCCCTGGAACCTATTGCCTGTATAGGACACCTGACAAGGCCCAGCCATGACAGCCGCTAGTCAAACATTAACTGTACGCCCCTAGTGATTGACGTTATGCTAGGGACATCAAGATTCGACCTACCTGGTTTAGGAATAGTTTCAGCAGGTGATTTGTCGTCCAATAGAGATACGAGTTTTGCGTTTGGGAGGGCGAAGAAAATCGCCTCTAGAAGGGTTCTTATAGCGTAGCAATGGGAGGAACAGGGACTTGTTTCGGAACTGGGGGAGACGCTAGGTCGTTCGGACGATAAGGGTAATCAACATAGTTGGGAATCCCGTCTCCAACGTAAACCAGGGAAACATTTCTAAAAGGACACTAATAACTCCAGTAAGTGTAGATAGTAGATGAGTGGTGTGTATATATATATATAATTAAAATATACATGTTAAAACCATCAAGTGTGTCGTGTTGCTGAGCTTGGTGATAGAAGAAAGAACCGGCGGTACTCTCGTCATCTAAAAGAAGGAGTTGGCGAGAGAGTACATCGCGACACTTTACCTTATATCATAGCTTACTTTAACTTCTACTTTGACTTACTTTACCTTATATTTTTGACTTGTTTTACCTTATAGGTTGACTTACTTTACCTTATATCATGACTTACTTTACCTTATAGCATGAATCGTGCTATAAGTTATAGTAAGTCATGCTGCATGACTTATTTTACCTTATATCACAACTTACTTTACCTTATATCAAGACTTGTTTTACCTTATATCAGACTTTCTTTAATTTATAACATGATTGTTTTACCTTATATCATGATTTGTTTTACCTTGTAATATTCCTTGCTTTACCTTATATCATGACTTATACATTACACATTACTTACTTTACCTTATATTTTGCCTTGCTTTGCCTTATAGGCCTATTATGACTTGTCTTTCCTTATATCATGCCTTATTTTACCTTATGTCATGCTTTACTTTGTCTTTCCTCATACATGTGTTAGGATATTCTACGTATAGAGTCTATTTAGCTTCTTTGCAAATTCTCTCAACGGAGTGGAGAATTTTTTTTTAGATTCAAAGATTTCTTTGTGTTTTGACAGAACTTGGGGAAAATTTCTCTATTGCTATCTCATGCACGGTGGTAAGGGAGCTGGATGGCATCAAGGGAAACAAAAACAAGAGCAAAGTATGTAATCGTCTGTGGCGATTTCATTGTGCTTAATCCAGACCAGAGCTTAATATAATTCTCTGGTCTCAACTCACCCTGCATCATCGACTTATCTTGTCAATTCATAATTTCATAACAGATAGTCTCGCGTCGTCATTTGTTCTTACCTTTGTGCATTAGAACTTGCTGATTACGATATTTTAAACTGCTGTTTAATACTTGATTATGCCACCTTCCTCGTAGGTACTAGCAGAAACTCTGCTCGGATATACGACTCGGCCGAGTTTTGTAGTGCTCGACATAACTCGGCCTCGGACGAAATATGGGTCCTAGTATTTGTGAAAGTCGGCTTATGAAATAAATCGGATTTCCGATTTTTTTTATCCTTTTATCACTTTCGCAGTGAAAATTTTAAAATTACAATAACTAATGAATTCATGCATTTATTTAAAGTTAAATGTTTACTATGTCTTCAAAATTTTTTTAATTAAATGTGCAGTCTGCCAAACCAGAAAATTTGGAGAATGAGGCATTTCAAATATTCGATAGCCTACTCAGTACTTAGACTCAGAAGCGGTACTGTTCACTTGTCATACTCAGTGCTAGGCAGGAAATTGAACCTCGGTTAATCCCTAATTCTTTTTTTACAACACCTTACACTCAATTGGCTTGCTTCAATATACCTTACTTTACAATATCTAGTATTTCCATGCCAAACGTTACTTTGCCATGCCAGTGAGTGGTAAAATCACTGGCGTGAAGCGCAGAACATCCAGTAGGTAACGGGATCGATACCGACTACCACTTCAAAGGTCGACTTAGCCTTTAATTTCTGCATGGCCGTGGTAAAATGAGCTGTAGAGCCTTCTATAATAACTTGTTCATCTTTTGACTTGTAATCATGCTGCATACTTGCCTTGCTTTATCTTACGTTAATGAAAAATGTTTGTGCATGAACCTTCTCTTGAAAAGCCTAAAATTCTTCAAGATCGGGCTGCAGACGCAATTCTCCTGATCCACAGTTGGATTCTCGGGAAGGACAAGAACGTTATCGGAGAGAGCTCCATCGAGACGAGTGCAGTAAGATCATAAGATTAATTACTGTTTTAAGTCATTGGTGCTATAAGCGCATAATGATTAATTTACAGAATGCGCTCATAAAAATGCCTCAAATTAAAAAGTAAATTCGAATCATGCGACCAATCTGTATTGCTATGTTCGTTTATCCATCATCACAGGTCTGGGTCTTCCTTTGCCCTCGAATATCTAGGATGCTTGTCTGACGTTTTTGAATTCGCTGCCCATATGCACTCTCTTTCAAATCTTCCCACCTATTCTTTCTTGAAGCACTGTCCTCTGGAGTAAATGATTTGAAATGGTGCTGCGTTCTCGAACAGTGAAGGCATTTTTTCTTTCAATACTATGTCCACTATAATAATAGGGCTCGCGTTTAAACTTAAGACTCGTCTCTTTCAGCTTGTTTTTAACACACCATAGCTTGGCTTGTGGATTCTCCGATCTAGTGGATCTTGAATCTCCAGTGCAGTATGTCACATTGTTGACGATTTCACTTGAAGCGACTTATGACTACTAGTCTTATCGAAGATGTCGTGAGAGTAAATAAACGTAGTCACAAATTTCATAACGGCTATTGTAAAGATAATTTTTTATATAAAAAACGTTCCCGACATCTATTCACCTGAAACAGCGATCCAGTAAAAATAATCATTTTCAGAAAACAAGAGAGACTAAGTGTTTGACTGGCAGATTAGATCATTGTTCTTTATTTTGACGATTTGAATGTCATTTAATTTATATTTTTTTACTTTTCCAGTTCAGGAGAACAGTCCTCGATCCCCTGGAGATATTCAAGAACGACGATCGAGTCATGGAATATGCCTTAAGGCTGAGGCTTTCCCGTATGCATTGATTATCAGATTTAGGAGATTTTGCCTAAGCAGAGGCGCGTTTGTTTGTAGGCGCACCAAGCGCGCGCCTAGGGCCCCCAAATCTTAGAGAGCCCCCAAATACAAGATACCATGTTTAACTTTTCATTAGTTTAAATATAATATATTATCTATTACTTGCAGATAGGCATTCACTTAGAAGCGTGTCGTTGTAATTCATAACTATCTTGTCTATTTCATCATCAATTGGCTCGGTTAACTGTGTTGGTGAGAGCGTATATATACACTTCGTGCTATGAGCCTCATCGATTCCAGAAGTTGGCCCATAAATATACTTGTGCTCATTGTCGGGTGACCCGGGTGGGATTCTAATTGTCTCGTCTTCTTACCAGGATCGACCAAGTTAAATTTACCAAAGTCCCGCTTTGCGAGTAGATATGTCCGCCGCTAAGTTCCCGAAGTATATGCAGGTAGCGAAGACAACGTTTTAATCCTTTATTCGAGAACAGAAATAATCCGAGTACCCCTCGGTTCCGTGTTCATTCACTTTCTTTCAGACTCACCGGTACCACAGCCCTTACGACACATAATCCGACAGAGAACGCTCCCTTAGTGCGACGACGATAGAGTTCTTTCTTTAAACGACGGCAACAGAGTACTCTCTTGGTGCGACGATAACAGAGTATTCCTTTGCGCAACGACGACAGAGTATCATCTCTGGACGTGACCGACCGACTCGCTGCTACCTCCGGACGTCTGGACTCTCTCGTCAACCCTGCGCTTCCTCTGGACTGTCTCTCTTGACGACTGACTGATATAAATTTATTTAACGACGCATCCATAACGAGGATGATATGCGTGTCTCTCTTGACGGTTGATCCCTCCCCTTATATACTCTACGGGAGCTCAATCTGAGCTTAATGCGTGGGCGGCTAAGACTCAGCCGAGCCAATCAGAAGCATAGATTAAAATGGGGACAACCAATCACCAACTATGATCCAAAAATAGGGCCCTCATTAGGTAATGAGGTCAGCTCAATCTGAGCCGTCGGCTCATTTTAAGCTAGCAGGCCAGCTCATTTTTAGCCATCGGCTCGACTCTTTTTCGGCCGTCAGCCCCTTTTGAACTGTCAAAGAAATGAATCAGCTCATTCTGACCTACATAACAAATTTGCGTCAACTCTATATGAGCTCAACTTAAGCGAGGTTATCCGGTACACAAACGAACTTAAGACTCGAGTTAACCACAGGGCTGCAAAGTTTCCAACATTATTAAATTAAAATAAAATAACCTTACTTTAAAATAGCTTCAATGACTAATTTTAATTAACTTCAGTAACTGTCCAAAAACGTCTTCCAGTTCAACTTTGTGAGGGGTTAGAAGGGCCCAATAATTGTTGCGCGTAGGGTCCCCGTTGTCCGCAAACGCGCCTCATGGCGAGGGTTTTGACAGAATATGTGTGTAACCAAATTAAATATCTAATTGTGACGTTTATATTAGCGTTATTATATCATAAATATTGTAACGGAAAGGGGCCTATTCGACAGTGACCAGGATGACGACTTGCAGCCCCGTCCGATATGGGGGTAGTTCGAGTTGCAGTCCGCTGAGTAAGGCTTGAGTGGTTTGCTGAAGACTAACCATTTAAGGTTTAAATAGCTCCTTTCTGGATGACGCTGGGAATAAGACACGCTTGTTCGATAATCCTCTTTTAACGTAAAACGGAAAACAATACTTCTGTAGCGCCCATTCGGAAACATTTCGTATCTCACTCCCTCAATACGTCCTACGTCGATAACTAACGAGTAATTGCAACGCAACGTCAATGGCTGACGGCGACTACTATGCAGCAGGTAGATACCACAGTAGAAAGAATACAGTAGACAGGTGTACACAACATGCAGCCACTACAGCAGGCCGACACCAGATAGGCGTACCCCTGAACCGTTACAATATGCATCTAGGCTACTGATGTGAACATCATAACTCTAAATTTATATTGCGATGTATACCCCTCGACCTCCGATGTCATGACAAAGTTTGTTGATGGAATAAAGCATTCAGAAGGGTTGCCAGTTGTTAGCAACATGTTTTAATATTTGCAGACAGCATTCCAGACTGATGTAAAGTAATCTAATCTTTATGAAATGCAACTGAATCTGGATTTATATATTTATATAATTAAATTCTGTTCGGATTGTTCAGATCTAGATTCCTGGAATATTGAAATCATAACTAAAAACTATACATTCTGACCATATTCCTGCTTATCAATTTTATGTAGTAATGAAACTTGCTGAATGGTAAGTGCTGTTACTGTTAGTATTTAATTTCCTCAGGGCAATTAAATAATTTTAGCAAACATCATGTTTCAAAAATATAAAGTGGTGGCTTATGGTAAATAAGTGTCTCATGAATGCCTTTGCTAACTAACTTTTTTTAAAGCATAGAAAAGCTTAGTTCTTCACAAAATGTATGATGTGCAACAGGGGTAGCGTGTGCAAATATGTAACATATTTGCGAACGTAATATATGGATGGGCACTGACTTCACTCGACCTGTTGGCCCAAGAGCGTTAGATTAAGATGTTAAGGGTGATGGAAATATCTCATAACAAGCTGGATTTTGCAGGATAGCTCCAGGATTGTGATTGCATTAATACATTGAATTTCCCCGAAAATCCCTCTCGTGGTCTTAACGAAATCCAAGAGGACATTTAAAATGGTCGTTTTTTCATTGTTACCATAATTAGGCATACTTAGAAGTTAGAATCGCAGTGGAAGCGTCTCAGCATCAGAGTGTAATCTGATCATCGTTGATATATATTTTTTTCGGTTGAGCGTTGTCGCAAGTTTGACCAAGAGAAACAAAGTTCTTGCGACACATGACATGTTGTCAAAACCATTCAACTAAAGCAACCACATGACACCTTCTTGAGCAAAGTTTTGGGCACATAAAGAATGTCTTTTTCCAATTATGTTAAGAATTCTTTCCTGTAAGTGCCAACCCTAATATGTTGAAGACTCAGTATTACTCATCCATTCTTGAAGCGACAGCCATTTTGGGCTCTATCTTAGATTTCGGCAAAAGCTCTAGAGAGATTTTTTCGAGGACATTATTTTGGTTTTTATTATGTTCATATTCCTGGGACTATCCTGAAATATTCAGGATATTTATTTATGAGATATTTCTACCATTCAACTAATGCTCTTGACCTATGTCAGTGTCTCTGGTTGTAAGATTAGATTCAAGCAGCCAAAGACTCTTGTGTTTCAGATGGGGAAGAGAGAGTCGCGTTGCTCGTAAAAGATTACGGGTTCCAAATAAATGCAGAGAATCATCATCTAAGGAGCTTCAATATCGAGGTTAGGTTCCCGGTTACTCACTGCGTCGATTCTTTTTATGCCACTCAGCGCTTGACTGCTTCAATTTACTAACTTGCAATAGATTGAGATCCGATTTTCTTGACCAATCGCATCAGCACGCAACCTAACGTCTCTGTTAATTAAGTCAAATTAATCATTCCTATAGCAATAGCGTCTAATGCACAATGTTTGGTCATCTTATTCAGGTTATTGCATAATCATTTGAATCATCATTACTTATTGCAACTATCAATATCTTGAGTTTTGTGTACACGTACTTGATTAGTTAACTAGTCAAGGCAAAAACTTCTGTTAACTGCACTTTGACCTGCTGATTAACATTTCATGGAAAGGGTAGGCCGGCTAGCGGGATCGTTGGGTCCCTTAGGGTCCTTCTTTTTCCCTATTGTCCCGTCCCTTAGAATATTATGTTATTGCTAAAATGTTCTTGTTTGCAGCTTTTTCGTTTTTTCTACTTGTTATGTAATAAAAGTGTACAATCCAAACGGGATCAATAAAAGCATATTTGATTTGATTTGATTTGAACAAGACAGCGATCAGCTCAACTTTCTGATCAGTCAGTCAAGATAGGGAGTGGGAGTGAGAGATAGCGGCATTATTGGGCACGAAACCAAAAACTCAAAACCAAGACCGAGAGGTCCAAGACCAAGACTGAATGGTCCGAGACCAAGACCGATGATCCGAGACCAAGACCAAGACCGTGTGCTCGACAATTTTTATAAACAATTCAATTTATTAAGACGCTAAAACTGAATAACACGCGTAAAATATTAATTTTATTGCTGAAGAATAGTAATCTTAATAATGGTCCAGAAAACAGTTTTACCGGCCACACTCAGCTTTTTCGGGTTCAGCCCTTGGCTTCGGGTATGAATATCACACTATAGATAACTTATAGTAAGCGATAGGTAAATACTTTAAGACATCTGAACAAGTAGATTAACGTTCCGTGTGAATGATGTATTAGTAAAACGGACCTCGGAATTGTAGCTTAACAGTGTCTACACGTGGCCGACCAAATAATACCAAAAACCTTGAAATTTGTGTAACAAATTTTGAAAATCCTGGCTCCGTTGCAAATTCATTTTCTCTATCCATAATAGCATGTATATAAAGATGATCAGCACGCCATAAATCGACTACAATCGTCAATCGCGTAGGGCCTAAACATCCGGTGTCTCCAATAATCAAAAATAACCGACAAATATCGGAGACATTGCATTGATACGGCTAATGACCCAGAACGCTAATTTAAGACGGAGATCAGTCTGAAGACCGTTCCTTTAAAACCAAGACCAAGCCCAATTCATTCGAGACCAAGACCAAGACAGCAGTTTTCCGGTCTCGAGACCACATCATTGGATAACGGAACGTATCATGCAGGAAGAGAGCAAAATGGCAGAAATACAGAGACAACAGGCAGAGAGCGAGGCAGAGAGACAGAGACAGAGAGAGAGACAGAAGAAGAAGAAGATGATGAAGAAGAAGAAGAAGAAGAAAAAGAAGAAGAATTGCAGAACGAACAGATACATGGAGACAGAGTTAGCTTGACCGAGAGATGCGAAGATATATGAATAGAGGATAAGAGAGAACAAAATAGTGAGGCGTAGACAGAGTTAGTAGAACGGACAGATATATAAAGAGAAACTTCAGAAATCTAGTCTTTGTAATGACCAAGGCGGGCGATCAGATTGAATGATTATGTAGCTGAGGGTTAGGGATGATAACAATAACAGAAGTCAGATTGTTGTTGGATTAGATTACAATCATTTCTTATTTTACCTAATTGTTTTTTTTCAATTCATTATCTTTCCATCTGTCTCAATCTTTCTGAATGAGTGCAATTTCTAAAACAACTTATTTCTAAAATTTTATAGGAGTTCGAACATTGGCTAAAATCGAGCGAGATGATATTCGAGCCGAGGAAAGCAAAATTGGCAGAGCCATGCAAAGGTACTTGATTGTATTTATTTTTTGTATTTACCAATTCAATGGCGCTCTAGTGCGATAATACTGAGATTAGAATAAGGGGGCTTGAAGAGGAAGAATGGTGTAAGAAGTATCTGGAAAAGAGATGGTCACACATGCAGATGAGGGAATGCTGTCCCAGAGGGGAGGCCAATGGAGGCAAAGAATCTCGTCAAGGAGCACAGAGATCGATGAGAAGTTGCAGAAGGAAGGATTGGAATGCGATCCCTGAGATATTTCGGAGCAACACTCAGTTTGGACTTAATGACAGAGAGAGTCAGTGCAAGGGATTGACCGTAAACGGGGAGATGTTGGGGAGGTTAGTAAGGAATTTAGTAAGTGATTTACACAATATTTAATACGCTCACTCTCGAAGTAATATATGCTATAATATGCATAAGCTGATGTAATGTGCGTGAAGCCTGTGTTGCCGGCTGGGTTGAATATGATCCCTAAATAGTTATGACGATGCTCTTTGGGGATTGTGCTCATCTAATAGTTATTTCCTTCTAATGCTTACTGTCAATCATGCATGCATGATTCACAGTAAGACCAACATGATCTTCTAGCACCTCTGACTGTCACAGATCGTGCCTCTGTTGACTGCTTCTGCTTCCCTAAGAATTGTCTTTTGTGGCATATTCGAACTTGGAGCGCATCTGATTAACTTGTACTGTAGAGGCATTTATAAATCCGTAAAAGGAATAGCATGCTACTTAAAACGTGAGAAGCTATTTACGAAAGTTATTGCTTTCGTTCAACAAAAAACTTGATCATTCCGCTTGCTAGGGTTAAAATTGTCAAATTTAATAATGTAGTCACTAGTCAGTTGTTACTACATTCTATCCAAGAAATAAATTCTTAGAAAATAATCAAAAGGTTTATAATAACCAGCAGGCACACTAAAACAACCGTATTTTCCAGATGGACAGAGGTTAGTGTTAGTTTTGTTGCAGTTTTTTAAATTAAAGGAAAAGACATATTTATCGTATTTATTTCGTTTCTTTTGATATCTCCAAACAGACGGATCGTAAAACCTGTCGATTCAACAACCACTTCAACGCCAGTCTAAACTTCTTCAGTCAAAGCTTCTTCTGATCGTATTTGAATGTCCAGTTGCACATTAACAACAACAACTAGAAAAGTTATTCATCGAATTGTATATTCACTTTAAGGCGAAATTAGTACCCTCTTTTAGACAATCGACAATCGACTATTATCCTGGTGGTGACAACAAACAGCAAGCGTTAACCTCTTAACATTGAGACTAAAATTCTAAATACAGGACATTTATTGAAATGATTAAATCCGAAAATTGCAAGAAATAATTAAATATGCACATTTATCAAGACATTTATGGACTTGGTTAAGAAATTCTAAAATCAACGCCTCTTGCCTTTTCCGCTCAACAGTGTGGTCACTGATTCCTCGGTCAACAAGGAGGACATAAGAACTGATAAGATGCTCATTACAGTCTCCAAAACATAATGACCAGATATTAGGACAGAAATTAAGATGACCAAATTGAAGGTATTGCGCTTGTAAAGTGTCTTAATTTCCTCATCGATAAACCACGACAAGGATTAAAAACATATCAGAACAAATAGGGCTATTTACGACAATTGGTTGACGTGGTGACCATTGAAATATAACTATAACGATATAGCCTGATGTAAACCCTACTCGTTTTCCCAGCCAATTGCAACTACTTCATAAATTTGGGATGGTTCGTTTACCCAGTCAATTGCAACAACTTCATTAATTTAGGATGGTTCATTTTCCCAGCCAATTGCAACCACTTCATAAATTTGGGATGGTTCGTTTTCCCAGCCAATTGCAACAACTTCGTAAATTTAGGATGATTGATTTTGCTAGCCAATTGCAACTACTTCATAAATTTGGGATGGTTCGTTTTCCCAGCCAATTGCAACTACTTCATAAATTTGGGATGGTTCGTTTTCCCAGCCAATTGCAACCACTTCATAAATATGGGATGGTTCGTTTTAGCAGCCAATTGCAACCACTTCATAAGTTTAGGATGGTTCGTTTTCCCAGCCAATTGCAACAACTTCGTAAATTTAGGATGATTGATTTTCCTAGCCAATTGCAACTACTTCATAAATTTGGGATGGTTCGTTTTACCAGCCAATTGCAACTACTTCATAAGTTTAGGATGGTTCGTTTTACCAGCCAATTGCAACTACTTCACGTGCTGAGACTGGTTTGTTTTCTGAGTTAATCGCAACTATTTCACGTGCTGAAGCTGGATCGTTTTTCCAGCCAATCAAAACAATAAAAGTTTATGCTTCTTCAT
The DNA here is from genome assembly GCA_959347315.1 of Bimastos eiseni. Taxonomy (NCBI): domain Eukaryota; kingdom Metazoa; phylum Annelida; class Clitellata; order Crassiclitellata; family Lumbricidae; genus Bimastos; species Bimastos eiseni. The sequence goes on along the minus strand of OY365822.1, from coordinate 5,789,998 downwards.
TCTGACACGGCGAAGTCAAATTCTCGTTCTCGGAATGAACTAGGAGAGCGTAGTTCTCTTCAACCTATGGAATGCATGTTCCATTCAGATCCAGCTCTTCCTGTACGGTAGCCAATCAACACTCTCTCCATTTGCTTCGATTCGATTGCAACTATTGGTTCACGTTACACACGTCCATCGACTATTTGTGGCCCGATACCTGTTGGCGGAATAATTGTTTCCTTCCTATGTGTTAAACTTTCAAACTCGATATTTGACACCGAGCGTCAAAGATAAATATTCTAAAAAAGTACTAATCATAAGTAGTGTTGTTAAATTGTGATAGCGTTTAGAGTTAATTCAATGGAACTTGTTTAATTGATATTTTAATTTAATATATTACACGTTGTTATAATCTGCTATTCAAACAATCACTCGATGGGGTATGATATCAAAAATTTAATTACGAATTATATCCAGGTTAGCAAAAGTAACATAAACACTAAGCTTCGACTTCAAGTAGAACCATCACCAGTCGTCAACTGGACGGAAGCCGAAACGAAACAACAAAGAAAATAACTCGTACACACGGAGAAGACGAGGCAGCACCAGGAGAAGAAGCAAGAACGTCTTCAAGCTATCTTAACTAGGTCTACCCAAAAGAGAGGCGTTGGCCGTTCAAAATACCCAAAGTGAGATCACCGTCTCAAGACACACAGGTCATAACTAAACAACAGCCATGCACGCTCTGATCCCTCCTATTGAGCATCAACTCATAAAGGCAAAGCCACTCCATAAAAGAAACCACTCCTTGAGCCAAACGAATATTTAAGAACAGATCAGCTTAAGGCAGCACCATAGTCCAGAACCCAAGTGAACACAACGCGAGTAGAATCTATTGTATATATATATATTGAGATCAGACTCAATCTAAATAGGGGACAATTATATAACAACGTACAAAATTACACAAGTTGATGTGCAATGTTTGTGATAATGAGACGTCACATTTCTTTGAACTCTTTCCCCTTCGTAGCAGATCGGCCCAGATGTCTGACCCCTCCTCTATATTGGACGACCTCTATGGTTTGTAAGAGAAGCCAAGAAGGACGCTTCGCTTGAATTTCTGAATAATTATTCCTCGATCCGAGCGGTGTTGGTCTAGAAGAGATGAACATCTTCTGATGGGAAGTATTGAAACCTTAATTGAACCTGACCCATGCGAAATGAGAATTTGTGAGCAGCTATTATGTAGCTGTAAAATTCTTTGAATTATGAGAATTGCTACAGTTCCAAAATCGCGAAGATTCATGTGACGTCATAATAGAATTTAATTCCACATATGAAATAAAAATTACGTCTTCGTCGTCATGGTAACGGGTCTTAGCAATATCTAATACGTCATCCAATAATGGACATTGCTGTCCTTGGACAGTTATATAACCCGAAATCATCTCATGTATGAGTGATCTGAGCCCCAGGTGGCAGCAGTCTTACAAACAGTTACGAATCGAATGCGGATGGAGGCTACACGTGCCAACACGTACGTAGCCTGCACGTGCCTGCCACGTCAAACCTCGTCAGAGTGTTCCGGAAAACATTCGGTTCTTAAGTCGTATTTCAAATAGAGGATTATCGCAGATAGAAACAGATCCGGTTCACCAGAAATTGCAAGGAGTAGATTCGAGCATCAAATTCTCAAGGGTTAGTAAAAACCTTAAACTCCAGTGTGGGTGGTATCGTATGATGCTTCGCGAGTTGTACTTAGTGGCAGAGTAGCTCATCTTCAATGACCCTAGGAGCAATTTCCTATGGTGAAGTGCGAGATTTCACAGAATTAAATCATCGCTGCCTAAAGTGAAAGTTGGCCGATCACTCCTCATATCTTTCTTACTATCGATTTTGATTCTTGTGAACCTTGAAAACTGTCTAACGGAGAAATCATAAAATAAATTATGGGCTAAAGAAAGTCTGACGTCACGTTTGAAAGATTATGAGTACGTGATCTTTGGGGATGAGTGAATCTCTTCTATGACACGTCATCGGCTGGACACCCGACTACATATAATACCCGCAGCTGTAGCCACCCAACTGTTACAGTCCAGACCTTGATCCACTTGACTATCAAAGTGTGTGCCTTTCTGACCACATCTCTCCAGTCCCGCTTGCTCGATTGCTATCGAGGGCCTTGTTTGCCGATCGAAGTCATGTCCGTTTCTTGTCCTTGACCTCAGATTTCGTTCGTCTTGCGTTTTACTGCCAGAGGATCGAAACTCATCTGGAAACTGTGAATACAGGCTTCCTCCTTTTCCGGGCTTTAAGACTGGTAGCATAGAAAATTGTGGCGTAGATGATGCCACATAGACACATAGGTGATGGATAACCGATCAGAATCGTAATTAGCTGCAGCTGATCAATTAGTTGGTTGGAGTCCTAGAAACATTTGCAGAGGCATTTCATGAGACATGCAGACTCATGAAGATTGCGACAGCCCTCGATCCCTGAAAGTTCAGCCTCCTGTGAGAGGAGCTTATCAGCAATGAAGCTTATTGAAACGTATCTCCGCTAGAGGTATGCCAGTATGTCTATGATAGTAATTAAGTCTTTGATGCCAGATGAATCTGGCATCAAAGATTCACCAGATTCACCTATATATTTAACGGTGACATTTTAATCCTAAAACTAGATGTTTACACGGGTAAAACCGGGTATTTCCGTACCCGGGCTATGTCTACCCGTACCCGATCCGACTCGTTAAATACATACACGTACCCTACCCTTACCGCGGGTATGGGTCGGGTGCGGGTTTCCCGCGGATATGGGTATACCCGCAGACCCCTAATTTCCGCAATTCAGTGGGTGATCGTAGATTGAGTAACGTAGCGCTGTTGTCACTCGGATTTGGATTTAAATATTGTTGCTGATGAATCCGATGCTCCTCATGAATATGGTAATATAAATTTGAGTTTGTCATATAGAATGGACAGTCCAACCGGCTTCATGACCCTTTAAATATATATATATATATATATATATATATGGTGGATTACGTAGTAATGCATGACATAGGGTACATGTAGGATGCAGTACCGCCAGTGCTAATATTTAAAATGCTCTCAGAGATAATGGTATCGTCAAACACAATCTGAGATGGTATTACGATCAATCATGCATGAAGGGTAGGGGAGAGAGGGAAAGAGGTAGGGATGGAGAGAGGGAGAGAGGAAGAAGGAGTAATAATAATATTGACCAAAATGCCTTACAATCTCTTCTTAATTAGTGATCTCGATAGACTTCTAAATCCAAAACACAACGAACGATCTTCTGGTGTGTATAAAAATAGTAATTCCGTTCAAACGACGTCGACTCAATAACAGCCAATTCACAGCAACATCTCAACGACACCGTTCCATCACCGTCGCAGTTAACCACGCGACGCTAACAACAAACCACGGATCACTCATCGTGACTCTCTTAGACCCGTCTTTACCGAGTGTAACTCGTGTCTCGTCATCGTCAATGCTACGATAATTGGGCGCCTTGGACTTGGCATTTGTTCGGGATCCTCTATCGTCAGCTTGGGCAGCAGCGTCGTTGTCGCCCTCACCTTCGTAGTCGAGGGGAGAGGAAAGGGCCTTCTGTCGCCACTGACTTGCGGGCTCTCCCCCGTCCCGATCGAGGCTGGCGTCTTCGTTCTCGGAGGTCGGCGTTCGGGACTGTACGCCCTGGTGGACGTAGGACAGAAGAGCCGACTGCGATGGCCGATTATCGATGACGAAAACCTCATTCGATTCGGCTGCAAAGCTCTTTCTGCCACAAGGTACGGATGCGTTCGGTGGTACTGAAACGGAAGTACTCTTCGTTATGATTATTCTTTAATGATGAATTCAGTTATAAAGCTTTAATTGTGATTATTGATTAGCTCGAAATACTGCTATCTTAATTAGGGCTGTTGCTTTACCTCGGCGGTACACTCGGAACTCGACTGTGTAATCTGTATCACTGGTTGTCATGTGAACATTCAAGGGACCTCGAGGGGATGGAGAAATAACAATCGATTACAATCATGGAGACACGTAAGGGACATCAAAAGGATCGAAAAGTGACGAATGGTTGCCATGGAGACATTCGATGAACATGCAAGACACAGAGAGCCATAATTTCACAGAATTTAATTTATTACTCAATTACTCAATAAGAGTCAAATCTTCGCAACACATAGAACATTTCAACTATTAACTCAGGAATTACTGTCTTTGTATAATCGACACACTTCGAAAAGAGTAATAGTAGTAGTACCTCTGAATGCCCTGATGTAGAGGATGTCTCTGGTAGATTTTGAGATGAGAACCTGTTCTCTGGTGTCACATCTAGCTCTCTGGAAAGTCACCAGCGCCGCAGAAGAAGAAGAAGAAGAAGGAGAGGAGGAGGAGTCGACTCCTGAACCAATGCTCCCTCCTATGACCAACTGAAACAAACAACAACTTCTGGTCATGAATAAAAGTCTTGTAATCCCCTCTTATCAATTTCATCTTCCCTCTTTATCTTCTATTTCACTCTTCACTCTCATCGCTTCTGTTTCTCTCCTCTTCTCTTTTTCCTATTTCCATCTTTCTCAGCTCTCTTATCCCTCTCCTCTCTCCTCTTTCCATCTATATTCTCTCCCTCTCTTCTCTCCTTCACTTCTCGCTCCTCTCTCCCTTTCCGTGTATCTGCACTGCCTCCATCTCATCTCGTTTACTATTTTCTCTATCTTTCTCACTCTCTTTATTACACCACTAATTATGCAGTGGAATGAACATCTTTACCATCAGAACTGCTTCTCTTCAAACTCTCTGCTCTTCCTTCTTCCTCTCCTCACACCAGTCAGCGTTCATTCGAGGAACATATACTATTAGTTCCTGGAATTATGATATACGAACACAAGGATAACTTACTTACTTGCCTGGTCAACTTCATTCCTCAGAGCGTTCGTTCCATTCACAACTATACGAGAGGACGCCGGTTGGCATAACGCTGTTGGCCTATTACGACAGCGTGTTGCTAATGATGGAAAAACAGTTCTACAACTATTCTTATGTTGATAATAATAGAATAATTCATTGTGACGGTGTTGTTCTCACCCAGCAGATGATCTGTTCCGAGTTAATTAGCGCATCGTTTGGCACCTTCGTAACTAGGAAGTTGACTTTTTCAGAGACCTTTGCCAAAGCCAGACACTGAAAGTCTGTTGACAGAAAACCGTACAATGCATCATGTAAGATGAAAGCTAATGCGCGACCATGACTACCTCGGCAACGGGTAACGTGTTGATGTATAATTAAAGACCCGCTTGGATGAGGTGCAAAGAGGAAAACAGCACCTAACTACACTTTCTCTTTCCTCGTTACATCTCTTGATTGAAGTCTTCCTCGCAACATACGCTGTATACTATATCACTCGACACATTGCAACACTGTATTCTTCTTCGTTCCATCCTTTGGTGCACCCTCTGCAGCTTTACCCTTTGACC